>JANCYW010000018.1:0-287433 GCA_026184775.1 Cyanidium caldarium | reverse complement strand
CCCCCCCCCCTTTCCCCCCCCCATTCCCCCCCATTCCCCCCCATTCCCATTCCCCCCCATTCCCCCCCATTCCCCCCATTCCCCCCATTCCCCCCATTCCCCCCCATTCCCCCCATTCCCCCATTCCCCCATTCCCCCCCATTCCCCCCCATTCCCCCCCATTCGCCCCTAATTCACACCCATTCGCCCGATCTCACCCAACTCACACCCGGTCGCCCGATCCCACCCAACTCACACCCCTTCGCCCGATCCCACCCAACTCACACCCGGTCGCCCGATCTCACCCAACTCACACGCGACACCACTCCCAATCCGCCCCAAACGCTCTCTCCCGTGCGCACGATCGCGCGCGCTCACATCGATCCCCAATAAAAAACAAATAACGAAAACACATTCTCGACATGCGCCGCCCCACTCCCCATGCCCGTTCCCCACCGCTCCAACAAAACACACACGCGCCACTCCCGGGCAGGGCACGGCGCCGATCGGCGATACACATCCACAAAAAACGCAATTGCGGCTTGCCATGCCACATCCATTCCATTCAGGTCACGCCACTCCCATACACTCCCACACACTCCCGTCCACAACACCCGCTCCCACACATACACCTTCCACACGCTTCATCATCGTCACCGTTCTCGGACTCGTGACATACACCCTGCAGCAGCAACAACACTACCCACATAGACACCGTAACCGCCGCCGCGCTGCCCACCACCACCATCGCTCTCTCTCACTTTCACCGACGCTTTCCCGCCAGGGGGCGCCCACACCGCATCCACCACTCCGCGCCATCGCCGCGATCGCCGCCTCTTGTCTACTGTTCTCGATCGACACAATCAACGCGCACCCTCACCTGCGCGCCGCCGCCGATCGGCGCGCGCGCACCCACAATGCGCCGCCGCTCCCACAACCGTCACCGATCCGCGTCATGGCGCCCCCTCTCGCGCTGCCGCTACCGATCGGCACACACACACACACAAGGCGCCGCCGCTCCCACAACCGTCACCGATCTGTGCGCATCCACACAAAAGGCGACCCCATTCCATACGATTCCATACACCCGGCACTCCCCTCGTCTACAACCAGCCGCATCAACACCGACTCGTCTTGCGCCCGCCCACACTCCCAAACGCTTTTCCCACCTCCCGCCACCGTCCCACCGTCCCACCGTCCGGCGCACACACACACACACCAACGAACCACCCCAGTAACACCCACTCAGGCAACACACGCTCATCCCACTCACACACGCATCCACCCACCACAACCAGCCACTCACTCCCAAACGCATACACTCACAGCCGCCCTCCAACTTCACTCCACCAACACTCCCACATCCACCAACACCAACAATCATTCACCTACATCTCCACATCCATCAACACACCATCCCATACACACCCATACTCACCCATCTCACTTCACCTGCCCCGCTCCTTCCCCTGTAGCCAACCACCACCGTCACAACACTCACACACACACACACGCCTCCCGACGCTGCGCAGCGCCCATCCCACACGCTCACCCCATCAATCGCTCATTCCTTCATTCCTTCCATCGATCCAGAGCTCTCAGCGTTCTTTTACACTCCCAGACGCACGCGCAGCCACCGCTCCCCGCTTCCGCTTCCAACCACCCCAACACACTCCCAACACTCCCAACACACTCCACACCCAACAACCAACGCTCCCGCACGCCCATGACCCCTCTCCCACCACCACCGATCATCAACCCATCGGGCGCTCACCCGCCAACACTCCCCCAGCTCCCGGCTCCCAACCGACCCGCTGGCCGTTCCCGCCCCAAACCGACCCCAACACCCAACACACACTCATGGACACTCCAAACACTCCCAACACACTCCACACCCACCAACCAACGCTCCCGCACGCCCATGACCCCTCTCCCACCACCACCGATCGTCAACCCATCAGGCGCTCACCCGCCAACACTCCCCCAGCTCCCAGCTCCCAACCGACCCGCTGGCCGTTCCCGCCCCAAACCGGTCGTCACTCGCCCCAACACCCACCAACCGAACAACACACCCAAACACTCCCATCACCACCACCACCCGACCAGGCGCTCACCCGCCAACACCCCACCACCCTCGAAACCCAACACCCCGCAGTTCAACATCTCTATAGCTCGCCCAGCGGCCCCAAACCCACTTCCATCTGCGCTGCCCCAGATCGCCTCATTTCGATTCCACACACCAACACAGAGACGCACCAGTGCCCGATTCCCCCAACAACAACAACAATCACACGGCGTTCCTATGCGGCCACCGTGACCGGAACGACCGCCACAACACCACCCCCACTCCCTGACATTCACGCGCACCCCGCACTACTTCCCTCACTCGCAGTCACACTCACACTCCAACAACAACAACACTAAGGGTACCCACGCGTCTCTCCATCTCTCCCGCACCCCCGGCGCGCCCTGCAACGTATCACATCCACTACCAACAACTCCCGCGCCATGCCCACATGCTCTGCTGCCAACCGGCTCACCACCACCAACCACCACCACCACCACCTCATCTTCATCTTCATCATCGCCCCGTGGTGCCTCCACGACGACGACCACCCTCCAACGGCAGGCACCGCTGTCCCGGTGCCCTGCTGCCCCCTATCCACCACCAAACAGCCGCTCCACACACGCTAACCCTGCGGCCAGCCGCGCATCCGCCGCTTCACCTGCCTCTCCCATGCATGCCGCTACGACGCCAACTCCCACAACGACTGGGTGCACCACGGCCAACACCACACCGAATACCTCTCCAAGTCGTACTTTTACCGGGCACAGCACACCTGTGCGGTGCCGCAGTTGCAGCAACAGTCCTGTCACCACCAACAATCTTCTTCGACAACATCTACACCCACAGTGCAGCAGTGTCTGCAGACGGGCTGTGGTGTGGACTACAGCGGCGAGTGCGTCATCAAAAGGTGCCGCAGATCGTGTGTGTGTTGCTGTTGGCGGGGTCAGCGACGGCAATAGGGACGGCCACCAACAGCACCCGTTCGGGAACGAACCACTCCACTTGTGTGCCGTGCGGTCCCGAGTGCCGCAACACCGCCGCCCAGAGCTGCACTTACACCGCGGGAGCCAGCGGCGACTCGACGCCACCATCCACCACCACCACGACTACCTATGACACCGCGACCTCGTTCTGCCTGTGTGCCGGGACCCGTCGAAGCAGCGCGGCACCTACACCATACCGTCGGAACACTTTGTGAACCTCGTCCTCTTGGGCGGAGAACGAGGTGTCTGCGCCTCCATGACAATACGCGAGCCTGAACTCTCATCCACGCGTTCCCACGACGCCCTCGTCACTTTCACCACCTTCAGCCGTTTACGTCCCGGGTCGCCATGATTCTCGCCCCCGCATTCGAATCACTATCCTCCAGTGCAAACCCTAGCTTCTGGCAAATCCTCAGCATGCCCTTATTCTCCCTAGAAATTTCGCTCCATACGCGATCCAACCCCTCCTGCCGGGCCACGTCCAGCAGCCGCCGCAGCATCTCGGTGCCGAGGCCGTGGCCGCGGTCACCGCCCAGCACGCTGATGGCAAACTGGCCGGCGTCCGGATCCGGCGGCAGCCGCAGCTGCCCCAGCGCGTGCATGGCGGCGACGCCCTCGGTGTCGCGCACCTCCGCGATGAGCGTCATCTCGGTGCTGAAATCGCAGTGGGCCACCCGCAGAATGCGGTGCCGAATCCAGTGGTCGCGCGTGCGCACGTCCCGCGAAGGCGCGTGCTCGCTCAGCTGAGGCAGGATCTTGGCCGACTCCGTGTCCACCAGCTGGTGCCAGAACTGATCCAGCTGCGGCTCATCCGACGGATGCACCGGCCGTATCACCACCGGCAGATTGCCCATACTGTCGCCGCTCCACGCCCACACGTACTCCGCCGGGTACGGCCGAATGGCCGGCTCCGGCAGCGCCTCCAGCGGCACGTCAGCGTCGTGCAGCACCACCCGCGCATCGATGGCCACCACACCGTCCGGAGTCACAAAAAGCGGGTTGATGTCGCACTCACGGATCAGCCGCTGCTCCACCACCATACGCGAGAAACGCGACACCACACTCTGCAGTTGCTCCATGTCCACCGCCGCGTGGCCGCGCACCCCGCGCAGCGCCTCGTACACGCGAGTGCGCTTCATCATCTGCCGCGCCAGCGCCAGATTCAGCGGCGGTATGCCGTGGCTCACGTCGCGGAACACCTCCACCAAACTGCCGCCGGCCCCAAACGTCACCACCGGGCCCACCTGCGGATCTAGCGCGCTGCCCAGCAGGATCTCGAAACCGTCGCGCGGCAGATCCACCATGCGGTACACCGTCACACCCTGAAAGTGGCCCTCGCCGCGCAGCCGCCGCACCGACGACCGAATGCCGTGGTACGCCTCCCGCACGTCGTCGGGCCCTTTCAGATTGAGCCACACCCCACCCACATCCGACTTGTGGGTGATGGTGTTGCTGAACAGCTTCACCACCACCGGGTAGCCGATACCGCGCGCCGCCTCCACCGCCTCGTCGACGTTGTGCGCCACAAACGTGTCCACCACCGGGATCTCATACACCTGCAGCAGCTGCTTGCTCTCCAACTCGTTCAACAGGCTCCGGCCGCTGGCCCGCGCCCGCTCCAACATCTCCGCCGCCTCCTTCTTCACCGCCTTCATCACCGACACCCGCATCGACGGCGCCTCGGGCACCTCGTACAAACTCGCCAGGTTGGCGTTGTAGCGGTGCAGATAGTTCCAAATGCGGGAGGCGACGTCGGCAAACGCGAAATTGGGAATGTCATGCCGCTTCAGTATATCCTGCCCGGCCGCCACCTCCACCCCGCCCATCCAACTCGCCAGCAGCGTCTTGCCCTGCTCCCGCGTCACCGCTGCCGACTGCGCCAACACCTGCGCCGTCGCCGTGGCATCGGTCATCACCTGCGGCGTCAGAATCACCAACGTGCCGTCGGCGTTGGTGTCGCGCGCACACACCTCCAACGCCTTCGCGTACAGCTCGGGACTGGCGTCGCCAATCACATCCACCGGATTGGCGTGCGACCATGCCGCCGGCAACACCGCATCCAGCGCCTGCTTCGTCTCCGCCGACAGCTGCGTCAGCGCCCCGCCGCCGGCCACCAACTCGTCCGCCGCCAAAATGCCCGGCCCACCCGCATTGGTGATGATGGTGAGGTGCTTGCCTTGCGGGCGCGGCTGCTGCGCCAACACCCGCGCCGTCAAAAACAGATCGTCGATGCGATCCACCCGCAACACTCCGCAGCGCCGAAACACCTCGTCCAGCACCGCATCCGACCCGGTCAAGTTGCCGGTGTGCGACGCCGCCGCCGCAGCCGCCGCCAGGGTGCGCCCCGCCTTGATCACCACCAGCGGCTTGGTGATGGCCACCTCGCGCGCCGCCGATATGAAGCTACGCGCATCGCCGATCGACTCCATGTACGCCACGATCGACTTGGAGTGCGGATCCTCGCCCACGTACCGAATGAGGTCCGCCCAGTCGACGTCGCACATGGTGCCCAGCGACACCACCTTGCTGAACCCGAAACGCTCCTTCAGCGACCAGTCCAACATCGAGCACACCAGCGCGCCACTCTGACTCAGGAGCGCCACATCGCCCTTGACGTACTCCGCCTTGGGTCCGAACGAGGCGTTCATGCCCGTGGTCATGTTCAACACTCCCAGACAGTTGGGCCCGATGATACGGATGCCGCCGTCGCGCGCGTGCTGCAGCGTCGTCTCCAACAGGCGCCGGCCCTCGCCGCCCACTTGCATCTCCGCAAACCCGGCGGAGATGATGATGCAGCCGGTCACGTGCGCCGCAGCCAGCTCGCGCATAATACCCGGCACCGTGGGCGCCGGCGTGGTCACCACCGCCAGATCCACCGGCTCCGGTATCGCGGACACGCTCGGATACGCCCGCACGCCCAGCACGTGCGAGCGCTTGGGGTTCACCGGGTACACCGCCCCGCCGAACGGCGACAACAAGTTCTGGAGAATGTTGCGGCCCACCGAGTGCGCCTTCTCGGTGGCCCCGATGACCGCCACCGCCCGCGGCTGAAAGATGGCATCCAGCTGCTCACGAACGCGCGGCTTGCGCGTCACGATGTGCACCGACGGGTCCACGATCGGCTCCCCGGGCAGCGCCGTCGGCCCGTCCGCTCCGCTGGCGCCGCTCGAGCGGTAGCGCAGGGAGGCAAATTCACCGCGGAGGAGACATTTTGGCGGGGAGAAGAGCCGGGTGGTGAATTGGGAGCTGAGCGTCGGGCTGAAGAGCCATCGTCGCAGCGCCATAGATGAATTCCGTGGGCGCGAGCAACAGCGGCGAGCGCGAGAACGCGACGCTCCCGCCGATGAGTTCGCGCGGGGTCCACCTCCATGCGGGGAGCGGAGCAAGGTGCCCACTGTATCGGGCTATGAGAAGGGGCCCTCTGGCCCGTTTGATACGTATGCTGCAGTCTCAGGCGCTGGTCTGAAGGGTGGGGTGCTCTTCCAGAGCACGCATCGATATTGGCCGGCTTTTACGGCCCCAACAACTGATAGCGTGCTCCTCACCAAACGCTTCAACCACAACGCGCAACGCTCAGGCACTTGTGCTCCCCTCCTACCACCCCGGTCTGCTTTCCGTGACGCTCTCTCCGAGGGGTGTCCGCCGACACCTCGGCCCGTGGACGCTCCGTTCTACCGTTTCTCTCTCTACTTGCTGCTCACGAACGCTCCTCGGTCGTCCGCGATTCTCCGCCCCATCGCCCCTCCATGGGCGGCCTCCCGGAGCAGCTTCCCATGTGTCGCGTGGTGTACGCCCTCTCCGACGAGTACCAACAGTGCGCCTGCTGTTCGTGGTGCCTGGAGCACGGCCGCGCCGGGCAGGGCCACCGGCGCACACTCAGGCACTGGGCGCCGCTGCACGCAACCGCCGTGCGGCGGGCGGCGCGGCGGCTGGTGCAGGAGATGCACGCGCAGCCGCTGCACCCGGTGGAGTTGGCGCGGGTGCGGCGGGTGGCCGAGGCGCGGGTGTTGTCGGTGTGCGACTACTGCGAGCCGGTGATGTTGGCGGCGCTGCGACAGAAGCGCTGGCCGGTGCTGCGGTTGGCGTTGGCGCGCGGGGCCATGCTGTCGCCGGAGAATCTTTCGCTTCCCGAGGGGGTGCCGCCCGAGGCGGTAGCGCCGCAGATTCTGGCGGCGGCCGATCGACTGGCCGGCGACATGGGCTGGGTGTCGCCGCCCCCGCCCGCACCCGCCTTCAACGATGGGAATGGCGGCGGCGGCGGCGTCGACACAGACGACAGCGTGACGCTGTCCGACGACTCCAGCACCGAACGCGTCCGCTCGGTGCGCATGTCGGCAGCGCGCCAGACGTCGCGGGTCAGCCGCGACGGCGGGCCGGACGAGTCGGTGGCGACTGCCGACAGCGGCACCACTTCTCCCGTCTGTTTCGGGTGTTCGCTGCCGGCGTGCCGCTCGGTGGTGCCGTTGCTCCGCGAGGGATTGCAGCGCCACGGCCCCGAGCGTCTCTTCCGCATCGTGGTGTCGGAGCAATTGCCCGCGGGTATGCGCTGGGAGATGCGCAAATGGGGCGCGCACCTGCACGAATTCTATCGCTACCCGCAAGACGCCGAGGCGCTCTCGGTGCACCTCTGCGTGGCCTGCTACGAGCGTCTGCGCGCCGTCATCGCAAACGATGCCACCGACAGCACTGCGCGCCCGTCGCGCCCCAGCACATCACACGCCTCGTCGGAGAACCACCAGCGTCAGGCGGCGCGCATGAGCACCAGCCCGTCCCCCACCTCCACCGTCTCCCCGTCGGCGTCGGCCGTGCGCGGCGTGCCCATACTCCTGCTGGTCAGCGACGGCCGTCGACACAAAAAGTTTCGGGTGTGGAGCCGACGGCCGATACGCAAGATGATCACCCGCTTCCTGCAACAACTGCAGCGGCATACCGGCCAGTATGCGCCCTGTCGGTTCGTGGCGCGGTCGGCAGCCAACCCGGCGGCCGCCGCTCGGGAGATGTTCCTGGACGATACTCCCGAGCAGGTCGGACTACGCCAGGGCGACGTCATTCACTGCGAGGCGCTGAGCGCATCACCGCTGCCGACCGCGCGGAGCACACCGGACATGGTCGCGGGTGTTGGTGGTGGAGGTGGTGGTCTGCATCGGCTGTAAAGGGCGCATCACTCCGTCCCGACGGCCGAGACGTTTCGGGCTTGCCGGCCCGGGCGTTGCGCCAGTGTGCTCATTCTCGCCCTCAGGACGTCGGTCCCTCTCGCCACCACCATGACCGCCACCTCTACCTCCGCTTCACGCACCGGCAAGCGGGCAGTGCGGGAGCGGCGCGTCTTCCACTTTGACAACTCCCGCTACGCACCGGTGCCGCCCGAGTACGAGCGGCTGGTGCGCATGGTGGTGAGGGCGTTCATGGCGGACGCGGCCGTCGTGGTGCTGGAAATGGTGTTGCGACTGCGCTACTGCACCGACTCGTTGTTGTCGCCGATTCTACAAGCGCCGCCGAAGGTGATACGGCGGGTGCTGTGGCGACTGCGCGACGCCGGGCTGGTGCGCTGCGAGAGTCGGTCGCTGCGGCGGGTATATCCCAGCCGCAATCCGGCGGTGCCGCCGCTGGTGCGGTATCGTCGCCTGCTGTACTGGCGGGTGGACTATGCGCGGACGCTAGACACGACGCTGTACAAGCTGCAGCGTATGCGGGAGCACGTCGAGGAGCAGTTGGGGCGCGTGCAGGCCGGCGAGGGCGACGACGACGACGACGACGCAGCCGCCGGCGCTTATCAGTGTGAGCGCTGCGGAGCGCACTATGCGGCGCTGGACGTGCCGTCGCTGACCGATTTCGGTACTGGCGCGTTGCGCTGTCGGCGGCTGGTGCAGCGCGGCGTGCGTTGCGGCGGGGCCGTGCACGAGGTGAACTCGCTGGACGAGGCGATGCGTTGGCGAGCGCTGCGGCAGGAGCTGGAGACGACGTTGCGGCCGCTGGCGGAGGCAGCCGCCGCCTGTCGCCGGCTGGAACTGCCACGGCATCCGCTGGACGGTATGAGCGAGCAGCAGGTGGGCGCGCTCATGGCCGATCACGATGCCCGCGGCGAGCAGGCGCAGCGGCATGCCGAGCGCGCCACCGACGAAGCGGCCGCCGCCGAAGCGTTTGTCGGCCCGCATGAACTGGCGGTGGAGGTGGAGGTGGGTGAGGGAAATGCCGTCCCCGCCGAAGAACGGCCGGTGAAAGAAGGGGCAGAGGAGGGCGCATCGCAACGCGCACATCCCACCTGGTTCCGCGACCAGGAGGTATCGCCACCCGGAATCGAGGCGTCATCGACGGCGGTATCGACCGAGCCGTCCCCGACCGCATCGTCTGCCGACGAGGCTGACACCGACGAGTACGCCGACGTCGAGTTCGAAGAGGCCGGCTCCGACACCTGCGAGGCGCCCAGCGACGCCGAATGGTCGCCAGCCGACCGCGATACCGAAGCGGTGCCCGACGCCTGCCGGGTGGCCGGCGAGCTGTATCCGCTACAGCAGGTCACCGCCGAGCACCTGCAGCGCATGAGCAGCGAGGAATACCAAGCGTACTATCGACTGCTGGAGCGTACTCGTGCTGAACTCGGCAGTGCGCCCGACTCCTAGACATGTGCAGTAAAGGGAATGGGTGTGTGTGCGGGTCGAGTGGCGTGTGCGGAACGCGGCCCGGCTTGTGTCTCACGGCAGCGGCGGTCGAGCGTGCAAACCTCCACCTCCCTCATGAACGGTGATGACGATCCTATAAGCCGGGCACAACAGTTGGTGCTGGAGATGGACGGGCAGATGTACGCCTACTTGGGTGATTTGCAGCGGGAAGCGGGTGCGTGGACGGTGGCGCGCATCCGCGCCGAGAGCGGGGTGCGCGGGCGAGCACCGCCGCCGCGACCGTCCCCGACACCCTCCGACGCGGACACGGCCGGGCTGGACGACGTTGCGGGCAGCAGCTCCACCTCGGCGGACGCCGAGCGCACTGTAGAGTGGCGCGAGTTGCAGCGCAAGGCGGTGCAGTACGCCGAGGCGATGCGGGAACGGCAGGCCGAGTGGCCCGCGTGTGCGGCAGCGTTGCAGCGGGCGTTCTATCCGCGCGTCACCGACTGGATGGAAGCGTGCGGCCTGGATGCGGATGTCGCGGAGCGCTTGTGGCAGGCGTTGGCAACGTCCGACACCGATACCTACTTTCTGGACGAGGCGCGCTGGGCATCCACGCTGGCCCTCCTGCGGGAGGAGAATGCGCGCGCCGACGCCGCCTGCGAGGCGCTGTGGACACGACGGGTAGCGCCGCAGCAACAGGCAGTGCAGGACGCACTGCAACGCTATCGATGACATGCCTTGCACGCGTGTCGTGGTGGCGTTCAATGTCCCCGCAGTGTTTTATATCGGTGAGGCCGCGGTAGCTGTGCGGCGGGCACCGCGCGCTGGTGCTGGAGTCAATGGGTGGGTGTGGGTATGGGTGGTGGCCCGCGGTCCGTGAACCCCGGTGGACCGCAGGCGACGCTGACGGCAGAAGACTTCGGCTGGCCGATGCGTAAACCACCCTTCGTGGGCTGCACATCGGTTCGATCAGGTGTCTGTTGGCGGGTGGCACAGCTCGGAGTGGATGGCGGCCGCGCGTTCCAGTGTCTGTACGACGGCCGCCAAGCGTGCGTTACACTTGGCCATCAACTGTGTCACTTCAGCGCGCGCCTCATCGGAGCTGGTGGCGCGCCGACCGCGGCCGCGGCGGTGCTGTCGCCGGTCGGCGGCCGCCACTGCCTTTTCAAACTCCATGGTGAAGGTGCCGGTCGACAGCCGCGCCGACAGAAACGCCAACTGTGCACGTTGCAGGCTGGATAGGCGATGGTAGGCCCGTCTCCGCGCCTCCACCGTCGACTGCGGACTGATCAGCGGTGACGGCAGGGCAAAGAAGTCGGTCGCCGCGGTCGCACCACCGTCCTCGCACAGCACCTGCTCCAGGGCGTCGGCCGCGCGACACTGTGCATCGAACGCCGCATGCACCGCCAGCGCCCCCGGTGCGTCCTCGCCCAACAGTCTGACGGGGCGCTGTCGCTTGGCGCGCCACAACGGTGCCAGGAAGAGCGCCGACAGGGCGGCGGCGGTCTCTGCGTCCCAGTGCATCGATGGCAGCATGGCCCGCGCGGCATGCACCGAAAGACGGTCCAGAAAGTGCGGCGTGGACGCCCGGTCCTCCCCTTCACTGCACAATCGCCGCCAGTCGTCGGGAATTGCCTCCGGCGTCGCGTCCGAACAGCGGCGTTTGCGGCAGCCTCGCGCCGACGGCTGCCGCACACCGCCCGCCCGCCGAGTCGCCGCCACTGCCTCGAGCTCGCTCCCCACGGTCGCCGGACTGCTAGACGCACTACGGCTGGTAACCCGGATGGATTCGCGCGTCACGTCGCTCAGCTGCGGCAACCGTGTCGTGGCCGCCGCCCCTTGGTCCTCCCAGCCGAGCGATGCATCCCCGGGGGCGTCGACGGCGGCGACGCCGCCCGCCGGACAATTCAACAAGTGCTCCACACACGAGCACGATGACATGACCCGCAAGCACCCCACCGCAGCGCGTGCCTCCCTCCCGGGAACCGTTGCAGAAGGTGGCGCGCCCTCCCGTCCCAAAGCGACACGCTCCCCGACGTTGCGAGCGCACGCAACGCGGAAATGTTTCGACGCCCGCGCCCAGACGCCGACGAGCCGCGTTTCGTTCTTCCGGTCGATCTCTCGCCGATGGAAGCGAATGGATGAAAATGGAACGGAGGGGACGCTCTCGTTGTCTCGACCGCGGTGCAAACCCGCCTCCACCATGGGCTACCCGCGCTGAGCACTCCCTTTTCATCACGCATGCGCTCTGTCATGACACCCTGTGTCTCGTTGCTGGTTGGGGAACGGCGGCACGCAGCGGCGTTTGTGGCCGCCGCGGCATGGCCGACCCGACGCCCTCCGGCCGCCGTGGTGACCACGACGACAACTTCGCGGGCTCGATGGCACTGGGTGCACCGTCCGCGACGGTACACCATCTCACTGCGGGCCAGGGCCACATCTTCGGACGCGAGTGCTCCATCGTCGCCGCCGGTGTCCCTGTCGGAGCTATCGGTACAACAACACGCCCGACTGTCTCGTCTGTGTGAGCTGCTGCTGGAGCGCAATCAGCAGTTCAACCTGACCGGCATGCGCACGCCTGAGGAGGTGCGCACCAAGCTGGTGGACGAGTCGCTGGCGCTGCTCTCTGTGATACCGCCCGAGGCCACCGTCGGCACCACGACTCCGCCGCGACTGCTGGACGTCGGGTCGGGGGCCGGTTTCCCGGGGCTGGTGCTGGCCATCGCCCGGCCCACCTGGCCGGTCACTCTTTTAGAGGCGACCCGAAAGAAATGCGACTGGTTGGATGAGGCGGCCGCCGCGCTGGCGCTTTCCAACGTGCGCGTGCTGTGGGGCCGCGCCGAGGAGTGGGCGGCGGCCACGCGTCCCGACAGCCGGCGCGAGTGCTTCGACATCGTGACGGCGCGCGCCGTGGCCGAGTTGCGCACGCTCGCCGAATACACCCTGCCGTTTGTGCGCGTCGGCGGATGGGTGTTGGCGCCCAAGCAACGGCCGCGACCGGTGGAATCGTGGCCGGAGTGGGAGCGGGCGCTGCCGGCCATCGACAAGCTGGGCGGCCGCACGCACGCCGTGCTGCGCATGCCGGTGGCGAGCGACGAAGACGCGGCGTTAGCGGATGAGATGCCCAGCGAGCGCGTGACGGTGGTGCTGACCAAACACGCGGCCACGCCGGCGCAATACCCGCGAGCACCCGGCCGGCCGGCCAAACGCCCCCTGTAGGGTAGCGAGCAGGCGCCGTTTATCGACAAGAGGGTGGGAGTGGTCAGCGCAGACGTCAACGCCGATGCCGCCATGCTGTGCAAGGCAATGGGCAGGGATGCGCGGTGGTCGGCACCACTGCTGTTGCAGCTGCCGCGACGCCACATCCCTCAGCCGGGATGCGGCAACGAGGCGGCCGCGGGCGGCTCGGGCGCGCGCCACTTGCGCTTCTCAGTGTGCTCTACGTTGGCATCGGCGCTGGACGGCGTCGGGGTGTCCAGCTCGCTCCACTCGATCAGATCACGAAACTCGATGCGCTGCACACCGGGCTCCTCGTCGTGAGGCTGCTCGCTTTCGGTGACGGTGGACGCATCGCCCGATGTCGGTCGCGGCTCGCAGCCGCGCTCCTCCTCTGGAGACACCACCCTGTCGCGCTCCCATCCCTCGCCGAACAACGATAAAAGCGGGTCGCTACATCGCGCGTCTGCCGCCCCGTCGCCGTGCCCTCGATCCGCGCTGCATCGCGACCGCGACCCCTCCGTCGGTGCCAGCGCTTCCAGAATGTCCGTCATGTCATCGCGCTCCCCGGACGACGACGCATACGACGTGTCCGGCGATGGCCGCGCGTTCAGCATCTCCTCGGCGGTCACGCGCTCGTCACATATCGGGCACGCGCCTCGCCGCTCCAACCATTGTAAAATGCACTGAATGTGGTACCCGTGGCCGCACTTGGCGAACACCTGCGGGTCTTGCCGCGAGTACGCTTCGAAACATATCAGACACTCTCGGGTGTCGTCCACCAGATCCAGCAACTGGCTGAGGCCCCCGGGCGTGTACGGCAGCGGTTGCGGCGGTTCCGGCGAGCCGACCACAAACTTTCCCGGCGCCGGCTCGTTCGCCGGCGGACCCCACGCGCCACGTCGCGTTAGCGTGTCCGCGGAGACGGCCACGGCGACACCCGCACGGGCGGGGTGGCCTCCCCCCGCCCCGGCACCGCCGTCGTGGCGCCCGTCGGCGGCCAGGCGCGAACGCCCCGCCCGCTCACCGCCTGCCGCCACCGCCGACAACCCGGTGCTCCCGCTGTGCACCTCAGTGGCCGCCGGCCTGTCCAGTGCCTGCCCCATGGCGACCTCCACGCCAACGCCGCTCAGCACTCGACACCGCGAGGGGGGATGACCGACGCGTCGCGCCCCCTGAGCGTCTCTACACGGCAGGAGACGACGTTCTCGTCACGCGGCGTCTCGTATAACGCCCCAGTGGTTCCCCACTCCGGTCGCTCCGCTACCGACGCTTTGCGGTTGCCCGCGCTCAGCGTCACCTCTCCAAACGTGTGAGGACAACGCGCGCTCCCGCGTCGTCGCCCCCTATCGACCCACGCGGTCGCGAACCCGCGGCCCGCACGCCCGCCCGAAAGGCAGCGATGCCGTCGCTGCTGTCGCGGTGTGTGTGTGTGTGTGTGTGCGTGGGGGGGAGGAGATGCGGGGACAGCGAACGTTGCATAGAGGAGTCGATCGGGTGGCACGGAGGGGGTCCGTGAAAGGGGGATTGGATTCCGAAGGTGAGTAACGCAGATGGGGCGTGCGTGGGAAAGGTCGTTGAAATACACCGACCTGGTATATCACTGAATAGGGGGCGTCGAGGCGCCGCCCAATCGGGGCAGACCGTCTCACTTGCCCGGCTATTTACTCCAAGCGCCGCTCCTCTGATTGTTGCATGATAGCTTCTTTGAGGCGGCGCACTTCGGTGCGCACGCTCAGATCGATAAACTTGTCGCCCAACTGCACGGTGAAGCCGCCCAATAGCAGCGGGTCGGTGCGAGACTTCAGTTCCACCTGCGCATCGGGCAGATCCGGGAAGAAGCGCCGTTTCAGGCGCAGCCGCAGCATGCCCAACTGCCATTCGGTGAGCGGCAGCGCGCTGGTCACGGTGGCCTCGACGCTGCCGCGCTGCGCGGACACCACGCTCTCGAACGTGTCCAGGATGCGCGCGGCATCGGCCAGCCGTCCGTTGTCCGCTATCATCAACAACCAGTTGCGCACCAGCGGCGACTGAATGTCGCCGGCGCGCATCACCTCCCCCAGCGCCGATCGCTTGACGCTCCGCGATAGCGTCGGGTTGGCCAGGAACTTGTCCAGCGTCGGCGCGCTCCTCCGCAGCGCCTGCATCCGCTGCACGTCCGCAGTGACTTGCGCCATCTGATTCATCCGACGGGCCACGTGATACAACGCGCCAGCGTACCGACCGGCCACCCCGGCAAACTGCGACGCGACCTCCGCGCCTCCGTCGCCGGGCGTCGCCGCCGCCTCCGTGGCCAGCGAGCGGCACCCTGAGAGGTGCTGCCTTGATGTCGTGAAAACGTCCGCGCCCCTCCGATCCACCCTCCCCAGTGCTTTCCGCCACACTCTCCAACCACGGACGAGCGACATGGCACCCGAGAGGTTATCTGGCGGTGTTCCCGGCGACGGCTCGCTGACCGACACGGGAGCGCGGTACCCTCCGCACACCCGCACCCACCCGCACACGCACGTACACACGCGCACACGGCCCCGGCGGAACGCGCGCCAGCGATCGAGGCATTCGGTGGTGCGCGGCCGTGCACCGCCTGCGTGCGCGTGTGTCTGTGGGTGTACACCGCGGCCACGCGATCCCGCTCTTCTACCCCGAACGCCCTGCCCATTCCCCTGCTGTCCACCATTCCACCTCCTCATGACGGCGGCATCGGCAGTCAAGTTTCTGAATCCACAGGCGGAGGTGTCGCGGCGGGGTCTGGCGCTGCACGCCAACATCAACGCGGCCGGCGGGCTGGAGGATATTCTGCGCTCCAATCTGGGCCCGCGCGGCACGCTCAAGCTGCTGGTGAGTGGATCGGGTGAGCTGCGTCTCAGCAAGGACGGTGCGGTGTTGCTGCAGAATATGGAGATTGTGAACCCGACCGCCAAACTGATCGCGCGCACCGCCACCGCGCAGGACGACGAACAGGGCGACGGCACCACCACGGTGGTGTTGCTCACCGGAGAGCTGTTGCGGCAGGCGGAGCGGTATCTGGTGGAAGGGGTGCACCCGCGCCACCTGGTGGATGGGGTGGAGGCGGCGCGCGAACAGCTGCTGCAGACCTACGTGCCGCGGGTGGCGATACCGCTGGGCGGCGATGGTGGGGTGGCGCGCGAGCAGCTGGTGCGCGTGGCCCGCACCGCCCTGGGCACCAAACTCAACGACGCGGCGCTGCTGCACCATTACGCGGACATGGTGGTGGATGCGGTGCGGGCGGTGCAGCGTGACGCGGAACCGATCGATCTGTTCATGGTGGAGGTGATGAGCATGGAGTCGCGCAGCGCGATGGACTCGCGGCTGGTGCGCGGGCTGGTGCTGGACCACGGCACGCGACATCCCGACATGCCCAAACAGCTGCGGAACGCGCGCGTGCTCATCTGCAATGTGTCGTTGGAGTATGAGAAACCCGAGGTGAACAGCGGCTTCTATTATGCGGACGCGCAGCAGCGCGAGCGCCTGGCGCAAGCGGAGCGCACGGCGATCGCTCGGCACGTGGAGAAGATTGTGGCACTGAAGCGGCGAGTGAGCGCAGCGGACGGCGAGGCGTCGCTGTTGGTGATCAATCAGAAAGGCATCGCGCCCGAAGCGTTGGATCTGTTGGCGCGCGAGGGCGTGATGGCGCTGCGGCGCGCCAAGCGACGGAATATGGAGCGGCTGATGCTGGCGTGCGGCGGCCGGGCAGTCAACTCCCTGGATGACTTGACGCCCGAAGTGCTGGGCTACGCCGAGCGCGTCTACGAAGAGACGCTGGGAGAGGACAAGTTTACGTATGTGGAGGGCGGGTCCGACGGCCGCAGCTGCACGCTGTTGGTGCGCGGCCCCAACAAGCACACCATCACCCAGCTGAAAGATGCGGTGCGGGACGGTCTGCGGGCGGTGAAGAACGCGCTGGAGGAGCGACGGGCACTGCCCGGCGCTGGTGCCTTCGAGTGCGGCGCGCACGTGCATTTGCGCGAGCATGCCAAACAGGTAGCCGGGCGGGCGCGCCTCGGCGTGCAGCTGTTTGCCGACGCGCTGCTGATCGTGCCCAAGACGCTGGCCGAGAGCGCCGGCGGCGGAATGGACACCCAGGACACGGTACTACGGTTGGTGCAGGCGCACGAGCGCGGTGAGCGCGTCGGCCTGAATGTGAACACCGGCGAGCCGATGGATGCGGTCGAGCAGGGCGTGCTGGACGGGTACGGGGCCAAGCGACAGGCGCTGGGCCTGGCGACGATGATCGCCTCGCAACTGCTGCTGGTGGATGAGTTGTTGCGGGCCGGACGCGATACCCGCAGCAAGAGTTGAACGGAGGGCGTGTTTAGGAAATTCAGCAGCAGGTGGCACAGCGTGTGAGACGACGTAAAGCAGCTGCGCGTGTGCGCTTCGCGACGGCTTCCACACGGTCTCAGCCGCAAATTGGCATCGTCTCAGCGACACGGCCGTGTTGGCCGCGACGCTCAGACAAACTATGAAAGCAGGCACTGGAGATATGCATCACCGACGGTACGGAGTCGCGAAAGCCACTGTGCACTCCGCTGCGGGTATCGTCTTCGCCACGCTCGTCTGCCGCCTCTCCGCCGTCTCCCCCGCGGCCACACACTGGGTTGAGCTCAGAGTGTCGGCCGACTGTACATCGACCGAGTGAATAGCGGTAGCTCGTGGCGGAATCGTCGTGGAGGCAGCGCGCACGCACGTGCGTACGCGCGCCCTCTCGGACAAATGCCTCTTGTGTTCTTCGACCTCATCACCGCTCAACCGCGTCACCTCTTCTTCCGTCCCCAACTTGGTGCGGGTTAGTGCCCGTCCTCAGGCCTATCATTGTCGCGCCCAGCGACGGACGCATCGGTGGCGCCCGTCGGTCGCCCTCGTCATCTGACCCGGTCGCAGGCACCGGGAGGTGCCCACGGCGGGGTCGTCATCATCATCGGATCGATCGGCACACACACACTTACTTCATCGGCACGCCACTCGGGCGCACGCGTCACTCGCTGGCGGCAACAGCGGCGGCTGCGCACCATTGACACCAGCCCTGGATTGCTTGCTGATACTGCTGCAGCAGCGTGTGAGTGGTGGATCGCGCCGCGTGCAAGTCGGTCAGCACCTGCCGCACCTCACCACGCATGTCCGCCTCGGTGGGCCATACCGATCCCTGCAGCGGCCGCAGCCGCAGTAGATACGACGCGTCCGACAGATGCTGCTGCTGCTGCTGCTGCTGGTGGGCCGCTTCGGTACAGAGGCGCTTTGCCCGCTGCGTCAACTGCTGTGCCCATTCCGGGAGCGGCGTCTTGCGCGAGACGCCTCGTGCACCGCGTCCCTCGCCAGGCAGCGAGTCTCCTGCCGTCGCCGTCCAGCGCACGCGAATGACCTGCGCCAGCGTCACCCAGAACAGCCGCCGCATCTCCACATATCGCTGGCGATCTGTCCACGGCGCGGTGTCGCTCTCCTCCCCGATCAACCGCTGCAGCGGGGACGCAGGTGTATCGCCGTCCGGCTCCTCCGCCGAGGCCACCAGCGCCTGCACACACGCTTCCACCTGATGCACACACTCCACCAACGCCTCTCGTCGCTGACCATAATCCAGCGGTGCTGTTGCTGCTGCTGCTGCTGCTGCTGCTGCTGCCCAATCTCCAGCAGCAGCATCGATCGCATCCGCCTCGCCCAGGGCGGCGTAGGCGCTGGCCAGCGCTGTCTGGTCGGCAAACTGTCCGCGAGCGCCCGCCAGCAATAGTTGTCGTAGTCGAATCCACCGACGTTGCATTCCGTCGACAAAATGCGGCGCCGATGGCACACGGCACGCACACACGTGTCCTTCATCGGCTCCATGCCGGCCATCCTCACCCAGCGATGTCGATGGCTCGCAGCGGCACCCGAACAAGAACCGCAGCACCCTCCAATCGCTGTTGTCCACCATCGGCGTCTCCTCCGATACGCTCACTGCGGTGCTCAGTCGCCCCGCCAGACCATTCAGCGTCTCGGGGTCGCTTGCCGACGCCACCTTTTGGCGACGATTCCCTGCGCGTCCGGCCCGACACCAGCTCCGCGGATCGGCGCGCCCGGCGCGCATCGCCGCCTCCAGCGCCCGCTGCACCCGCGCCTCCTGCACGCGCACACTGGCGGCGACGCGGCGATGCAACAACACCAAATCCACCGCCGTATCCAGCGTGCCGCTGCGAAGCGCCGACACGATATACGGCGGCACCTCCAGCACATTGTCGATCGCCAGCGCCTCCACACACTGCCACACACACGGCGATTCCGGGGAGGAGATGGTCGGCGACACGGCACGCCGAGTGCCGCATCGTGCCGACTTGCCACCGCCGCCAGCACCACTTGCCACGCCCATTTTCGTTCCGTCCACACCGGGCAACATATCCACCGCATCCCCCAGCAGATACCCCAACGTGTCCCACTGCAAGTACTTGCAGTCGAGGGCGTCAAACTCGCGCCGCGCCAGACACGGCGCATTCAACGCATTGTACAGGCCGATGCTGGCCAGTCGCAGCGGCGTGTGATGCGGGCTGCCACGCAACGCCGCTCGCAGCACCACCACCGCGGATAGGAGATGTGCGGGTGTGGCTTGCGGCGCACTGCGGGCTACCCACAGGGCGTACAAGAGGAGGAGATCGTCTGCCGCGGTCACTTCCGTGCTGACGGGCGGCGACGGTTGCGGTCCCTGCGCCGACCAGCGCCCGACTTGTCCGATAGCATCAGCCAGCGAGTCGATACACGACCTCGTCGATGCGGCGGCGTCCGCGCCCAGTTCGTCGCACCACGCCCAATACTGCAACCACCAGCGGGTGCAATGATGGGCGGGCGTCAACGATGGCAGCAGGGCGTCGCAACGCTGAAACCATCGCGCGGCCGCCTCACCGCCCGTATTCGACGCGCACAACGCACGCACGCCCGGCAGCAACTCGTAGCGACAACACGGACGATCGCCGTAGCGCACAAAATACTCCAGCAGCTGTTCGGCGAACGGTTCACCCGCGCCTGCACGCCCACTGCACGTCAGCCGGGCGCGAGCGGCATTCGCCGAGGTGGCGCGGCAGAGCAACTCAGACAGGGTGCGGGCATCGGCAGCTGACTCCCGGCCACACAGCTCCAACGCCCGCTGCCAGTATACCCAGTCGTCGACATGGCGCAGCTGCGCATCCTCCAGAATACCTCGCAGCAGCTGCAAGTACGCGATGGCAGCTGCTTGTCGTCGCAAGGCGTACGCCGCATGCGTGGCGGGTGTACCCTTCCACCGGCGATATCGCCATTCGGCCAGCAATGCTTCACGCTCCCACGGCAATCGCAACAGCGAGCGCACCGCCGACTGGATGGTGGTGGTTGCCTTGCCGTCCCTCGACGCGCCCTCCGACCCTTCCTCACCATCATCGCCCAGCCAGACGAGCGGTGCTGAGCACTCGCCGGCCGCGGCGTGCAGCCGCAAAACGAAATGCCACAGGTCGGGCTGCAGCAAGGTTGCCGCTGTCGTCGACGATGGGGAACACACCGCCGCCTGACTCAGCGACGCCAGCGCCGCGGCACACAGTCGGGTCATCAGACGCCGTCGCCATTCCGGAAAGGCACCGGCATCCGCAATAACGTTGCCTGCAAGTGACGGGTCGTCTTCCCATCGAGCATGATGCGTCAACAACCCCGGTGATGACAAAAAGTGCGCCACCGCCTGATACGATAGCGCCAGCGCCGCCGCCTGTTCGCCCATCTCGCTCGCCGCCAGCATGCGCGATAGGCGCGTGGCCATGCGCACCGCCTGCGCATGCCCACCGCTGAGCAGCGCGACGACGTACAGCCGCAGCACCTCGTTCCAGCCGGTCGTCGAGGCGCTCGCGCCGAACACCTCTTCGGCCGCCCGGGCTAACGCGGACACGCCATCGCCACCGATCCAGCGACCGCTCTCCCACGCTTGGCTCGGCGCTATCGCCCAGTAAAAACAAGACAGATTGCTCAGGCTACTCACGTTCATGACACCAACGCCGCTGCCGCTGGCGCTGTCTCGCATCGATTCGCCCAGACACTGGTCGGCGAGGTGCAACGCCTCCGACGCCGCGCCGGACAGCGCCTTGGCCACCACCAACGCGCTGCGCAACTCCATGACGCATTCGGCGTTTGCGCGATCCGCCAGTGCGCTCTCCTTACGCAGCGCCTCCTCTATCAGCCGCAGCGCCCGCGGCCAGTCGCCGCGATCGCACGCGTCCGCCGCCGACAACGCCGCCCGACTCCCATGGCGTTGCACCGCCGCCCACTGCACGCGCACCCGCTGCAAAGACGCCTCCAAAAGTGTGGCAGGCAATGGCATCCTAGGACATGACGGCGGCGGTTTTGTCGTGGTCGTCGGCGGACCCGGTGGAGCGCTCGCATACGCGTGGGCGCGCGCGTCGCCCGAGCAACCGCCCCGCGTGCGCGCGCGGTGGCGGACGCGGCGCACAGCGCGAATCGACAGCGCGACACGTTTATAGGGGACACCGCAACCGCAGTGCCGGTGAGACGACGTCGACGACTGCCTGAACAGGTACAGGACGTCGGTGGTGATGCGGTCGGAGGAGTAGAGGCCGGCGCCGGCTGGAGTCAAGCCGCCATGGGCTGCACGCAGCGTGCAGACCGCTCCTCCCGTTGCCACCGTCCCTTATTTCTCGCACCGCTCCGCTGCGCTCCACCCCGCTTATCTACACGGCACCAAACTACATTACCGAGACGGACACCGCGGCGCACCGATGGCTCTACCGAAGCGCGGCAGTCGCGGCCGGCTGGTGCGTCTCGCGCTCCGTCACCTCACTCTAACGGGCGTTCCGCGGGCATATCCGCCGCGTTCGCCTTGTCCACCGACGTGTTCGCCCTGGGCGATAGACTGGCGTCGCGATGCCACGAGCCGCTCCCGCCATCTTCCAGATCCGAGTCGATGCCGTCGTGCGTGCCGCCAAACTTGAGCGAGTGCTCGTACTTTTGGCGGGTCAATGCGGCGGTCTCGTCCTCCATCCGTCGAATGTCGTCGATGGTCATGTGGATCCACTCGTCCATCCAACACACCAGCTTGCGGTGATAGCGCACAAACGTGTTGCGCAGGCCGTACTTTTGACCCCACTCCTCCACCATGGTCTGGAGGCCCCACTTTCGAAACTCCAGCTTGCACAGCTTGTACGCGCACATAATAGGGCGCGAGTCGCGCTGCCACCGTCCGGGCACCAGCGGGCCGCGTCCGGTGTGCACGCTGCGCCAGTGCGTCGGGTCTTCGTGCGGCTCCATGCGGGGCGCGCCGCAGGCGATGTCGATATACTCCACCTGTCGTTTGCGCAGCTCCTCCCCGCGCAGGCGCAACGCATTGGACTGCGTGCCGGCGTCGGCCGCATGCATCGTCTCCACCACCAGGGTGAACTTGTCGCCTAGCCACTCGTTGGAGTACACCGTCAGACAGTGTGGATACGCGTTCCAGCTGCGCTCCACCATCACCAGCGCGCTCTCCGGCATGATGTAACGCACAAACGCCGGCACCTTGGTCCGCAAATAGAATATCTTCTTGGTGTACTGCCCCGGCGGCATGTTATAGGTGTTGCAAGCGTCGTCCGCAGCAAACGGTCGGTTCTCCTCGATGACCAGCCCGTCGCCCTTGCGCCGGCCGGTCTCCTGCTGTGCCGCCCGCGCCACCATGTACAGCTGCGCCCGAAAGTACTCGTCGACCGCGCATGGAAGCACCAAACGGTACTCTTTTATCAACATGACGATTTGTGTCACGAATCCGTGCCAGACCTTGCCGCCAGACGACACCAGAACCGAGCACCGCAGCAGCAGCAGCAGCGCTTGCCCGACCCGAACGGCTACGGCGGCCTTGCGTGTCCACGTTGCCGCGAAACCGCAACCCGCTGCCCCGCGCGCGAATCGAAGCAGGACGCTGGAGGCGGCGGAGAGACCGACCGACCGACCGACCGACCGACCGACCGACCGACCGACACAAAGGGGGAGCGAGAGAGCCACGCGAGGTGGCGAGCAGCGGACAGGGGAACAGGGAGAGGTTTGTGGTGCCTCAAAAGGGGATGTTTCGGGTCAGGAGGTCTGACGGGGGCGGGACGCCAGGATGCCGTGGTCACTTGCTCGGCGAAACAGGCATGGTGCGAGACGGGCGGGCGGCAGGTCCAGATAGGCGACGGCAGCTTGCAGCCATCGCGGGCAGGATTGGGTCGTGTCAGCCTGCGTTCGACGTGTCTCGAACACAGCGGCACTGGTGTGCCACGGGGAGATGTCCCACACGTTCTGGTGTTGATGACGTTGCTCCAGTGCTTCGATGAGCGCATCCAGCCACGGTTGGCGGCGATGGGTGCGCGGCAGCTGCATTCGATACCGTTCTATGCATTGCACCTGCAAGCGCTCGTGCTGTCGCCCGGCGTCCACGTCCGTGAGCAGTCGGTAGTAGGGCCACAGGGGGGTGGTATTCTCAGCAGCCGTGGGGGTAGCGTCGGGCGTCGGTGAGGAACACGGTAGCGCCAATGTGCGCTGACCGCGCTGGAGCGCCACGGCCAGCACCACATCCGCCACCAGCTCTAGCTCGGTTTCGGCGCGCCTCCATCCCTGTTGCTGCATCCACGACAGCAGGGTCGCCGCGGAACCCACATCGCTATCGCCCGCTTCTGGAATCCTCTGCAGCAGATCCGCGGCCACGGCTTCCGCGTCCACCAGCGGTATATCCTCCGTGCCCGAGCGCGCCCTCGCCCAAAATGCCTGCAGCGCCGGCCAACCGTACTGCTGGACAAAGGCCGCGGCGGTGACGCGCAGCGACTCGCGCGCCATGCCCTCGCGACCGGGCACCCAGTGCACATACGGCGTCAATGCATCGGCCAACACATGTTCCCGTTCGGCCGTCCAGCACTGCACAAATTGCGCCGAGTCCAGCGGGCGCTCACAGCTGTACAGCTGCGCGATAAAGACGACCGCCGCCAGGGTGTGCAACTGCAGCCGCAGCTTGATCGGTCCAGAGCCGCTCTGAAACGCCTGCTCTACATACCGCCGATCGTTGGGGTACCGCGCCCGCCATATGCCCTCTAGTAAGCGCCACGCCGCCCGACGATACCGCCTGTGCCCTAGGTCGGTACCAAACTGCGCACACACCACCGCGCCCACCTGTCCGTACACCAGTGCCAACACCGCCGCCGGCGTCTCACATAGCAGCAGCGCTTCTGCGGTCTGCACACGCCGTTGTCGTCGCTGTTGCACGCGCTGCCGGTGTCGTTGCGCTTGCGGCCCCTGTGCTGCCCGCTCCGCCCGCTGCCGTTTCCGCTGCTGCGACTGCGACTGACTCCACAGCGTCTGTCGCGCAAAATGCGCCACCGACTCGTGTGCATCCACCGCCGACTCCTCGTACCACGGCTGCACCGTCTGGCACACCAGACACACCAGGTGGCCCTCGGCGTGCTGACCGAACCGCTGCGCCCCGCACTTGATGCACTCGTAAGGCACGCTCATGTCAGGAAGAACGGGTTATCGGCGCCCGCATGGATTCATTGGACCCGACAACTTCTCTTTGTTGCGGTGGACGAGGACGCGTTGCTAGCGTTGTCCCGTCGAAAGTCAGGTCAATGACGACGACAACGACAACACCGAGCGCCTCCCGAGCGTGTCCACCGCGCCGAGCCGGACGACGCGGTTTGCGGACCCCTTGCCGTCGCGCACGCTGGTCTCACGTTGCGCTCCCCTTTTTCGTGGAATGACCTCATGGCGGAACGTGTTGGCGTTGTATCCGCCGCCCAATTCTAATTGGAAGTTGGTTGCGGACGCGCTGGACGCTTATGAGCGGGACATGATCGCGTTGGTGACCGCCGACGGCTCCGGGCCGGCCAGTCCCAAGCGCGCGGCGTGGCTGTGGCCACTGCACCGACTGCACTTTCGGAGGAACCGACTCATCTACCAGAAACGGTTTGTGGAGCGGGTGTTAGACTGGCACACTTACCAGTACCTGGTGCGACACCGTGTCGCCGACGGCGAGCTGATGGCCAAGTGGCGCCGGCCGGGCTACCGCTCGCTGTGCTCGTTGATGGCCGTTTCGCGTAGGACCCAACGGCGGACGCACTCGCTGTGTCGCGTGCCACTGCGCAAACGACAGGGCGCGGCGTCGCTGGTGCCGTCCGCGGCCACCGGCTGTCTGTCGTGCGCCGACGAGGACTGCCACGATGCGCGCACCGGCGAGTACCTCGAACCGCTCTGGTACGACACGCCGCTACCGGCCGATTGGACGAGCTGCGCGCCGTCGCAACGTGCGGCGCTCGCCCGCGCTGCCTTGCGGGGAGCAGAGTCCATGTCCGAGTAGACTGGGAGGCGCGTCGCGGTGGCGTGCGCGTCTCGCGTTTACCCGTGGATGGAAAAGGCATCGAGCGGGTGGAGCGGTTTCGAGCGCGGCCGCGGCGTTGGCGATGTTTTGGGTGGTGCAGCCTGCGGCCGATGCGATGGGTTGTCGCGCAACGCCCCATGGGCACCCGATGCGCCCGCCAGCACCCAGCCATCGCGCACTCGGCGCACCAGCGCGAGTGCGCGCAACACCTCCACCTTGTCCGTGCTGCTCTCCCCGGTCACCAGCATCATCTGCGCGTCGCTCAACACACTGTCGCCGCGCAGACGCATTTCACAGTACAAGTGCGCGTAGAGCTCGTTGAGCGCCTCCAGCGAGGCGATGCGGCGACGGTACGTCTGCGGCAGTCGCTGAAAGGCCGCTTTGGACACCGGCACCCATTCGGCGCGGATGGCCGCCCGTTGCGCCTCCTCGAGGGCAGCTTGGGAGTCGAGCGATTGCTTCTCATGGCTCTCTTCGCCGCCTGTATGCTCTCTGGCGTCCACAGCGGTAGAGGCGCACTCCGCTTCCCACGCCACACACGCCCGCACCCAATCCAACGAGCCGGTCTCCTCTGGCGCCGCCCTCGCCTCCTCTCTCACCGGTGGCAGTTCCGCGCCCTGCCACGCTTCTGCCCGGTCGGTGGCCGCCAGATACTCCCGCACGCCCCGCTGCCACTGGCGGGCACTCTGTTGCAGTGCCGCGCCCGCGGTGGTCGCCGCGGTATTCGTGGTGCTGCCGCCGGTGCCCTCCGCCACGACCGCACAACACTGCGCCAGCGTGTCCCGTGTGGCCATCATAGCACTCTGCGCCACGGACATCATCTCCTGTTTCGCCGCCAGCACCCGTTCCCAGTCGGCCAGCAACTGCGGCAGCGCCGCCCGCGCCCGTTTCAATCGCTGGGCCACGCGCACCGGGTTCACCTCCAGCCGGTTGCCGTCCGCCGTCTGCAGGTTGGAAAACTCCAACTCCAGTTTCTGTTCCACGTACTCTAGCGTGTCCACAATCGACGCCAGCTCGGCCGAGATGCTTTCCATGACGTCGAGCGCCTGTCAGGAGATGACGCGGCGAACCGCCGGTGTGCGGCGTTTGGGCACGGGTCGCCGGGACACCCTCCCGCCAGAATGCTTCACGCGTCCCGTTTCGGTCGAAGGAGCGACGACGCGTGGTTCCGCAAGACGGCAACGTCGCCCTCACCGTTTACCGTCGTCGCTATGCTGCGGCTCGAGAGCGCTCTGGGGAAGTTGCTCCGCCGTTTCCGCTTCCGCTTGGTGCACGGGTTCGGTGTCACGCAACAGAAAATGCACAAACTCGTTGCCGAGCGACACGTCGGGCACGTCCGCCGAGCGACGGAACAGCGAACGCCGCGACGCCTGTCTCAGGGCGCTGCGCTCCTCTTCACTACATTGCAGCATGCGCACGATCAGCTCCAGGGCGTCGTCGCGCTGCGAACGATTGGGCGAAAGTCGATACAGCAGGAAAAGCTGGCGCAGGAACGGCCGATCCAGCGGCTCGTTCTCGGCGCTGTCGCCCAACTCCTCCAGGTCGCGTGCGTCGGCGTCGGCGACGTCGGCTGTCGTTTCGCCATCCGACCCTTCTAACACTTCACGGTATTTGCGACGTAGCCACATCATCTTCCAGCGATTGCGCTCCGCCTGCCATCGCTTGACATCGTGCTCCAGCGCCGCGCAGCGCTCCCGGCACTCTGCCAGCTCCTCTTGCAGTTGCGCCAGCTGGGCGCGCCCCGCCACCAGTGCCGCTTGCGCTTCCACTGCCTCCTGCCGCGCGGTGGCGCATGCGCGTCGCGCTTCGTCGCGCTCTGCCTCGCACTCCCGCCAGCGCGCTTCCAGTTCGGCGATGCGCTGCTCGGCGCGCTCCACATCAGCGCGCCGCTCGGCCTCTAATGACCACTGCATGCCCTCGAGCGCCGCCTGCAAGTTCCGCTCGGCATCTTGCAGCGTCTGAATGCGCGCCTCGGCTCGTTGGAGCTTCTGGCGCGTCTGCTGCAACTCCGTCTCATCAAACGAAGCCAGCCGCGCCACCGCCTGGTCGCGTGCCATCTGCGCCTCCGACAGCGTCTGTTCGTAGGATTCTTGCATCGCCTCCACCGCGGCTTCGCGCTCCAAGCAATACGCTTTGAGCTGTTCCAGCTCCGTCGCGAGGCGGTCTCGTTCGGCACGCAGCTGGTCTGATAGAGGCAGGGGCGCGGTCGCGGGGCTGTGCAGCGGTTTGTCCGGAATAGATTGGGCGGTGGGTTCATCGCTGGGCGCGTCGCCGTCGGCTGGCAGCAGCCGCTTCTCCTGTGCTTCCGTCGTCGCTTCGGATACTGAAACCCGTTCCTCTTCACTACACTCAGCAGGTGCATCCGCCGCAACAGCCGTGTTGGCCACTGCGGTTGGCTCGCCTCCTTCAGAAGATGCCTCCACCGCCTCCGTTTGTGGAACATTCTCTTCCCGCCGCTCCTCGACGTCGGGAACCTCGTCGTCTGGCCCGGGGTTCTCCACACTGGGAGCAGTCGGCGCCTGCGGTGGCTCCTCTACTTTGACGCTATCGCTCTCCTCAACTTCAGCAGAGACGTCACGTCCGCCCTCCAACTCGCCTGGCGTCAGAGACACGTCCCAGCCAGCCGCCGGCTCTTTCTCCGGTGCCGCCTCCCGACTCCCCGCACCCACTCCCGACGGCACGTCTACCGATAAATTCCAGTCGCCGCGATCCTCTCCCTCTCTCCGCTCGTCTCCTTCGTCCTCTTCCAAGGCGGCCCGCGCATCTTCCAGCACTTCCCGCGCCGCCGTGGCCACCCAACCGGCCCGCTGTCGGGCTGCCGTTGCCGCTGCCCGCGCCCAGCCCTGTTCACGCAGCGTGGTCCACATATGCCATGCAGTGACAGAGAGCGGGAGAGGGGTTGTCGGTCAGCTCACGACCCGTGGGTCTCGTGTTTTCGTGTCGGGCGTGACCGCGACGACCCGGGTGCGGGAATTCCCAACCTGCCGAGGTCGAGTGGCGGAACACGGTGTCGCATGGAGGCGCGGACAAGCGGCAATATCAAAGCATGACTCGGAGGATGTTTTTTACTCTTTCCCGCTGTGAGGGACGACTCTGGATAACTGCCAACTCGTCTATTCCAGACGTTGAGGACGCCCTCCATGCAAACTCACCCTCCCTGTCAACAGTCGGCGCTCGTCGCGCACATAGTCACTGGCGATCATGCAGTCACTGCCGACAGCGGCAATGTCGTCCAGCAAACACACTCGCTTCAGTGGTGATACGGCCGGCTCGAGCTCGTATGCAAACCGGAGTCCTGCTCCGGCTCTGTACAACTCGTTCACGCCTCTGCTGCATTCGATGCGCCTTGAAGCGCCCATATCGCCGCGCATTCTCACTCAACTTTTTCCTCTCCTGTCACTGCCAAAGTGCGGCCCTTCACTTCGGCACGTTCCACACTCCCCTCTGTAGCCTCACCCGTCTCGGGCACCACGTGGATCTCGTCGGTCCTAGGCAGCTCGGTTGCGCCGGCGGCATCCACCGATTGGGTGCTGTGCCGGCGGATGTACGACATCTCCCCCTCGGTGATGCCGATGGTACTGGGCGGCACCTCCAGCGGCCACAACAGCGGCAGCACGACCAACGACATACCGATGACCACCAGCGAAATGATCAGCATGGCCGGCTGATAGTCCACGCGCGAGAACACCAGGCTGAAGAACACACCACCGGCGTTGCCGCCGCCGCCCACAATGCCCGACACGGCACCCAACACTTTCGGGTCCACAAAGGGCACGATGGAGAAGGTGCCTCCGCAACTCATTTGGGTGAAAATGGAGAAGATGATCAGCACCGGCAGCGCGCCACTTAGCGTGCTCATGCGCGAGAACACCAGTGCGAACACGCCCTCCAGCAGAATGAGGCAGAACAGCCACGCCACCCGGCCGCGCATACTGAACCAGTGTGCCATCAAGTCCGAGCCGATGCCGCCCAGCGCGCGCGCAAAGATATTCAGAATGCCGAACAGGCCGGCGGCGACGCCCGCCGTGTCCTGGCCTAGTTTGTACACTGCATGAAAGTAGCTGGTCAGCGTACTGTCCATGGTGAGCTCCACTCCAAAGCACGAGGCGTAGATGAGGAACAACACCCAAGTGCGCGGGTTGGATGCCGCCCGCAGAAACGCCTCCCACGGCTGCACCGGTTGGATGTTGGGCTCGCGGCGCAGGTTCTTGTACGGTCCGTCCGGGCAGTCGTCCGCAAACAAGTAAAGACACACCGCCATGATGATATTCGCCGTGGCCGGAATCACCATCACCACGCGCCACGCCTTGTCGTCATCCAGTCCGAACACCTTCATGAGGTCGAAGAACTGCGGCATCAGCGCCAGAGTGACACCGCCGCCGGCATTGCCCCAGCCGGCCGCCACCGCGTTGGCCGTGCCGACGATGTTGCGCGAGAACATGGTCGACGTCCAAAATTCGGTGATCACGAACGTCGCACCTACCATGCCGATGAAGAAACGACACGCCACGAACGAGCCGTAGTTGAAAGTGGTGCCCAGCAGGTATATTGGAAGGGAAAACACCGTCAGCAGCGTCGCCTGCGATATGCGCGGTCCGTAACGATCCGCCATCGAGCCGATCACGAAGCGCATCAACACCGTCCCGACGAGCGCAACGGCGTTGGAGTCGTACACCTTGGACTTGGAGTCCAAGCCCAACGACGTACTCGTTTTGATCGTGGGCAACAGCGCTGGCACCGCAAACCACCCGAAAAACGCTAAGAAAAACGACGACCACGCAAAGTGGAAAGCGCGCATATGCGGTCGGTCAAAGCGCCACGGCTCCAACCGGCGCGCCCGATGCAGAACATCCACCGGCAGTCGGAAGTGGGGTTCCTCGGGCTCGCCCGCCGCCTCCCCCTCCAGGTCCTTCCAGTCTTTGGATACTTCGCGCGACGGCGCCGTCGACGCGAGGGTGTCTTCGCGCTCATCAGCTCCAGAAGGAGGTTCCGGAGGGATCGGGTCCTCCATGATGAGTCCGTGCGCGTAGCAGCCAAGGCACACGAATGACTCCGTTGCCAACACGCCGTCCGCAACTAAGGTCACACGGTTACACGCTATGGCGGCCGCCGCATGCGCATGCGAACCTCGATCTCTTCACCGATCGAGCGCGCAGCCGTTGAAAAAGTCGTTGCAGAACGGGCGGCGCACGTCGTCAGCGCATCGATAGAGGGAGAAACGATGCGGAGAACGGAGAGAGAAGTTCGTTGAACAACGGAGGGACACCGCAAGCAGCGCGAGCCTCGGCGGAGGTGCTGCGACGTCGATTCAGGGCCCGTGCGGCAACGTGAGTGACCAGGGTGTGGCCAGTGTCGCGCGCGCCCTGGTCCTCCGTGCGATTGTTCTCGGAGCGGGTCGGGGATTCCACTTGCTCCCTGTACAGCCGCCCGCCCACTAGCCATGACGTCGAAGCCATCTCCCCTTGTGAACGAGCCCACGCAGCCGCTCGCCAACGGGACGCTACCCAATGACACCCTGAGACCGCCACCGGTGGATCTGTTCCCCGAGGAGACGGCCCGCGTGCGGGAGATGCTCCAGAAGCAGTTCCCGGACGCCCTGCAGCATCCTGTGGAGGCCGTCGATTCGCGCGACCGCAAGACGCCGGACGTGTGGGTGCCGCGCCACCCCGACCTGGTGCGCCTCACCGGCCGCCACCCGTTCAACTGCGAGCCGCCGCTGCGCTACCTCAAGCAGGACGTCACTGCCGCCGAGTTGCACTATGTGCGCAACCACGGCGCAGTGCCGCAGCTGGTGTGGGAGTCGCACCGCATCGAGGTGTGCGGACTGCTGAAGCGAGCGGCCACTTTCACCATGGCACAGCTGCTGGTGCTAGGTCCGCTGCGCACCGTCCCTGTCACGCTGGTGTGCGCCGGCAACCGCCGCAAGGAGATGAACCAGGTGAAACAGACCATAGGGTTCAATTGGGGAGCGGGCGGCGTCTCCACATCGCTCTGGACCGGCGTGCCGCTGGCCAACGTGCTGCGACACTGCGGCGTGGAGTGCGGCAAGCGCGCCCGCTTCGTGTCGTGCACCGGCGACGACAACCCGTCTGGCGGCCCGTACGGCACCAGTATGCCCCTGGCGATGGCCATGGACCCCTACGGCGACGTGCTGTTGGCGGTGGCCCAGAACGGCAAGCCGCTGCTGCCGGACCACGGCTTTCCGGTGCGCCTGCTGGTGCCCGGTTGGATCGGCGGTCGGATGGTCAAATGGCTTTCGCGCATCGAAGTGACCGAGAGCGAGTCCACCAACCACTACCACTACTTTGACAACCGCATCATGCCGCCGCACGTCGATAAGGACAAGGCAGACGCAGAGCGGTGGTGGTATCGACCGGAGTATCTGTTCAACGAGCTGAACATCAACTCGGCGGTCATCGCGCCCGACCACGACGAGGTGCTGCCGCTCACCGGTCGGAAGCAGGAGCGGTACACCGTTCAGGGCTATGCGTACAGCGGCGGCGGGCGGCAGGTGACGCGGGTGGAGATCACTTTCGATGGCGGACACACCTGGGAGATGTGCGAGGTGCGGCACCCGTTTGCACCCAACTGGGCCGGCCGCTGCTGGGCGTGGTCCAAGTTCCGCTTCGAAGTGGATGTGCTGCGGCTGTTCTGTGCCACCGAGTTTGCGGTGCGCGCCTGGGACTGCTCCAACAACACGCAGCCGTACGCGCTCATCTGGAACGTATTCGGCATGGGCAACAACTGCTGCTTCCGGGTGAAGATCCACCCGACACACGACGCCGTGCATGGGGCGTTTGGACTGCGCTTCGAGCACCCGACGGTGCCCGGCTCGAATACGGGCGGCTGGATGGCGCGCGACGGCCCGAAAATGTCCGGCGGCATACCGCCCCGGCCGCATGCGGCCGCGGCCGTCGAAAAAGCCACGGTGGCGCCTGCCGTCCCGGACAAGGCGGTCGCGGCGCCCAAGCCACCCACGCACGCCGACCCCGGCAAGACGGTGCACGGCTCCAACATCTACCAGCAGGCGCTGCGCAATCAGGTCAACCAAGCGGCGGCCATGGACGGCCCGCGCAAAATCCGCATGGAGGAGGTAGAGAAGCACAGAAGCGAGGACGACGTGTGGATCGTGGTCAAGCAGCGCGTCTATGACTGCACGCACTACCTGAATGACCATCCGGGCGGCGTGGCGGCGATCATGATGAACGCTGGCGCCGACTGCACCGAGGATTTCGAGGCCATCCACTCGGAGCGCGCGTGGAACCTGCTGGCCGGTCACTACATCGGCGATCTGGTCGACGGCGACGAGCCACCGGAGCCGCACTTGGACTATTCGAACTCGACGGCGAAGCTGCTGCGCGAGCAGCTGCCCACCGACGCGCACGTGCCCTCGCAGGCGAACGGCGGGGTCGTGGGAGACGACGACGACGACGACGACGACGACGACGCGCCGATCACCCTGGACCCTCGAAAGTACCTGTCCGTGCCGCTGATAGACAAGGTCATCCTGTCGCCCAACTCGTGCCGATTCCGCTTCGGATTGCCATCACCGAGACACCGCCTCGGCCTGCCGGTGGGCAACCACCTGTTCGTGCGCGCCCGCATCGACGGCGCCGTGGTGATGCGGGCGTACACGCCCACCACCGGCGACGAGGTGCGCGGCTTTTTCGACCTGGTGATCAAGGTGTATCGCGCCAATGAGCATCCGAAATTCCCCGCTGGCGGCAAGCTGTCGCAGCACCTGGACCGATTGTCGGTCGGCGACCAGGTGGACATCAAGGGCCCGCTGGGACATTTTGCGTATGTCGGCGCCGGCGCCTACGTGCTGAATGGCCAGCGCGGCGTGGTGCGGCGATTCGGGTTCATGTGCGGCGGCACCGGCATCACCCCGGCATACCAGGTGATGCAGGCCATCCTGCGCGAGCGACACCAGCCGCCGGTGGAGATGTGGCTGGTGTACGCTAATAACGGTGAGGAGGATATTCTGTTGCGGGAGGAGCTGGAGGCGTGGGCGGAAGCGCACGAGAACGTTCACGTGTGGCATACGTTGGTGAGTCCGCCCAATGGGTGGAAGTATGGTGTGGGATTCATCGATGAGGGAATGGTGCGGGAGCATCTGCCACCGCCCGGGGATGACGTATTGGTCGGATTGTGCGGGCCGCCGATCATGATCGAAAAGGCGTGCGTGCCCAACTTGGAGAAGGCAGGTTACAGGAGGGAGCAGTATTTTTCATTCTAGAGTTTATGGACCCGAAGAAAGTGGTCAGCTCAACCGATGGTATCGTTGCCCCGACGCCAAGCCCTCCTCCTGCAGGGCTCGAAGGTCGCGACCGATTCCGAGCGCGGACAGCGCGCCGCGGGCACCACCCGCTGCTGAACACACTGCTCCCGCGTTTACGACCATGCGATTCATCGCCTCCCTCACGCTGGGACGGAATGGTACTGCTCGGCGTGCTTCTCTATCGCGGCCTTTCCGACGCGATGACAAAAGTCGCCGAACGACTCTCCCTCGTCCCTCTCCGCCCGCCAGAACATAAAAATCGGTTCTAGCGTCTTCTCCATTTCCGCATCCGGCACCCGGTCCCTGTACGGCCACGCTAGACGAGTCTGGTCCGGACTACCCCCAGCCACAGCTGGTAGGTGCAGTTGGGCCCGGAGCCCACGAAACCCAACTCGGCCATGTACGGCCGCGTGCACCCGTTCGGACAGCCGGTCATGCGCAGCACGAACGACTCGCGGTCGCTGATGCCCACTTTGTTCATCAGCTGACGCACCCGCTGCACGTACGCCGGCATCACCCGCTCGGCCTCGGTGGTGGCCGGCGGGCACAGCGGCAGCGCCGGGCATGCCATGGCGTTGCGCATCAGCGGGTCGAGACGCTCGGCATCGAGCTCCACGCCGTGCGATTGCAGCAGCGACTCGAGCTCGCGCTTCTTCTCGGTGGGCACTCCAGCGATGAGCACGTTCTGCTGCGGCGTGGTCACAAACGTGTAGCCGAACTGGTTCGCCACCTGGCGCAGCGCCCGTTTGTACTCGCCCTTCAGCCGGCCGTTTTGCACGTACAGTCCCAAAAACCAGGTGCCGCTGCCGTCCTCGTGCCAGCCAAGCCAATCCGAAAACCTCCACGGCGGCAGTGGCCGGAACGGCTCCAGCGCCGCCCCGCCGTCCTCCATGTACGTCTTGACTAGATCGCGGAAAGCGTCCACGCCCATTCGATGCACCAGGTACTTCATGCGGGCATTGGTGCGCACCTCGCGGTTGCCGTGATCCCGCTGGGTGGCGGCAATCGCTTTCACCAGATCGTACACCGCATGCGCTGGCACGTACCCGAAATGGTCGGCGGCGCGGGCAAACGTCTCCTCCTTGCCGTGGGCGCGGCCCATCCCGCCACCCACCAGCACGTCGTAGCCCTCGAGGTTGCCGTCGGAGTCGCACATCACCACCAGCGCGACGTCGTGTGTGTACACGTCGAGGCTGTTGTCGCCGGGCACGGTCACGCCCATTTTGAACTTACGCGGCAGGTAGGCGTGCCCGTAGATGGGCTCCACCGGATCGTCCAGCACGGCGCCGCGGCCGTTGTCGTGGCGGATGATGCGTTGCACATCGTCCATGTCGATGTCCTCTTTCCAGGTCTCGATGGTGGCGGCCTTCTCACCGTCCAGCCAGATTTCGGCAAAGGCGCGTGACTGCAGCCCCAACACCTCGGCCAGCATCTTGGCGGTGTGGCGCGCATGTCGATACGGCGCCGAGGTGAACGGCGCCGCACAGGTGCTCACATTGCGAGAGCAGTCGCCGCTGGCCCCGTACAGGCCGCCACCCGCGTGGATGATCTTTTGGTACACCGCCTTCAAGTTCGACTTGAGAATGCCGTGGATTTGGAACGAGGAGCGCGACGTCAGGCGCAGCGTGTGGTTGCCGAACATCTCGCTCACGTCGTCGATGGCCTGAAACACTTTGGCGGGACATTCGCCCGCCGGCATCTTCATACGCAACATGAACTGGTACTTTTTCAGCTCGCCGCGCACCCGCTGATCGCGGTCATCCTGTTGGTATCCGCCGTGGAACTTGATCAGGCCGATACTGTCGTCCGATATGAAGATGTTGTCGTCGGCGAGATCCTCGGCCAGCGGATGCCGCAGATAGTTCGAATGGAGCTTGGGCACCTCGTACGGATTCATGCGCAGCCGCTTGAGCGTGCCGTTGCGTTGCTGCTCGAGCAGCTCGCGCAGCGTGCTGATCGGCACCGTCTTGCGGACCGGCGGCTGCTGCACCATACGCAGGGAGGTGGCGCGAAAACGCTGGCGCGGGCTGCAGCGGGTGCCCAGAAAAGGGCGATCCCCGGAGTGGAGGAGAATGGTGGGGGTGATGAAACACGCGCGGCACGCCATGGTGCATGAAGGGGAGCCGGAGTGGCGAGTGCCCATGCACAAGAGTGGGCATGGTCGACCTGGAGAGCGGCGCGCTCATCGGTCCGTTGAGAAAAACGTTGGGGAACGGCTGCGATGGTTTGCGGGCGATCGAAATTCGGATCGCCCGCAAATTTCTCGTGGATGTGTTCGGTGAGGGTGCCGCTTCGAAGACCGGATCGCAGAACCCGCGCACCGCCGAACGAGAACCCGCCGGGCATTTCGGGCAACCCACCTATCGCGCACGCCAGCCTCCCAACCCCCATCGTAGCTCCCTCCCTCCCCTCTTCACATCACGTTCTGAATGGTATCCAACAGCGCCTCCGCCATTCTCCGACGCTCCGCCTCGCTGGTGTGCGCCGGCGACGCCATAATGTACACTGCCGACCCCAGCGCCCGGAGAAATAGCCGATGTCGGTCGGCGGCATACTCCGCCACCCGATCCACCGCATGCCTATATGCACCTCCCTGCGTATCCTCCCGCACTTCCCCTCCCTCCTCCAGTTCCACTGCCAGCACCGATCCTATGGCGCGCACTTGGTGCACGCCGCGGCACAGCGACAGCGCCCGCACGGTCACCTCGTCAAACTGCAGTTGCAGCCGTTCCGGCACCCGCGCATACAGATCCAGGGACGCCAGCGCGGTCGCACAGCCGGCCGGGTGCGCACTGTACGAGTGTCCGTGCAGCAGCGCCTGTCGCTTCTCCGGACCGCGAAACGCCGTGAACACCTCATCGCTCGCCAACGTAACCGCCAACGGCAGCGCCCCGCCGGTCAGCAGTTTGCCGTACGCCGCCACATCCGGCTCACGCTGCAGCAACGCTGCGCCGGTCTCGGCACCCAGCCGCCAGAATCCGGTGAACACCTCATCGAAAACCACCGGGATGCGGCGCGCGCGGCAGGCATCGATCAGCGCTTGCTGATACCGCGGATCCACCAGGCGCATGCCGCCAGCGCCTTGTAACAACGGCTCCAGCACCAGCGCCGCTATCGATCCCTCCGGTGCCCGTGCCAAGGCCGCCTCAATCCGCTTGCGATGCTCTGCCACCGCTGACGTCTCGCCGCGTGACAGTGCTCGCGGATCGCCCGGCGTCCAAGCGCCGTCGCGCACGTTCGCCAGCGGCGGATCCAAGAACAGACCGCGTGCCCGATACCACGGCGTCTGCAGTGCATTAAACTCCGACGCCGGTGCGCAGTCCATGGCGCCCAACGTGTCGCCGTGATACGCACCGTTCAGCGCCACCACCAACGGTTGCGGGTGCGCACCCTGATGCCACACCCCGCGCGCCAGCGCCAGCCGAAAGGCCATCTTCAGCGCCACCTCCACCGCGGTGCTGCCGTCGTCCGAGTAGAATACGCGCGACGCCCAGCCGCGGCCGACACCCTCCAGCAGGCGGGTGGCCAACGCGAATGCCGGACGGTGTACGCACTCCGGAAACATGACGTGGCCGTACCGCCCCAGAGCGTGGGATGCAGCCTGGACGAGCTCCACGTTGCCGTGCCCGGCCGATTGCGTCCACCACGAGCCGCATCCATCTAGCAGTGCCGTGGTGGCAGTGCAGTCCGGAGTAGAGCTAGTGTTGGCGGGTACCGTAAAGTAATCGCCATACGCCGAATCGATCACTGTGGTGACCGCGCGCCGCTCGCCCGACTCGCGCCAACCGTGCTGCGTGAACGGCCACCACAGCCGCCGCGGTGCCTCCTGCCGCATGTGTTCCCATTCGCGTTGCTGCTGTCGCCACCACGCCTCCAGAGACTGCAACAGTTGCTCGGCAGCCGTGTCAGCGGCGGCGTCCGGTCGCCCCACCCACAAGCGCGGCACGACCGCCGGCGTCTCTGCCTCGGCCAGGTGTTGTCGCACCGCCTCGGCGTTGCGCGCATCGTCCAATGACTCGCTGGCACAAAATGCCACTGCCGGCACCGAGTAGCCACGCGCTCGCAGCGACTCGTACGCCGCCAGCGTGGCCGACACCCCGCCCAGCCGCGAATCGCCCACCAGCAGCGCCGGCAGCCGCAGCGGCCGATACCAATCGGCCTGCAACATTCCCGACGCCGTCACCGGCGACAGCACCCCGCCAGCCGTCTCCACCAGTGCCAAACGATGTGGCGTGGTGCGCAGCAGGGACGCCACCGCTGACAACACGGCACCCTCCTCGGCATGCGCCGCGCCCGGCACCGGCGGCGAGCCGGCCTCCACTGCCGGATGTTGCATCGGCGGCTGCGCTCCGGCATCGCGCGCCGCCTCCTGTGGCGATCGCGCCAGCGACCACGCCTTCATCGTACGACACAACAGCCGCGGCGCGTCCGTACCCCAGTCGAGCGCGTCCAGTCGCGCTCGCCGCTCCCCGAACAGACCGTCGCCGCCCGGGCGCTCTGCACACAATTCAAACACCCGCCGTGCATCGTGATCCTCCGGGTATCCGGTCTGCAACGGCTTGAGATACATACACAGCTGAGCAGGCTGCCGGCGGCAGTGCGCTCGCGCCAACGCCGCGCACGCCAACGTCTTGCCCACGTTGGTGTTCGCGCCCCACACTTGCAACGCCAGCGGGACCCTGCTCATGGTTTTGGAAGCAGAGATCGATTCAGGACGAGCGGCGATGCAACCAGTGCTCTTACCGATACCCTCCCATTGCACGATATCCCTTTATTCGGTGCTCTTTCCGGCCTCCACAGCTCCCCCGAGGTCTCTCGTCCTCAGCGCGACGTATCGAAACGCCGCCGACGGGCATTCGGTGGCAAGCGACGCGCAACTCTCGGGGTAGAGGTGTTCCGAAACGTCTGCTGACGTTCATGCCGTCTGGAGAGACCGCACTGGCCGCGACGATGGGCAGGCACGACGCTTCACCCCCGCCGCATACTGCATAGGTTTCTCTATGGAGGACACTGAACGGCCTTGGGTGAGGAGGCGGCAACGGCCCCGCGCCCAGGAGGTGGAGGTGCGCGCGCCCGACCGGGACGGGACCGCGTTCCGGCTGTTGTTGCCGCTGGCGGGCGGACACTGGCGACTGCGTCACGACCCGCGCGGCGTGGGCCTGCCGTCTGCGATAGGTCTGTTCGAGGCCGAGCCGGTGTCGGGTTCAGGACTACCGTCCGGCTACTGTCGGCAGTACTCGGTGGACGGGCACGTGACCCGCGAGCAACGTGCACGTGCGGTGGAGACGCCGGTCGACCCGCGACTTACCGCCCCGAAGAGGGACGGGAGTATTGCGGGCGGCAGGACGTTGCGGCTGCTGCCACCGTACGTCTCCGACCGGTATGACGCTGACGACGAGCGCACCGTGCTGGTGCTCGGCGTCAATCAGCACGCGCACGAGGCATACCTGGCGGAGCAGTTCCGTCGGTTTGGGCGCGTGGAGCGGGTGGTTATTCACCGAGACGAACAGCGACGGCACATGGGGTTTGTGAGCGTCTGGTTTGCCTCGCGGCATGCCGGACTGCGCGCCGCCGCCGAGATGAACGGCAAGACGGTCATGGGCGCGGTGCTGCAAGTGCGACCGGATCCGGGTGCGGTGGCGGCCGAGGCGCGCCGCACGGCCCTCATTCAACGACGCCAGGCCATGGAGCGGCAACGACATGCTCAGGAGGCCGAGATGCGCCTGGCGAATGCGACCGCCCCGCACAGGGAGCAGAAAATGCCGGCGCCGCCGCCGATCGGGCGACGTACGCCGTCGACGGCTCCAGCAGGTCGTCCGTCGCCAGCGACAACCTCAAGTGATCATGCCGTGTTACCGCACTCCCGATGCCCGACTCCGCCCGCACCACAAGCGAACTCGACAAAGCCTGCAACGGAACGGTCGATGTCCGCCTCCAACGCCGCGCCAACCCATACTGACCACCCATCACCATCCGGTCTGCGGGCCACTCGGGTGCGGGTGGCCGGCGTGCCGGCAGCGACGCCTGAGTCGATTCTGCGGGCGGCACTGACCCGTTTCGGCCGCATCGCCGCGTTGCATGTTGTGCCGACAACCTCTGTGGATGCCGCGGACCTCAAGGACGTGCTGGTCACTTACCATCATCCGGGGCGGGCAGCGGAGGCCGCACAGCGACTGGATCAGCACATGCTCATGGGGCGTCGCGTACACACCTCGCTCCTGTCGGAAGAGGAATGGCCAGTCGTCGATGAGAAATCAGAGGCACTGACCAACGGCCAACGACCATACACCAATGGCCCGGCGTCCGCTCTACCGGACGCGCTGCCAGGCCAGCCAGCGCTGCGCCTCACCACGCTGCCGTTCAATGTGCACCGCGCCGAGTTGCGTGAGCTGCTGAATCAGTTTCCCGGTCCGACGCAGCTGGCGTCGCGAGCGCCCTACTGGTATGTGGTGTTCCCGGACGCGTCTACACTGGCCAAGTTCTTGCGCTGGATGCATCGCCGCGCCAACCTCCTGGCCGGGTGCAGCGTCACCATGGACGTGTGTTATGTGGAGATAGAGACGGCCACCGATACGTTGCACGTTACCCGCGACGCCCAGCGGCCGCGACGGTTTGCGACGCACCGCGAGCTGCTGGATGCGGCCGGCGATGTGTTGGAAGCGCAGTTGCATCACGCGATTGTGCGCGACATGCAGCGAGAGCTGTTGGATCGGGTGGGCATGGCGGTGCTGGAGCGCCTGGAGGAGGTGTGGCGGAAAGAGGCTGTGCGGGGACGTTTGGAGGCGATGCCGGCAGGGGCGGAAGCCGCCGCGGAGGCGGAAGCGGCGGCGGCACCGAACGGCGGACAGCGGCGGTGGTGGGAGGAGCGCACCGAGATGGATGAAGCGTCACTGGAGGCGAGCGGCGCCGACAGCACCACGGAATGGATGGAGGACGAGGAGCAGTCCAGTGCGGAGGAGACGGTGGCCGCGGTGCCCAAGACCACCCGACGCGTCCGGCCAACCGCAGTGGCGGCGTTGCTGGATGAACGCGAAGATCAGCAATACGTGGAGCAGGTGCTGGCGGCGGCGGGGTGGGGCGACGGGGCCGCGGCGATGGCGACCGACAAGCATCTGCCGCTGCGGCTGGCGGAGGTGTCGGCAGCGCACCGCCTCTGGGTGGACGAGTCGTTGCGAGCGGCGCTGGATACGTACGCCACGACGGTGGCAGCGGTGTCCACGGTTTCCGACGCCCTGCCGGAGAATGCCACCGGCTGCGCTCGCAGCGAGGGCTACCCGGCGTATGCACGATCGCGCAAACGCCGTCGCTGGATGCCGCCCAAACAGGTGGAGCGCCAGTTTTCGGACGCCACAACGGCCGCCTCTCTGCGCAGCAACCGCATGGAGCACCGGCAGCTGCTATCGGCACTGGGCGACTCCGAGTATCCCACGCTCTACTTGCATGCGCGCGCCAAGGCGCTGCGCTTCCAGCGCTCGGCCATTCACGGCTACGGCCTGTGGGCCATGGAGGACATCCCAGCCGGCGATTTCCTCATCGAGTACCGCGGCGAACTGATTCGCCCCGCCGTCGCCGATTTGCGCGAGCGTGCCTACGGTCTGCAGGGCATGGGCGACTCGTTCCTGTTCCGCATCGACAGCGATACCGTGGTCGATGCCACCCACGCCGGCGGCATGGCCCGCTTCATCAACCACTGCTGCGAGCCGAACGCCACCGCCCGCATCGTGCACATCACTGGCGCGCCACATATCCTCTTCTACGCCAAACGCTTCATCGAGTGCGGCGAGGAGATCACCTACGACTACCACTTTGAGATCGAGGACGCGCCCGAGCTCAAAATACCCTGCCTCTGCGGTGCACCCGGCTGCCGCAAATACTTGAACTAGGACGCAGAGAGAGAGAGAGAGTGGGCAAAGTGTATGGGTGATAAAATGACGCTATCGGGTATTGGGTGGAATGCAGCGACTCTGCCTGCGTCCATGCACTCCCCCGGTTGCGACGCTTCCCTCGTGCTCTCCGGTGCCGCATCGGCGATCCGTGCGTCGACGCGGATGCGCGCGAAATCGATTCCGCGTGGCGCGTGAATTCCCGGCACCAGCGAGTCGTACAGACCGCGAGCGTCCGCCGAACTGTTGACCGACACGACCACAGAATTCCTTCTCAGCGCCCATGAATCGCCTCTTCTTCCTCCTCCTCCTCCTGATCCTCTGTTCCCTCATTCTCATCCGAGAAGCTCAGTCGGATGAGGTGCGACGGAGACGGTCGCGGTTTGTGATGCATCCGGCGATGCCCGGCAGCAAGTCGGTGTCGCTGGACACGCCACCCAACCCGGCCACCACCTGTACTTTCACCTACGCTGGCGGGGAGTCATTCAGTGCGGAAGAGTGGGAGATGCTGGTGCAGGGCGACGCGGCAACCGGCGAGTTGCTGTGTCACGTGCGGCGGCTGCCCGACGAGCACGACGACTGGGACGAGTGGGACGAGGAGGATCGCTGGCTGCGGCCGTCGCAGTACGTGTTTCGTAGTTTTGAGTTGGGGTTTGGCGAGGGCGCCAAGCCGCTGATCGAAGCGGTGGTGCACGACTCCAACGGTATGCAGGTGCCCGAGGAGGCGTTCCCGCCCGAGGGCGCGCGCATCAAGAACCCTGACGGTTTTCAGGGCTCGCTTCAGAGCCTCAAGATCAAGACCTTGCTGTATGAGTAGGCCGTGGGGTCGACCTGCTGCACCTCTCCGATCTGGCGTGCCAGCGCACCGTCACCACCCTCCTATTTACAAGACATCGTTCAGGTGGTCGCCCTCGTGCAGCACCCGTAAACTGATCACCTCCACGGTGCCGCTGCCGTGCGTCTCTTCGGCGACGATCTGCTCGAGCGTGCGGAACCAACCCGGATCGATCTGCAACGTCCACAGCAACGCGCCGCCCGTCAGCCACTCCTCCGACTCCACCTGCACCATCTGGAGTGAGGCGGAGGTGTCGCTGCCACCACGGACCGATGCCCCGGCGGCCACCTGCGCTGCGCTGCCGACTTCGCCGCGTTTGGCCTTTTTGGCGGCGTCGGTTTCGATCTGCACCAGTCGCTCCTGCAAGCGCTTGGCGTCGTGCTGCGCGGGCACGTGCACTCGCAACCGCATGCGCGCGCGCTCCAGATCCAACTCGCTGTGCTGCTGCAGCAGTCGAATCGCCTCCAGCGCCTGTGCCTTCACCGAACGCGTCGGTTGCACCGAGAAGTGCGCCTCCTGCAGCGCCTTGTACACCAGACCCACCGGTATCGGGCGTTGAGTGGCCCGGCTGACCGTCTTGGCGGCAATAATATTGGCAATCTCCTGCAGTGAGTTGCGCAGACCGTACTGCCGCTCTCGCTCCGACACCTGCAATTCACCCCGCTCCAATATCTGCCGGATAATCTTCGCCCGGTCGGTGGTGCCGAAGCACTCGCGCAAGTCGCCGCTCGCGGCCACCTTGCCCTTGGAGACGTTCTCGAACACCTCATCCACTTGTAACACCTCACTCAGGTCCTTGAGGTGTCCGGCGCGGTAGGACAGCACCGTGCTCGGATAGCAGGCAATCTCGAACCGCTTCCTACCCCGCTTGTAGCGGATGACGCTCACGTTGGTGAGGCGTTTCTGTCCGGTGGGTTGGAACATGGATAGTCGGAGGAGGTAATGGCATCCAGAAGCGCCCCGGAAAGTGGGAACGTGGAGCGCGTTTTGGAAGGTAAGTGATTGGGCAATGATCCCGATCCGCTCTTTCTCGCAGCGCCCGCCGCCGGCCCGGAGTCGTGCCGCGGACGAGCAGCGACCGCCCAAACCACTCCGCGCCGACACGTCATCGTGACGGATGGCCGCGATCGTGCTGGCGGGAACGTCCCCGGAGAGGGGACGCTCCGGGATGTGTGCGCCGTACGCACCCGGACACGCGCACCTGCTCGTCCAGAACCGTGTCTGAGTCGTCAACACTGCCTCCTCTCCCTGCCCTTCTCATGTCCCGGAAGCGCGGTCTGTGTTTTGATGAGAAACGCACGCGTCTGTTGGAGATCTTCACCGAGACGTCCGAGTTTTACACGCTCAAGGAGCTGGAGAAGGTGGCCCCGAAAAGCAAGGGTATCACGCTGCAATCGGTGAAGGAGGTGCTGCAGTGCCTCGTGGACGACGATTTGGTCAATATGGACAAGTGCGGCGTGAACACCATCTACTGGTGTCTGCCGTCGGAGAGCGTGCAGAAGAAGCGCCATCGTCTGGCGGCCATCGAGCGGGCGGTGGCCGACAAGAAGGCGTTGCAGCAGCGGTTGCAAGAGCAGGTGGCCGAGGCGCGGCGCGGGCGCGAGGCCAGTGCCCATCGGGAGCAGGTGCTGGAGCGGCTGCAGGCGCTTGACCAACAGTGGTCCGCGCGAGAGGCCGAGCTGCAAGAGCTGCGGCGCTGCGACCCGGAGCACCTGGACGCGTTGGTGCGGGAGACGGCGACGTTGAAGGAGCGAGCGAACCGCTGGACGGATAACTTGTACACGGTGCGTGCGTACGTGCGGGATCAGTTTGGCGTGCAGTTGGAGGTGTTCGATGAGCAGTTTGGCACCGAACGCGCCCTGCAGTATGTGGAGTGAGGAGGGCGTGTCGGTGAGTGCGGGCGCGCGTTTGCCGGCGCAAGTGCCGGACGGCCCGCATGGAGGGTGGGGGCGGTGGTGCGTTCGACTGCCATCGAAAAATGCAGGCAAGGATGCGTGGTGCAGAGTGGAGGGGGACGGTGGCCAGGCGACCGCCGCCAAGAGCCGTCACGACGGGGTGTTGCAGGGTGTGCGCTATTTTCGGTCTGGCGGCGCCGGCGCGTGTGCAAGTTCTGTGTGTGCCGACCGACTGCCGCTGCCGCAAAATCCGTGAGCAGCCCCACAATCCCAGTGCGACCTGGCAGGTGGGCCCAGCGTGGAGCACGCCGAGAATCGGCCGTCGGAGACAGAGGAGGTGCCGCCGGTTACACCGCCCCACCGCATTCGCAGCTGCCCGTCGAGCACATCCTCGATGCGAACACCGCACCCGCATCCCCGCCGCGGCTGCTAGCCCTGTTCCGGTAGAGCGCCCCGCGTCGCCCTGTCGCGGCCTCCCACACCCCTTCAGCCGTGTCACTCCCATTCCGCCATCAGCGCTGCCAGCTGCCCGCACGACGCGCCCGCTTCACCCTGGCCCGCGCACTGTCGCCGCACGCTCTGCAGCTGCTGTAACAACCCCCGCCGCAACGGTGACGCTTCTTCCTCCCCTCCCTCGACATCCCGAGCGCTCCGGGCCGCCAACAACGCCACGCCACACACCGCTTCGTGGTCCGCGCTGGACACTCCCGCACCTCTCCGCCCGTGCTTGCACTCGTCGCGGTGCAGCACGCAGCGCAACTGCCGCTGTCGATAACGCAACACCGCCAGCCGCTCGCCCAGTAGCGCGTGCAACCGCGCCAGCGCATCCCACAATAACGGCTCGCTGACACCTGCCGGTACCGCAGTCTCCTGCAACACCGCCACCAGATGCCGTGCCCACCGCTGCTGCACATCATCCACCGCTTCGGCATTCCCGCGCTCTAGCCACTGCACCAACCGCGTCAGCTGCATGCCGTCGTCGGTCACCGTCGTCCAGCCCGGCCCGTTGCGTATCGCCAGCAACCGTCGCAGCGCCGAGATGGCGACTGCAGGCGCTCCGACCACATTCGCCGCCACCAACGCGTGGTACTGCAACCGCCACATATCCGGCCGCCAGCGACACGCCTGCTGAAAACATTCCAGTGCGCGCTGATGATCCGCATCGACCGTATCCGCCGGTGTGGTGCTCTCCGCCGCCGCCTTGTCTTCCACAGTCGAGCGCGCCCGCTGCATCAGCACGCCCCCGAGATTGCTCCACGCCTCGGCGTGATCCGGCTCGTACTGCACCACGCGGGTGTACGCCGCAGCCGCCGTATCCCACTGGCCTAGCTGTTGCGCGCTGTATCCCAGCGCCATCCACCCGTCGGGGTAGAGCGGGTTGAGCGCCAGCGCCAGTTGCCAGTGGCGCACTGCATCGGCGTGGCGGCCGTGGCGCATCGCCCATCGCGCTAACGAGCGCTGTGCCCGCGCATACCGCCCGCCGCTCACCCGCCACGCCTCCGCGTACAAGGCCGATACCGGGTCGGTGTCCTCGGCGGCATTCGCGGACCGTCCGGGCAGAAAGGCGCGCACATCTGCCAGCACACACAACAGCCGCGGCGTGCGGCCGCACCGCTGCAGCCGCTCCAGCACCAACCGCTCCGCTCGCGGCATGTTGCCCATCAGGCGATGACAGTCGATCACCTCGTCCCACAGGTCCCACTGCTGATACACTTGCAGCGCCGATTTGACCAATCCGAGCCGACCCAACACCGCCGCATACTCGCGGTGCAGTTGCCAGCGCGGCGGATACGCCACCGCCCACAGATACCGCAGGCGATAGACAGGGTGCGGGTCGATGGCGGCTGCAGCGTACCAGTGCTCGCACAGTTCCTCCATTTGGTGCAGTGTGCGCTCCTGATAGCGACCCTTGTCGGCCTCGAGGCGACAGCGCAACAGCAACGCATAGGCGCGCAACAGCGTGTCGGTAGTGGCCCGCGCGTCACTCTGCCGTGCGGTATCCAGCACCAACTGCACCAAGGCCGCCAGCTGCTCCCCGGCGAGCCGCGTCTCCGCGCCGTACGAGCGGGCCAGCGCACAGCGCGTCAGCACCAACAGTGCATCCTCGGTGCGCAGCGTGGAAGATGCGACGGCGGCAGCGGCGCTCGATACCACGCTGCGTCCGATAACGTCGGGGTCGTGCAGCGGCACATCCCGCGGTAAGAGGAATTCATCCGCAACGGGGCGACGCTCCATCTGTCCGTCGCCGCTCGCTCCGTTGGCATTTGGAGGATCCTCGGTCCGGGCCACCATCAGCGCGGTCTGTCGCTGTTGGTGCCACAGACGCACACCCCACGCCCCGCTCACTTCCACCCGCACCGCCGACAGGCGCGCTGCCGCCTCCAGGCTGGCGACAGCTTGCTCGGCCTGATAGTAGTGGTGTTGGATGAGCGACCATTCCACCCCGGCCAGGCGACGTTCTCGCGGGTCCTGTAGTGGGGTGCCCTCCGGTAGGGCCGCCAGTGTGGGCTCGTCAGCACTGGCGGCAACGTCCGACACTTGATCGCGCAGCAAATACCCGTACGCTTGCCGCAGCCGTTGCTGCAGCACCGGTGACGGGCCGCTGAGGCACTGCTGATGTGCCCATACCGCCCGACCATACCACCAGATGTGGTAGGCGGAGGCCGCTGCACCCACTTTTTCCCACAGCAACCGTTGACTCAGCGCCAACCATGACGCCGTGCCCGGCGCTGCCCACAACTCCTCCCCGTCCACTTGCAACAGGGATATCGTCGCGTCCGAGAACGCCTGCGCCTCTAAATGGACCGGCGGGCCCGTCCAGTTATGCTGCGCAAACGCCAACAACAACGCCACCGCGTACACATAGTCCATGGCTGCCTGATCGGATGGAGAAGGTGAAACGGTCGTGTCAGATGGCACAATTCGCCATCGTTGCACCGCCTCTATCGCCGCGACCACCTCCCGGCGAATGACCCGGACAGTGGCGGTCTGCCAGGCGCGCGCTGTCGGTGCCCCCAATCCAGTCGGCGTCCAACGTCGAACCCGATCTTCCAGCGCTTCATCACACAATTCACTTCTATCAACACCCCAAAGAATGCTTGCCTCGAGGGATGCAGTCATCACGACCGAACCATCGCCTCCCGACGAACGGACGCTCTCTCGGCACCGCTGCCCGACGGCGAACGGGTCGTCTCTGCGCGGGCGGCCACGAACGGTTGGCGGGTCTGCCACTCGGGCGCTGCCTCGGGTGACGCGAAGCACAGCGTTGGAGGACGATGCAGCGGTGGACGTAAGGCCGTTACAGAGCCTGTGTATGACGGACAGTGAGACGCGTTATCGTATTGGGTAGTTTTGGTGGGGAGAAAGCAGTGCTAACGTGTCGGTTATCTATGGCCACCGCCGACGCTCGCAACGTGGCCAACGAGGACGAGGACGAGTTTTTCGTGCTGGGCAATTGGCCAGCGGCGCTGGTGACCACAGAGCACGAATCGGACCGCTCCTCTCCCAATTCCAAACCGCTCGATGACGACGACCAGGACGGCGAGTGGGCTGCGCTCGGTCCGTCTCGGCGGCGCGCTCGCCGCAGCGGGTCGCACACCTCGCCACCCTCGGACGCGCAGCAACGAAAACGGGCGCGGCGGCTGCGACGGCAACGCTCGATGTACGGCAAACATGCGGAAGCGCTCTCCGAGTCTGAGGAGAGCGGGGACGACCCACTCGAACAGGTGGCCAGCTCCTCGTCCAGCAACGCCGAGTGGTCGATGGAGCAGCTGAACGCTGCGGAATACGCCCGGCGGCGGCGTGCACGAGAGCACCGGACGGCCACAGCGGAGGATGCCCGAGGGCCTCCGTCGCCGCAAGCGGTGCGAGGCGATCACAGCGACCCGCAACTGCGTGATATGTGGGAGCAGGTGGAGCGCGCCGAGCAGCTGGCCCGGCAGCGGCGCCAACGCCCGCCCACATTCCAGCGGACCGACACGTCGTCGTCGTCGTCGTCGTTGTCGTCGTCATCGGATGTAGAGCTGGTGCCGGAAGCGCCGGGGCAGTCACAGCCTCCCCGAGGCGACACCATCCGCATCGCCGTCACCATGCAGGGCATCCCGCACGACGCGCATTTCTGGGTGACGCCCGATACGGTGTTGGATGAGACGTTGCAGAATTTCGGGAAGCGATACGGATTCAACGCCGCCGTAGACGAACTGCAGTTTTACCTGGATGCGGATCCGCAGTGGGTGGTGTCGGTGGGCGCTCGCGTCGCCGACCTGCCGCTGGCGCACGGTGGCCGCATCCGCGCCGTGCTGCGACATCGCTCCACACCCACAGCGCCATCGCACGCGACCGAATTCCTGCGCATCCGCCACGACGCCCGCGCGCCACCACGCACGTACCCCTTCCCGGTGCGCGGCGGCGGCGGCGCTCTACCGCTGCGGGTGCTGTTCGAGGCGTTCTGCCGCGATCTGCACGTGCCGATGCAGCGAGTGCGCTTCTACGACCCCGAGGGCGATCCGATGGATCCCGATGCCACTGCGGAAGACGTCGGGTTGGAGAATGAGGATTTGATCGACGCGGAAATCCTCCGATAGCGAGATCCTACACGGTGCGATCGTGCGCAGTTGGCCCCCCGTTCCCCCTCCTCATCGAGAGGGCAGTCCGCCCACCGCCCCGCCGGTCTGCTGTTGTTGGGTTTCTTGCAACAGCTCACCCACTTTTTGCAGCGCCGACAAGTACTTGCTCACACATCGATCGACGCACACGTTCTCGCCCGTCTGCAGATCGCCGTCCGAGTACCGGGTGACGCACTTGCGGAAACACACTTCCGCCATTTTATTGAACAGATCCGCGTAAAAGGCCATTTCCCTCCTGGCCAAGTCCACCGGATTCATCGCCGACGGATCCATGGTGCTCGAATCCTCCAGCCAGGAGCGGTGGTGCGGCCGTGCGACGAACGCGACGTTCCCGAGCGTCGCGCACACCCCACCGGGCCCTTCCAAAGTGACCCTCCCCGAATCGCGCGAGCCACCAGCGCGCATCGGGCGGCGTTGCCCATCGCGGATCGCGGAGGCGACCGCGGCGGGAAACGCAACGCGCGTTTCGCTTTCAAATTGGTCGAATGCGGCCCTCACCGCCACCTCTGTTGTTGTTCTGGCGCTGCGTGTCACTCGTTCACGTTCCGGGCTCCGTCGCTCCTCGCAATCCACCCCCATGTCTCAGGTACATAACAGGCGCGCGAGGCGGGAGGCCCGCATGCTGGCGGGAGCGTTTGATGAACCGGGCTCGGTGTGGGCGCCGACCGCATCCGAGGTGGTGCAGGCGCAGCGGGATAGCGACAAGATGAACCTCAAAACAGCGGCGCAGGACAGCGAACTGAATGGCCGCGTCCAAGCGACGTCGATGGCGGCGGCCAGAGTGCCGACGGCGGACCGGGAGAGCGTGTTGGTGAAGCTGCCGGAGCGCAAGCCGCCCAAGCGGTTGATGGCCCTGCGGGACACGTTGCGGGAGGCGAAGGAGCAGCGGCGGAACCAGCAGGCAGGCGAGACGATGGGGAACGCGCTGGACGTGTCGCCGGTGAGCCCCGACACCGAGGAGGACGCGGAGGCGGAGGCGGCGCCGGTGGGCAGACTGGACTCGGCGCGCTCGGCGGAGTCGCGCAAGCGGCACGAGCATGTCGGCTGGAGCTGGAGTCTGCGTCGCGGCAGTGGAAGCACCACCTCGACGCCCACGGCGGCAGCGGTGGAGAATGCTGCCGTGCCGGGTACGCCGCCGGCTACCCCGTCCAGTGCCCCGGCGGATCAAACGGCGGTGGCGGCGGCGGCGGCGGCGGATAGCGCGCCCACCACGGTATCCCCGGGCCGCGGCGACCATTTGGCGAGCTGGGTGTCCCGCCCGAGCCAGGTGATCAAGTCGAGCCAAGCGCTGTTCAAGCGGAACGACGCGGACCGCCAGCCATTCGGCAACGAGTCGCCCATCTCGGCTCGTCAACAGGTAGTCGAGGCACCCGTGGACAAGGACTCGGAGCAGTCGATGCCGTCCTCCCTGAGCCAGGACGTGGAGGTGGCGAAAGCGGAGGAGAAGGCGCCGGCGGCAGCCGCGGAGAGGCCGTCCAAGCCGAGGCGCAAGGGCCTGGCGCGTCTATTCGGCTGTTTCGGATAGGCGGCCGCGGTCGATGTTGCGGATACGGGCAGTTTACCGTTGACGCCGGTGGGTATGCGCGTGCATGAACTTTATAAAACAGGGCCCCATATATCGGTGAGGGAGCATCAGAACGCGCCGCTGGTTGCATCGGGCGCCTCATCGACGCACACGATTCCCGTCGTCTCGTCGGCGGCGACTGGCGCTCCGGCGTGTGCCATCGCGTCGCGCGATTCCTACGCACACGCCCTCTCCGTCGGGTGCGCCGGTGGCCGCCACGGCATCGGGGACACGGACGGCGACGGTTTGTTGTAGCACCACTGAGGCGTGTCTTCTGAAGGTTTCAGTGGTCATGGCGGAGGCACGGAAGGGTGCGTTCCTGCAGCAGTCCCGATCACGGTTGCAGCGGGCGCTTCCGTTGGCGTTCACCGCCAGCGCCACTGCCGTCGGCCAACGCCAACCGCGGGCCGCAGCCGCCCCTGGGTGCTGCCGCTTACGATCCTGGGATGGGACACGCGGGCTTTCCTGCCCAGCAGCGTCGTCGTTCATCCCATGCGCTCCTGACGGCGTCGCGTTCCCTTCTTCACTCCGCCGCTACCGCCACCGTACCCACCCCCGACGGTGCGCCTCTCACCGACTGCGCCTCCGTGCCAAACTGCCGTCGGTGTCGTACACCATCGAAATCGATGGCGCCGCGCCCATCACCCTCGAGAGCGGCTTTTTCGCCCGGCAGGCCGACGCGGCGGTGACGGTGCGCACCGGCGACACCGTGGTCTACTGCACCGTGTGCCACGATTCGTCCGCTGCGCCTAACATCGACTTTCTCCCGCTGCGTGTCGATTATTTAGAGCGCTTCTCCGCGGTCGGCCGCACCACCGCCGGGTACATCAAGCGCGACAAGCCAGGCGAGCGCGAGATCCTGATGTCGCGCCTCATCGACCGCCCGCTGCGCCCGTGCATCGGCGAGGGCTTCTTCAAGGAGACGCAAGTGCTGGCGCACGTCTTCTCGTACGACGGCCGCAACCAGGCGGACACGCTGGCGCTGTGCGGCGCCGCAGCCGCCATGGCCCTCTCCACGGTGCCCATGCGCGCCAGCTTGGCGGCGGTGCGGGTGGGCATGCGCGCCGACGGCACGCTGGTGCTCAACCCCACCGAAGAGCAGATGCACGGCGACGCCAAACACATGGACATGGTGGTGGCGGGCACGCAGCACGCCATCCTCATGATCGAGGGCGGTTTCTTGTTCGCCACAGAGGAGCAGGTGCTGGAGGCGGTCCAACTGGCGCAGCGGGCGATCGCTGCCATCTGCCGCGGCATCGACGAGTTCCGGCAGCGGGTGCAGACGCATCGCGGCGAGCCACTGGAAAAGGACCAGAGCGATCTACGCGTGCCGCTGCCAGCGGATATGGATGATATCCGCGCGGCGGCGTTGGCGGCCGGTCTGGGCGCGGCGTTGCGCACCACCGGCAAAGCCGCCCGCAACATCGCCATCGAGGCGGTGCGCCAGTCGGTGATGAGCGCTCGCTATCCGTCGCGCGAAGCAACCGATGCCGATCCGGAAGCCGCCCAGAAGCGCCGCACACTGCTGGACATGGCCTGGAAGCGGGTGCTGTCGGCGGAGATGCGGCGGCTGGTGCTGGACGAGGCGGTGCGACCGGACGGACGGGCTGTCGATACCATCCGCGATATCGACATCACCCAGACGCCGCTGCCGTGTGCGCACGGCTCGTCGCTGTTCACCCGCGGCGAGACGCAGGTGCTGGCGGTGGCCACGCTGGGCGGCCGCGACAGCGCCCAGCGCAGCGAGTCGCTGCTGGGCGAGCGCCTGGCCCATTTTTACCTCCAATACCTCTTCCCTCCGTTTGCGGTCGGCGAAGTGGGTCGCCTCGGCACGCCCGGCCGCCGCGAGATCGGCCACGGGATGCTGGCGCAGCGGGCACTGGAGCCGGTGGTGCCGCCGCGCGAGCAGTTCCCGTACGTGATCCGCGTCGAGACCAACGTGCTGGAGAGCAACGGCAGCAGTTCGATGGCGTCGGTGTGTGGCGGTTGTCTGGCGCTGATGGATGCGGGCGTGCCCGTTCGCGCGCCGGTGGCCGGAGTGGCGATGGGATTGATATGGGAGCCGCAGGCAGAGGCATCCTCCGCAGCGCCGCGACACGTCATCCTCACCGACATCTTGGGCATAGAGGATGCGCTCGGCGATATGGATTTCAAAGTGGCCCGTTCGGCGGACGGCATCACCGCCCTGCAGATGGACATCAAGGTGGAGGGCGTGACGGTGGCGCTGTTGCGGGAGGCGTTGCAGCGGGCACGCCAGGCCTGTTTCTACATTCTGGAGCGGATGGCGGCGGTGTGTCCGGCGCCGCGGCCGACGCTGCCGGTCTCGGTGCCCAAGGTGCGCGTGCTGACGGTGGCGCCGAAACGCATCGGTGACGTGATCGGTGCGGGCGGTCGGGTGGTGCGCGGCATCATCGAAGAGTGCGGCGGCGACGACGTCCTCTCCATCGATATCGACGCCGACGGCACGGTGACGCTGCTCAGTGCCGACGAGGCGGTGTTGCACAAGGCGGCGCGGCGCGTTCAGGCGGTCACCACCGATGTGGAGACCGGTCAGGTCTTTGAGGAAGCGCGCGTCGTCAAGATACTGCCGTTCGGCGCGTACGTGGAGTTGGATGAGGTGAGCGGGCGCGAGGCGTGGTTGCACATCTCCGAGCTGGAGTGGTATCGGGTGGGCAAGATGGAGGACGTGGTGCGCGAGGGCGATACGGTGCGGGTGCGGGTGACCGAGGTGAGTGCGCGCGGGCAGGTGCGCGTCAGCCGCAAGGCGCTCTTGCCGCGGCGGGATGCCGCTGCGGATGCTGCGGCAAGTGGGAACGCCGCGGGGAGTGGCGCCAACGGTGCTCCGATCGAGGAGCTGGAAATGGAGGTGGAGTTGGAGGTGCAGGGTGGCAAGCCGCAAGGCGAGCTCTCCACCTATGAACGCGATCTGCTGCGGTTTGAACGCCAGCAACGGCGGCAAGAACGGCGGGTGCAACGAACGACCGGCGGACCGCCCGCAGTGTCATCGACGCCGAGCACCCCCACCACCGCCACCGCGGACGGCAACCGTGCGGAGGCGGTCACCGATGACCAACCCGGCGCCTAAATACCTATCACCACCACCACCACCCCTGTTCCCTGTCCGCGCTCCGGTGTCGTTCAGAACACAAAACTTTATCCATCCAACGAGTGAATCTCGGCGATCGCCTGCAGTTTGCGGTATATCGCCTGTTGCTGTGGCTCGTCCTTCAGGTCGATACGCACCACGACGCGCTTGTGTTGTGCGCCGGCCGGCTCCAACCAGAACGAATCCGGTTCGATGTCGCGACCGAGTTGCGACTCGATGTCCGCCAGGATGCGTTCGACGACCGCGTTCGGCGCCTCGTTATCGATCAACACGCGGAATTGGTGGGTGCGCGGTGCGGCTGTCATCACGGCGGCGCCGTCGGGCGTATTTGTTAGGGTGGCGGTGGCGGTGGCGTCCATATCGGGCGCGGTAGATGCTTGACCGACCGTGTCCGATGCGCCGTCCCCGTCGACACGACTGCGTCGACGCCGCCGCCGGGTGCGTTTCGTCGGTGCCGTCCCCGCATCGCCGTCCGCTGTCGGCCCGTTCATCGTCCCGTTGGTGGCGTTTGCCTCCGCCGCGCCTTCTGCATCGACACCGGCGTCCGCAGTCGCCCCCTTCTTGGCCGTCGATCGTCGGCGGCGACGTGGTTTGCGGCCGTCTGCGGTGGTCGACGGCTCTTGCGCCGCCGCTGCCGCAGTCGCCGCCTGCATCCAATGGCGCATCTGCTTGTCGTCGCCGTTCTCCTCGTCTTGCAATAGCGGCGCATCGTCCTCTTCTTCATCCTCCTCCTCCTCCTCCTCCTCGGCAGCGGCGCGAAACTCCTCCGGCGAAGCCAACACATCCTCGAACGGCGGGTCCGCATCCAGATCGCCGGCGACGCCATCACTCAGCGCGTCGCCCGACGCAACGCCGCCCAAGAGCGAAGTGACGGCGCCGCTGGCGCTGTCAGGCGCGCCGCCGTGATACTGCTTGTCGCCGTCGTCAGCCTCCTCCGACGCATCGTCCTCCAGCAGCGCCTGCCAATCGACGCGTCCGCCGCCGATCACCGCCGCGGCGGCGGCCGCCGCCGGTGACTTGCGCGGCGGCACCGGTGGTCGGCCGCCGCTGCGCTCCCACCCCGTGGCATACGCGCCAGCGCCGGCCACCCTCGGGCCTGCGTCGGCAGGTGTGTGCGCGCCCGAGTCGTCGATCAGCTGTCGCGACGCCGCCAACGCCTGATCCAGCTCCTCGAGTTCGCTCAGCTTCGGCGGGCGGTTCTGCACCTCCTCCTCGGTCACGCGCCAAACCTGGTGCTCGGGAGGTGGAATCGGCGGGCCCTCGTCCAGCTGCAGGCGCTCGCCCTTTTTGGGCATGTCCGGCAACACCGGCTTGCCGTACAACGCGGCGAGCACCGGCGGCGCCGGGCCGCCGTGACTCCACTCGATTATCTTCTCGGAGGGGATGTTCATGTTGACCATGCGTTGGAAGGCCTTCTGCGCAGCGTTCAGCGGCGAAGAGAACACCGCTTCGTACGGGGTCGCGTCGCTCAGCAGCACATCCTCATACACGTCGTCCGCGTTGGTGAGGCCGCCCGCGCGGAGCTCGGTTTCCGCAGCGGCATCCTCGCGCGCAGTGTTGTCGTTGGCACTGCCGCCGAAATGGTCTGAAGCAACGCCCGCAATCGCTTCCGCAGCCTCGCCGCCGCCACCGTCCCCATCGTCGTCCTGGTCGGACCACAAAGGCCGCAACGGTCCCCCGAAGAGCTCTTCTTCCGTGATGGAATCATCCTCGCGAACGGCGTCGTAGCCGGCCTGGCCGCGTATTTCCGCTTGTCGTGCTCGGATACGCGCTCGCAACGCCTCCCGTCCCTCCGCAGTCGTCGGCGCCGTCGTCGCTTCGCCGATCGCCACGTCATCGCCATCCGCGGCCATGTCGGCCTCGGCACTCTCCATCATCTCCTCTTCGTCATCCTCTTCGTCTTGCGTGAAATCCTCCGACACTTCCCCTTGCCACTCTTCCGTCGCGCCCTCCTCCTCGTCGTCCGGCATATCCGACCTGTACCAGTTGTCGGCGAACACGCCGTCGTCGTCCGCCTCGTTCATCTGCCTCTCTATCTCCACCCAGTCCTCTTCGGTCAGCGGCACCGCGTCCTCCGCCGACGGCAACGGCCTCTCGTTGTCGGCCGCCTCGTTCGCGCCCGACCACCCGGAGGGCACCTCGCGCGCCGCCAAGTGCTTGCCCTGCGACTCCGCGTGTCGCCGAGCTCGCGACGATCCGCCGCTCACCATGAACAACGCCCTCGCACCCCGTACTCGACACCGCCGCGCCGCCACACAACTGCCGCCACCAGCCACATCAACTCCGTGCTGCCTCCCACTGTGCCCACCGCTGTCGTCACCGACATCGCCCGGTCGGTGCCGCGTGGCCGACGGCGGCCGCCGCCGCGTCCACCGCAGCCAACCCGTCGACGGCGGCAGCGACAGGAACGCCAGCATAGCGCCCCGCGACGAGGACAACGGCAGACACTCGCGCCAATAACCCTCACACCCTCCTCACTGCAACAGGGACCCCAATGCGCGTCGCCCCCTGAATCACCCTCACGCTCCCACACTGCTGCAACCGCGGCAGGAACCGCGCCCGCCTCGCGCTCCCAACGAGCACACGTTGGGTGCCGCGCCGACGCCGACGCCGACGCCGACGACGATGATGATGGCGATGATGCATGCGTGTGTGTGTGTGTGTGTGCGCGCGCGCGGGGCACACGACGATGCGGCGATCGCGTTCGATCGCGCGCATCGAGAAAAGGAGGCACGCGCGCGGGGGGCACGGCACGCTCTTCCTCCTGCTGCTCCTCCTTATCCTCCTCCTCATCATGTCTGCCCACGTCATGAAAAGCGGCGTGGGGGAGTTGAACAAGCCACTGAAGGGCACTTCATGGGGTGATGAGGAGGATGAAGAGGAAATAGGTGTGTCGGGTACGGGAGTCGGGGGTAACCGCTCGGGAGCGGCATCGCGACTGCTGCCGCCGCCGCAGGTCAGCGAGCCGGATGCGGACGGCGTGCACACCGTCACCGAGTACTCGGTGAATCAGGAGGGGTACTTGGTGCGGACGGTGCGGCGGGTGCGGCAGCGGCGAGAGCAACGGCGGGTGAATCATGCGGTGGCGTTGCGGCGCAAGTGGCGCAAGTTCGGACAGGCGACCGCGGGGACGTCGGCGGGTGGGGCGGGGGGCGGATCGGCCGGCGTGACCATGCAGGCCAACGAGGACGTGAATATCGAGTGGGCAGAGGCGGCGACGGCGGCAGCGGCGGATGACGGGACGGCAGTCACGGGAGCGGCGGTAGCGACTGGCGGGGGCGATTGGGAGGCGAATGGAAGCGGAGGCGGTATACGAGGGGGGAAGCCAAGCGACGAGCTACTGACCAACAAGTCCATCGTGGTGTGTCGTATCTGTGGCAAAGTGGGCGACCACTGGACGCTGCGGTGCCCGTTCAAGGGGCTGCAGGCCGCGCTGGGCGGCGACGCTGGCGATACACCGGGGGCGACGGCGAGCGGGCTGGCGCCGACAGCCGGAAACGCTGGCGCCATGTCCGGGGCGATGCCCGGCACCGGCTCTCGCTATGTGCCGCCGTCGATGCGGGCCGGTGCCGGCACGCAACTCCGCCAGGGCGATAGCATGTACGCGCGCCGTGATGAAAACTCCGTGCGCATCAGCAACCTGACCGAGAGCGCCACCGAAGACGACTTGCGCATGCTGCTGGCGCCGTTCGGGCGGGTGACGCGTATCTTTCTGGCGCGTGACAAGTTCACCGGCACCCCGAAAGGTTTCGCTTTCGCCGCCTTTGCGGAGCGCTCCTCTGCCGAGCGGTGCGTCGAGAAACTGAACGGGTTCGGGTACGGCCATCTGATCCTGTCGGTGGAGTGGGCGCGGCCGAGCAGCGAACGCGCTGCCGCACCGCCGCCATCGATGCCGCCCCGGTGAGAACGGCTAAAGCGCGCACGTGCACGCCCGCTCACAGATGCTTGCGCATGCGCCGCTTGTGCGCTGCCAGCGCCCGACCCGCCCCGAACAGCACCCGGTCCAGCAGGCCGCTCACCGTAAACACGCCGCCCACAATGGCACACAACTGCACCACGAAATGCAACAGGCCGTATTCGCGCGACTCCACATACTCCACGTGGATCGGTTGCAGGTCGTAGAACACGAAGATGCCCGGCAGCGCGCCGGACGCATGGGTCATGTGCACGCGCTCGTGATCGGGCACCGCCGTCAGATCGGTCGCCGAATACTCGTACGACTCCACGGTCCAGGCGCGTTGGCCCCGGTGGCGATACGTCACCGGCACCAGCTTGCAGAAATACTGCGCCATGGTGCCGAGGCGCGACTCGGCCGCCGTGGACACGAACACGTTGTGCGTGCCCTCGAGCGCGTTCTTCTGTCCCGGAAACGACGGTCCGAAGCGCAGCTGGTGGATGCGATGTGAGAAATTGTAGGTGCGCAGGAACACCTGATTGTGCACCGAATGCACGTGCTGTCCGCCGGCATGCGAGTGGCCCTCCCCAGGCGCCAGGTGGAAGTTGCCCGCCGCCCGATGCACTTGCAGATCGGCGCGGAGACGGCAGCCGCCGCGCTGCACCCGACCGGCCTCCACCAAAAACTGGTGGAAACGCTCCTCGGCACACTGCTCGGCGGTGCGCAACACCTGATCGAAACTCCAGTGGCGTTTTTGGTACCGCGAACGCACCGCCGCACAACTGTTGCAGCAGGCAGACGTAGTGGTGGCGGCAGTGCCCTGGTCACCGCCGCGAGCGGGTGCCGGCGCCGCCTGGCCATCGTCGTCGGCGCCGAAACACGGACCGCAATACGTCTCCCGTCCGTTGGCCACGCGCCTCTGCAACTCCAAAAATGCCACCGCCTGCTGTCGATACTCCAGCGCCTGCTGTTTGGTATCCTCGTCCAGTCCAGCCAGCATGCGCTCCTCCGCCGGTGTCAGCGCGGCCGCCGTGCCGTCGGCGGCGTCGGGCGCCATCGCCTCGACACGCGGCGGCGTGTACGGTCCCTCCACCTGGCCCTGCTCGTCCAACACCCACCGCTGCACCCGCGACAAGACGTTCAACTGCGGCGCCATGCCACTCGACTGCATCACGTCCAGACTGAACGCACCGCAGTCCAACGCCAGCAAATCCACCTCCACCTGCAGCCGCATCGGCTCAGCGAGGCGGAACGGCCGCGACTCCACCGACAGTTGCGAGCGCACCGGCACGTGCAGCCAACGCACCGTCTCCGACACCACCAACACAGCGATGAGCGCATACGATACGAGGGCCAGCAGCCCGCCCGCCACAGTCCGCAACCGGACGTCCTCGACGGTTTTCGGGTAGGCGTCGAGCGAGCGGATCAGCTCGGTCCACGACGCGCGACTGTGCAAGAGCGGCGAACCGTTTCGCAGCGAACCTGCACCCCCACCCTCGGTGTCCGAGGCCGGGCGCCGTACGCCCAACATGGAAATGGAGCGAGCGAGGCGGTGTTCACGATGGTTAGGTCCAGACGAGCGCGGTGCGTGACGTTGGCAAGTCCGACGCTCGCAGCAACGGAAACGTAACGCGCAGCGGCCCGTCCTCCAGCGCCGTCGCGGGCAGCGTCTCTTGTGTGCGTGCGTGCGTGCGTGCGTGCGCGCTCTCCCTCTCCTTGTGGGGAGGGTGCTCTGCGCGTTTCACGTACGCGTTGTTGCGTGCAAGACACGAACACCATGCTGCCGGTGTTGTAAGGTCGCACACCACACCACCCCAATGTACCTCGACACCACCGAGCCGAGCACCGGCCATTCCCGTCGCCTCTGGCTGCACAGCGCTGGCCAATTCGACCGGGTGCTGCAGACGCCCTTCTTGCGCTCGCTGTCCGAGGGCACGCTGGACCGGCACCTGTTCACGGTGTTCGTCGAGAGCGACCGCGAGTTTCTGTTGAGTTATGTGCGCTGTCTGAATCTGCTGGCGTACGCATCGGACGAGTGGGACGAGTGTCGGGTGCTGCAGGAGCTGGTGGCCGGCATATTCGCCGAGCTGGAGGCGGTGCACGACGCTCGACCAGGCGGCCGCGATGTGGCGCTCGCCGGGGCGGCGCTGCAGGCGGAGACGTCGCTGCGAGAGGTGGTGCGAGATTATCGCGCGTGCATAGAGGCGGGAGCGGCGACGTTGGCGCGGGATATGTGGGCAGCGCAGGTGGGTCCGGTGGCCGGGGCGGGATCGCCGCGCAGCTCGCATACTGCCGCGGTGTACGCCAGCCGACGAGCGCGTCTGTTTTTACTGGCACTGTTACTGCCCTGCATGGCTCTGTACGCGCGCATCGGCACGGCGCTGCAGCCGCGGCTGACCAGCACCAGCACTACCGCTGCGAAAGCGCCGTCGATGCCGCCGGCGTACCGCGACTGGATCGCCACGTACGCGGGCGACGCGTTCCAGCTGCGCGCCTGGGGCATGGAGGCGCTGCTGGACAAGTGGGTCGAGTCGCTCTGTACAGAATACGAACAGGACGTGCACCAAGTGGACGAGTGGTTGGCGTGCGACGCGTACGCCGTGGCCCTCGATCATGAGGTGCGCCTCTTTGCGGCCGCCTCGCACGAGACGTGAACGGAGAGCGTGCCTGCGTGTGCGCCGAGCGGGAAAAGTGTGGAAACAGGGGATATAGGGACATCGAGCAGCCGCTCAGGATCGTAACACAGCCGGGTGTACGCTTTCATCGTGTATTCTGTACCGCTCCTTATCGACACTCACGTTGATGTTGCGCTAGGGCGCGGCGGATACTGTGCATGAGATGGTCGCGTATGCACTGTCGCGTCAGCACCATGTTGCGGAAAGCGCTCGGTTCGGACGCTTGCACCAGCACGCGGGTGTCGGCGTCCTCGGAAGCAGGGGCAATATCGTCGGCCGTATTCGCCCCGTCGTTGTCGTTGTCGTCGTCGTCGTCGCCGCCGCCGCCGCCGAAACCGTCCCAGTAGGACAAGTCGGCCGCCGCGCCCGGCCAGAACGTCCCGCCGGCGATTGACGCATGCCTCTGGTGACCGCCGTCGCCACCGCCGCGGCCGTTCTCTTTTTCGTCCCCGGCGGGGGACCGCGCGGCAACGGCGGTTGTCGTGGCCGCCGCCTCGACGATGGCCGCGCGTCGATGCTGTTCCTCGATATCACGGGCGGCAGTGAGGTGCAGCGGCACCCGCCGGAAATGCAGCATTCGGCCCGCCGGCGGCAGAAACTGCGGCAGTTCGGGCGCTCGCCGCGGCAACTCGCTCTTCTTGGACAGCTTGTTGTACCAGCCGATCCATGCGGAGGCGGTGCTGGCCAGCGCCGCCATCCGCCCGGCGGTACCGCCGTCGCCGCCGTCGCCGCGCGCCTGGGCAGTCGCCGCAGCTGCCGCTGCCATCGACGAGCCGCTCTTGCCCAGCCGCGCGCTCAATTCACGCATCACCCGATGCACGTGCTGCTCGTTCACCGAAAACTTCAGATAACTCTGCGACCACTTGGCCAGCCGCGTCTCCGTCACCAGACTCACCATGTCCTTGGCCAGGTGCCGCGGCCAATCGAACGCCGCCAGCTCGCGCACCACCCGGTCGATGCTGGCGGCGCACGCCCGCGGCACCAGATCGTCACCCAACACCACCGTGATCAGCGCATCGCCCAGACCGTGCACGGCGTGCGAGGTGCGCGCCGCCAGCTCGGGCGACACACACGCCGGCGTGCCGAACCCGTACGCCACCGGACGCAACGGTAGCGGTCTGGAGTGTGCGTCCGCAGTGCCATTCGCCGCAGGGCGCTCCCAGCGCATTTTCATGGTCAGCAGCGACGCTACACCACCGCCCAAAGAGTGGCCCGTCAGCACCAGCGTGTGCTGTGGATACTGGCGTTGCAGCACGCACAGCGTGTCCGCCACCTCATCGTACAAGCGCAGTGCCGAGCGGGTGATGCCGGCGTGCGCGAAACCGCCCAGAAACGGCATCGGATGCAGACTCAGATCGGTGAACACATCGGCCATGGTGTCGGTGCCGCGCACTGCCAACACGATGCAGCGATACGTATCGTCCACGGCGATGTAGTAGGCGGGGCGCTCTTGCGCGCTCGACCAGCGGGATCGCACCACCGTGCCCTCATACAATGGGGTACGCCTAAACAGTTCCCGCTCGCTGGTGCAGTAGGCGCCGTGCGCCAGACGCGCAAAGTGCTGCAGTCGCTGCAGCTGCTCGCGAGACAAACACGGTCTGCAGCGCTCCAGCGAGGCGATGAGCGCGGGCAGTCGCCCCTGCATCTCACGCTCCTTCTGCGATATGAACACCGACAGGCCGATAGACAAGTCCGCCAACATGGTCGAGCGATCATACTGCTCACCGCCCACGGTGCGCAAAAAGTCGTACAGGCCGCGAGCCACCTGCAGCCGCGTCGACTGCTCCTCCACCTCAGCGCGCGCCGCCGACGCCATGCGGAACCGAGGGCGGGCGCCGAGGCGTGGCCGGCGGCCGAAAAGGGAATGAAAACGAACGAGTAGACGGAGCGAAATGGTGTCCGGAACGGAGACTCTGGCGAGAGGAGCGTTCGATGCCGCGGCGGACCTGCAGGCGCGAGGCCTCCCCCAAAGCCTAACAGTCAATTGGGAGCACTCGAACGACACCTCGAAGCGCGGAACGTCCTGAGAAGCGTCGACCAGTGACTTGGCGATGAACACCAGCTCCACAATGACCCGTTTCGCAAGCGTTACTGCTGTCGCAACAGCATGTGCGAGTGCGCCAGGGAGCGCCCGGCACGGAGAGCGGACCGAAAGCGGCAACGTCGACGCGGGCAGGCGCGCAGCCGTTCGAACGAGCACGTGCGCCCGTAGGAGCGCGGGTGTGAGGCGTGGGATGGACGTCGTGGGTGCAGCGGAGGTGGTTGTGCATCACGAGAGGACTGTCCGGGTGGTGCGAGAAGTCTGGGAGGAGAAGGAGAAGGATGAAGAGCTGGAGGTGACGTTGGACGAGGATGAGTGCGGTGGCCCGTGCGTCGATCCGGTGGGCTCGTTGTCGGGAGTCGGGGCGGATCCCGCGACACCGCACTGGCGTCAGCGTAAACGGAGGCGGCACATTGTGGCGCGACCGGTGGACGCTCGATCCGGCTATGCACAGCGCGGCAGGGGGCGGCGACTTCGTGTGACGGGCGGCACGGGTGGGGGTTGGCGCGGGCGCACCGCTGGGAAATCGGGTGTCGCCTGTGTGCAAGGGCGCAATGCGTTGGATCGTTCTCTGGGGGCCGACCGGTCCGGTGCGGATGACGGGACGGCAGATGCGGAAGTTCCCGATACGGGTACGGCGCTGTTCGACGGGCTGGGGCTCACCGAGTCGACCGCCACACCATCCGACCGGACGCCGCCGGAGTTGCCGCGGTGTCAAGGACACAGCGTGCCGTGTCGACGAGTACTGTCCCGTCGACGGAGCGCCTCTGGCAGCGCCGCCTATTATGTGTGTGCGCGTCGCCCTCGTTGCGCCACATTCTGGTGGGAGCGCGAATGGCTAGCGCAGCAGACCTGGCGCCAACAGTGCACCGACGCGACCGATACCGCAACAGATGATGCGACCACAGCAGCCACTTCACAGGCGGCCCCGGCACTATTCGACCTGTCGTATCATCACCGTTTACAGGACGCGCTGCAGCGACTGACCGGCTTTTCGGCTTTCCGAACCGTTCAGCGTGAAGCCATCGAGCACCTGTTGCGCGCCGAATCGGTCATTGCCGTGTTGCCCACCGCGCACGGCAAATCGCTGCTCTACCAACTGGCGGCCGCGCTGCTGCCGGGCACGGCCGTGGTCATCACGCCGTTGGTGTCCCTCATGGCCGACCAGCTGAAGCACATGCCGGCCGCTCTATCCTGCGCCTGTGTGCACGCTCAAGGCATGACCGCCGCCGAGATCCGCGCCACCTACGACGCCCTGCAGCGCGGCGCCTACAAGGTGCTGCTGGTGACACCTGAGCGATTCGTCTCGGACGCTATGGTGCGGGTGCTGCAGCAGACTCACGTATCGCTGTTGGTGCTGGATGAGGCGCACTGCGTGGCCGAATGGGCGCTGCATTTCCGGCCGGCCTACCTGCGCATCCCAGCCGCGCTGCACGCCCTGCAGCGGACGCGTCCGTGTGCGGTGTTGGCGCTGACTGCCACCGCCACCCCACACGTTATCCGGTGCATTCAGCGCACGCTGCATCCAACGCGCCATCATCTCCTGCACGCCGATGTGCGACCGACCGACGGACGACTCACCTTTTCGGTGTCGCGCCCGCCGGATCGCCATCAGGCACTGGTGCAACTGCTGCGTCACCGCCCGGAATGGTCCGGCCCGGTGGTGGTGTATGTGCAGCGGCGACGCGATGCCGATCAGTTGGCCGCCTGGTTGCAGAACCATTTGGTGTCGGCCGGCAGCTATCACGCCGGCCTGCCGCTGGAGCAGCGCCATCGCGTGCAGCAGCAGTTTATGCAGAATCGGCTGCGGGTGGTGGTGGCCACGGTGGCGTTTGGCATGGGCCTGCACAAGGCCGATGTGCGCGGGGTGGTGCACTGGAGCGTGCCGCCTAGCATCGAGGCGTACGTGCAAGAGACCGGGCGGGCCGGTCGCGACGGCCGTCCGGCACAGTGTCACCTGTTTTATGGAGCGGCCGACGCCCAGCGCACCGAGAGTTGGGTGGGCGCGGCCGCGGTGGACGAGTCAGCGGTGCGGCGGCTGTTGCGCGTTTTGGGGGAGCGTGGCGGTGGTGATGCAGGCGATGGCGTGGAGCTGGAACGGCTCGCGCTGTTCGAGGTGGCCGCATTGGAGGTGGCGCTGGATATGCCGGCCGCGCTGATCGAGACGCTGTTGGTGCGTCTGGCGGAGGCGCCGATTTCCTCACATGCCGACGACGACGACGACGACGACGACGGGGCACCGCCGGTGCCGCGCGCCGAGCCGCTGTTGCAGCTGCTGCCGCCGGCACCGTCATCCATCCGCTTCGCCATGTATCGCGGCCGGTCGCAACTGGACGCGGCGACGCAACGACGCCTGCAGGCGTTGGTGGCGGTGGCGACGACTGCGGCCGGATCGTCGGCGGCGACGGCCGGCCTGCAGTGGCACACAGTCGCCACCGCCGATGCGTGTCGGGCGTGGCGCATGCTGCCGGCGCAAGTGCTGACCGCGCTGGAGGCGTATCGGCGACAGGGCGCGCTGCTGCTGGAATGGATCGGTGCCAGTTTGGCAGTGCGGGTGTCGGCGATGACGCTCGCAGACGCCGAGCTGGACGCTTGGCTGGCGTGGCTGCTGCATCCGATCCGTCGCGCCGACGCTTGGAAGGCGACACGCGCACGCTGCATGAGGGTGTTGGCGGAGCGAGCGCTGCAAGCGTTGGAGCAAGAGCAAGAGCAGGAGTCGATGCCCCAAAGACGCGGACGCGCGGACCATGCGGTGATGGCGGCGGGGCTGGAAGCGTATTTTCGCACGGGTACGTTGCCGGACTTGCCGGCGGTCGAGGCCGACTTGGACGCCGTGTCTTCCGCCGAGGCGACGTTGCTGATCGCCGATGTGGGCGCGCTGCTGGCCACTGCAAATGGCGCCAAAACCGCGACCGCCGACGGGCGACAGCGGGTGCGCACCGCGGCCCAAGCAGCGCGCATTCTGCACGGCATCAGCAGTGCGCGCTTCCCTTACCACATATGGCATCGATCTCCGTTCTGGGGGCGTTACGCGCATCTACCCTATGCGCAGGTGTTACACGCGGCTGAGCGGGCGCTGGCGCGTCGCCGACAACGACGCCCTCCTGCTCCTCATCCCTGCCAGGCCCGCGGCACCGCATCGCCCGCCACCAGTTGACGTTCGACACCGTCCCGGTCCACACACACCAACCGAATCACGCCACCCGAGCTGCCGTCGCGCGACATGGCCAACGACACCGCCTTGACGCAGAAATCGATGCACTCGGCGCGGGTCATATCCGGTCGGTAGGCGGCGTCGCAGAAGCCGTAAATATACGCGCTACCGCTGCCACCGATACTGAACGGCTGCTGCAGCTTGCTACCGCCGAGGGTGATCGTGTACACCTGGCCGCCGTGCTGCGCGTCCCAGCCGGCGCAGATGATCCCGGCGGTCAGCCGGTCCTTGTTACGGTAACACAGCTCGCGAAACAGAGAGGCCGCCACGGACACGTTCACCTCCCGGTTCAACTCCAGCGACAGCTCGTGAACGTACCGCCGCACGTAATCAGATATGGCCTGCGTGTCAGCCGCCGAGCCGGATCGACAGCAGTAGATGTGCGGCGCGACGCGGGTGATCTTGTTGGAGACGCGGTTGGCCACATAGACACCGGTGGAGGTGCGCGAGTCCGCCGCCATCACCACGCCGCCCGCATAAGAAACCGCCATAATGGTCGTGCCCAGCTGCACGGGCACCGTGGGATCGTGATGGGGAGCCAGCGCGTCCATGACAGAGACAGAGGGTGAGGGAGCGTGGGAGGGCGAGAAAGCGGAACGCGGCCGCAACCGAACACGTGGACGCGATGCGGCATTCGGGGCGCGACCACATGTGAGGGAGTCGGCGTGTGGGAGCGCGAGCATGCAGGACGTTCGTGCTTCCCGTCCCCCACCCGTTACCTCACTGCACCGCGACGCAGACTGTGTCTCTGTCTCTGTGTCGGCACTTTCCGGGATTTTGTCGCCTCAGGTTCCCCGACAAAGGTGAACGCGATCCCTGCGCCGTCTCCGTTGCCGCGGGCGTGGTGTGGAGCGCATAACCATTGCCTCGGCTTTCGAGGAGGCCTCACGGCAGCGATGCCAGTCGCCTTTGCAGCAGGGTGTCATGTCGAGCAACGCATCACGATAGTATCACCCTCCCACAACGACTCGTATCGGCAGCTGCTCTCCCCGCTATTCCTTCCCACCTCCGCCGTACCGCTTCGATATCATCGCGTGCAAGGCGCGGATGCCCTGCTCCAGCCCGCCTTCGGGACGGCCGGGAGCGCTGCTGGTGGCGTACGCCATGTGGTCGATGTGGATCCACGCGGGTGCCGGACGCGCTGCGGCGTTGCCCGCACCGGTCGGCTGTACAAACTCGTTCAGGTAGAGCGCCGCGGTGATGCAGCCGGCGTATGGCCCGTCGCTCACATTTTGCACGTCGGCTACGGTGCTGCGCAACAGCTTACGATACGGCGTGTGCAGCGGCAAGCGCCACAACGCATCCCCCGTGCGTTCCGCGGCTTGCAGCAGCTCCACCGCCACCTGGTCGTCATTGCTGAACATAGCGGGCACGTCGGTGCCCAGCGCCACCCGCCCGGCACCGGTCAGCGTAGCGCAGTCCACCACCAGCCGCGGCGCCGACTCGGTGGCGTATACCAGCGCGTCCGCCAGGATGAGCCGACCCTCGGCATCGGTGTTGCCCACCTCGGTGGTCATGCCGTTGCGCGCGGTCAACACATCGCCCGGGCGGAAGGCACCACCGCTCACCGCGTTCTCCACCGCCGGCACCAGCACCCGCAGATGCAATCGCCGCCGCAGCGCTGCATCGCTGCGCAGCATCAGCGCCAGCCCGAGCACATTCGCCGCGCCGCCCATGTCCTTCTTCATCAGGCGCATCGCCGATGACGGTTTGAGGTCCAGTCCGCCGGAATCGAAGGTGACCCCCTTGCCCACCAACACAATCGACAGTGCGTCCTGGTCACCCGTGGCGGCGTCGGTATCCGGCGCAAACTCCAGCTCGATAAGGCGCGGCGCGTGTCGTTCGGCGGCCGCGCGGCCCACCGCGTGCACCTGCGGAAAATTGTCTCGCAGCAGCGCATCGCCCACGATCGCCCGACACGTGCCTTGTAGCGCCTCCGCCAGCACACGCGCACACGCCTCCAAGGTGGCCGGGCCCATGTGCTCCGACGGTGTGTTGATGAGGTCGCGTGCCAGAAACGCCGCTCGCGCCGCCGACTCCACATACGCCCAGGTGCAGCCGTGCGGCCGCGCCAGAGTGGGATAGGCCGGTGCGGCGGTGTCGATATGGCGTCGTGTCTTGTAGCGGTCAAAGGCGTACGTGCCCAAAGCCCAGGCGAGCGCAGCGGCCGTCGGCGACAGCTCGGACGGCAGCTGTTGCAGCACGTACGCAGCGGGCGGGAGGCACGCCGGCAGCGCTGCCAGCGTCCAGGCCACGCCCTGCGCCGACTTGGTGTCGGCGTCGCTGGCGGCCACCAACACCGCCGCTGGACGATGAGCACTGCCGACCGCCTCCGGTGGCAATAGCAACACCGGGTCGCGCGGTTTGCTCGGCAGCCGCGAGCGGCCCCTCGAGTCGGCGTCTTGCAGCAGCGACTCGAACTGGTGAAACTGCACCCACTGCTGCACCGCGGATGACTGACGCGCCATCCAGTCCGGAAACGTCCGCTGACACACCACAGTGATCGGTATGGCGTCAACGCGCGGCTCGCAGTCGAAAAACGTGTTGAAGCGCGCCGTGTCCTCCCACAGCGACTGTGCGACGGCTGCGGCATCGCCTTTGTGCACCGGCGTCAGGGGCATGAATTGCATACTCGGACGGTTCGCGGGCGTGTATCGGCGTCTCGGCACCGCTGGCTGCCCACGCGACCACCACCGCCGATCGCACCGCGCACCGGAGACGGCGGCCGTGCTGCCCCGTCGACCGCCGGCAATAGCCGGCCGCGGCAACACCCATGGTAGTTGCCACAACCACGGCCTCTTGATATGCATAGAGACAAATTGGCCTCACAGGATGCGTTCAGAAGGCTTCACAGTCGATGCACGCGCCCTCTGATGGGAGTAACCTGCAAGTCTGTCGGCGATCCGTGCCCCTTCGGCAGGTCGGCGACGACGTGAGCTCGACGGCCCCGGTGGTGCACTCTGCCTTGCCGACGTCGCGGTGCGGGTGCTCGTTTCGGGGAGCGGGCAGGGCGGTCGAACGGGTAGCGCCGATGGAGACACGATCAAGACGGAAAATGCCACCACTCTTCGTGGAATGTCCACTGACACTGACACTGACAAGAAGAGATAGATGGAAACGTCCGTTTCATCGCCATCTGTGGTGCATGAACACTCCGTCCGGCCACCCCGCTCCTCCCTCGCCCCTGCTACGTCGACGACAAGTGTTGGCGCTGCTCTTCGGCTCTGGCTTGTTCTGGCCAGCGCTGACCGCTCAGGGTATCGATTTGGAGACGGCACGGGAGCGTGGTGATGCCAAGCTGGCAGCCAAGGAGGCGCAACTGTTGCCGCGGGTGCGACTGCCGTCCGGGGTGGTGTACCGCGACGTGCGACCGGGCAATGGGGCGGCGATCGACTGGCGCGAGCGACCGGACGTGTGGTTGTCGTGGTCGGTACTGCGGGCGTCCGATCTCTATTTCCAGTTTGGCAGTCAGAATCGACTGAGCACGGACGAGAGCTACTTTCGCATCGCGCGGTCGGCGGCGGCGGCAGCCGGCCCGGCGGTATGCGGGCTGGTGCAGGGGCTGATGGGCGCGCGCGAGCATGGCATCCGGCGCATATGGGTACCGCCCGAGCTTGGTTACGTGACTGGCAAGGAGCAACCGCAACCACCGGCTGGTGACTTTGGCGCCCACCGCAAACTGACGCTCATTCAGCAGCGCCACTTGCCCATCGTGTTCGAGGTGGAGGTGGTGCGCGTGCGCCCGCACGCCGACAACGCCATCGCGCCCAACTGTGCAGAGGAGGAGACCACTTCAACGTCCTCGCCGCCCTCCTAAACGCGCCTCTTTTTCCCGTCTCCCGCTCCCAACTCATCGGTCGGCGTAGCGCGTAGTGCCGTACTCGGCCACGTTCTCCTCACTGCAAGACGGATCGGTGTACCGGATCCACAGCGCTGTCAGGCCGGCAGCGGTCACGCTCGTGCACAGGGAGAAACGGGCAATGCGCGCCAGCGTCGCCCGGGGCGGCGTGTAGTACCAGGTGGCCATGGGCCAGCCGGCCACCGCCCAGCACAATGCCGACCAGATGGAAATCTGGCGCACGATATCGTCACACCGCGGCGACCGCGGCCGCATGATGTTCGGGCGCTCCCCCGACGGCGTCTCGGTGGCGGTCATGAAGGAGGCACTCGAGTGCACGGCAGCAAAGTCGGGGTATTGGGAATACGCGAGATCGGCAAAGCGGGAATGCGTCTATTGCATTGGCAGGCGGATGTCGCTGCACGAACATGCACGTTGAACCTGGTGGTGTTGATCGAAGGAGCGCGTCCGTCCAGGGCGAGAGGCCAGGCAGGAGTGCGCTATTGGATAAGAAGAGATCGAGGCCGTCCTATTATCCTCTTCCAACCAGAAACATCCAATACATCCCTTCCTCTCCTCGTTCTTCTATGCCAACGCAGTTGCCTCTTCCAAAAGTCCCCGATTCCCCACTACCCCCTGTCCTGATGCAGCGTCCCATCGCCCGGCTCTGTTCTTCGGCGGCCTCGTTACGTCCGATTTGGGCCACGCGCGCGCTCGTCTGAATTTCTCCGCCGAAGGGGCCTCCCCCGAATAGCACACCGCAGCAAACCGGGCGGTCGACTTCGGGTTGTGCGGTCACCGAGTGCAGTGTACGACATCGTCTATTGTTCTCCATTGACAGAGGCTAGTTAATCGTAATGCAATCCTGGTTGTGTACGAGTGAGCGGCGTGGATGGTGCTGGTTTTTCACGCTGCTGCTGATGGTGATGGCTCTGACCGGTGGTTGGTGCCTGGCACCGGCGGTGGCGGCTCCGGCGTCCTCCTCCATATCCACTGATTCCACTGCGGTGCGTTCTGATGGCGCAGCCTCCACCACCGTATGGCAGCGCGCGGCGGCTCAGGTGCGGGTGACCACCCCGTCGGGCGACCTGGACGAGAACGTGGCCGATCAGCTGAACTACACCCAATTCGAGTACACAGTGGTGAATGCGCTGCACCACCTTAATCCCAAAATATGTCTCAACGAGGCGCTGTCGACAGGCGCGGCCAACGTGGTCGACCTTCTCACGCTATGCACTGTGGAGGAGGTGGCCAGCGGCGGTTGCACCGAGGTGACTGGCGCCGACATCCAGTCGCAGCTGGAGCTGGCCGGATGGAGTGGCACCGATTACAAAGCCGCCCAAATTGCCATGAAACTGCCGGCCAGTTACTTCAACTGGACCGACGGGGCCGGACTGGTGGGCCATGAAGCCTACGAGGCCGCCCTGAAGGTGGTGCCCGGCATTGAGAGCGTGCTCGGTGCGACCGCCCGCGATGGCCATATGTACCTGGCCGGCGCCGCTTTGGTCGCTGAGCGCGACGACAATATCTACGCGTACGTGGTGCTGGGCAGTGCACCCAACCAAACCTGCTACGGCCGCGCCCCCGGCCAATATGTTTACGACTATGTCGGTCCGTACGCCGGATATATCACCACGTTGTAGATGGAGAGGTGCCGCGCCAGACGGAGGGCGTGCACCGGGGATAAAGTTGAAGACGATGTGCGGTTCGTGAACCCAATCGTTGCCGCCGCGCTGCTCTTCCTTCCACCCACTGGTCGGCTGCCGCGCCGGCGGCACACGCACCAGCGGCCGCGAGCGGAGGTCGTTTCGTCGAGGCGCGCTCTGCGACCGGGCTTTCGCTTTTCGGTCTGCAAACTCTCGTGTGTCATCATGACCCAGATCGTGGAGAGCGCCCCTCCACCTCAACGTGCTTCTCGCGACTCGCCGGCTCGGGGCAAGCCGCGGTCGTTGGTGTTGGGCGGCGAGCGGGAGATGCTGGGGCGCGAGCGAACGCAGGCGTTGTTTGCAGCGCTGGAGGACGAAACCGACTCCGACGGCGACTCGTCCGCGCCGCCGCGGCCATCCACTTCCATCGAGCTCTACCATCTGTCCCTGTCCGGCAAGTCGTTTGGTGCGGAGGCGGCGGCGGTGGCGGCGGCGCACTTGTCGCGACTGCGGCCCGATTCGCTGCGCATCGCCCACTTGGCGGATATCATCGCCGGCCGGCCGGAAGAGGAGGCGTTGCGGGTGCTGCGACAGATCACCGAGGCACTGCGTGGTCATGAACTGCTGGAGCTGGATCTGAGTGATAACGCGCTGGGCGCCAAGGGCGTACGCGCTTGTGAGGCGGTGTTCACGCAGCAGCACCGGTTGGAGCGACTTTATCTGTGCAACAACGGCTTGGCTGCGGACGCGGCGCGCCTCATCGTGAGCCTGTTGCTGCCTGACGACCAGAAACTGGCGCTGCGCAAGCTGCACCTCTTCAACAACTTGCTGCAGGACGAGGGCGCGGAGGCGCTGGCGCCGCTCGTGGCGCACTCGCCGCACCTGGAGGACTTGCGCTTCTCGGCGTTGCGGGTATCGCGACGCGGTTCGGTCTCGATGTCGCGGGCGCTGACCGAAGGCACCCGGCGACTGCGACGACTAGACTGGTCGGACAACACCCTGGGTGAAGAGGGCGGGGCGGCGCTGGCGGAGGCGTTGGCGCTGCAGCCCGACCTCGAGGAGGTGCTGCTGCGCGATTGCCTGCTCACCGACCGGGGCGCGCTGCCCGTACTGAATGCTCTGGCGCGGCGCGGTGCCTCGTCGAGACTACGTCTGCTGGATATGTCCGGCAACGAACTGAGCGGTGGCCAAGGCGCGCGGGCGCTCGCACGGGTCATCGAGGCGAGCGCATCGTTGCAGGTGCTTCGCGCCGACGAAAACGAGTTGCGCAACACCGGAGCGGTGGTGCTGGCGCGGGCACTGCAGCACCGACCGCCACAGTACCTGCCACTCACCGAAGTGTCGCTGTACATGAACGAGATCGGCAGTCGCGGTGCGCGCGCTTTGGTGCACAGCGCGTTGTCGTCGCCGCAACTGCAGCGTTTGAATCTGAACGGCAACGGCATATCCGGCGAGACGCTCGAGCAGCTGGAGGCGGAGCTGCGGCGCAACCACCGCTGGGAAATCCTGGCGCCGCTAGACGAGAACGATGAGGACGCAGCGTCCGAGGAGGAGGAAGAGGAAGAAGAGGAAGAGGAGCCGGCGGCCGCGTCCGCCGATGCCGTCGAGTTGGATCGGCGCTTGGAGGAGCTGTCGGTGGCGCCCTGACCTATAAGACCACAATAAGCGGGCAAATGTACACACACACACGCACACACGCACCGGAATAAACTGGCGTACGAGGGAGGAGGCCGGCATCACGGGGATCGCCCGGTCGATCCACACAGGCTTCCTGCTACTCATCCGCGCTGTACAGTCTGCCATGTATGCACCCGTTTTACCCACTCCCTCCCACCGTCTACGCGATGGCGTACTCGTGCAGCACTTGCCTCGATGCCCGGTTCACCACAAACTCCCGCAGGCGCGCCTCGGTGGCGACCACCAACGACTGACCGGAGCGCGCCCACGCCATGCCGGAAATATGCTCCTCGGCGTCCGAGTCGGAGGGTGCGGCTCTGGCGGCATCGCCGGCCATTGCACCCTCGTCCGCTCCTGCCGGAGGTGCGCGACCGTTCAACCACACCGTCTGGATGTGCTCGGTATACGTGCGGGTGCAGACCACGTGCACACAATTCTGGTGCTCGGCAAACACCAGCAGGTCGGTGTCGGCCGAGGCGGGCGAGAATTTCACGTTGCGACACGCCGCCCGCATCGGGAACGCGGCCCGTGTCGGATAGCGCGCCAACGTCTTGCCCAGATAGCGCGCGTCCCACACGCAACACAGACCGTCCTGACTGGCGACGGCAAACTGTCGCCCCGACGGATGCCAGGCGGCACTCATGCCGGCGTCGCGGGCTTCGCGCAGCACCGCGACGCGCTCATACGCACCGCTCGAGCTGCTGCTGGATGCGCTGTGAAACAGAAACACTTCGCTGGAGTCGCCCACCGCCACCAGGCATTTGCCGTCTGGCGACACCGCCGTGTGGTTGATATTGCACGGACACGGCAGCACGCTCCACGGCACCAGTCGCCGACGCGCACCCTCCCCATTCCGTCCAGCTCCCTGACTGTCGCGGTATGGCTGCAGCATCGCCGCCGGCGCCGCCCGCTCCAGCCACTCGGCGATATCGAATATTTTGACCGCCTGGTCGTTGGTGGACACCAACAAATACAGCGGCGTGCGGAGGCCGTCGCCCTCAGCACTGTCGTGCTCGCCCCATGCCGCTCCCTGCAGGGCACTCACTGTCACCGAATTGTTCACCGAGTGACCCACCGTGCCACTGACCACCGGCGTGCAGAAGCGGGTGGCCTGTGTTGGGCGCGATCGCGGCGGTTCCAGCGCCAACACCTCCAACTCGTCGCCCTCCAGCGCATTGCCAAGACCGTCGTCATCGTCCGCACCGCCACCGCTGGCCGTGCGGAACAGTTCGTCCGGATGCGCCAGACCGCGACCCGCCCGCAACGGGAAGACCCGCGTCGACGCCAGCGCCTCGGCGTAGGCGCGCTCGCTCAGCGAGTTGAACGCCAGCGCAGACGGCGGCGTGCAGGTGTCGTCGTGCACATCGTCCAGCGCGTCGTGGTGCAGCATGCTCAGCACGAGCTGGCCGCTCTGACCGCCCACCGCCAGGAACGAGCCGTGCACTGTGAGGCAGGTGGGCCAAAACGGCAACGCCTGCACCACCCGAGAGCAACGCGGTCGTCGCGGACGCTGTCGCTGCTGTTGTTGCCGCCGTCGCTGCTCGTGCAGGCGCTGCTGTTGTTCCTGATGCTGTCCGAGGTACCAGTCGCGAGCGCGCAGGCGACGGTTCAGGGTCGCCGCCGAGGTGGCCATCGGGTAGTCTTGCGCCCGCGACAGGCCCGTCGGACCTGCCGCCGGCGGTACAACCGACGACCAACGGTTGTCCAGCGGGGCCCGTGACTCACCAAACAGACGTTCCAGCACTTGCTGCACGCGAGCGCCTGGCAAGCGCGCGTCGGCGTGTCCGGCGCCGGCCACTTCCCGATAGCGACGATCGTTCAGCGGGCGTTGCAACAGTGACCGGGTGTCGCTGCCGGTCGATGGCCGCCGCGCCAACGCCGAGTTTGGCAGCGGGGCCAGCAGTAGCTCGCGGCCAAGGCGTTCGGCGCTCTCCTCGTCGAATTCGCTGGACTGCGTCGGTGCGTCTTCCTCCTCCTCGACGTCATCGTCGTCGTCCTCATCTTCGGGTTCCTCCTCCTCCTCTTCCTCCTCGTCTTCACCGTCCTCGTCGTCATCGTGCTCGCCTTCGGCATCCAGCACGGCGTCGACGGCGACGGGGTCCTGCCCCAGTTCATCGTCGATGGACTCGTACGGCCAGCGCGTGCGCGGCCACTCGGCGCGCAGCGTAGCCGGCAACCGTTCAGCGTGCGGGCGTCGCGCCTCTGACGCTGCCCCACCGGGCACACCGCGCAGCTCTCGCTGCAGCACCGACACATACCGCTCTCGCAGATGCGCGCTCATCAGGTCCCTCCCGGCGCTGCTGCCGCGCGACGCTGCCGCTGCCGACGACTCCGCCTCCGCCGAGGGCGCTGCCCGGCGCTTATCGGCGAGCACATGCGAGCGCCACTTTCGCAAATCCAGCCGCCGCACACAGCCGTCTGACGCGAAGAACAAGTGCGCGTCGTTGCCGTCCAGCCCGCCGCAGCGCACCAGGTCGCGCAGTTGCCAGTGTTGGATGGTGGTGGGCTCGTCGTAACGGATGTGCGGATCCGTCACCAACCAGTGGGGCGACTGCACCGTGCTGGTGAGCGATCCCCACAGCGGCTCCTCCTCTGCCCGGTGCGCTGACGGTATGGTCATGGCGGGGCGCAGAGAGTGCACCGTTGGGAAGGGACAGCGGTTGGAGGATGAGAGTCAAGCGGACCGCTCGCGACGACCCCTAAAGAGCAGGGCCACGCCGGCGTCGGAAGATCTCGACCGAATGCGGCTGCTCACACCGGTCAGGGCCGAGAGAAAAGGGTCACCAAGTATTTGCGCTTTGCCCTGCAAAGCATATGTGTCCAGGGGCGAGCGACCTATCGTCAGCGCTTGTGATGGACGTGGCCGCCTCAGAGTGGAGGGCTGGAGTCGGTGACGCAATCCCCTGAAGAGAGTGCCAACCCCACCGACGCTTTTCTTTATGCCCATGTATTGCACCACGCTCGTCGGTATAAGAAGTGCTCCCGAATCTGGCATCTTGCAGCATCCTGGCGCTCCCTCCCGTTTCTCGCCGCTCTCCCATTCCATTTCGCGCAATTCACACCGTAACTGAGCATGTCCGATTTCGGGCGCGCCAATTTCGCGGCTTTTGCGGCCGGCTGCAGCCACGCGCGCCGTTTCCGGGCACAGCGCCGGCTTTGGCTTGTGCGCCAGGGTGTGCGCGCGATGCCGAGAACATACCCGCTGCGCGCACGATTCTCGGGTTCCTGAGGCGATTGGAGTGCATCACGCGAATAGGTGACTTGGTGCAGGTGTAGCAGTGCGTCCAGGGGATGAAGCAAGTGCTAGCGGCACCCAACACCGTCGGGGGTTCCGCGGAACAGCAGGGGGTGCCTGACCCGGTGCATCCCGAGAGGGTTGCCACTTCCGCAGCGGACAGGACCTCGGGCGCCGCCCGTGCACGACGTCCAGCTGGCAGGCGAGGTACCGACTGGGGTTTGTCGCCCATCACGCCCTCGCTGCAGACGTCGCCCGCAGCGCCGCACCCCATCGAGAGTGTTTGGCGAGCCCGCAGCGGTATCGCCGAACCAGTGACCGCGCCGGCAGCGGTGCCACGGGTGCACGTGTGGCGCTTCGGCTCACCGCAGACCTACGAAGCGCGCTTCCGCGGCTTTACCGGAGGGGCGGCCTTTGCGACCAGCACCACCGGCGGCATGGCGGTGCACGGCGACTCCGATTCGGGCGCCGCAGCGGCGCCGCCGCCAGCGTACGGTTCATCGGAGGCGCAGCACCTGGCGCCGGGCACATCCACCCTCGCAGAGTCGAGCGGCAGCTCTCCGGGTGCGTCGCCCGCACCGACGACCAGCGGCGCGCCGTGGGCGGCGGCAAGTGCCGCCGCGACGATGAACGCTCGCACTTGCGCTCTGCCTGGTTGGTACGCCTATCCCCAAATGACCCCGATGACCGCGCGAATACGCCAGCTGTCCCAAGTGGCCGCCGACGTCGACTCCGAGTTTGCCTGTGTGGCCCTGGCCGCCAACGAGCGCCGCCTGGAAATGCAACGAGCGCGGGAACAGCATTCCGGTATGCCGGAGCACCGTCCGCAACCGGCTGTTGCCGCTGCGACTGGGCTGCCCTCGGCATCCGCTGGCACCTCCTCGCCGGTCGCCGGCCACGTCACAGCCGCAACCCTGGCCGGCAGCAAGATGGAGGCAGCGACGTCCACGATGCACCCACCGTCGCGGACTGGCCACCACCCCCGAAAGGTCTCCACCGGCGGCACCAAACGCCAGCTGTTGTTCGGAGAGACCAATCAAGCGGCGGTAGTGGCCGCCGAGCGATCGCACGCGGCGGTCTGGCACACCATGGCAGCGACAACCGTCGCCGACGATGCGCTCCAGGCGTTCTCCTCCGTGCCGCCGAGCACCCGACTGTCCAGCCCGGGCGCATCGCACGGCTTGCGCGACCCGTACGACCGCTCGCCCGCCACCTATCCGCTCGAGGGCGTGTACCGCGGCTACTCGCTGGCCGACAATGGCGACTCCGCGCGAGAGAACGGCATGCAGATCCACCTCGACCGTGACCAACGCGAGCCCGGCCATCCGACAGCAGCGGGCGCTGCCGCCTTATCCACTTATTCGGCGGTGTTGGCGCGGCAGCGCGCCACCGCGACCGGCTTGGCATCGTTGGCGCCCGACGCCATCGACGAGCCGTACGAGTCGTACGCGGTGGACGCGCTCGATGACGACATGCTGCCGCTGGCCGACTGCATCCAATTGCCGTCGGTCAAGGCGCGACGACGGCTGGAAAAGCGGCGCGAGCGGGCCCATCGGCATGTGGTGTTCGATGGCGCCGCGGTGACGCTAGACTTTACTCACGGCGAGGAGGACGACAGCGACGGCGTGGACGATAGTGCGGCGCCGTCACCGCCTAGCGATGCCCTACAGACAACGGCGATGTATGCCGGCGCCGTGCCCGTGACCGCGCTGTACGGCGGGGTGTTCACGGTGGGTAGTGAAGGCGCGTGCGAGGCGCCCGAGAGCAAGCGTTCCGTCGGTAGAGCGGCCCGCGGGCTGCCGCCGTCGCCCCGGCAGCCGGACGGCTGGACGCCGCGCCTCGATGCCATGCCCGCCGTGACCCCGGTCACCGCGGCGCGTCCGAGCAGTCAGTCGCTGCCGGGGGCGCGCGCTTCGACCCGCAAAGCCACGGCGACAGCGACGCCCGGGGCGACCGTCGCCGCCGATATCAGCCGCCTCTCCGATTCGTGCTTGCTGGATGCGGCCACGGCCGCGGCGCTCGAATCGGCATCGCGGCGCTTGCGCATGCCCAAATCGCAAAACGTCGGCGGCACCAGCCGGCGCTGCAGATGCAAGCGCTCTCGCTGCCTCAAACTCTACTGCGAGTGCTTCGCCGCCGGCGTCATGTGCACTGCCGAATGCGCCTGCAACGGCTGCTGCAATCACGCCGCGCACGCCGCCGAAATCCAAGCCGCCCGCACCGCCGTCCTCGAGCGCAACCCGCAGGCCTTTCAACGGCACGCGACGCACGAGCACGTCGGCGGCGAAGGCGGCGCCCAAACGCGCGGTTGCCACTGCAAGCGCAGCGACTGCCTGAAAAAGTACTGCGAATGCTTCAAAGCCGGGCGCGAATGCACCGAGCATTGCGCCTGCGAGGGATGCAAGAACTGCGACGGCATGAGCGAGCCACTGCTGGCCGATATCCGCCGCATGAACGAGCGCGCCGCCTCCACTCACTTATCGGCGTCGTTGTCGCGATGAAATGCACACCTGTAGACCCGCGAACGCGTTAAATACGGTGTCTACCCACCGGAAGACTCCTCATCATCGGTCGTCGCTCTCGTCACCGCATCTCCAGCCATTCGATACCCGCTGACGCCCTCTCGCCATTCCATGCGCAGCGCGCCGAGTTGCGTCAGTGCCAGCAGCAGCGCCTTGCGTTCGGCATCGCTGCACCCACCACATCCCCCGCGTTCCCATCGAGACGCCACGGTCGTCTCCGCCATCCACTCCGATCCGGCCGACGCGTCGGTGCCGAGCGCGTGCCACGCCTGCCGCACCCGTTCCACACTCACCTGCCGTTGCAAGAACGGGGCCACGCGCTGCTCATACGCGTGCTGTATCGAGGTATCGCCACCCATGGACACACTGGTTGTCTCTGGCGCCTGCTCAATCCAGACGGTGTGCTTCTCTTTCTGCTCCTCAACGGCATTCGCCTGATACTTGCTCAGGGCGAAATCGTCCAGACAGGGCGTTTTGGGCTCGGCGTCGCCATCGCCCGCCACGTCGTCGACCGGCGCGAGCGGCGGCGACCGCCCGGAGCGGATTCGACCCCTCGATAGAGGAGTCGTGGGAGGAGCGTGGGATCGGTCGAAATCCGCCTCCACGTCAACGTCCGTGTCCTGCGCGGCGTTTCCTGCTCCAGCACTCGGTATGCCGACGACGTCCTCTAGACGCTGTAGCAGCACCGCGTTCCACTCAAACAGTTCGCGCGCCTCCCGCAACATATCGCCGGCACGAGGTGTCGCCGTGGCACACTGCAACGCAGTGGACAGTTGGCGATCCATCTCGCGTATCGCCTCGTGCCATTCACCCACCGCGTCGTCAGCGACGGCGTCCGCGGAGGGCTCGGGGTGCGCGGCCGCCGCCTCCACACACGCCCGCAACTCCTCCGCGTCCCGCTTGGCCGATGGGATGAACGCATCCCAGGCATAGGAAAACGCGTCCAGCACAACTCGGTTGTTGACCTCCGTCGTCATCGGGCGGGTCCGAGGCCACACCGGGCGTGGGCCGAGCCGCAGCGTCGACGGTCGACGGGTTGCCGCGAGGGCGCTTTTCGAACGCGTCGCGCCCACGAGCCGTGAATGTTCCCTATGGCTCCAGAACGTTTAGGATCTGACTGGCCACCGCGTGGTGGCTCGAAGGCGTTTCGCCTCCTCTGCCCACCACGCTTGCCACACGGTCGTTACCCCGCTGAGCGGGCCGTTGTGCCCACTGTTGACCTCTCTTTTCAACCGTTCTCAATACGAATAGCTTTATGGCCACGACCGCCGCTTCATCTGGCGCGGTCCTGCACCTGGAGTGGTCTCTGGCCCCCGCGACCTCCTCGTGCGCATGACCGCGACGCATCCACCGGAAACGCCCGCCACGACCCGGGTGGTGCACGACACGGTATACACCCTGGAATCGCACGGCTATCGGGTCACCGAACATTGTGTGCCGCAAGGGAGGCCTCCAGTGTTGCTTCCTCCGGCGCCCGATGTCGCCCACCGCTTCCGTGCGCGCCGGCTCGCGGCGGCCGCCCACGACGTTTGCCGTCTCGGCTGCACCAGCGGTTCGCTGGCGACGATAGGCACCAGCGGGCCCGCTGCTGGTCGTGGCTGGATGGAGACGCGCCACCAGCTGGTGACCCGCCTGAACGGCCAGTCAGCGACGGCCACCACGGTGTCTGCAGTGCCCGCTCGGGTGGCCGACGCCTCGTGGTGGTACGCCGCCGTCGGCGCCGAGTACTTTACGGTGGTGCATCAAGACGGCAGTTTGGTAAGTTATTCGGCCGCCGGCAGTGTGCTGCATCGTCTGGAGCCGTTTCACCGTCGTCTGTGGCAGGACGTGCTGACCGCTGAGGGTGGAGTGGTGCGTGCCGCGGTGCTGGCCGCCGAAGAGGATGCGCCGCCGACGGTGTGGATGCTGACCGCGGCCGGATGGCTGTGGAGCTGTCCTCTGCCAGAAGACACCCTGGATATGGCCTGCCAGCCCTCTGTCTTTCATCAGACACCACAAGCGCAACGATGTGTGCGCGTGGCTGAAGCAGAAAACGACATGAACGAGGCGGTCGATGCGCTCGCCATGTTTGCCACCGCCTACAACGCGCTGTGTGTGGTGTTCCGTTCCGGCGCCGTCGTCCGGGTGCATTGCACGCCCAACAACGCGGCACCCGGGCACTGGCAGATGCAGTGGTTGGCACCGCTGCCGGAACCGGTCACCCAAGTGGCCGTGTCGGCGGACGCCACCGCCATGGTCGGCTGGAGCGTCCACACCCGACACCTGTTTGCGTACGATCTGGGCAGTGGCGGCCGCGTGATCGCCTGCTGCTCGGTGCCGCGACCGCCATCGTCCATACGGGCGTTATTGCGCACCGAATCGATTGCCTGGGTGGGTATTCGGTCGAGTACACTCGACTCGGGTGCTGGCGTCGTCGCGCATCTCGTCCACGCACCGCACACCGCCGAACCGCCCTCCATAACCCTCATCGACGTTCACAGCGGCGAAGCGGTGCCGATCGATCTGCAGCTGGACGCTGCGCCCACCGATGTCTTGGTGAGCGCCACCGAGAGCGACGGTCTGTCGGTGGGGTGCATCGGCACCGCCCGCCACTGGATACACATTCGGGCGCTGCAACCGTGTCAGACGCGGTGGCAAACGCCGGGCAATCTGACGCCGGCGGCGCTGTTGTACGAGGCGTTTGCCGCAGCACCCGCTGCTAGCGATCGTCTCGACGAGGCCGTCGGACCGATACCGGTGCTGCCGGATCTGTGGCGAGACGGCTCGCTGCTGGATGCTGCCCGGCAGTGTATCGAATGCGCCTTTCATGAACCGAGCGGGCATCTGAATTCGCAACGGATATGGCTGCGGGCGGCTCGCAGTGCGCTCTGTTATGCCGGGTGGCAGGGCGTCGCCTCGGCTGCGGCCACGGTGTCGGGAACTTTCCCCCGCTTGCAACGACTGGCGGAGGCCTGGAGGAGCACTGCGCAGTGGCTGCGGCTGCGCAACCAGCTACTGCAGTGCGTCGAGATGGATGTGAGTGGCGCGCAGTTGCAGGCGCCCGGGGTACCGCGCCGAGTCGTCACGCGTCTGGCGCAGTATGCGGCGGCGGGCTGGGTAACGTCACAGTCGAGGCACCATACGAAGGTCGCGACCGTCGTGTCGAACGATGAATGTGGCGCCGAGGATGATTCGTCGTCGACGTCTTCGGCTACCGCCGCGACCCTGTTGGCGCTCGCCACGCAGCTGCTGCATCTCAGCGGCGACATTCCCGCGGGCGTGCTGCGCTGGCCCTGGGCGGCGGAGTGCGTACGTCGCCTGCTGGCCACCACCGCCACCGCCGACGACGAACCGCACCCCGAAGCCGACACCGATCTCTCAGCACGGTCGTGGCTGTGGTTGGATGACCGTTTCAGCGAGTCGAACGTCTCCATCGGCACCGCTCCGCGGCCGTACGCCTCGGTGGCGTCGGTGGCGCTACACGGCGGGCGCCCGCGACTGGCCATGGCGCTGGCGCAAGCCGATCCGAATGTCGAGGCGACGGCGACGACCGTCTTGCTGCACGTACCGGATACCGAGGCGCACTGGTGGGCGCTGCAGCGGCTGTTGTCCGGCGGCACCGCGGACGCGCAGCAGATGCTGACGGTGTTGGATCGACTGCTGTTCGACCACGTCGAGCTGCCGCGTCTGGCCGCGGCGCTGGAACCGCACCCCGCCGTGCAGGATCTGCTGTTGTGCTCGCTGGCGCAGCGTCAGGAGTGGCAGGTGTTTGCGTTGTTGTGCGCGGCGCTGCGACGTACCCTACCCGATGACTGCGCACGGCGTCTGCGGACCTTGGCGTCTTCTCCTGCTTCTCCTGCTTCTTCTTCGCGTTCCGGGGGCGACGCGGCGGCCGACGCTCAACGTTACGCGGCGTTACGACAGGTGCCCGGGATATCACCGCTGGACGCGGTGGCCACCCGCAAGTTGCCGCGATGGCGACAACGCGCTTGGCAGCAGCAGCAGCAGCAGCAGCAGCAGCAGCAACGAGCGAATGCGTCAACAACACGAAACGTTGCCGCAACGTCGCATCGACTCGTCCACGCGACTGCCGCGCAGCTCTTTCTCACACTCCTACCTGAACAGCTGCGGCGGGAGGGGCGCGTGCATGGCGGACTGGCGGAGCAGTTGGCGGCGGAGGTGTCGATGCAGCCGCGCCTGGTACAGCGACTCCAGTTGCAGGTGACCTGTGCCGAGGCGTCGGCATGGGCATCGCGCACCGACGATCCCGATGCGGTGACGGGTGCTCTGCGCGCGCTCACCGTCATGCTGCAGCCGGTGTCGACCGGTGGCGGTCCATCGGCAGCGGCATCGAGCGACACCCGTCCGTCGCTGCGATGGACTTGGCTCGGTGGCCAGAGCCCGCGTTCACCCACCGCCGCGACCGCAGGCACGGTCCGTATCGAACCGCTCATCGGCTACGAGGCCTACATCGAGGCGTGTCTGGAGGTGGCCGGCGCGGCGCGGGTGGCCGCGGTGCAAGTGGCTGCCCGGCGCGCCGCCGAACAGTTGGCGCTGCAGTTGCGGGATGCGAAACGACGCGATGCAGTGCTGGAAAAGTGTCGGACGCGTTTTCTGGGACGTTGATCGGCGCCTCGGCAGCTTTACGTCAGAATCGAATTTGGGTGATGTCGGTGGGCGTGATACGGGGCACGGCCGGGTCGCGCAACGCGTCCAGCAGGCGCTCACCGAACGAGAGGTTGTCCCAGCGCTGTCGCATCGGGCGGTATTGTTGCCACAGAGCGTGATACGCACAGTGCTTGCGAGTCGGAGGCGGTGGTGGACGCAGTGTGGTGGTGGCGGTGGTGGTGGTGGTGGTGGTGGTGATTTCTTCGTGTGAGGACGCGGCAGCGACGACGTCGGTATCGGTTCGCGCGCGGCAGCAATCGCAGTCGTTGGCGGTGGTGCCCGTCGTCGTCGTCGTCGTCGTCGCCACATCGGCGCTCGGCGCACATTCCGGGGCGTAGGGCGCGATACGCGCGCCCACCTCCTCGACGCATTCGGTGAGGGCGGTGGTGTCGACGGCCAGCTCGGCCAGCACGTGGTGCACCTGCATGAACCAGCGCGGAACGCCGGTGACATGCGAGGCGTGCACCAGGCAGGCCGCCGCCAGAATGTCGGGCGCGTACCGCAGCATGCAATACTCCAACAGGCACTGGTCGATGAGCGCTTCGGCGCGGCTCACCAGTTGGCTGGCGGCGGTGTGGATCAGTTTGGGGGTGGACAAGAGCGGCGAGGCGTCGTCGGTGGCGGGAGGTGGCACGATAGTGACGGCGGCGGTCGCCGAGCTGGCGAGGCCGTCGCGGTGGCGGCATAAGTTGATCAGTGCGTGCAGGATTCCGTACGCCGTGGGGCATTGCAGATGCCATTGCAGCGCGGTCAGCACGTGGTGCTCAAACTGCACCAGCTGCGTCAACGGGCTGTCGGCGCGCGGACCGCAGCGCCGAGCGACGCCGCGGTCCGGCGAGGTGACGCTCGGGGTCGTCTCCTCGGGCACCGGTTGCAACTTGCCGTGCGTGTGTTCCAGCACCGCGCGTCCCCACAGCGCGTGCCGCGCGGGCGTCAATGTGCCTAGACAGCGCAACGCGCGCGTATCCAGCGGCCGTAGGGGACTTGTCGGCTGCCGCTGTCGGTCTGACGGCGGGCTGTTCTCTTGGCCGCACGAGGCCGGCAGCGAGTCGAGGCGGGCGCGTTTGCGGTTTTTGGGTGCTGCCGCTGTCGCCGCCGCCGGCGTCGCTGGCAGACCGCCCAGCTCGCGGGCCAGGATGGCGGCCACGCTGGTGCCGCACACCGACCCCACCGGCGAGCGCTCCATCAGCTTGCCGGCGATGAGCAGGCAGGCAGCGCTCAAGTGGAACAGACAGTGTTTGCGAATTGGCTCCAGCGATAGGAAACGGTCCAGGTAGCTGATGGCCAGTGCCACGGTCTCGCGGCGCAGCTGCATCTCGGCGGCCGCCTGGAACATCCACAGCACCGCCAGTTTGCGCGTCTGCACTTGCAACTGGTTGCGCTGCACCGCCACCAAATAGTCCGGGCGCGGCAGCAGGTTGACATGGGCAGCGGGACCGTATCGGGCACCGTCGTCGCAATATCCGCGGTGGAGCGGTGTGAGGTGCTGCCGCACGGTGGCGAACATCCGTTGCAACCGCGCCAACAACGTCGGCCCAGAGACGTCGTCCGGTCCGACGCAACCCCAATCGGAAGCCAGCACCGCGGTCTCGGCGGCGGCAGTGGGCAGTGCCTCCCCCGTGTCGATCGTTTCGCGCTCCGCTTTGGAGAGGGCGATGGTGCTCGCGCATCGAGTGTCTGGTGGTAGTGGCGCGTTGCCGTCCTGCGCTTGTAAAACCCTCCCCGCCCTTGTGCGCCTGCCGCCCTCCTCTGCCAACGGCGCGTCCACCACGAACCCGCCCCATCGCGCTTGGGCAGCGTTGGCACGCACCAGAGCGTCCCCCGGCAGCGGCGGCAGTCGCCGCGACCGTCGCTGCTGCCGCCAATCGACCTCCACCACCCGGTCTGACGGCCGCCGCACGTCCCGCCGCCCCACCGCCGCCGTCGAAACTCCCTCCACATCCACCACGCGCGTGTGTCGCCGTCGTTTCCTCTCTGGCACCGCGTCAGCCCGGTGAGACGGGCCGGCGGTTTCGTCCTGCACCTCGGCCTCGGTGTCACACCGCAACCACGCCGTCTCACTCTCCGAGCTCACACTGACCTCCCTCCCACCCTCATTTTCATCGCGCTGTTCGCCCCGATTGCCCATCAGACCCGAGGAGAGCGTGAGAAAGTGTTTTTGCGGTGGGGCGTGTCCTCGCGTTCCGCGCCAGCGCCTCTCCCGGGTGTCCCGCTCGCGCGCAAGCGCTCCACCTCCTGTCCGCGCCGAGCGCGTCGCGTTTCGCGGGAGAGAGCGGGGCGCGCGCGATTTCGATCGATCGCATCGGGCGGAGGCGCGCAGGCCCCCTTTCGGCTCTGCGGCTCGGCGGCAGGCCGCTACGGCGTGACCCGATCACGGCAACCGGAATTCGGCGCTTGACCCACACACACGCACACACACACACCCAGTTATGTTTATTGTGCAAGGGCAGGGGACGCGGTGGCGGCGTGGGTATGGGGGTGGCGAGTGGCTGGGGCACGCAACGAGCACCTGCGTGAGGGCAGCGCCGTCGGCGGCCGTCCGTCGCCCCGATTCGGGTGAAGGGCGTCGGGGCAAGCCGGTGTCCCGTTGCGTTTTGCGTATGAGTGCTGCTGAGGATGCGCCAACGTTAGCAACGACTGATCCGGTAGCGGGCAGTTATGGGGCGGCGCAGATTTTGGTGTTGGAGAACTTGGAGGCGGTGCGGCGGCGGCCGGGCATGTATATCGGCTCGACTGGCCCGCGCGGTCTGCACCATCTGGTGTACGAGGTGGTGGACAATTCGGTGGATGAGGCGCTGGCGGGGCACTGCACGCAAATTGTGGTCAGGCTGCACGCGGACGGCTCGGTGTCGGTGCTGGACGACGGCCGGGGCATTCCCACCGACCAGCACCCCAAGACCGGCCTGTCGGCGTTGGAGACGGTGCTCACCAAACTGCACGCTGGCGGCAAGTTCGGCTCGGGCGGATACAAAGTGTCCGGCGGGTTGCACGGCGTCGGGGTGTCGGTGGTGAACGCGCTGAGCGTGTGGCTGGAGGCGGTGGTGTACCGCGACGGCCAGCAGTATCGCATGCGTTTCGAGCGCGGCGATACGGTGCAGCCGCTGCAAGTGTCTCCCGATGACGGCAGTGCTGTGCCGCGGCGGGGCACGTCGATTCGCTTCGCGCCCGACCCGACGATATTCACCACGCAGACACGCTTCGACTTTGACACGCTGGCGTCGCGCCTGAATGAGCTGGCGTATTTGAACGCCGGGCTGGAGATCCGGCTGGTGGACGAACGGGCAACAACGCCTATTGCCTCTGCGAAGGCTGCTAATGCGAGCGCGCCAGAGGTCGACGCGGACGACGCTGACGATGCGCGCGAGGACGGACGCCGATATCACTGGGGCGCCGACGCGCCAGCCGCCACCACCTCTGCCAGTATCGACAACGGGCACGGCGTCGTCACCCCACCTGCCCGCGAACGCGTCTTTGTGCACCGCGGCGGCATTGCCGAATACGTGCGCGACATGACCAATGGCAAGCAAGCGGTACACCCCGAAGTGATCTACCTCCGCAAGGAGGTGCACGAGGTGGACGTGGAGATCGCGCTGCAGTGGTGCAGCGACCAGTTTACCGATATCGTGCTCGGCTTTGCCAACAACATCCGCACCGTGGACGGCGGCACGCACCTGGACGGCTTCAAGGCGTCGTTGACGCGGCTGATCAACTCGTGCGGCCGCCAGAAGGGTGTCCTGAAGGACTCCCAGAACAACCTCGGCGGCGATTTCGTGCGCGAGGGCCTCACGGCGATCGTCTCGGTCAAAGTGCCCGACCCGGAATTCGAGGGCCAGACCAAGAGCCGCCTCGGCAACCCGGAGGTGCGCTCGGTGGTCGATTCAGCGCTCAGCACGGAGCTCGCCTTCTACTTTGACCAACACCCGCAGGTGTTGACGGATGTGCTGGAGAAGGCGCTGCTGGCCTACCAGGCGGCCGAGGCCGCACGTCGCGCCCGCGATATCGTGCGCCGCAAATCGGTGCTGGAGACGTCGACGCTGCCCGGAAAACTGGCCGACTGCGCCTGCAAGGACCCGCGCGAGAGCGAGGTGTTCATCGTGGAGGGCGACTCGGCCGGCGGCAGCGCCAAGCAGGGCCGCGATCGCCGTTTCCAGGCGATTCTGCCTATCCGCGGCAAGATCATCAACATCGAAAAGAGCGACGACGGCAAGGTGTACAGGAACACCGAGGTGCAAGCGCTGATCACCGCGCTTGGTCTCGGCTTCAAGGGCGACGACTTCCAACCGACGTCGCTGCGGTATCACCGCATCATCATCATGACCGATGCCGACTCGGATGGAGCGCACATTCGCACACTGCTGCTGACGTTCTTCTATCGGTATCAGCATCGGGTGGTGGAGGACGGGTATGTGTACGTCGCCAAGGCGCCGCTGTACAAATTGGAGACCGGTGGTGGTGGTGGTGGTGGTGGCGGTCGCAAACGCATTCAGTACCTCTACTCCGACGCGGAGCTGGAGCGGGCGGTGGCGGCGCTCCGGTCGCGACATCCCGACGCCCGCCACACCGTTCAGCGGTTCAAAGGCCTCGGCGAGATGATGCCCGAGCAGCTGTGGGAGACCACGATGGATCCGGCGCGGCGCACACTGTACCGCGTGAACGTGGAGGATGCCGTGGCCGCCGACCAGGTGCTCACCATGCTGATGGGCGACCGTGTGGTGCCGCGGCGCACGTTTATCGAACAACACGCCGAGGAGCTGTCACTCGAAGAGTTGGACTTGTAAACTGTCGAATGAGGTGAGGGGATCACGATGTGGGCGACCGATCCAACAGACGATCCGGGTCGCGAATGCAGAGCGTGCCCTGGTGCCGTGAGAGGAAAAAGCCGTCATAAGCGCGCTCCAACTGCACCGCCAGCGGCCGGGAAATGTTCGTCGCGATATCGGTGCAGGTGGCGCGCAGGATGCACGACGCTGCAGGAGCGTCGTCGGTCGCAGCGTTGGCGGCATGCTCCGGTGTCCGACGGCGGTCGTCGTCGTCGTCGTCGTCGTCGTCATCGATATCGGCGATGATCATCGACTCGTCTCGATGCGCTTCATCCGCTTCCCGCACCTCCACCCTCATCTGCACCTCCCCCAGGCGATCACCATCTGACGCCTCTCCCTCTCCATCCCCGACGGTTCCCCGAACGTACACTCGGCCCACGCAACGCAGGGTGTGCGGTGGAAAGCCGGCGGCCTGATGGGCAGCCGCCACGGCCGCCTCCACCTGCTGCCATTCCGGCGGCATCCACAACGCCATCACCCGGCGCTCGGTGCCGACCACACCGAGCATGGCCGCCTCCGACTGCCCCGACAGCAGCAACAGGCGTAACAAATTGTACGGCACCACCAGTTGCCCCGTCGCTGCCACCTCGGCGTCAACGTCCGCGGCGCGCATATAGCGCGTACCCTGCAGTAGCTGGCGCCACCATCGCACCCGCCGCTGCGCCTGCTGTCGTCCCATTTCCTCCCCGGAACGAAACGGTCGGCGCTCGTACGGCGTACTGGTGTGCACCTGCACCACATGCCCGTACCGATCAAAAGCCGGCACCGGCGCCGCCTCCAGCTCCTGTACCATCGCCACATCCGCCGCTGTCAATGGGCGCTCGTCCTCCACGTTTTTGGGGGTGGCACTTCCGGCCAACGGTTGCAGCTGTCGCTCCAGTTGCATCCACCGCTGCTCATCGGCCTCGTCCCCGTCTCCGGCGCTCGGCCACAAGCGGCCGCTCGCCTGCACCATCCGCCACCACGCATCGTCATCGTCATCCTCACTGCCGCCTCTGCCTCTCCCCAGTACCTCCGCCGCCTCTGCCGGTCGTCGATGCAACGCCCGCAATACCAGCGCCCACCGTGACATCGCCGTCAACACCGAGACGCGCGGTACCCACGGCGCATACGCATCCAACACCAGCAACTGGCTGATGGGCGACTCATCCACCAGCCGGCACACCGGCTCGTACGCCATCCACGCGTCCATCGGCAACGCCGACCGCAACGCCCGGCCCGCGGTGCACACCTGCACCTCCTGCAAACCGCTGCCGCTGCCGGCCAACAGCGTGCGCACCGGGTCCAGCAGCGGTACGTGCGGCACGACCACCGCCCGTGGCAGCGCCGTGTCCGGCAGCGACCGCAACAGCGCCAACAACTCTTCGGCCGCCTTCCACCGCGCCAACTGCGTGCGCCGCGACTGCCCGGCCCACGCCTGCCAATGCACCACCTTGACGAACAGGCGGCCGCTATCCAGTTCCCACATCAACACCGCGCCGTTGCGATGCTTGCGGTAAGTGTGCGTGTCGTCCAGCCACCACACCCGCCCGCGCACCAGTTCGGGCAGTTCCACCATGGCGGTGGGGGCAGTGCCGCCACCCGCCACCTCCTCCGTCGCCTCCTCCTCGGTGTCCACCGAGTACAGTTGCAGTGCTTTGCGCACCCGGTCCTGCAGGATCAGCAGCGCCGTATTGCGTTGCATCACCCGCGTCATCGTGGCGTGCAACCGCTGCGGCACTTTTGCACAGCCGTGTCCGTATCCGGCCCAGGTACGGTACGCCAAATCCACCGCCACCAACATCCCCGTCGGCGACGGATACAGACTGCGCGCACCGGGCGCGGTGTACTCGCGGTGCTTGGCGGCGGCGTACGCAGCGATGTCGTGGTCGTCCACATCACCCCAGCGCAACTGGATGTCGATCCAGTAGGTGCGGACAGGATTGACGGCAGCAGGGTGCGATGCCGACGACGATGGTCGCCGCCTCTCCGATGCCCGATCCGGTCGAGACGACAACGATGTCCCTGTCGCGGATGGCTCTAGCCACGCTTCCAGCGGGCGCGCCTCACCACCTCCCTCCACTTCCACCGCCCCCTCTTCCCACTCCAGTCGAATGTCCGCACACGTCCAGTGCAGGCGATACGACTTGCGCGGGTGCACCGACTCCTTCACCACCTGCAACTGCCGTCGGGAAGCGGGGGCGGACGCGCCCAGCTCGCGGTCCAGCGCTCGACAAACGTCCAACACCAGCGACTCGTGAATGCGCTGCCACAAGTGCGCCCGAAACACCTGCAACAGGCTGATCTTCAGCGTGGGCAGCTTGCCGTGCATGAAAATGCCCGTCAGATCCAGCTGCACCCGGAAGCCCATGTAGACGCGGCTGCGGTTGATGGTCGGCGACCACCACAGGGTGAAGCGGCGGTTGGGCACTTGCGACAGGCCGCTGCGTTGCGCGTGCGTCAGCGGCCGCGCCGCCAGCGTCTGCTCAAAGTGACCTTCGGCGCTGCCGCCCCAGAGTAGCCCGCGCCAGCTGCGGTATCCGGTCGCCGGGAAGAGCGTGTGCGCTAGCACGCCCTCCACCCCGCCCAGCGCCTGCAACATATCCGCACAATACGGTTGCAACGCTACCAATCGGCCGTCGTGGCGTCGATCCGTCCACCACAGCGGGTCATACCGGCCGGTGCGGTGCGTGCGCAACTGCCGCCGCAGCCGCCACCCGTGATCCAGCGCCAGACGCGTGCGCTCGGGGGCGTGCAGCGTGGCCAGGCGCGGCAGACCCAGCGACAGCCACTCGGACGGCACGGTCGGGGCATCCACAACGCCGGCCGGGTCGCTGGGTTGCCGCTTCTGCTGTATCCACCGCCAGACGCGTTCCGACTCGGCCAGCTCGTGCGCCCAGCTGGGCACGTACGCTAACACGTTGGGGATGGAGGTGTCGTCACTGTCGCCACCCACCGACAGCATGTCCAGCCCGCCCAACGAGGCCGGTGCGTGGAATATCACCGGCGGGAAGCGCACCGGCATTTTGGAGTTGAGCCCGAGCTTGATGCGGTTCTGCACGCGCACCTCCGCCCGTCGCAGCGCCTGCAGCATCTCCGGCGTCTGCGACAGCGCCTCGCGATAGAGCGACACTTGCGCCAGCACCAAAGCGTTCCAGCGGGCGGCGACGCGCACGAACGGCGCCTGCACCGTGGACATCAGCAGTTGCTGCACGCGCTGCTGCCAGTCGCGCACCACCGCGTCGGCCACCCGCACCCGCACCTCCACCGGCTGGCGGTGGCTGCCCAGCACCCAATCAGGTGGCGACGACATGTCCCGGTCCGGGGCGGCATGCTCCGGCGTGCTGTATTGCGGCACCGTCATGCACACCTCCCAGCCGTGCAGCTCCCAATGCAAGTACGGATTCCGCGCGCCCGACACCACCGACACGTGACAACCGACCGGCGCGGTGCCCAGCGGCGACAACGACACCACCGCCGACGGCACCGCCTCCCGCACCCGCTCGAACAGACTGCGCCCCAGGTGGCAGTCGAAGGTGGCCAGTCGCATGCGCTGGGCGCGCGGCCAACACCGTTTCGTGGGATAATAGTCGTCGTCCAGCAGGTGTGCCTGCTCCTCGGCGGCCACATCCGCGCGCAACAACAGCTCCCGCACCAGCCGACGACACTCGACGGCCGGTAAATGCACCAACAGGTGCGCGTCGGTGAGCGTGCGCTGATACAGCCACGCGGCGCCGTCGGCGGCCGCATACCCCTCAGCCACCCGACCGTCCAACGCACCGGTTCCCGTCCAACTCGCCAGTAGCGGCAAGTCCACTGCGGCCACCGCGTACCACTGCAGCAGAAAGCCGGCAAACGCCAGACCGAGCGGCACCCCGACGCTGTTGGTGTGCTGCATGTCCTTGAAGCTCATCATCACATTGCACTTGGCGGTGAGATAGTCGGCCAGCGCCTCGTCCACGATCAGCCGCAACAACCGGTTCAGAAACACCAGCTCGACGCGTTCGGCCAACTGCGTCAGGTGCACTTGCACCATCGCCGTACAGGCGTGCTGTCCGGCAGGCGCGGACACCTCTTCGGGCACCGCCTTCGGCCACCAGACGGGCGCCTGGGCGGCGATGCGCTCACACAAGCGATGCACTTGCACCGGCGGCAGGGCGTCGTCGGCCGGCTGCATCCACACTGGAAACAGCTGCCGGCGTGACGCCTCTCGCCACAGATATTGATCCACGAACGCGTCGGTGATGCGCTCCGCGGCGTCCACCCGGTGCACCGGCGTCAGTCGCTCGTCGTCCTGATAATGCAGAGACACCGGGGAGAAGGTGCGTCGGTGCTGCAGCTGGTGGTGAATGCGCGCCAGCGTCTCCCGGGGTTGATCGGCCGCCTGCTCCACAGCTTGCGCTAGCAATCGATCGCCGCGACCGCTGGCGGCCTCATGTTGCAGCGACTCCAGCGCCAACTGCAGCAGCGCCATCGATTCGGCACCGGAGGGCGACGGCAACGGGATGCGCCGCTCACCGCCGCCCTGACGCCGGCGCACATACGCCGCCGCCAGCTGCAGCAGCCGCACCGCCTCCTCAGGCGATAGCCACGGCCCGTGCGTCCAATACTCCCGCTGGCGCCGCTGCTCCTGCATCACCAACAGCCGCGACAGGCGGCCGTGACTCTGTCTGGCCACCGCCTTGTCCATCGTAGCGCCGCGCAACAGCCGCGCCCGATCCCGCAGTGCCCGCCCCCGCCACCAGGTGGCCCGCTGCTGCACCGCCTGCCGCAGCACCCGCTCGATCGGTTCGGGCATGGCCACCGGCTGCCACGGCCGGTTCGACTTGTAACAGCGCCACGCCTCACCCAGATGGCGCAGTACCAGCTGTGCGCGCCGCTCCCGCGCCTCCGGCGGCAGCATATCCAGCACTGCGGTGAGGACCGCCTGTCGCCACTCGCTATCGTACTGCGACTCCATGCGCTGCCCGGTGACGCTGCGCTGCGCCGACGTGCGTTTCAGGCGCCCCTGGAAGTGACGCGACAGCAGATTGGCCAGCCACTGCTCCAGCAGCGGCACCAGTCCGCGCACCAACTGCACCCAGCAGCGCCACAGCGGCAGCCAGAACGCCTTGCCGGGCCCGCGCCACCCGAACCGGGCGTAGAGCAGGTGCTTGAGGTGTTTGCACTGGCGGATCTGCCGCATCACCCGGTACTTGTAGCGGTATATCCCGGTGAGCTGGCCGACGTGCGCCAGCGCGTACATCACCCCGTCGGCGAGCTGATACGCGTCCGGCACCACGCCGAGGCGATGCGCGGCATGCGCGTCCACCAACAACTTGGTGAGGCGACACAACTCGCGCAGCAAATGGAAGGCGTTGCCGAAGCGGGCGCGCTTGCGCTCTTTGGTGGTCAGCGTGCGCACCGGTTTGAGGTTGAAGTTGTAGTCCAGGTGCAGAAAGTGGAAATTCTTGCGGCGCAACAGCAACGTCATCATGGCGTGCGCCTGACGGCAGAGGATGAGGCCGGCCTCGAGCCAATCCATCTGGGTGCGTCGAAAAAAGCCGGATCGCTCCAGCGCCGTGAGCAAGTCGCCCGGAGCGGGATCGTGGGCGCAAGTGGCGGGGGCCGCGGGCAGCGCCAGCACCGTCGCCGATGGCGGCGAACGATGACGAGCTCGTTGGCTATGACGACGTTGTCGATGACACCGTCGTCGACTGACCTTGAAGTCCGCTCGTACCGCACGGTGTAACATCCGTTCAGCAGCTACGCGCGCCTTGGGGGAGTTGCGCACGGTAGACGCTTCGCGCCGCCGCCAGCACCACCACCGCATCAACGACATGTGCTGCAGGCACTTGCGGCGCAGCGACAACGCCGGACGAAAGGCGGATGGCGCGTGCAACAGCTCCAGCCACGCATCCACTCGCTCCAAATCCGATGCGCTCAGCGGCGGCATATCGCTCAGCGGCGGTGAAGGCGGCGACGGTATCGATGGATCCACCCCTCCGGTCTCTTCCGGTATCTCCAGCGGTTCCAGCGCCGGGTGCAGATACCACGGCGACCGACCGCTGACGCTCACCACTCGGTCGGCGCGCGGTGCTAGCCACCGCGGCGGGTGCGCGTACCAGTGCAGCGCGCTGGAGGCCGACAACGCCGCATCGCCCTTGCCGTAGAGAAACGGGTAGGCGCAGCGATATTCCCCGGACACCGGCTGCTGCTGCTGCTGCTGCTGCACGACATAACGGTGGTCCTGCAACGCATCCCACGCATCGTCATCGGCGGTGTCGGAAAACGTGTCCCCGTTGCGGGCACCGTCGACAGGCATGCAACGCCCATCTCCGGTGTGCGGTACTGGACGGCCGTGTCGCTGCCAGCGATCCAGCAGCCACAGCGTCTTGCGGTCGCGCAAGTAGTATTGCGACGGATCGAGCGCCTCGGGCTCGCACGTCCACGGCGACGCCAGGCGATACAGCGTTGCCAGCGCCTCCGGTGCCGGTAAATCACGAATGGCCCGCTCCAGGACGACGTCGTCGGAGGCGACGTCCATTTTCGCCTCAGCCTGGACGGAGCGCCCTCTTCGGCTACCCCCTCCGCCAATGCCCGGCGGCACCGGCAACAGGTAGAGGTGCTCGGCATAGTCCAGCGGCGGTTCATCGTCGTCAAACACCGGCAAGCGCATACGCTGCAGCTGCGGCTGCTCAGCGTGCGCCCGCTCCAGAGCCCGCCACACCACGCCGCACTGCGCCAGCCACACCGCCTCCGGCGCTCGCGGCACCGCGTCCACCAGCGCCAGCGCGCCGCTCTCGTGGTACAGCACCGGCAGCTGCCGTAACCGCTCGTGCGGCATAGGCATATTCTGCAGCAACTTGAAGATGGCGTGCGGCAAGTACTGCATAGCCTGCAGCAGCGTGCGACGGTCCTCGGCGGCCGCCGCCGCCCCCGACGCGCCCGCCTCTCCGCTCGTCCCCAGCGCCTGCTCCACTTGCAACCGCACCAGCCGTCGCAACAGCTCCGGCGGTGTGTGCGTCCCGTAGAACACCAAATCCGAACCGAAGATCCGCTTTGCGCTCGTCCATGGCGTATCTTCGGGTGTTGAGTCGGCCATGCAGACGCAGACACCCGAGCGAGCACTCCGGACGAGATGCCCCCGCGCGAAGCGTTCGGGCGCGCGCCATGCCGCGGACGACGGGGGGAGAGGGGGTCGATGGCGGGTGGTGACGGAAATGCGGTGTTGTGACGACGATATCGCTGGGAACACACACCAGACGGGATGAAACAGAGTGACGGGAGCGGACGGCGGGGGTCGATGGCGGGTCGTGACGGAAATGCGGTGTTGTGACGACGATATCGCTGGGAACGCACACCAGACGGGATGAAACAGAGTGACGGGAGCGGACGGCGGGGGTCGATGGCGGGTCGTGACGGAAATGCGGTGTTGTGACGACGATATCGCTGGGAACACACACCAGACGGGATGAAACAGAGTGACGGGAGCGGATTCTCCGCCACTCCCGCCCGATTCACTTTCGACGGGCACGTTTGACGGCTTTCTGGGAGGCGATCCGGTCGGCGGCCCGTTGCGCCTCCTCCATCGAGCCGCCGCGCTGCAGCACCGCCACCAGCGCCACATAGGCGGGCATGTGGAATTTGCGTTCCAGGCCGCCGCGGGACATCCAGCGCAGTTTGCCGAATATCGGGCGCTCCATGTGGGCGCGGTCGTGCAGTCCGAAACACCACAACACGCCCACGTACGAGTTGGGGTCCCAGCCGTCCACCTCGTACTTGTCGTTGAGGTGGATGAGCCATTCGCAAGCCTGTTGCCAGCTGGCGGTCCACTCGATCACTTTCTTGGCCCAGTACATGCGCATCATGCCGTGCATGCGTCCGCTGTACACCATCTCGTTCTGGGCGGCGTTCCAGTACTCGTCGGCGGTGCGGGCGTGTTCTAGCGCCTCCAGGTCGTACAGCACATCACGGCGGTCATGCTCGTGCTGCTTGCCAGTCAGCAGGGCCCATTCCGGCAGACAGCGCAATCGGTCGTAGTCGTCGCGCGCGTACCAGCAGTGGTTGAAGGAGAGCTCGCGGCGCACGATCAGTTCCTCGATAAAAGCGTCGCGGTCTTCGCGCTTCACCTGCGGCGCCTGCCACGCCGCCAGCGCCACCGTAATGGGCGATATGTGTCCAAAGTGCAGGTACGGTGACAGGCGGCTGGTCAGCGAGCTTTCTGGACGGTTGCGGCCGTCGTTGTAGTGCCGCAAGGCGCCCTCACAGAACTCCTGTAATCGACGGAGCGCTTGCTGCGTGCCGCCGCGGAAATACTGCGACACGGGCGCCACCGAGCGGTCCATGTGTTGCAGGTGGGAGAGCGCTTCGGTGACCGCGCGCTCGGCATCCACCCCCTCTTCCTCCGGCGGCAACAACCGCTTCAACGACCCGATGTCCACCACCGTCGATCCCCGCTGGCCGACGCGTAGCGGCACCTCCGCCGGCGCCTGGCAAAAGCGCTGAATATACCGCCACACTCGTGGGCGCAGCGTGCGGGCGGCAAACTCGTGCCGATCGCTGGCCAGCTCCACCGGCACCACCGCCTCAGATTCTACCTGCGTCAGCCGGCAATCCAGTTCGGCAGCCACCCGCTCACGCCACTGGCGTTGATGCCGCAAGTACCCTCTATCGGTGACCACCTCGCACGCCGCCTGCCGCGCACACTGCAACGCCACCTGCGCTGGGTCGCCGCGCAACACGTACAGCGGCACCTGTCGCTTGCAGAGCAGATGCTGCTGCAGCTCGTGCAGTCCCTCCAACAAAAACGTGCAGTGCCGCAGGTTGTAATAGTCGGCATCGTCGGCCACGCCATAACACGCCACCAGCGGCTTGTCGAGCGCATTGGCACGCTCCATCGCGTACTCCAGCGCGTGGTTGGCCAGCGCCCGTGCCGACGCCTCCATCCAATACAGTACGTATGCGCGCTGTGCCAGCACCGGCTTATGATTCAACACGCCAATTCGCTCCGACTCCACCACCGATCCCCCCATCGTCAGGTGACGCGATCGAAACGGGCTCCGCGCCTCCGTCCTCCACCAGACCGGCGACCGCAATCGTCGCACCGCCCTCACCGCCGCCGGCAGTAGCCACAACCTTGCTCGCTGCCCACCACCAACCCGCACTGCCGCCAACGCACCCCGCCAACGACGCGCTACCCGCGTCTGGTCCAAGCGCCAGCCACCGACTGCTTGAAACGCCAACACGGTCGCCCGGTCCACCAGGATGTCTGTGCAGAGGGCGCGAGCGTGAATCGCAAGTGAAAAATGATCCCAGCGACACAAGGCAGCGTGATCTCCAATAACGCGAGTCGAAGCCTCAATAGGGCGCCTTCACGTTCCCTCGACGGTTCCGACACCCGTCGACAGCACAATCCGCCGATTCGGCTGGCTCGTTCACTTTGCGCGCGCGCGCGTGCGCATCGCGCAGAGATCCCGCGCGCGCGCCCGTCGCCGACGACGGCGCCGTCGATGGGTGCAAAGGGCGCTCTGGCGGCACTCTCGCTGGGCCACTCTCCCTCCTCATGATCACAATGGCGTTTCTGTCGACCGGCATACCGCGGGGATGGACGGTCCGGGGTACATCCAGCGATAGCAGTCGATGGAGTGCGGGTCGTGGCGTAGGCGGTGGGCGGGAAGCGGCGGGTGTCTTTCGTCGCTGGCGGTTGCGCGCGGGCGGCGGGGAGCGGTCACGGGCAGCGCGGTCGCCGTCGGGCTCTGGCAACGGTGGTGGTGGTGGTGGTGGTGGTGTGCGCAAGTCGTCGGGCAAGACCAAAGCGGCGAAGCGACGAGAGCGGCGGCGGTCGTGGTCTGGCACCAACACCTCCACCGAGCTGCCGCTGGAGCAGTTCGACTTTCTGGACGGACGGGGTGGAATCAAGTGGGAGGTGATGCAGCGGCAGTGGAACATGCTGGAGTGGGAGCGGGAGGCGGATGGGGTGCACGACGAGACGCTGGACCATTGTGAGGAAGATGGGATCGAGGCGCCGGCAGCGTCGCCGACCGCTGCGCTCGACGCGTCCGCCGTGCAGACGTTGTACTTGTCGCGGGCGGAACTGCTAAGCGGACCGCGGCACATCCGTCGCTGCAACCTGGGCGCGCTAGGGGTGCTCACGCGCGACTTTCACGCGGTAGCGGCGGGGGCGGAGGCGTCGATGCGGCGCGCACGTGCTGTCGAACCGGTGATGGTGGTGCTGGCCGTGACCCCCGAGACCGACGGCGATATGTATGTGCGCGGGCGGGTGCGCACGCGTCTGCGACATCAGGCGTGTGACCGGTGCTCTGCCGAAGTGGACACGGAGATACGCAACTCGTTCGATGTGTGGCTGGCGACGCGCACCGACGGCGTGCCGCGCACGTATCCGGAGGATCCGCGCGTCGAGGAGGCGGTGGAGGTGTTCCACCCGGGCATCGAGGGCATCGACTTTACCGTGCACGTGCGGGATGCGGTGAATTTGGGCATGCCGCTGCGCACCGTGTGTGCGGACACGGCGGCTTGTCGAGCGCGCATGCATCGGTTGGGATGGCGCACGGCGGCCGAGGCTGGCGTCCAGACGGCCGACCCGCGGCTGATCTCCGTGAAGGGCATGCGAGGCGCGGATGGCGACGACCGCCTGGTGTATCTCGACAACGATGCGGGAGCCGGCAAGAACGCGTTTGCTGCGGCGATCGAAGAGGCACAAAAGGCGTTATCAGCAGCGGCAGCAGCGTCAGATGAAGCAGAGGAGAAGGAGGATTGGTCTCACGATGACCACGATGACCACGATGACGACGAGGAAGAGGACTGGGATTCACCGATGCGAAACGAGGGCGACGCCGACCTGGGCAACATTCCCTCGACGCTGGACGCGTTGCGGAAACGCGCCCGCGATGCTGGGGTCACCTGGCCGGAGAACGACTTTGACACGGATGCGGGAGCGTAGCCGCAGCCGTTCGGGAGACGCACACCCACACACAGGTGCGATGGCGCCCGAGACGTGCACACCGAGACGGGGCGGGCGATGAGGGCATGTGGCTGGGACGGCAGAGCGCCGTCGAACCACCGGGACCGGAGGGCGACGGGAAGAAGTGCACGGGTATGACAGGGGGTAACGTGGAGCGATACGAGAGGACCGCGCGTGCCCACCAGCGATGAAGGCAAGTGTGCGCAACCAGTGCGGTTTGCGCCAGAGGACCCACATCCGCAACGTTACCTATGGACCGACACAAACGCAGAATGTAGGCGACACGCATCGATACGGCGCCGATCGCCCAACAGTAGACCGGCGCCATCGGCCAGTCGTGGGCAAGTGCCACCGCATGTGGGCATAAACCATCTCTGGCTTTCGGCGTTCACAGTTCGGTGAATCCGAACCACTGTCGAATGCCCTCGTACACCCACAGCGTGATGAGGGTGTGCGGTCCGAGGCGCACATACGCCGGCACCCAGCCTTTGAGGAAGACGCGCGCGCCCTCCGCCCGCCACAACTGCACCGCGCAATCGGTCATACCGCGGTACGTATGCAGAGCGGCGTTCTGTTGGGTGGTTTTGACGACGTCGAATGCCGAGGTGGAGGTGGTGGAGAAGACGCCCGCCACCATGGCCGCCAGGAAGAACACGCGCACATCGGCAGAGGGCCAGCCGCTGAGGTCGGCCACGGCGGTCTTCACTCCATCGTACAAACCCACTTGGGTGGCGGTCATGGCAGCGGCGCGCGCTGCCGTGGCCGCAGTGCCGTTCCACAGCGCCTGCAGCGGTGCCAACCAACGGTGCGCCGTCGGCGAGCGCTCCGAGGCCATATGCAGCAACGCTTGTAGCGTGCTCCGGTAGGTGTAGGTGCCCGATTGCATGCGCACTTTGGCGGCCTCGAATGGCGTGCCGACCAGCGCGCCGAGCACCCCCGAAGTGGCGCCCGCCAAGAGTTTCACCGGGAGGGCGGCCGCGACGGCGACAGGGGAGGTGGTGGCATCGGGAGCGGACGACGATGACGACCACCGGTTCCACAGCGCCATATATCCGTCGCGCACCGGCTGATACAGCCCCAGCCGAGTGCCGGAGTAGGTGACCGCGCGCCACATGGCCGCGTTCCATCCGGCCCACAACGCCAGCACGCCCTCCTCGCGCACAATGGTCGCACCCGCATGCAGCATGCCTCGATATCGGGGCCGAGGGGATGCGTGGGTAGCGCTGTGAAACGCGGGGTTGGTGGGTGCGGCGTCGAGGTCCTTGACGGCGAGCGGCGGCGGCCGTTGTTGCAGCTGCAGGCGCGCTTTGATCAGATCGAACGGCGCCGAGAAACTGGTGGCGATAGCCGATGACGACGCGCCCAGGGCCATTTGCTGCGCCAGATTCGGTCTGGTGCCCATACCACGACCGTCGAGTGCAATCGTTTGGGAGGGAGGAGAGACGCGGTACGGAGCGTTCGCCGAACCGACCCTGGCATCGAGGCATCGCCGGGTCGGGTCATCGCCGGACATGGACGAGCGCGCGAAACGACCGGATCCTGCCCACCCAAAATTCGGTCACAGACGGACACGGAAATCACCTCTCGACCGGAACGGAGAACAGCATGCAGGCGCAAAGGAATATCCCTCGTGCACTGTGCCCGGTTTCTGTCGGGCGCAACCCGTGAGCGTGCGCCCAACCGGTTCGCATCAGCAGCAGCATCTCGTCGAGCCGGACGGGCCCCTGTCGCGGCAGCGCGCGTGTCCTGTCACGCCCTCCGCGACATCGAGACGATCGCGTCACGTGGATGGGCCGCGCGTTTCGGGTCGCCACCCGACGGTCGTCCGCAGCGCACACCCGCAGGCGCCCAAACATGAGAAGGAAAAAGTGGACACGAAATGCCATCCACCGCCATCTGCTCTTTCTGCTTGTCCTCTCACTTTGTTGGCTGCGGGAATGGACTCGAGGCCACTGCTTTGTCAGCGCCAGCACGCTCGACCGACGCGATGCGCTCACGCCGCCGCAGCCCGAGTCGCCGGCGTCCCCGCCCATTCACTACCACAGCTACGAGAGCATGGTGTGGCGATTGGCGCGAGTGGTGGTGGAGCACCCGGAACTGGCGGAATTGTTTACCGCCCAACAACGGTATCGGTTGCCCGCCGTCGGCAACGATTGCGCGCTGCCAGCCGATTCGCCCACCGCGCACTCTATGCTGAGTGACCTGCCTCGTCCGCAACGCCAACAAGTCATCAACACCGTAGAGCAGATGATCCGTGCTGACCGACAACCGCGTGATGCTTGTCGCGTCTGGGGCGTCCACATAACCGCCACCGACGCTGACTCGCTCTCCCGGCGGCCGATCGCTCAGCGGCCGCAGCTGCTCGTATCCGGCGCCCTGCACGGTGACGAGCGCATCGGCTCCACCATGGCCACCGAGCTGGCGGCGTTGCTGACCGATGTCGCTGGCGATCCGGCGGCCGCTGCGGTGCCGGACGCAGCCCGAACGGATGCGACCGCCGACGGCTTGCGCGCGTGGTTACGTTATCTGGTGCGCCACCGCTACCTCACCATTGTGCCGGCCGCCAACGCCCCCGGGCTGGCGCGCAACGAACGCACCGAGCTGGGCGTGGACCCGAACCGCGACTTTCCGTGGAATCAACTGGCCCCGACGGACTGCATGCGCACCGTGGCCGCGCGCGCCATCAACGAACTGGCGCGCGACCACCTGTACCAGATGCTGTTGACGTACCACGGCGGCACCACGGTGATCGGCTACGAGTGGGGCGACCGGGTGCACTGCCCCGAAGGCACCGCCTGCGTCCACAATGCGCCGGCGCCGGACGTGTGGGCCATGCACACCATCGCCGCCGGCATGCGCGCCTACGCCGGCAACGGCAACGGATACGGTGGCCGCGCCTACCAGATCGGCACCATGGGCGACACGGTGTATCCGGTGGCGGGCGGTATGGAGGACTGGGCGTACGGCGCCTCGGCGGTGACCGAACCAGCGGGGGTGCAGACGGCCTGCGCGCCCACCGCCCACGGCGGATATCCGCGGGAACGCACGGTGTATGCGCGCGACGGACCGCACGCGCGCATGTTGGCGTTTCTGATCGAGACCGCCGACGACAAGCAGCCGCCAGAGGCGACGCTGGGTCGACGGAGCGCGGCGTCGCCGGCACACCCGTTGCGCTGGCGCGCCGACCCCTGCGTGTTGGGCGGGCGGCAGGCGTTGCGGCTATCGAGCGCATGCCAACGGCGGATGCGATGGATGGACGGACACGTCCACCGGAATATCCGAGTGGCGCTACAAGCGGCCGATGTGCTGGAGCCGTACGCGACCTGGGTGCGATACCCGGGTGATGCGCGGACGGACGCCGCGCCGACCGATGCGCGGGTGTGTTGGCGCATCGGTGGGGCGTACCACGTCACCGACACGCAACTGTTGTGGTGGAATCGCAGTGTGGGTGTCGATGCGGAGGCGACCGGTGTCCGCTCGTTGCAAGTCGATGCGGTGCCGCGCACACTCGCCGAAGCCGAGCGCCTCGCGACCAGTACGCGTTGGTCGCAGCGCCCGCCCGGTGGTCGCGCGTTCTGCGTATCGCTCGCGGAGATGACTGCAGAGGCGTCTACCGACACGGTGTGGTTGCGGGTGCGTCTGCGGGCGGATGCGCACTGGGGCCTGGAACCGGAGGCGGCGCTGGGCGCGCTGCCCGCGCATCAGCGTCCGCTGAGTCATGTGGCGCGCGGCCGCACCGATCCGCAGTGGTATTTTGTGGTGGACTCTCCGCGGGCGCGACAACATCCGGCCGCAGTGGTGCGCGGACGCTCCGCAATATACGGCGAAGCGCTGCGGTGTGCGGCGAAGGAGGGTGATCGCGCCGCTTGGCATTGCATTCGGGCGCCAGTTTCGTCGACGGGCGCCACGAAAGAGCCACCACCACTGCCGCCGCCCTCGTCTTCCCTGTGGCACAAGCTGGCGTTGGGCGCGGCCGTTTTCCTCTTGGCACCGGGCACGTTTCCGGCGCTCCTCTTCACCGCGCTGATTCTGTGGCGCTGTCTGCGCGGCCAAGGTCTGCATCCGGTGGCGGTGTGGCAAGAGGTGCGCGACTCGTGGCTGCCGGCGCTGACCGCTCCGATCACTCGCCTCTTCCGCCGACCGACGCTCGACCGCTCGGACACGCTGCCGCTGGCCGGTGCGCGGGACACATCCGCAGCGGAGACGTCTTCCTCAGAGCGCACCCGCTGGCTGACCAGCGACTCGCCCAAGTAGATGAACAGGCGCTACTGTATAGACTGGAGCTGAAGCGTATGGGTGTGGTAACAGCGCGTGCATACCGTCGAGATGCTGCTGCTGCTGCTGCTGTTGCGGTTCCGAGTTCTCCGGTTCCCTCAACGACACTTCTTCTCCTCCTCCTCCTCCTCCAACGCCACTCGCCCGACCCTCGGGTGTGCCTCGACGCTCCTCCTCGCATCACCCGTCTTCCCCGTCTCCTGCCCCGGTGCATCGATGCGGTCCCGATGGATGTTTTCCGACCCGGAATGCGCGACGAGGGTGCCGACGAACGCCGCGCCTGCCCCGTTCCACGTGTGACGGTTGCGGCGGGGTGTTTCGCCCTGTCCACACTGCAGCGAGGCGAGCGCTGGAGTGCCACAAACGTCCGCACAGTGCGAGCGAGCCATTGGGAAAGTGCAGGCGCGAGTCATCAACGTCCAGGGGAGTCGGCGGTCGCCTCTTTTTGAGAGGGGGAAACCAGAGGGAGGGACGGTCGGACGACGTCCGCTCCCCCCATCCGCGAGCCGTCGTTTCCGTTCAGCGGCATGAACTCGTCCTCGCGTACGGAGGTGGGCGGGGCGTCCGGGGTGTCTTCCCCGACGTCCTCGTCGCTGCCCCCCGACGGGGGTCATCACCGTCAGAGTGACACCTCACCCAATCTGCTCTTCTGTGCCATATGTCGTCTGGAGGACCGGTGTGTGTTGGCGCGCTATATGGCGCCGCGGGCGGGCGCCGTGCTGGCGGAGGCGGGCACCACGCCGGTGGCGCTCACCGACACTTTGCAGCGGGTGCTGCACTCGAAAAAGGTGGCCGAGCACAGACGTCTGACCATCGAGGAGCGCCAGCTGGGCCTGATCCATTACGAGAACGACGGCAAGCTGATGTATGTGGTGTTCGCGCGGGCGGACTACTCCCAGCGGCTGGCGTTCCAGTTCCTGCACGAGTTGCGCAACGAGTTTGTGCGCACCATGGGCACGCGCGGCGAGGACGTGCACGCCACCCGGGAGAACGCGTTGACGCGCGACTGTCGCGCCATGATCAGCGAGCTGATGGCGCTGTACGACCGGCCGGCCGCGGTGGACAAAGTGGCGCGGGTGCGCATGCAGGTGGACGAGGTGAAAGGGCAGATGCACGACAACGTCCAACAAGTCATGAAGAACACGGATGATCTACAGCAGTTGCAGACGCAGTCGGAGGACTTGCGCGGCGAGGCCAGCGCGTTTCACCGCACGGCGGGCGTGGTGGAGCGCAAGTATTGGTGGCGCAACACGCGGATGATCCTGATTATCGTAGCGATAGTGATCGCTATCCTGGCGGCGATCATCATCCCCATCGCCATCACCAAGCATTGAGCGCGGCGGAATCGTACGTCGCCAGGGCGTCGTTCACCCGCACCAGATACCAGTCGCCCAGCCGGTGGGCGCTCTCCGCCAAGACGCCAGCGTCGGTGGCGATGGCGTGATGCGGCTGCAACCACAACTCCACCACAGCCGCATTGTCCACCCGGATGCGGGCCGTCATCGCCGGGGCAGCGTCGAGGATATTGCGCAGTAAACACTTGATGACGAATCCGTGGGTGAACACCAACACCAACACGTCAGACGCCTCCGTCGTTGGGGCAGCATCCGGCGCCGCCCCGTGCGCCAGCACCTGTTGCACCAGCGTGTGCAACGCGCCGCTGGCCCGTCGCTCCACATCTCGCGGGGACTCGCCGCCGGGCGCGTGAAACTCGAACGGGTTCTTCGCCAGCGCCTGCAACGTCTCCGGGGTGAGCACTTGCTCCCGCGGCGCGTCCTCCCATTCGCCCTGGAATATTTCCGCCAGTGCATCCACGGTATGCACGGACGGTGACTGCGGCAGCGCCGATATCACGATGGCGGCGGTCTGTTGCGCGCGCTTCAGCGGCGAGGCGAACACGGTGGGATGCAAGTGCGGAGGGCGATGCTGCGAGGTGTCGTCGGCGATCGGTTTCGACTCGGTGGCCGCCTTGACCATGTGGGCGAGTCGCTGCCCCAAGCGGCGCGCCTGTTGTTCCCCACGGGTGGTCAGCGCCGACTCGGCCGATCGCCCCGCTATGTACTGCGGCTCTCGGAGGTTGGCCTCCGACTCGCCGTGGCGAATGAGAAGGAGACGCAACCGTGGATGCATGAGATGAGAGAGAGAGAGAGGAGCGGGGATGGAGAGGGGTTGCCACGAGGCAGATCGGCAGGGTGCTGCTACCAAAAGGGCACTCGTCCAAGAGACCGATGCGTCGACGACGAGGTGGTGCGCCGCGATCCACCTCCGCACCACTCGATTCCGAGATAAATTACAAAGTGCACAGGCAGTTGAAATACCCCCTGCCGACTCCAACGCACCCAAAGGGATCCGACGACCTTCAGGTGATGCCACGCCTTCCGACCTCTCCCAGGAGACGCTCTCCCGGTGCTCTTCGCGTCCAGCGACACGAGACGCGATCCGCTCCGACGCTCCCGCCATTCGACCCGTCTGCAGGCGTGGGCGCGGAGACTTGGCAGTGCGTGTCGGGTTGTCGTCTACCTCGTGGGAGTGCAGGCCGTTGCCGTAACCTTCCGATCGACCACACCAGATTGACTGTGGTGTACACGAATCCCTTTTCATGGGTGGTTCGACGGAAACGCGAGAGCAGGGCGAGTCCCAGACCGCGCCCGCCCGGAACACCAGCGATCCTTCGCCATCCGCCGAGCGGCCGTCGACAGCGCCGTCCGCGCCCAAGGAACCGGCGGTGCCTACCTTCACCTTCACACCAGCTGGGAAGACTCCATCGGCAGCGGCGCGTGTGGAGCCGGCCTCCCTCCTTGCCTCCGGCGCCACGCCCGGAGAGACCGCGCCCGCCTCCCAGGACGACCGTCCTATCGCCGCCGCCGCCGCCGCCGCCGCCGCCGAGGAAGATCATCACCACACCGCGTCCAACGGGCACGAAGCCGCCGATATCCTTGGCGAGGAAGATGCGTCCACCGCGGATTGGAAGCCGGTGGTGGAGTTGGATCTGGTCGAGACCAAGAGCGGCGAAGAGGACGAGGAGGCGGTGGACAAGTTCCGCGCCAAGCTCTACCGCTTCGACAAGGAGATGAAAGAGTGGAAGGAGCGCGGCACCGGGGAAGTCAAGTTCCTGCGGCACCGCGAGACGCGCAAAGTTCGTCTGCTGATGCGGCGACAGCAGACGCTGAAGATATGTGCGAACCACTTCATCCACCCGGCGATGGAGCTGGAGGAGAACGTCGGTTCCGATCGATCGTGGGTGTGGACGGCGGTGGATTACGCTGACGAGGAGCGCGACGAGGCGGTGCTAGCGATACGATTCAAGGACTCGGAGACGGCTGCGCGGTTCCGGGAGGTGTTCAACGCGCAGCGCGAACACATGCGGCAGCAGTTGGAGCGGCCGCGGGAGGCGGAAGGAGAGGAGGAGAAGCGGGAGGCGTGAGTTTACGGATGAAGATACGTGGTGGCGGCGGTGGATAGCTGCTCGATGTCCTGTTCGAGTTGGTGTAAATCGGGCAGCGCGAGGAACGGTTCCAGTTGGCGCCGCACGGCTGCCGGTTGCCGCTGCAACGGATCGGCCGCCAGGCGATTCTTCAACAGCGCCAACGACGCCACCAGCGCCGGCGCCGCCGCCACCAGGGCGGGATACTCCCAATCGGCGGCCGCAGAAGTCGCATGCGGCGAGGAGAGGGGCGGCGGCGATGACGACGAGTACCACCACGATGACGTATCCGCCGCCACGCTCCCGACACTTCGACTGCCGTCCGCCGCCCTGTCCAACGTGCGTCGCCATCCGGACACCCATGGCCGCAGCAACGCCACCATGGCGGCGCTGCACCAGTGTTGCGCGATGCGACCGATCCACCAGCGTTCCGCGGCCGCCGGACCGTCGCTCACCGATGCCGATGAAATCATTCGGGTGACCACCGGCGGCGGCGGTCCGTGCTGCGCGTAAAACGCCTCCGGATCGTCACTCAGCCGGCGGTAGATCTGCAACACCTCGGCGCGCGGCACGCCCACCTCGGTGCGCAACACCCGCTGCAACCATTGCACCGAAAACGCTTCCAGCTGCCAAGCGCGCGGTGGCAGGCGCTCGGCGTCCCGAGTGGCCGTCGCGGCGATCGTCTGCGATAGCGCTAGCATCTCCAGGCTGGCCACCAGCCACGGCAGCGGCAACGCCGTTTCCGACGGATAAAACGCCCGTGCCAGCGCCACCCACCGCTGCTGTAACGGTTCGGGCGATAAACCGCCGGTGGATGCACCGTCCGCCGCCTCCGCCTCCTCTCGCGGCGACCGCAACCGCGACATGGCCAACTCGCGCGCCATCACATTGTTCCACAGACGGCGCACCAGCGCCTCGTCGCGGTATCCCGCGCAGCGTATCGCGTCCAGCTCGGTCTCCCACAGCGCATACGGGCGCGCCACCTCCTTGTATAGGGTGCTCAGATCCAACAGACCGCCACCGTCGGCCGCGGCATCCTCCCGGGCGTCCAGGCGCCGCACCACCGCCTCGTACTCGGGTGTGCGGCCGTCGCGCGGCACGATGCGTCGAAACTCTTGCAGCGCCCGCATTTGCACTTGCGCCACTTCCACGCGCTCGCCAAGCTCGGTGGCCAGTTCGGTGGCGCGGGCATCACCAGCGCTGGCCCCCGCGCGGGCCAACTGCAGGGCCCGCGTCAAGTACGCCAGGCGGTCGGCCAGGGGCAGAACGCGTCGGGCGCTCACAGCGGACAGATCGTCGGCAACCGGCGGCTGCAACCCTTGGGCCAGTTGCAACAACACCGCGGCGGCATCGGCATAGCGTCGTCCCTGTGCATACACCTTCCACAACAGCTCCGCATCGCGCTGCTTCAGAAACGCCTCCAACCGCCCGGTCACGCCGCCGCCATCCGCTCCGTCCACCGCCGTCGGCAGCTGCAGCAACAGCTGCGCGCCCGTCGGCCCGCGCGCCAGCCCATACGCAAACAGCCGCTCCCAATCGACATCGCTGCGGTTGTCGCTCTGCACCGCATACCGCAGTGCTTGCTGCAGTTGGCGATGCCGTTCCGCCGCGGTCGGCTTTGACTCCCCGTGCTCCTCGTCGATCTCCTCGGACAGCCGCTCCAGACACTCCCACATCAACCGCACGTCGCCTGCCAGACGCGCCAACTCCACCAACTCTGCATACGCGCCCGCCGCCCGCATCTCCGACACCAGCACCGGACTGAGGCGACGCGCGCGCGCCGCCCGACGCAACCACTGCATCGCCTCCGGCAGCCGCGCTTGCCGCAACAGCGCCAGGCCGCGGTGCGCGGCCACATCGTGATCCCCAAAGTACCACGGACAACGCTCGCACAGCGCCTGCACCAGCGCATCCTCGGCCGCATCACCGCCACCGCCACCGTCCTCACTGGCGCAGGCGTCCAGCATGGCAAACGCCAACAAAGACGCCAAACGGGCGCCGACTTGGGTGGCCACCAGTTCCCGAAACCGCAACGACAGCAGCTGCCCGCGCGTCTCGTCCGGTAGCGCCGCCACCAGCCGCGGGAAGTGAGCGCTCTCCAACACGGTGCGCAACAGCTCCAGCGCCTGCACGCAGCGACGCACCAACCAATACACTCCGGCCAGCGATTGCCGTTCCGCCCGGTGCGCCTCGTAAAAGGACGACGACGACGCTCCGTCCGCGCCCGTTCCCGCTGCAGTGGCGGTCCACCAACCTTCCCCGCCCATGGCGGTGTCCATAAAGCGCGTCAACGCTTGCAGCTGCGACCGTAGGGTGATCAGCAGCGCATACGAAAAGCGCAGCCGCACCAGCGACGTGCCCTGGAGGATCGGCTCACGCCACACGCCGCCCAACACGCCCCCCAGGTGCAACAGCAGACCGTCGTGCCGACCGGAATATATCACCGATGGGCCCGGTGCGCTCGCATAACCCACCGAAAAGTGGAGCGGTGCGCCGCTGCGGGATGAGGGTGGTGCGGAGGCGGCATGAGCGACCGGTGTGGACGGCGACAAACCGCCGTTCCACCGAGCGCGTCCCTCAGAGGCTATCGTCGGGGTGGCGGTCATTGCCGCAGCTGCGCTCTCCTCCCACATCGACGTCTCGTGTTGGCGCAAGGACGGCTCGCCACCCAGCGTCACCCACAACTGTGTCGCAGCGGTGGTGACCGTCGTGACATCGGTCGAGTCGCCAGTCGCCGCTGCGGCAGCCAGCGCCACACACAGCGCGCAGGCGTGTGCCGTGCCATAACGCCGAAAAAAGCGCAACAGCTCGTCGTGACTGGCGCCGTCGGCCAGTAGTCGCCGCAAATGATCCACCGGCCGCACGGGTGACAACAGAAACACCGCCGCCGGCGTCAGACAAACATACTCGAGGCGGTCCCGTGCCGAAGACGTCGCCTCCACCGGATGCCACTGCGGCCGATCAGATCGCCACCCCGAACCCGTATCGCCCGGCGCCAGCGATGGCGCTGCGGCCATAGCCCACGCCTTGAGACCCAGTTCCAGCGCGCCCACCATCTCGGTGGGTGCGGCCACCTCCAGCCTCCCGTCGGAACGCCAGCGGCCGGCATCGGTATCGAACGTCTGCAACGCGTCCAGCGGTGGCGGATCCGGCATCACCGCCAACAACTTGCCGCGCTCATCGGCACACAGCAGCACGCCGTGCGACCAGAATGCGGTGTGCACGGAGGCGCGCGACGATTCCGCCACCGGGGCGCGGTATCCCACCAGCGTCAAACAGTCGGGCTCGCCCTCCAACACGGCCGCCGTTGCCTCATCGCGGCCGGGCGACGAGCGCGCCGAGGCGGCGGCGGCGGCCATGCTGCCGCGCACCCATCGACTGCTGGTGGTGTAGTAGAAACGTTCCCCCAGCGAGGACACCGCCACCGCGTGCACGCGGCGCGAATCCCCGCTGCACACCGCGAACACGTTCACCATAGAGGCGCGGCTGGTGACCATGCGATGGCGCGCTTCGGCGGCCACATCGACGCTGGCGATGATACGCGGTGCACCACGTCGCGTCCGCCCGTCGCCATCGCGCCCCAGTCGATACGCGCGCAGTGTGCCGCGCTCCGACAGCGTGTACAGGTGTCCGCGGGAGTCGTCCAGCGACAGATCGATCAGCGGGTCATCGGCGCTCACCAGACGACGCAAGAACGGCGGCATGAGCGCTGAGGCTATCGAGCGCGATCGGTTCAGTCGGCGCACTTTGCGTCCGGGCAGCGGCCACGACGCTTCCGCCTGGTACACCAATTCGTGCAGACAGCCATCGCGGCCGGCCAGGAAGATGCTGCCATCCACGGTGCTGCCGACCACTTTCAGCACGGCGATGCCGTCCGTAGGCACCGACAATCCGGTGGGCACCAGCGAGAGCTCGGCGCCAAGACGATGGGCGGGGCGTCCCGTGCCCGCGGTGCTCAACACCGAATTGGCGGCGGCGGTGGCGGCGGCAGCTGTTGCGGGCGACAACATCACGCCCAACAGCACCACCTCGGTGGCGGTGGCCACCACCAGCACGTACTCCACCTCGTCGATGAACACATCGGGGCGCGGTGCCGCCAAACCCACTGCGGTGATAATCTGATCCAGTTCATCGTACACACAAAAGTCGCCGCCTTCCACATAGTCCCACAGGAACAGCCGATGGTCCATGGTGATCCAGGCACGCCCAATCTCCGGCAGCAGCCCCATGAATGACTTGCACTCCAGAAACTGGTACTGGTCGACGATGGCGCGCGGCACGGGCACGCTGCGGCTTATGCGGAACGGCGCATGGACCGCGTCGCTGCGGACGTACTCGCCACCGCCGCCGACCGTGGCAGCAGCCTCCCACAACACACCGGGCGACAGACAGCGCTGGTAAATAGCGTGCGCTTCATCCACCTCTAGGGCGGCAGCAGACACCATACCTAGCACATCCTTCTCTGAGAGGGCCGTTGAGGCAGCGGCGACGGTATCCGCTGCTCGACGATCCCTCTCCCCACCCGATCGCTCCATCACCGACCACAGGCGCTCCCGCACCACCCCACTGGATCCCAGTAGCGTTCCGTCATCTTCTCTGGATACCAAACTGCTCTCCATGCCCCATGCGATCTGGTTAGGCGGAGTGGCGTTTTCGGTGCGAATGCACCGCCGCTTGGCGCGAGTACCGGGCGCGGGCAACGAATGGGCGCCCGGGTCGGCCCGCGCGCGACACGCGGGAACGATTGTGACGTTTGGGGTGGGCAATGATCGATCGTGACATTTTGCGGTGGGCAACGATCGATCGTCACCTTTGGGGCGCATCGGGAACGAATCACGCAGTGCGTCCCTAGGAGGAGAGGGAAAGCGAAACCGAACGGATGCGAACGTGCCACGCTCTCCCCCGCCTGCCATCTCCTCGACGATGCGCGCTCCTTTACGTGCCGTACTCACGTCTGGCTCCATCGCGTCCACAGCTGTTCCCGACGAGCGGCATAGAACAGCACGTACGCTTCTCGGCTGCGGACGCTGGGTATGCTGGTGTCCGGATCGACACGAGCGCCGGTCGTGAACGCCCGATCCAGGCAGACGTGTTGGTCGTCGCAGAAATACCAGTCTTCTGCGGGACCGCGGCGCACATGCACCGTGTAGTGGCCGCGGTCGATTTTGCCGACGTGATTCACCACCGCCACCAGATCGTACAGCTCGTGCGGCGGCTCCAGCGACGGCGGTGCGTCGGGCATCTCCGTGTCGCCCGCAGCATCGGCCGGCGCCGGGAACAGCGCCTCCGCGTCTAGAGAGAGGTGCGGCGGGCGCTCTGCATTCTCCGCACCCGCGTCCGCAGCGCCGTTCGGTGAGCCCTCCTGCGGTGCCTCCTCCCCGCGGCCACCATTCTCCGCCACCTCCGGTCGCCGTGCTTGCCGCACCCGATCCATAGCACGCTGTCGCAGGATCGTGCTGGTCATAAACTCGCCCAAATCCAACGACTCGAGCGGGAACTCCACCTCCGCATCCACCTTGTTGGCGGCGCGATGTGCTGCCGCCGACTGCTCGAAACGCTTCAGGTGGAAGCAGATGACGGGCGGCAGTTGACGCAACGACATCTGCTTGTACTTGGCAGCGCACGCGATGGGCGACACCTCGTCACCGTTGTCCACGGTGCAGGCGCACATCGTGTGGTAGCCGACCGTCTCGAGCGCCTCGGGTTGCGTGAAACGTCGAAGACCGTCCACCAGCCGATGGGAAGCCGACGGTGGCGTCGCTGCGGCGGTCACCACCGACGACCACGACGACACCGATGCCGTATCCGCATCCCGCTCCGCCGTCGGCGGTCCCAAATCCACCGACACGTCGAAGAACTCCTGTTGCGTGGCCGACACCGCGCCGCACTGCCGACACACCACGTCGCTGCGCAACAGGCCGGCGAATACGCGGTGCGCCAGGCACGTGCACATCAGCGGTATCTGCGACGCCGCCGGTTCCAGCGCCAAATTCACCGCACCTTGCCGTTGCGGTTGCTGTTGTTCCAGACGCGCGATCCACTGCCGCCGCCGTCGCTCCTCCTCATCGACGGTGCGGGTCCAGTGGGCGTGTATCATATTCACCGCAAACAGAAAGTATTCGTGGGCATCTTGCTGCGCGTAGCTGGCCAGCGCGTCCGCATGTCGCCATACCAAATCCAGCATGCGCTGCGGCGCCAACACCGGCGCTGGGAGCGACACTCGCGGTGCTGCAGCTGCCGCGAGGCCTGCCGAAGCGTCTTCGGCGCCGTCCATGTCCTCATCGTCGGGAGCCGTTTCGCCACGCCATGCCCGCTTCGTTCCTGTCGCAGCACCGCGTCGTTTCGACGGCCGCTCCCCACCGGCACCGCGAGCGCCGTTCAGCACGCGCATCCCTGTCGCTCTCGACAGGCGAGCGTCGGCGACCGATCCGCGCATCGCCGCCGCCGCCGCCGCCGCCGCCGCCGCCGCCGCCGTAGCAGCAGCAGCACCCGCCTGATCGCGCTCGCTATCCCCCTCGGACGCCACCGTCTCCCCGCCCGAGCCGCGATCGCCGTTCAGCCGCGGCGTCGTCGTCACCGCGCGCGTATCCGCCGTGGCCACATCACTCTCCGGCACGCTCTTCCGTGTCGATGCGGTGTCGACGGCGTCCAACTCGGCGCGCGGACACACCGAACGCCACTGCACCGCCGACGCCTCCCCATCGGCAGCGCCGCGGTACGCATCACACACCAGCGCGTCGAGTGCACAATTGAAACACTCGCCGGTGGCATCGCGGCCGGTGCGCATCGCGTCCACCCGCCGCCGACAGAACGCGGCATGCAAGTCGGCCAGAAAAAAGTTGCGGATCGGCGGCACGTGAATCAGCACCTGCAGCATCGACGACATGTAGCAGGTGTTGCCCAGATTCCAGAACCCCACCAGTCCGGCGAACAGCGGGACAGTGGCGCTCTCCGGCGGCGCGACCGCCGAGGCGCCAGTGAGGGTAGATGGCTCGCTGTCGGCCCGCGCTTTCATTCCCGAGCGATGCGGTCGCGCCGCTACATCCTCTTCCCGGGCGCTGGAGGCCGGCATGCCCGCCGCCGCCGACGGCCCGTTGGGGAGGCGGTGGTCACTGCTGCCGACCGTGACGTACTCGTCATCGTAGAGGCGACTCGCCTGGGTGGCGATGGCATGCCGTTCGCGCCAACTATACATCCAGATCGGGTCGCGCGGCCGCGCCGCATACAACTGCATCTGTACGCGTCGCTCGCGTCGCCATACATCCCGCTGGCGCCGGTTCAGTACGCGCCCCTGCTGCGACGCCCAGGCGCCCGGCAATCGATCGGTATCCGGGACTGTCGCCCGGTAACTGCCGTCTTCGGCCAGGCCGCCGTCCAACTGGGTCAGCGCCGAGCAGGTCAGCGTCTCCAGCGAGTCGGCGTGCCGCAGTTGTTTGAGGCGCGCGCGCGCCCGATACTGCTCCCGCCACAGCGCCGCCTCCATCAGCGGGTCGGGCGGCAGCGGCGCGGGAGGGGTCGGCGTCGAGTGGGCCGGTGATCGCGTCGTCGCCGGTGGCGCTGCAGCGATATCGCCATCGACGCCGGTGGCACTGCTGGATGTCTCCGGTGGCAGGCTGCGCTCGTCGTCGCCTTCACCGTCGCCGCCGCTCGGCAGGCCATCCAACAACCGACCCAGCACCGCATCGTACACCGTCAGCGGCTCTTGCAGCTGCAGCCAGTACCGATACGAGTGGCCGGAGTGCTCGTTAAAGGTGGCGATGTGTTGCTGGCAAGCGATAAACACCCGGTGCAGACAGAGGAAGAGCGGCGGGGCGTACGGCGATGCACAGCGCGGTTCGTAGCAGCGCGGCACCGGTTGCTGCTCCGCACCGGTCGTCCACAGCGAATGCCGCCGGTGGTAGGCATACCGCGCTGCCAACCGCAGTGCGGTGATGCCGTTGGTCAGACACGGCGCCGGGGAGTGCGCATCCAACGCCATCGACTTGAACACCGCCAGCGCCTCCTGAGACGCGCTCATAGCGCCCTCCCGACTGCGCAACGACATCAAATGCGCCAGAACCGTCTGGCACACCGGCAGCGCGCCCGTTGTGGTCGACGGCCCCCGTGGCAGGTGGTCGTCCGCGGTGGCCACGCTGCCCGCCGCGTCATCGGCCGCGCGGTCGCCAGCCCCTCCGTCGAGCGATTCCAAGGTGGCGTCGTCCACCTCGGACGAGCCATTGGCACCCTCGGTGCCCTGCGGACTGACCTCGTCCAGTCCGGCCAATGGATGAGCGTCGCGCGCCTCCGACGCGTTGGTCATGCCGCCCGTGGGGTTTTGGAGAGATCGTCCCACTCAACGATTCGGTACTGCCCGGTGCCCGCTCCACCGTTGTCCAACTCGGCTATCCTATCTCGCACCTCACTGGCCGCTGCGCGGTGCCGCCATGACTCTGCGGGTGGTGGCGCGTCGGTTGCAGCCAGGCAGGACGTAGCGAACACAGAACGGGAGATGCATCCTTCCCGCCGCTGCGAGTCGGCCGCGGGCACAACAGAGCGAGAGAGGGAGAGAGCGAGGGGATAGAAGAAGGGCACCGGAGACACAGACGATCGTCCCAAAGTGTTGACTGGGTTTACACACACACACACACAGAGAGAGAGAGAGAGAGAGCGTGGCGTGGCGACAACCGGGCGAGCCAGCAGGCCGTCTGCTTATTGGATGGTGCAGCAACCGGCGTTGGCGCGAGGTGCGGGGGCATTGGCAGCGGCCTTGGCGCCGTCGTGGCGATTGGCCGCCCGAGGTGGCGCTGCGTTCCGAAGCTTGGCGTTGGCGGGGCTGGCAACGGCCGCCTTGCGCGCTCTTCGCGACAGGCCGGCGAGGATGGCCGCATCGAACACCGCCTTGAGTCCCACCTGGGTGAGCGCCGAGCACTCCAGATACTGCTCGAGGCGCATCTCTCGCACCATCTGCTGGCCCATCTCGGTGGTGATGACGGTCTCGCCGCGCGCCTCCAGCTCTTTCACCACCGGGTAGCTCTCGCGCAGGTCCAGTTTGGTGCCCACCAGCAGGATCGGCGTGTCCGGATTGGAGGCGCGCAGATCGGGCACCCACTTGACCGCCACGTTCTCAAAACTGGCCGGCGACACCAACGAAAACGCCAAGATGAACACGTGCGCCTTCCAGTACGATAGCGCTCGCAGCCGTTTGTAATCCTCCTGGCCAGCGGTGTCCCACAGCTCGATGGGCACCTCGTGCCCGTCGCACAGCACCACGGCGCTGTAGTTTTCAAATATGGTGGGCGCATAGTCGGTGGGAAACTGATTGCTGGTGTAGCTCATCAACATACAGGTCTTGCCTACGCTGCCATCACCAACCACCACGATTTTGATCGCGCCGTCGTCGGCGTCCGCCGCAGCATCCTCGCGGTGGGCCATGCGATCGGGACAGAGAGACCACTCGTGGCGCCCGACAAAGGTGTATATTGTTTTGGTGAACGCGCAATGTGCCTCCCCGCGTCCGTCACCTCCTAGCGACAAGACTGCGCTTCGCTGGCCGCGTTGGGAAAAGCGCGCGCCACGGGGACTCGATGCGCGGGTGCGTCTCCCGCCAGCCGCGCCTCGGTCGCCCGAAAACAGTACGTCAATCGACAGAACGCTGACGACACTCCCCGATCCCTCCCACAAACAACCCGCTCCCGATCTGTGGCACCCGATGGAGTGCACCGTCCGATTCCGCGCTCACCGCAGCCTGCCACACCGTGCGCAGACAGCGCAACGAGTGTGTGTGTGTGTGTGCGCGCGCGCGTTCTCGCGCTCGAATGGCGCCGAAACCGCCCGCCCGCCCTCCTCGTTCTCCCTTCTACCACACCGGTGTGTCCGTGGCCTCCCACGCCGCCGCCGCCGCCGCCATGAGACGACGGAGCAGCTCGTTGACGCGGGCGCTATCGTCACCGGCACGGGTCATGTCGCGCATCAACAAGCGTGCCGTGCCGTACCGAGTGTTCATCACGGTGCATCGCCTGTTGACTGCGGGCGGGCAGGGGGCGTCTGCTGCGGACGAGTACCTCAACACGTTGGGAAGTTTGGTGGTGCGTGTGCTGGTGGGGCAGAGTGGCACGCGGCCGCCACTGCACACGCGCGCGTCCATCGACGGTGTGTGGGATGAGACGCTGGGCACGCGGGCGATGATATACGAGAACGAGCAGAAACAGCAGGTGAACCGCAAGGAGGCGCGGGTGGCGCTGGTACAGGCGGCTACCGGGCGGGTGGTGGCCGAGGCGGTTATGGACGTGGCGCAGGCGGTGTGGTATGGGTGGCAGATGCGCGCTGGGGGCGGTTCCGGGGGCGCTGGCGAATACGAGCGGTTGGTGGAGTTGGTGCGCACCGACAGGGGGCCGGTGGGGGAGGAGGCGGAGGAACCGTTGTTGGCGCGTCTGCTGCTGAGCGTCCGCGCCGAACGCTTGGATGGTGGCGCCGTCAGTGCGTACGGCAAGCCGTCGTTGGATTCGTTGTCGAGTGCCTCGGGCAGCACGTTGTCGACGCCGGCGCGTTCGCCGCGGGCGTTGGCGCCGGTGCCGGACAGTGAGAGCGAATCGGAGGAGAGCGAGCGCAGTTTGTACAGGGACTCGATCGCCGCAGGGCGCAGCCAGGGCGTGGCCAGTCCGGTCAGGCCGCCAACGGGAGCACGCGTTGGTACGGTGCGTCGGTCGATTGCCGCCAGCAAACCATCATCGCCTCCGGGCGATCAACCGACGGTGGGCACCCCGACGCTATCCGCCGATGCTGTGGAGCGGTTGCGACGCGACCTGTTGCAGATATCACGGCAGCGAGACCGATACGCCAAACAGGCGGCTCAGAATGCCACCGCTTTCCAAGAGGAGGTGCGCTCACTAAATGCGCAACTGCGGGCGTTGCGGGTGCAGTTGGCCGCGGTGCGGGAAGAGCGCGACGCGCTTTTAGGGTGCCGCGATGGCGACGACGATGCCGCCGATCCCGACCGCGCTGGCGGTAGTAACTCGAGCTCGGCTGCCGGACGGGAATGGCGGCAGCTGCGACAGCAGGTGGCTGCGGCGCGTGCCGGCCAGCGCGCTGCCGAACTGCAAGCGCGGGCCGAAGTGGAGCAGGTGCTGCGAGAGACGGAGAACCGTCGCGAGAGAGCACCTGTTGTGGAGGAGAAAGAGGGCGACGATGTCGAATCGCCGGACGCACCCATAGGCGCGCATTCTCCGACGTCGCCATCGCTCGGCTCGACGCGCGCGACGCCCCACGAACTCGAACAGCAACTCATCCACGCCAAAGTAGCCCACGCGCAGGCCGAGAGCCGCGTCGACGAGCTGCAGCAGGAGCTGCGTTTTGTGCAACGCCGTTTGCAAGATGAGCGGGAGCGCTCCCAAGGGCTGGCGCGCGAGCTGACGCACGGCCAGCGACACCGCACTGCGCAGGGCGATGGACACCCGGATGAGGCGGCACTCGAGGTGGCGCCCGGCCCGCCACGTTACTCGTTTGATGCGAGCGCGCTGCGGGCGTTTACGCCCCGCGTGGGAAGTGGGCCCGTGCCGCGACACCTGTCTCGCAGTTTCGGCGGGTCGTCGGGCGCACTGCCCCGCAGGACGGCCACCGTGGGAGACCATGCAGCGAAGTCGCTGGGGTCCCACAACCTCTTGTCCGAGGCAGCATCAGGGCGGAGTGCGCCACTCTGGAGTCGATTGCTGGGGCGTCGCAAACGTCGGGACGCCGAGCGTGCCACCGCCTCCGATGACGCTTTGACAAGTGCGCGGGTGGAGCAGTCGCTGGCGGCCATGCGATAAGACGCTCACGGCAACACCGTCGCACCAAGCAGCATGCCCCAGGTAAACGCCGCCATTACCGACACGTTCTGCCAACGTCGGTAAGTGCCTGCATCCCATGGCGCCTCTCCACCGCCGGGCGGCGAACCGACCGGCCCTGCAGCGCTCCACTTTCCCTTCGAGGAGCGGCGGGCCTGCAAGCGCCGCACGCCGTCAGCAGCCCGCCGCATCCATACCACCGGGTTCAGGTCAGCAAACAGCACCTTCCAGTGTATGGTCACGCATCCGCGCCACTCCAACACTTTGAGCAGCACCAACTGGCAGCCGACCAGTCCCACAACCAGTCGGCCCGCGGATCGCAGCCCGTAACCACCGAGCGCGCCCATAGCCAGTGCCATCTCATTGGCCTGCAACGTCCGTCGGCACTTGTCGGCGGCGCAGTGCCGCACCACACAGCCGTGAGCGTCCGTGTGCACGTCGCCGAAGACGCGAGCGCCCCAGAGGGGTTCGCCGCCGACGGCTGCGCAGGCCGCTCGTCGTTCGAGGTCCCCACGCAAACTGCGAACTCCCACACGGAACGCTCCCCGGCGCGTCCATGGCGGTGATTGAGCAAGCCAGAGATGTGCTGAGATCCCGGGCAGCATTCACCCGTCGATGGGCCGAGCTCACCGTGAGCTCCTCCGCCTCCCGAACAGCAGCGCAGACCGAAAACGGAGCTGCTCGCATCGCCGAAGGTGCGCCGACGCGCGGAATGTTCAAACGACCGTCGTCGTCCGCGCTCGTCGGGAGCGATCTCGCACACCCGCCGAATCCGCAAACAGCACGTGGGGAAGACCCACACCGAACCTAACCTCACAAACATGACCGACTCTCCGCACACGCAACTCCTCCACACGGCGTTGGACGCGTTACACGCGTTCGCCGAGGAAGTCGCCGGCGTGCACGCCGAGAACGCCCTCTCCACAGACTCGGCGCTCGAAGCAGACGCGCCTCTCTCCGAACACACTGAACCCGTCACCGACTGGGATGTGCACCTACAGCACTTGCGAGCGCAATACGAGGTCCAGTGCGCGGAACTGTCTCGTTGGCAGGCCGCTGTGCAGCAGGCTACCGAGAAGCAGCAACAGACGCGCACACAGGAGGCCGTCTCCGAATGGAGCGAGGAGCGTGACCGCCTGCGTGAGGAGTTGCGGCAGCTGCGAGAGCGACAACAACGAATCGTCGAGCAGTCCATACGTCTGAACACCGAATGGCAAGACTGGAAAGCGTTCCGAGACCGCGTGCTGGTCGGCGCCGCGGCCCGTGCCCGCCGGATGCGGGAGCAGCAGCAGGGGACACGGCGTCGCGGTCATTCCGGCGACACCACCACCCTGTCGGCGCAACGCACAGCGGACCGAGAGGCGCATGCGCTGTTGGAAATGGAACGCGATAATGCCGCCGTGCAGGCGTCCGCCGATCGCTTGCGGGAGGAGTTGCAGGCGCGACGGGCGCAAGAGAAGGAGCGGATCCGCCGCGAGCCGCATTTACACGCGCTGCTCAAACAGGTGGCGCAGTGGGAAGCGCAGTCGGAGCAGTGCACGTGGCAGCTAGCGCACATGGAGCAGGCGCGAGCCGCCTTGGAACGAGTGACGCGCCTGGCCATCCACCGCATGCGCCCGCCAGACACCTATGGTGCCTCGCCCGAGCCGGCGGGTGCCCCGCATTTGGCGGCCATGCGACGCGTGCTCACCGCGCTGCTAGCCCACGGCGGTCGGCTACAGCGAGAACAACTCTTGCGGGAAATCGCGGGCGATGCCGAGGGCGCGGCCATGGCGAAGCACGCCCTCGGCGCTCTGCACGAGGCGACCCTGCTGCGAGTGGACACGGCAGGTATGGTCCATCTCTGGTGACCGCCGCTCCTTATGAAACATTCCCCCGCAGCCACGGATGTTGCAGTGCTTGCACGGCTGACATTCGAAGCTCGGGCTCGTACACGAAACAATGCGCCACCCAATCGATGGCCAGCTGTACCTCATCGGCGTCCGCGCCGCGCCCCGCCCACGCCCGCTGCACCCGCTCCTGCAGACGACTCGGTCGTCCGGAAGGCACGTACAATGGCGGTCGATCGGGATGTTGCTCGGCACATCGCTGCAACAGGGATGAGGGTGGCGTGCCCAGCCAATCCCATATGGCGTGCAGGGAGCGCAGTTCGCTCATGGGAAACCCGGTGCCGCAGTCGAAGACCGGCATGCCCGGTTGCCGCATCCACAGCAACTCCAGCGCCAGACAGCCGGCAGCCCAGACGTCCGCCGCCATCGGCTGGCCTTCATCGCCCAGAAAGCACTCGTGGGCGCGACAGGCCGCATACGCGGGAAGCGATGGAGCGTCCGGTGCGGGCCACCGTCGCGCGTGCGACAAGTCGCCCAACGCCACGATGGACTCTTGTCGGTCACCCGATGGATTCGTACGGGCACAGTAAAACACATTGTCCGATCGCACATCGCCGTGCACCACACCGCGGTCATGCAAATGAGCCAGCGCTGCGACGACGCCACGCATCACCGAGCGCGCCTCTTGCAACCAAGCCGTCGCCGAACGCTCCCACCAACGCTCCGCCTGCCAGCGTTCCACCGCCGGCTCGCCGTACTCCATCACCAAGTACGCCACCGGCTCCGACTCCGACTCTTCGTCACTGTGCTCGCCGTGGTCAGAGATGACCTGCGCTCCCGAACATAGCGTGTGCACGGCGCGGATATGTGGGTGCGGCGTGACCGACTGCACCAACGCCAGCTCCTGCCGCGCCCGCTCCAACGCAGCCACCCCCTCCACACGCCGCAGCGCCACCACCTCGCCCGTCTCCAGCGCCTGTCCGCGCCACACTCCGCCGCTGCTGCCCTCGCCGCACCACTCCACCCGTCGATAACGGGGGAGGGAGGTGGAGCGGGGCGGTGCAGCACTCGGTGGAGGCGCTCTCGAAGATGCAGTGACGTCGGCAAGCATCGACCAGCCTATCCGTCTGACGGCAGCATCGCGCAGACTCCCTACAACGCCCCGATCCTACGTGGGCAACCCTCTGGCGCTCGTCACAGCTTCCACGCGCTCCGGTGCAGCGGACGCGGCAACGCGCCCCGCAACCGCAGCGATCGATCGCGCGGCCGCGGCGCCATCTGCGCTGCGCACCGGCGGTCGTCCTCGGGAGGAGGTGAAGGGGTGGTGCCGGGAGTGCTCGGGAGCTGTTGCACTCGACAGACGGTTCCGTTCGCACTGCACCATCACGCGCAGCAGGGTTGGGCGGTCTTCTCGTCTCCGAACATGGCCGAAAGCCGGTTGCACGGCGACGCCGAAGGTGCCGCTCGGCGGTGTGGTAACCGCGCCGACGACAGCGGGCCATCGTTGACCTTCTGCGCCCCACTCATTGCCTCGCACCCTAATCGACGTGTCGCGACCGCAGCGTTCGCCTCCAGCCGCCCATCCGGATTTCCACTGCACCGCTTCCGGCGTTCCCTACGCGCTCAGGCGCCGGCGCCGACACCGCGTCCGTCGGGCGCACCGCATCCCGCGCCGGAGCAGCGAGCGCTGCCGTCGACGCCGAGCGGCGAGTCCGACTGCTGGGAGATGGACTTTTACTCCATACCGGTGCGCGGGGCCAACGGCAAGCGACTGTGGGAACTGGTGGTGTGTGACGAGCAGGGCACGTTCGTGCACACCGAGACGTTCGCCAACAACCAGGTCAACTCGCAGGAGCTGCGGCGCGCGCTGGAGGCGCTGGTGTCCGCCGCCACCCACCGACCGCGGGTGGTGCGCTTTTTCCGGTCCGCCATGCGAAACATGATCAGTATTGCCCTGCAGGGCATCGATGAGGTGGTGGCGCAGCCGAGCCGCCGTACCTACGCCCTGCTGCGGGTGTTGGCGCACCGACAGCGACACGTCTACCCGCAGTTGCCCGGTTATGAGGCGGCGGGCGCGGCCACCTTGCGCACCATGGGCGACGTGGAAGTGACGCCGTTTCTGGCGCTGGCCGAGTCGCTCAGCCACACCGTCGATTTCGCGGCCGCGATACGCCTGCCGGACGAACTACGCGGCGACCGGCTGTCGTTCGCCTCGGTGCAGCTGTCGCAGGTGGAGATGTTTCGCCAGGCGGACTTTTGTCAGATATGCCCGGTGGCCTTCCCGCACTTGCCGCTGGGCGACGAGGTGGGCGGCGACGAGGCCGTCACCCCCGAAACCCTCATACCGGGCGTGGTGGTGTTCAGTGAGCGCGCGCTGCCGCTGGCCGCCCGCCTGGCCGGCGTCGAGCTGGCGCAACTGAACGTCGACCTGAAACGCGACCAACTCCACCTGGAATGCAGCCTGGATACATCGTACGTGTTTTCCAACATCCGCTCGTCCATGCGCGCGGACGCCGAAGCCTTCCAAACGGCCAAGAGAAAAGCCGAAGGCCTGCACTTTATGGCCGTGCAGCGACGCGAGGACGACGATCGAGTCGTCGGTTTCTGGCTTATGCGCGACCCGACCGCCGTATCCTGGTAATAAAACGAACGCGGCAGAGATGAGCGCGAGTCGATATGCCTCTGCACACTTGGACGCCTGGAGAGATCCGATGCGGAACGCCACATCCCCCGAGCCCAGCCTGCCGTCGCTCGTGACTTGCGGGAGCGCGCACGCGTTGCCCATCGCCCACCGATCGATCGATCGATCGACGGAGCGGTGCGCGCGACCCGGTGCGCGGCAGGTGGATAGCGCTGCGGGTGAACGCCGCCTCGCCGAACAACGTCGCTGCCAGTCGGCCAGCCCAGGTATTCCGTGGAGGGGTGAGCCCACTGTGCGCGGTGTGCGGCGAGGGAGAGGTGGGCGACGGCGGTGACAAGGGCGGTTTCTTTTTATTCCAGGGCCATGTTGGGTGGGCGCAGTTCGAGCGAACGTTCGTTCGATGCGACGCGATCGCGCCTGTCGCTGGACGCATCGCGGACGCCGACCACGACCACCACCGCGGAGGAGCAGGCGCTCATTGAACAGTTGCGAGCGCTGTTGGCGTCGGAGGGTCGGTTGGCGGACGCGGCGGTGGCGTCCTGGGCGACCGATCGTTGTCTGCGGCGGTATGTGCGGGCGCGCGATCACCACCTCGGGCGGGCGCACGACATGATCTGCAAGTCGATCGAGTGGCGCTTGCGAGTGCATCCGGAGCAGGTGGTGTGTGAGGCGTGTGCGCGCAATCCGCGCTCGCACAATTTCCGGCGCGTGGGGCGCGCGCTCAACGGCGAGCCAGTGATGTTCAGTACGTTTGCGGGCGTGGAGGACTATGTGCCAGCGCACAACATTGAGCACCTGCTGAGCCACATCGAGGAGGCGGTGGGGGTGCGTGCCCGATGGCCGGACCGCGACCCGTTTCCGGAGTCGTATATCTGGGTCATCGATTTTGCCGGTTTCAGCATGCGCCACCTGCACCCGGGCGTCGGGCGCGCCAGCTTGGCCATGTTCAGCGATCACTACCCGGAGCGGCTGCGGTTGGCAGTGTTGGTGCGCGCACCGCTGCTGTTTCGCGGGCTGTGGGCTACGCTGAAACCGTTCATCGACAAGCGGACCTGCAAGAAGATCGTGTTCGTGCGCGAGTCGCACGCGCCGACACTCTTCGACCAGATCTTCCCGACGGTGCTCACCGAGTGGCTGGTGCGAGAGCTGCGCCAAGTTCGCGACCGTCAACGCGTCAAGCTGAAGGATGTGTGGTCGGAGTGGAGTCCGGCATGGGACGACGACCAGCAGGATTGGCGACGTTGGTACCCCGGGGAGACATCGCTGGTGGATGCGCCGCGCCTCAGCCACGACGGCGCCATCTGCTTGCCTCTGCGCCACGGGCGATGCTCGACGGATCAGGAGGCGCGCGAGGACACCTTTCACGATGCGTGCGGTGTGCCGTGCAGCAGTGCGGTCACCTGAATCGGTGGCCGGCGAGACGTGCAGGGCACGTTGCGACGCTCACCGCCGCACCCGGTGATGGCGGTGAAGCTATGATTGATTGCATCCACTGCACGGCGGTCGCAACGATATGGCGGAGGCGGATCATGCTATCCACGGGGCATCATGCGCGTGGCCACTCCCATCAAGAGATCTTCGAAGCAAAACGCCCGGCTCCTCTCTCCCTATAGCTCTGCTACAGACGCCATCAGCCCTGCCGCCTCCCTCATACTGCTCTACGCCTGGTTCGCCTCGCCGGCGGCTACCCGCTGCTGCAGGGCGTCGGCCACGGCCCGCACAAGAGGATCGGCCTGTTCCGGCTCCAGTCGCGGGCCAGACTTGGGATGGCGTATCAGCGCGTCGCCGGCATGCCGCGGCACAATGTGCAAATGCAGGTGCGGTATGAGCTGCCCGGCCTCAGAACCGTCGTTGATCAGCAGGTTGCACGCGGGCGCACCGACCGCCTGCTTGACGGCGGCCGCCACCGCGGGCACACAGGCGAACACTCGCGCCATCTCCGCACCGGTCATGCTCTCGGTGGTGGCGTGGTGCCCCTTCGGCACGACCAGGGTGTGGGCGCGCGTGGCCGGAAACAGGTCCAGAAACGCCACACAGTCGTCGTTTTCGAACACCTTGTAGCAGGGCACTTGCCCGCGGACGATTTTGCAGAACAGGCAGTCGGGATCGGTACGCCCGGGCGCCGCTCCAGCCGTTTTGCTGCCGCTGTCGCTGGACATGCTCGCCGACGGTAACGTGCGGACGACGAGACAGGTCGCGGACCGCGCCGCCCGGACACGGCAGACGGGCGCGATGGCTCGCTCGACGCCCCCGCGTCGAGCACTCCGACCCGACAGCAACCACGGATCCGCAAACGCCGCCGGCGCTGTCCCGCTCCAAACACGACGGCAAGCACGTGATACCCCGACCGTCCACCGCCACGACAGGGACATGCAACCCGGGTGGGTGCTCCGGGCGCGATAAAGCTCGCCCGGGGAAAACGCCACCGAACGTGCGTGATGACCGCGCCAAACGAATACCCTCCACGTTGTTATCACCGGGGTGCCGACGTTGCCGCTCCCTCCGGCAGAGCGCATCGGAGCACCACACGCGATGTCCACACGTCGGGTTCGGCTCGAGCAACCGCAGTTTCCCTTACGTTTCCTCGATAAGGGACACCGCGCGGCACGCGAGGGAATCCGCCGTTTCGGTGTTCTCACGTTCGCGATTCGCGTCGTCGAGGGTGCGCGCGCGGTGCCCCCGGGGGGGAGAGATATGCGCCGCGGCAGCGGTTTGCCGCGGCGCATCGCTCTCCGTCCGTGACGGACGCGTTGCTCTTGTGCGGCGGGAGTGTCCACTGCGGCGGCCCGAGCGTGTACCGACGGGCGTGGTGGCGTCCTTCACCTCGCTGAAGTCACCTGTTGCGGTCACGACGACAGCGACCGACCGAGGGCATCTATGGGCAGCGCGGGGACGGCGGCGTGGGGTCATGACAAGCCGCCCGTAGCGGAGCGGTGGGTGGTGCCGTCGGCGGGCGAGCGCGCGGCCCGCGGCTTGGCGTTCGAGGAGGCTAGCGGGCGCCGTCCATCGCGGGGTCGCTCGGCGGAGGGACGGGCGCGCAGTACGAGTCGCAACGGGCGGCACTCGGTCGAAGCGGGCACTGGCGAGGCGGCGGCCTGTCGACAGAACGGGTTGTCAACGGCGGGCGACGTGGACGACCGACCGGCGTCGATCGGCGCAGAGGCTGGCGAGGGACGGCGCTCGCCCGCCAGCAGTGGTGGGCATGGTGCGCGCTCTTGCAGCCCGTCCACCGGGCGCGGCGGGGACGCACTGCGTTGTGGGCAGTGTCAGCGAGCGTTTTCATGTGCATCGCACTTGCGTCGCCACGAGCGCGACGTGCACCAGAAAGTGCGCCTGCATCCATGCTTTATGTGCGAGGCGTCGTTCAAGCGCCGGCAGCACCTAGAGGGGCATCTGGAGGCCATTCACGGCTGTCACGAGATGGAGGGGCGCGACCTGCGGGTGATGGCGCGGGCGGCGGCCGAGGTGTCGAGCACGCAGGTGCGCTCGCGCAGCGTGTCGGCAGTGGAGCGCATGAGGTACTATGAGCGCCCACTGCCCACCGTGGTAGGCTCGGCGCCGCCGTACGCCACGACGACGCCCCCGCGCGTTTGCTTATCGCTATCGTCGTGGCATCCACAACGCGAGACATCGGCCTCATCCGGTTGGACGCATGCGGACGTGCTGGCACCGGAGACAACTGCCGCCGCCACCACGGATGTGTCTCCACCACGTGACACCCCCGCTACCGACTTCAACAGCTGGCCGGGCGGCGCCGAACCGTACAGCGATTGGCGTGAGTTTTGCAACGTGCTATTGCAAGAGCCCGGCGCGGCGCATCCGAATCACGTATCGGGCGCGCGGCACCCCGAACACGCCGCCGCCAGCGACCTGCCGGTGGTGCCCGCGGACGTTTCCGCGGACATTTCCGACGCGCAGGCGCAGCGTTGGCCATCTATGGACGCCCTCTATCCCGCCGCCGACGCCTATCGCAACGAGAACCATTGGCGCGCCTCACCGCCGCTGGCCAGCAACACGCTGCCGCTCTTCCGAGACCTGCTTCCAGCCGCACCAGAACCGACCCCACCCGCCACCGAACACCCGCTGCATGCCTATGTGGAAGACGCCTACCCCGCCGCGCGGACCGGATATCCGTGGAGGGACTGAGGACCGCCCGGTATTGCCGCTTGTAAAGTGTGTGTGTGTGTGTTTGCCTCGTGAGCGCCGCGACCCGTTCGGCGCTACCGTAATGGACTCGATACACGCATAGAGAGGAGAGCTCGTGCCAATACACAACCCACACAGAGACGAATCCGTCCGTCTTCCTGCACATACATACACGCATACACACACGCAAAATGCGCTGCTCCCCGGGCGGCGTGCCCCGATGGTCATCCGGGGAGGGAACCGTTTCGGGGCGCGTAGCGGGAACGACGACCGATGGAGCGTATGGAGTCGAATAGGGGAGTGCGTAAAGACACAACGTCGCTACTCAATGCGCAGACGGTGGAGGTGTTGCAGCGGTTGCGGGAGTGGTGGCAAACGGCGGGGCTGGCTCTTCCACGAGACGGCACCGGCGATGGCATCGGTGCTCCCGGGCCACAAGTGCCGGACGCGTGGCGAGCACTGGAGCGATCGCTGTGGCGTTATCACGCTCGATGGAAGCGAGGTCGACACCGGCGGCACTTGCACCGCCATCTCGTTCGGTTCTGGAGACGCGTTCTGCGGGATGATCCGCTCTCTCTGACGAACCGCCTCATCCACGCTTTGCACGACTCCCGGGAATCACCGACGGCAGACGCATCGTTGCTGGCGGCGTTGGAGTTGGCAGCGACCGCGGTATCTCCGGACACCGCGTCTACACCCTGTGCTGTTCGGGCGTTGGAATATCTGTGGGAGGCGGTATGGGTGCGCAGGCTGGATGCGTCTGCCTGGTACCGCGTATACCCGTGCATGCCGGCGGTGATGCGTGGGGCCAGCGAGACAGCACCGGATGCCGAGGCGGAGAGCGCCTTGGAGCGCGTGTTTGGGGCCGCTTTGGATCGCGCGCTGCGCCGGGAGCCGGAGCGCGGCTGGCGACAATTGGCGCACCTGGTGGAGGCCGGCGTCGACTGGCCGGTGGGCGGGATGCCGCGCGATGGACGGCCCCTGCCGCCGTCGGTGCGCAACGGCCACGGGGTGCTGCGGTGGTTGCAGCGACAGGTGGTGCCGCTGTTGCCACGCGCTCTGGGCAGCGAGCTCCCGGCAGTGCCAGAATGCGCCTTGCGCATTCTGCAAGCGCTGGCGGCGGCGGAGGCGAACGCACGCCCGGCCTATGGGGAGGCGTTGGCGGCCGCCGTCGACACGTGTGTGCAATGGGCCACAGCGGCGGTGGCAGACCGCCAACGCGCCTCCTCATGGTTGTACGAGTCGCTGTACGTGCTGGCGGATGCGGTGCCCGTGCACGGCGATACGGGCGAAGCGATGCATCGTCCGGCGCATCGAGCCCTGTTGACGTTGTGGCGCTCGCTAGAGCAGGAGAGCGGGGAGGAGCGTGTGGCCGCGGCAGTGCAGGCACTGCGACGTTGGGTGTATCGATGGCAACGTCCATCTGGCCGGGCGTTACCACCGGAGGTGGCCGACGCGCTGGCTCGGCGTCGACATGCGATGCTGGAACGGGAGCGGATCGGCGCAACGACGACAAGCGGCGGACAAGCGGTCGCCCAGAACGTCACCGACAGTCCGCGCCTCACCTTGTTATGGTGGCAGTGTCTGTCGGCGGTCGTTGCCGACGCCGCCGATGCGAAACAACATTCGATCAACGGCTGCGCAGAGGCGTGTGCCCCTCTCCAGTCGCCCGAGTGGCAAGGATTGTTGGCGGCGGCGGAGAGGCGGGCCACTGTCCAACCCAGCTTGGCGTTCTATCTCATGTGCCAAGCGCTACAACAACAACAACAACAACAGCAGCAGCAGCAGCAGCAGCAGATGCCTGCGGTTCACGACGCGCACCTGGCCATCGCGTTCGGCGCCGACTTGCTGGCCGCTCCGGCCACGCTGTCGTTGGGCGGTCTGTGGCCGCAGTCGGCGTGGCCATGTCGGCGACGCGGATCGGTCGGAGTGGCCTGGCGCGCGGCGGTCACGCTCACCGAAGACGCGGTGTCGTGGCTGGCGGCGCGGCTGTCGGTGGAGGGCGAGGCAACGCACCATGAACACCACACTCGGCGTTTAGCAGAGACGCTGGCGGCGTTGTGTGTGGTGGATTTTTTCGGCGACGAGCAGGCGCTCTTGTCCCGACTGGTGCACACGCCTGACGAAGCGCGCTGGCGGTTGTTGCAATCATGGGGGCGGCTTGGCGCCAAGGACGTGCCACTGCCGTGTCTGTCGGCGTCGGAGGTGCAGCGCATGATCGGATGCCGCGCACGACAAGCAGCGGCAGCAGCAACAGCAGCAGCGAATGGGGAGGCGATATCGCCGGCGCCTGCCTGGTTGTGGCGTGCCCTGCACGACCGTTTCGGGGCCATGATGACCGAGTGGATGCAGCGGGCAGACGAGGCGGTGCCGCGTGCGGCTCGCGAATGGGTGCTGCTGCCGCCAGAATCGATGTCGCTGCAAGCAGCAGCGCTCGATCCGATGCGAGCGACGGCCACGCGGCTGGTCAGCGCGCTGTGCAGAACGCTGCTGCCTCGTGTGGAGGTGCAGCGATATGCGTTGATCGTCTGCCATCTGCCGGTGATGCGCCCAGCGGCCATCATGCAGTGGCGACAGGCGTTACGCCGGACGACATCGTCATCCGCACCGACAAATGTGGATGTGCCCGCGCTGGCGGAGGCATTGCGCCAGACCTGCACGGAAATGGCAAGCGCGAAACCATCGTTGGCGGATGCGTTCGTGGAGACCGCCCGTCGCGGCACCCAGAGTCTGTATGTGGCGGGCGTACTGCCGCCGATGACGTCGATCTCGTGGGAAGCGGTGAAGCGACATCGGGCGGATCGCTTCCTGCAGACGTGCCTGGCGCCGACGCTACGACAACTGGCCAGCCACCCGTGGCAGGAGGGCGATTTCGGGCTGTTGCTGACGACCATGGATCCGGCCCCGGAGCCTCCATCTCAACCACCCTCCCAACCGTCCGTCGCGACGAGCGCCCGCGACCGCCAGCAACTGCAGGCGGAGCGCGATCGACACGCCAGCCAACAACGCGCCTATGCCGAGGCGCTGGCGGCGTACACCACGCGTCAGCAGCGACGACAGCAACTGCGACAGTGGATGCAGGAGGCGCACGTGGTCGTCGCGGGTATGCTGGTGGGATGGGGTGCGGCGGTGCGGGCGGACCGGTTGCAACCGCCACCGTGTGCCTGCCTGGTGGAGCACGCCGTGGCGCTGTTGTGGCCGTTGCGCCAGCGCATGCAGACGATGTATCTGCGGGCGGCGATAGCGCAACTGGCGCTGCTGGCGTCGCGGCTGCCAGCGGAGACGACGGGAGTGTCCGGCATCCGTTTGCCCGACGCGTTGCGTCCGGCGGTGATCGAGGCACTGGTTGCCGAGCGGGAAATGCAACGTCGCCCGACGCTCGACGCTCTTTTGCGGACGGTGGATGAGGCATTGCAGGCGGCACCGTTGCAAGGTACCGCGGCAGCGCTCAGCGCGCCCACCGCCGCGCTCTTGTCGCCGCTGCTCACCGGCGCGCTGCACCACTCGGCGCCGGTGTCGTCGGCCAGAGCATCCGCCATCGCTCTGCGCATCCTGCAGCGACAGAGCGCCTACGTCAGCGAGGCGGAGCGCGCCGGATGCGCATGGCCGCTGTTGCGCGCCGATGTCGTGGCCGCGGTGCACGCCGCCCTGGAGCACGCGGTGACCGTTTCTGACGACGATGACCTCGGGTGGTCCGACGCTCGCCAGACGGCCGAGTGTGTGGCCACGACGCTGCAGCACTTGCTGGAGCGATCCTCGTCATCGTCGTCCTCGGCAGCGGCTGCTGCTGCCGGTCGCGACGCTTGCGCCCTGGGCGACGAGGACACGGTCTTGCAGCGCGCGCTGGAGCAGCTGGCCGCCGGCGCGCTGTCGACGCACGCTCGGGTGCGCCACGCCTGGACGGAGGCGCTGTTGCGCATGCGATCGTGTGCGACGGATCTTCGACTAGCCCGGCCGCTGTTCCTCCTTGCGCACGATGTCGATGCCGGGGTGTCCGCCCGGGCACGCACGGCGGCAACCGACGGCAAGTCGACGGTGTCGCTGGAGTCGTCCGCGGAGTATTTTTTGGCGTTGCTCGCGCATCCACATGGCTCGGTGCAGGCGGCCGCGGCGAACGCTCTGGCCCGTCTGCTGGCCGAGGCGCACGCCCGATGGGAGGCGTCGGACGGTACGGCGCCGTTTGCCGACGGCCGGTCCTTGTTGGAGCGACTTGCGCGTCGCTTGGAGGACTGCCTGCAGCGACGGCTGTCGTTGGAGACGGATGCACAGCCGACGTCGTCCGTCGTGCGTGTCACCGTTCGGGAACGCGACGCCCGGGCTGACGCTATAGCGGCAGCGGATCACACCGCCAAGGGCATCGCCCGCGCCTATTGGGCGCTGTGCACGCCGCCGCCTGACAGCGCTGCCGCCCCCGCGGTGAGCGCTGCCGCATCCCTGTTATTGCCGCTGCTGCTGCAGTCGCTGTGTGACTGCGGCTTGGCGTACCCGGACGAGTCGGTGCGGTGCACGCTGGAGAATGCCGCGGTGACCGCCGTACAACACGCCGCACCCGCCGACATACCCGGCGCCTATGATGCGGTGACCGCGGCCATGGCCAGGATCGGGCGGGACACGGTCGTCGCCGAGCGCGGTCGCAACAAAGCACGGGTAGCGTCGTCGGCGCTGATCCAGGCGGCGACGGTGTTGCGCCTGTCGGATGCCGCGGCCGTCGATGCCGAACCGACAGCGCTGCTGCTGCTACGCAACGTGGTGATGACGGCCGACGTACACGATCGCCGACTTTGCGCGGCGACGGCATATGCCGCGATCGTACAGCGTCGGGCGCGACGAGACGATTCGGTGACGACGCTGACGACCGCCGCCGTCGAGGAGCATTGGCAGGAGGCGGTGAGCAGCGCCTCGGCGCCGGAATGCCGTCGCGGGGCGGCGATATTGTTGGCGGCGTTGGTGCAGGTGGGTGGCGCGCGACTGCTGACCCAGACGCAGCTGTTGGATCGGGCGGAAGAGGCGCTCACGACGACAAACGCCTCGGACACCATCGCCAAGGAGGGCGTGCTGGGGGTGCTGGCAGCGCTGGCCGAACGCCTCGGCGCCGCGTTCGAGCCGTACGGCGTGCGCGTGCTGCCGCTGCTGCTGCAGACCGTCAGCGATTCCCATGCGGTGGTGCGGGCGGCCAGTCAGGCGGCGGCGCGCGCGTTCATGGCGCAGCTGACCCCGCAGGGCGTACGCCTGGTGCTGCCGCCGGTGATGGAGGCACTGGCAGCCACCGATGCCAACTGGCGCACCCGCACCGCGTGCCTGGAGCTGCTGGTCACGACGGTGTCGATGAGCCCGCATCAGCTGGCATACGCGCTGCCGCAGCTGATGCCGCATCTGACCGCCGCCCTCACCGATGTGCATCCGCGGGTGCAGGCGGCGGCTACGCGCGCCCTCCAGGCGCTCGTCGCGGTGGCGCTGGACGATGCCGGGGAGGCGGACGGGGAGTCGATGGCGGCGGTCGTTCTGGAGGCGTTTCGACAGCCGGAGCGCCATCTGCCGTCGGCGCTGACGTTGCTGTCCACGCGATGGCCGACGGCAACGACGACCTCAAGCACGACCAGCAGCGAGCAGCGACAACGCGCCCAGGTGGCGCTCCATGCCCTCCTGCTGCCGTTGTTGCAACGCGGTCTGGCACATCGGTCGTCGGCGGTGAAACGCTCGGCGATGCAGGCGTTGTCGGAGGTGGCCCGACAGACGGACGCCGCCGCCGCCGCCGTCGCCGCCGCCGCACCCGACATGCCCTCATCAGCATCGTCGTCGTCGTGGCCGGAGAGGACGTGGTCGACGGCGCTGAGCCCGTCGCTACAACGGGCGCTGTGCGACCCGCAACCGGAGATTCGCGATGCCGCCGCCGTCGCCCTGGGCAGCATGGCGCGCCTGTTACGGTGCGCTACCGCAGCGACGGATACACTGCCGCCGGCGCTGCAACAGCTGGTGGAGACGCTGTGGCAACAGGCCACGGCCGGTGAGCGCCCGGTCGCCGAACGCAGTGGTGCGGCACATGCACTGGCCTGCATGCTGAGCGCGTTAGCGGATGATGGTGTCGCATCGACACGCGCTGCCCTGCAGGCGTGCACCGTACAGCGGGCACTGCAGACGTTGCGGCGCGCTGCTTCGGAGGCCCGGCGGGGCCGCCTCCACGAAGAACACGGCAGGGACGCGACGACGCCCCAACGGGCCGATGCCGCCGCTCGACAAGGCGCGCTCGAGTTGTTACGGTACGCGGGCGATGCTGCTGTCGGCCTCGACGACGGTGATTGGGCGGAGGCATGGCCGCTGATGGTGGGCGCGCTCGGCGACGATAGCGATGCGGTGCGAGAGGCGGCGCTGGCGGCCGCCCAAACCGTGCTACATCGGTATGCCCTGCGTACAGAATGCGTGCGCACGGTGCTGTTGCCGCCGCTGACCGTCGCCACCACGGATGCGCAGTGGCGCGTGCGCGGTGCCGCCTGTCGCCTGCTGGGACAGCTGCTGAACGACATGGCGCAGGGGCGGGAGGATGCGGCCGACGACCGCAACACCGACCGTTGGGTGGCGCACTGGGATGCGCTGTTGGGCACCGACGGTCGCAACGCATTGTTGGCGCGTGTGCTGCTCCTGCGACACGACCCCATGGCGGGCGTGCGCGAGACCGCCCACGCGGTGTGCCAATCGCTGGTGCGGCATGCGGCGCGGGTGCAGCGGGAGACGCTGCGGCCCCTGGTGCACGTGGCGGTGTTCGAACTGCTACTGCTGTCGTCGTCGTCGTCGTCGTCGTCGTCGTCAGTGGAAGAGGAGGGGGATGGTGTTGCGGCTGTGGCCGTCGTCGTCGTCGACGACGAACGGCAGCATCTGGCGGGGGCGGCATTGGCGGATGTGGCCGCCAAAATGGCCGACGAGGCACTGCCGCAAATCGTGCCGCCGCTGGTGAACGCGCTGGAGAGCGCCGAGGATGCGCGCTGGGTGCCCAGACGTCGGGCGGTGGCCGCCGTGCTGGAACAAGTGGCCCAGGCGACGCCACGCGCGGCGCTGCAGGCGTTTGCCGAGGCGTTGTGGGTGCCGGCCACGCTGCAGTGTCTGCGCGATGCTGACGAGGCGGTGCGGGCGGCGGGCGGAGCGCTCTTCGCCCGTCTGTATCGCGCCCTGGGAGAGCGGGCGGCCATGGAGACCATCGTGCAACCGCTGCTGGAAGAGGAGGAGGAGGAGGGGGAGGAGAAGAAGAAGAGGGAGGCGGGAACGTCGTCGACATCCACATCGACGGTCATGGCGGCGCTGCAACAGATCTTTGCGGGGCCGGCGGGTACGCGGCTGCTGGCGCTGGCCGTACCGCAGTGGCTGGCGGCGTATCGGGTGACGGCGTTGGCGACGGCGGCGCGGGCGAGCGGTCGTCTGTTCGAGACGTTTGCACCGACGGTCATCCAACGGGCGTTGTCGGAGGCGAATGCGCGACGACGCATCGCGGTCGCCACCTCTGACGATGAGCACCACCTGACGGGATCGGCCGACGTCGATACCGCCGAATCGTTGTTGTGGGAGGCGTTGGCGCGCGCCACCCCGGACACCACCATCACCCACTTGTTGCCGCGGTTGGGAGACTCGGCGGTGGCGTCGCGGCTGGTGGCCGCTACCGCCGTCGAGCGGTGGGCGGCGGCGGTGCCCGATGTCGCCGTGTTGGTGTCCCACGGCGAAGCGGTGCTGGAGGCGCTGCTGCCGGGCATGGTGGATCCGGACGCGCAAGTGCGGCACAGGACGTATCGGGCGTTTGTGATGCTGACCGAACGGGTGCCGGTGCGTGGTGACAGCGGCGGCAGCGGCAGCAGCTCGACATCCGCATGGTCGAATCTGTGGACGGCGAGTGCGTTGCGGATCACGCGCATGGCCTGGCAGCAGGTGGCCGCGTTGCGCGACACCGACAACCCCCCGTCGCCGTGGCCGGCAGCACCATTCATCGCTCTCTATACGCAGTGTGTGTTGCATTCGGTGCCGGAGGCGCGCGAGCAGGCCGCGCTGGCCATCGCCGAGCTGGCGGCGGCGGTGCCGTCGGCGACGCACTTGCAGCCGCACCTGATGAAGCTGACCGGGCCGCTGATCCGGGTGCTGGCCGAGCGGTGGCATCCGTGGCAAGTGCAGGCGGCGGTGTTGCTGGCGTTGGTGCAGCTGTTGCAGCACGGCGGCGGGTCGGCGCTGCGGGCGTTTGTGCCGCAGCTGCAGAGCACGTTCCTCAAGTACGCGTTGGAGGAGCAGCGTATGGTGCGCGTGCGTAGCGTCGAGGCGCTGGCGGTGCTGATGCGGCAGTATCGGCCGCGGTCGGAGGCGATGTGGTGGGAGTTGGTTACGGTGGCCGGTGGCGGAGGCGGTCGGGATACGTCGGCGCCCTCGTGGAGACGGCTGGCGGCGCTGGAGGCGTTGCGCGCCACCGTGTGGGCGTGGGACGGCAAGGCGACCGCCGAGACGGTATCGGCGGTGCAGGAGGTGGCGCGACAGGCCCTGGGCGACGCGCTGGATGCGGCGCGCCAGGCCGGGGCGCGCTTGCTGGGCGCGTTGTTGCACGCGCAAGCCGGCGATGCCGAGGCGGTATCGCGGCTGTGGGAGGCGGCGGTGCCCATGGCGGATGGTGGCCACGTCGGTATGGCGGCAGAATCGGTGGCCGCCCGACACGGACGTCTGCTGGCCATCGAGGCGTTGTTGCACGCGGGCGCATCGTCGGCATCGTCGACCGTGTGGTTACCGCCGGAGTATGTTGCGCGCATCGAGGTGGTGCTGGAGCGGTCGCTCGACGATGAGGCCGCGCCGGTGCGCGCCGCCGCCTGGACCGCCGCCGCCGCCATGTACGCGGAGACCGTCACCCGTTCCCTGCCCGCCTCGATTCGACCGTCGATCACCACCTCCGTCGATTGGGTGCGGCGGGCGCAGCGCACCGTGCAGACCGATGCGGTGCTGGAGGTGCGCGATGCCGCGGTGCGCGCGCTGGGTCGTTTGGGTGACGCGGACGCGGCAGCAGCGGTGTTGGAATCGATCGCGCACGGCAAGCGGACGACGACGAGGGATGGTGGTGGTGGTGGTGGTGGTGGTGGTGGTGCTGGCTATCCGGTCAGCCTGCGGGTGACCGCTGCCGAGGTGCTGGCACAACGAGAGCGACCTGCGCAATAACATTTACCGCGCTTCAAAACGGATGCAACTTCAACCGGATATGCGGCGGCGACCGTCCCTCGCGCTCCTCCACGTCCATTCCGTCGTCCCTCATGGCCTCATCGGAGGCGTCGGGCATCCCTGTACGACTCGCCCGTCGCACCGCCTGCATATCGTCCCCCGTGGATTCGCTGTCGCTGGACGACGCCCTACTACCCGAGGTGCCGCGCAGGTACTCTTCGTCCTCATCATCATCCGGCTCCCTGCTGGATGCCGAGGTGGACCAACTGGGCGATGTGCTGCCGCGCGAGGTCGTCGTGGCGGTCATCCTCGTCGTCGCCACCTCCGACACGCCCTCCTGCTCCTCACACCATTGCGCCTGGTGCGGGTCGGTCGCGCGGGGTCGTTTGCGCAGCCGGCCGCGTCCGCCCTCGTCGTCCGCCTCCCGCGTCCGTCCTCCGCGTCGCCGGCCGCGCCCTACTCCATTCCCCACCGCCGCTTCCCAGCCGTGCGGCTCCATCCAGTCGCGTCCGCTGCGATACCCGTATTGCTCCGGTGCCCGTATAAAAGCGGGCACTTCCGCGTCGCACAGCAGCCGCGGATGCACCCGCTGCAGCTCCTCCAACGAAACCGCCTCCGGTGATACGCCGCGTTCGCGCGCCACCTCCTCCCGGTCCATCTCGGTGAACAGTCGATACTCCTGGTCGCTGCGCGCTAACAGCCGATTCAGCTCGTCCAGCGTGGCCACACTGCCGCGCACCTCGTCCGGCAGATCGTCCTCGGACTCTTTCAGCAGCTGTTTCAACATTGCCTCGCGCTCGCTGTCCTTGGCGTCGTGGTGAAACATGCCGGCGCGGATGATCTTCTGCTCCAGGCCGCGCTTGAACTCAGCCGTCTCCAGCACGTGCTGTTCGATGCTGCGCGCGGTCACCAGCCGGAACACCCGCACCGCCCGCGTCTGTCCGATGCGATGCGCGCGGTCCTGCGCCTGGATGTCCATCTGCGGGTTCCAGTCCGAGTCGAACAGGATGACCGTGTCGGCCGACTGCAGGTTCACGCCCAGGCCGCCGGCGCGCGTGGTCAACAGAAACACGTGGTAGCGCGTGTGCGGCGAGTTGAACTCCTCCACCAGCCGCCGGCGCTCGTCGGCGGCGGTCAAGCCCTGCAGCCGCAGACAGGGAATGCCGCGCGCCTCCAGCAGCCGCTCCTGCAGGTCCATCACCCGGGTCATCTGGTTGAAGATGAGCAGGCGGTGGCCGGTGCGCAGCAGCTTGCGCACACACGCGTCCAGCATCTGGAATTTGCCGGACGCGCGCACCAGCTGGTCGATATCGGCGCTGCCGCCGGCGGCAGCGTAGTCGATGTGGAAGAGGTACGGATGGTTGACGATCTTGCGCATCTGCATCTTGCCGTTGCTGAGGCGGTCGTTGCGGTGCCGACCGCCGCGATCCGTAAAGGCGACGCGCTCGTTGCGCACCAGCTGCCGGTACACCAGCCGCTGCCAGGCGGACATGTCGCAGAGCAGTGTGAGTTCGCGCTTCTCCGGTAGGCGCTCGCCGCCGCGCAAGATGTCGTCCTTGAGGCGCCGTAGCAGAAACGGCCGCAACACCTTGTGCAACCGGTGGATGATCAGCAGCGACTCCTCCTCGGCCAGCTCCACACTCTCGCCCACCCCGGTCAGGTTGGCGAACGGCGCGTTGAACCACGCCTCGAACGTCTCACACGACGAGAAGATGTTCGGCAGCAGAAAGTTGAGCAGCGACCACAGCTCCGCCAGCGAGTTGTGCAGCGGCGTGCCGGTGAGCAGCAGGCGGTTGCGCGAGCGATACCGCTGGCCGAGCACCTGCGCCAGCTTGCTCTCCGCGTTCTTGATGCGGTGGCCTTCGTCGACGACGATGTACGACCAGGCGATGCGACTCAGCGTGGGGCGCGATCGCAGCACGTACTCGTAGGTGGTGAGCAGGACGTGGAAGGAACATGCGCCGTTGCCGCCGAGGCGCTCGTCGTGCGACAGCTCCCGTGCCAGCCGCTTGCGCACCGTCTTGTCGCCCTTGAACACGAAAACCTGCAGCGCCGGCGCCCAACGGGACAGCTCGTTCTCCCAGTTGCTCAGCGTCGACAGCGGCACCACGATCATGAACGGACCGTAGTCGCGCGCCGTCTCCACCAGGTGGCACAGCAGCGCGATGGTCTGGACGGTCTTGCCGAGTCCCATCTCGTCGGCCAGCACGCCGTTCAGTCGGTTGTTGTACAGCGACAACATCCACTCCACGCCGGCCAGCTGGTACTGTTTCAGCTCGCCGCCGGTCAGCAGGCGCGGTTGCCGCTTCAACGACTCGCGCACCTGATGCACCAGCTTGTAATAGTCGTCGGGCGCTAGCGACGATGGTTTGGCATCGGCTGCTGCCGCCAGCGGCTCCTCGCCGCGGCCGCGTTGCACGATACTGCCCAGCTGCAGCAGATACGCGTCAGTCTGTTCCAGGATGAGTTTGAGGCGTTCGTTCTTGGTGTTCTGCAGCAGTTCGCGGTACGCCTCCTCGTTGTCCTCGCGGAGCGCCTGGATGCGGCGGCGCTCCTCTTCGCGCTCCCGACGGTGGTCGGTGCGCTCCTTCTCCTCAAAGTGTTTGCGCACTTCGCGGTTGAGACGTGCAGTGGCGCGCTCCACCTCCTCGCGAAAGAAGGTGCGGAAGCGCGACACGTGCTCGTCCAGCGCCCGGTAGAAGAGCAGCGCCTCCCGGCGGCGATCGCGCTCCTCCAGCTCGCGCTGTCGACGGCGTTCGCGCTCGTGCCGCCCCAGCTCGATGCGAATGCGTTTGGTGGGCATGCGGTTGCTGGGGCCGGCCGCGCGCGCCTCATGATGCACCCAACGGGCCTCAGCTCGCACCGCCGCCTGGGTCGGCAGCAGCTGCAGCGCTTTGGCGCGCATTTGCAACGCCAACAACTGCCTTCCCGCGCGGCGCTGCATCGCGGTATCGCCGCGCTGGTAGGCTGCGGCCGCGGTCAGCTCCAGCTGCGTCGCTTGCCGCTGCAGGGCGTCGATGGCCACACAAAGCCGCGCCTGCACCTCGCGTTGCCGTTCGGCGTGCAGGAATGACGCATCCAGCACCGGCAATCGATACACCGCGGCGGCCGCGCTCTTAGCGTCGTCCGGGTTGGCGAACAGCGGCAAGGTGCTCACTTGCAGCCGGTACTGCGATTCATCGTCGTGCGCCTGCGACTCTTCCTGCGCGCGCTCCGGCTCCGCCGCCAGCAGTTGCTTTTCGACCGCCAACAAGCGCTCACTTTTGCGCAGCACCATCAACAGCTGATGCACCACTTCCGGTAACGGTGGCAGGCGGGCACCGTCAGCGGCACGACCGGCCAGCCAACCACGCGCCGCCGCCAGCCGCAGCGGCGCCGGGAGCACCGGGCCGACGCGCTCCCACACTTCCTCCGGCCGCCGGCCCGCCCGCTGAGCTGTCTCCATGGCGAGAGTCCCCTCCTCCAGAAACTTTTCAGCCAACTTTTGCAGCTCGAACGCGCAGGACTGCACTGCCGTCAGGCAACCGAGCCCGACGTCGAACCGCACTTGACCCAGCACGATGCGTAACAGTGTTGTGTACGCTCGCCGAGCCGCCGCGTCCTTTTGGGAGGCGGCCGGCCACACCGCCGCCGCCGCCGCATTCAGTGCAGACCATTGTTCGGCGTCCAGCGCCAAGCGCGGCACCGAATGTTGCTTCTCCAACGAAGGGGATGGCCGTGACTCGGTCACTGCCGGGTCATATGCCGGCCGTGGCGGACAGGGATCAAGTGCCTTGGAGTCGGCCGGAAACCGTGTCACTGCCGGATCATGTGCCGGCCGTGGCGGACAGGGATCAAGTGCCTTGGAGTCGGCCAGAAACCGTGTCACCGCCTCTCGCCCCGTTCTCGCTGACGTCGCGTCGACGTCAACGTCCCGCTGTACAATCGCCGGCGCCCCGGCTGATGTTGATGGCGCCAGTGCCGCGTCCGGGTTTCCCGTCGGCGGTGGCGCTTTCGCCTCACCCCTCGATTGGCGGTGGTCCGCATCGTCGACCAGCCGTTCCCTCGACGCCACCCGCTCATCGCCGTCGGCGCTGCCAGCGGGAGGCACCTCATGGGCGTCCCCGCGCCTCCTCCAAGCACTGCCCGCTGCAGTGCTCGGCGGAGGCACCGGCGCGCCCTCCGCGCCGCACGACGCTGCTTCGGGTGGCGCGTCCGGCCCGACGCCAGCACTCGGCATAGCCGCCGGCCGCTATCTCGTCGCGGCAGGTCACGCGCGCGAGACTTGTTCGGTTCGGTCGCCGCGGGTGTGCACGGTGGGACGCGCGACGCGTTGACCCGGTGACGGCCACGAAAAGCGCCCGGAATGGGACGCGCACACGCCGCCCGCGCAACGCCGATTCACATCAGAGATTCAGCGCCGATGGTGCAGGATTGCCCCACTGTGTCGCATTTGATCGGGGCGATTCGACGCGCATGGAGGCACGTGCTGTGGTCCCTTGTGGTTGGCGCTCCGATTAGGGACTGACAAGGAAACTCTCTCTACGCTTCGTTTTTCGCGGCAGTCGGGTGGCGAGACAGCGACGCCAGCCACTTCGCCTCCTCCTGCCTCACCGAGTGCTCCCCATGCTGCGGCCGTTGGTGTGGCTCTTTGCGGGCGTGGTGTTGGTGGCGGAATGGTGGCTGCATTGGGTGGTATCGACGCTAAGGTGGGCGTTGCTGACGCCGTTGTGGCGTATGGAGTGGGTCGGGTCGGACGGTGAGGAGAGTTTGGCGGCGCTGCCCGCGGAAGATGCTGCGGCGTGGCGAGCTTACTGGCTTCACCGCGAGCGCGAACGAAAAGCGTGCTTGGGGGCCACGGAAAGCGCTGCGACGCCATGGGAGCGGTGGTGGGCGGGTGTTTGGCGCCGAGGGACCGGCTGGACGGGAAAGTGGTTGCATCGGGCGTCCGGGGAGACACCATCAAGACAGGCACTTTCCCACGTGCAACGTTGGTGGGCGAGGCTGGCGCCGGGCTCAGCAAGTTTTTGCGGTGGCCAGGACGCGAGCCACTCCGACGGAGACAACTTCGCTGCGGATGTGTCATCGCGCGCACCAGCCCGGAGCGCATCTTCTCATGGCGTTCAACGACGGCCATGTGGACAGCGCCGGTGGCCACCCGTAGAGTCGTTTCTGTGTGAGGCAAATGCTCGCGAACTGGTCGAGGTGCGCGGGTATCCGTGTGAAGAGCACGTGGTGGAGACCGAGGACGGCTACCTGCTCACCGTGTTTCGCATTCCGCACGGTCGCCGCGGCGACGACATACCGCAGGCTCGCCGACCCGTGTTGCTCATGCCCGGTTTCATGGAGAGCTGCGAGATATGGGTATGCCGGGCATCGCATCTCGCGCTGCCGTTCCTTCTGGCCGAGCGCGGCTTCGACGTGTGGCTGGCCAACTTGCGCGGCTCCAAGTACGGCTGCTACCATCGACGGTACGGCACACGGACGGTGCAGTTTTGGGATTTCGGCCTCGACGAGATGGCCCACCACGACATTCCCGCCACCGTCGACTACATTCTGGGTTGCAGCGACGCCAAAAGCGTCGACTACATCGGTTTCTCGCAGGGATCTGGCATTGGCATGGCCGCCCTGTCGCGACACCCCACCGTCGCCGACAAGGTGCGCTCCCTGGTGGCGTTGGCGCCGTCGACGCGGGTGCACGGCCTGCGCCGCAGTTTCATGAACACCTTCGTGGCCGCCAACCCCAGCACCCTCTACCTGCTGTTCGGCCGGCGCATCCTGCTGCCGTCGTCGCTGTTCTGGCGCCGCGTCCTGCCGCGCGATGCGTTTGTGTGGCTGATGGACACCGCCTGCCAGCTGCTATTCGGCTGGAGCATGCAGAACATCGCCGCCTCCGAGAAGCGCCTCATCTATTCGCACCTGTACAGTTATGGCAGCGTCAAAACCATGGTGCACTGGTTCCAGGTGATGGACGCGGCGCGCTTCCAGATGTACGACTCGCGACATCGGCCGTCGCGATACGGCGCCGCCTACACCGCGCACCAGGTGCCCGCGTATCCCATCTCCCAGATCCGTTGCCCGGTGGCGCTCTTCTATGGCGGCAGCGACCCGCTCATCGATATGCAATGGCTTATCGGCGAGCTGCCCCACGCACACCAGTGGCGCGTGGACCACTACGAGCACCTCGACTTTCAGGTCGCCCGCGATGTGCACACGCGAGTGTTCCCGCACGTCATCGAGTTCCTGGAGCGGGTGGATGTGCGGGAACGGCCGGTCGATGGCATCAAGCCCGGGATAACGGGTGAATAGACCCGTGGAGATACCGTCTCGAGGTGTGCGGGTTGTGGGTAAATTCGACCGGGTGAGTAGGTTCGGTGTCGAGGCAATCGCCGCTGCATCTCTTCGACGCGGACCCGTCCCGAGCGCCTCCGCCGTGCATCGTCGTCGGGCGCGTTCCAACGCGGCACCCGGGTACCGCTTCGCCGCCTCCCGGGCAGCGTTTCAGTGTGTGCTTGTGCAAGAGATCGGCTTCTCTGTTGCATCGTTCGGGTGTGGTGAATCGTCCCCGGTGTCTCTTCTCCATGGCCGACGCGGCGAACGTGCAGGATCCCATCCTCATCGCCGCCAAGCGCACGCCCGTCGGCTCGTTGGGCGGCTCGTTGTGCTCGCGCACTGCGGTGCAACTGGGGGCAGTGGCTGCGCGGGCGGCGCTGGAGGCGGCCGGCATACCGCCGACCGAAGTGGACGAGTGCATCTTCGGCTGTGTGCTGACGGCGAATTTGGGTCAGGCGCCCGCGCGGCAGATCGCCGTATCGGCCGGGCTGCCGCCCTCCTGTCGCTGCGTTACCATAAACAAGGTGTGCGCGAGCGGTGCCAAGGCGATAGCGCTGGCCGCGCAGAGCATCCGTCTGGGGTATGCGGAGGTGGTGGTGGCCGGCGGCACCGAGAGCATGAGCAATGCGCCGTACCTGATGGGCGACAGCGACAACAGCGGGGTGAACCGCGCCCGGCATGGCGGTCTGCGCCTGGGCCACGCGACGATGGCGGACTCGGTGATGCGCGACGGCCTCACCGACTCGGCATCGGCTGCGCGAGCCGGCTGCGCCATGGGCGTGCTGGGTGACGCCTGTGCCGCGCGATATCACCTGTCGCGCGAGCAACAAGACGCGTACGCGCTGGAGAGTTATGCGCGGGCGCGGGCGGCCTGGGAGCGCGGCGTCATGCGGCGCGAAGTGGTGTCGGTGCCGTTGGCGGCCGGCAACGCCGATATCGATGCCGATGAGGAGCTGAACAAGCTGCAAGCCGAAAAAGTGCCGCGACTGCGACCGGCATTCGACAAGGAGCACGGCACGGTGACCGCGGCGAATAGCTCCAAAATCAGCGATGGCGCTGCGGCCGTGGTGCTGGTGTCCCGTCGCAGAGCGCAGCAGTGGGGTATCGGCCGCCGCGATGGCGCCTCCGCGGTATCGCCACCGCGACTGGCCTATCAGGTGGTGGAGTGCGTCGATGCGGAGGTGGAACCCGAGTGGTTCACCGTGGCGCCGATTGCTGCCATTCAGCGTCTGTTGCGTATGCCCGCCGTGCAAGCGTGTGTAGCCGCGCCCGAACAGGTCGATTGCTGGGAGGTGAACGAGGCGTTCAGTGTGGTGCCGCTGGTGGCCATGCAACAACTGCCCGCTGTGCGACACCAGCGCCTGAACATGAACGGCGGCGCGGTGGCGCTCGGACATCCGCTCGGGTGCAGCGGGGCGCGCATCGTCGTGGCACTCACCACGGTGATGGAGGAGCACGGTTTCCAAACCGGGGTCGCGGCGGTGTGCAACGGCGGTGGCGGCGCCACCGCACTGCTGTTGAGGCGGGCGGCGTTGGATCGCCCGGCGGGTTTGTAAAGACGGGGAATGATGGCCCTCGTGCGCAATCTCCTCGCTCTTCATCGACGCAATTTATCGGAAGCATCGGGCGAGCGGATGCGTGCCCACCAGCGCGACGCTGCGGCGTCGATTCACCTCGAAAGGATGATGCGCCGCCCGCATACCATCGTAATGCAGGCGTCGCCACACCTCTCGCACCTGCCACGGCTGTAGACACTGTGCGGCGTGATCGCTCAGGCCGCGCCACACCACCTGACCGGGGGTGGCGGTCAACTCGAACATCTCCACCTCACGGCGCAACGCCATGTACTCGTCGACGGTCATCGGCACGATCACCGCCGTCGCAATGCCGTTGCCCAGCGCGGCCAGCAGGTGGCGCGCCGCGCTCCAGCACATGGCACGACAGTCGCCGTGCCCGCGCCACAAATCATCGTAGTGGCGTAGCAGGAGGGCGCTCTGGGTGATCAGACCGGTCAGTTCCCAGGCCACATGCCCCAAGGCGTGCAGACCGTCGTCGGTGACGGTGAGCTGCGGCGGCTTGCCCAGATGCAGCCACTCGCGGAACAGCACCATCCGCTGGTAGCCGGGACGGGAGCGCGACTCGCCGTGGGTGAAGCGCACGTTGCGACATGCCACAAAGTCGGTGTACTGAACGCGCGGCATGCACTGCTTCAGCACGTAGTCGGCGCGGTACATCGGCATCAGCGTCGGGTCTTCGTTGGCGGCGCCCGGCGGGCGCTGGAACAACGAGCCGACGGTGGGCGCATCCACATGCAGACGACGTGAGGGCGCCGTGGCGGCCGTGGAATTCGCCTGGGAGATGGCCACGGGCGAGTCCGGCACGGAAGACATCTCCGCATCCGCGGCGGGGGCGTCGCCTTCCGTGCGGTTTTCCGCAGCCTCACCTTCCCCACTCGCTTCCGGTGCTTTTCCGGTCTGCGGCACCTCACGCTCCCCCTCTTCCACCCTTTCTTCGCGCCACTCCACCGTGGGCAGCGTGTTGGTCAGCCGCAACAACCATGCTGGGCCGGCGCGCAAGTCCGCCGCCGCCGCCGCCGCCTCTTCAGCGTCCCCGGTGTCGATGGGAGCGGCGTGCGTTGCCCCACAGCCTCGGCGCCGGCACGGACGCTCCTGCCGCTCCCACTCCTCCTCCAGCAGCCAGCGCTGAACCGTGTCCGCCGCCTGCTGCATCTCCTCCGACGGATGCTCCCGCGCAGATATCTCCAACATCTTCCCCAGCCGCCGCAACGCCCGCACGTCGGTGCGAAAAGCGCCGGCCACCGCCGCGCCGTTCACCTTCCCACCACTTTGCTCAGCAACCTGTTCGGCAAAGCGGCGCACCCCGGCGCGCACCATATCCTCCACGATCTCCAGCACGTCGCCCGCGCAATAGCGCACCTCCCCGAAAGCGTGCATCAGGCACTGGATCTCGTGGCCCATAATGCGGCGACGCGGGGCGGTCTCCGGCGTGCCGTGCGCCACCGCCTCGAAAGCAAAATCGGCCGACAACACCGAAGCCGCAAACGCCGCCCGACTCGCTGTGCTGTTGCCCGATGAAGGCGACACCGCCGACGGGCTCAGCGGCGCCCGAGAGGCTGCGTTCATCTCCACCAGGACAGAGGAGAAGAGTAGCGGTGAGCGAGAGCGTTGTTATCCGACAAGTCTAGCACTGTACCGACGCCGTTACGTACCTCCCAGTGGTCGACAGCCACCCGGCCACTCCATCCGTTCGCCTGGCGCGCTCCTCTCGGAGAGCATCGCGCGGGCGCGTCGCCCGAGACGACTGCGGCTGCGCCTCACGACCACGCGGTCATGTTCGTCTGCGGCCAAGTGACGGGACGGAGGCAGAATGAAAAGACGGCACCAGGTGCGGCAATGATGCATCGACATGGGCGTGGTGCCGTATGGAGGCGTTGCGCCATCGAGGCGTCGAGCGGTGGCGGGAGAGGTGCACCGCTGGGGCGTGCACAAGTCGCCGCGCACCACCGAAGCGGACAGAGCAGCGTGCTGAATGACCTATCACGGAGGACTTTTCTGCAACACATTCTGGCTGCGCTGTTGGCAGTGACGCTTGCTCCGAAGGCGACGGTGGCACAAGTCCCGTCCACCGGGTTCAGCGGTCAGCGACCGGCTGCTCGCCACGCGGTGGCCAGCCTGCCCCAAAATCTGGAGTCACTCTATGAGCAGGCACAGAAACTGGCACGAAACAGCAAGTATGATGAAGCGTTGCGGCTCTACTCCACGGTGATCGAGCAGGCGCCCGATTATGCGCTGGCCTATGGCAATCGCGGCAACGTGAATGTCGCGCTCGGCCAGTACGCCGAGGCGCTCAACGACTACAACGAGGCCATTGCGTTGGCGGAGGCGCCATCGGCACCGCGCGACCGCGAGCTGTGGGTGACCTACTGGAACCGCGGCGCGTTGCACCGCCAGCTGCAGCACCCGTCCGACGCCATCCGCGACTACGACCGCGCCATCGCGTTGCGACCCGGGGAACCGCTGCTGTGGGTGAATCGGGCGGTCGTTTACCTGGAGCAGCACGACTATGCGGCGGCGTTGCGCGACTACCAACACGCGGTGGAACAACGCGGCGGCCAAGTGGAACCGTTCTGGCTGGACTATGCCCTGGTGCTGTACCAGTGCGACCGCGCCCCCGATGCCGTCGGCATCCTGCGCCGCATGGCCGTGAGTCGTTCGCTGGGCAACAGCGACGACGTGAAGGCGGCGCTGGCGGTGCTGTTGCACGCCTTGGGTGCCGTCGCCGATGCCGAGACGGTGTGGTCGGGGGTGCAACGACCGCGCCCATACCAAAACCTGGATTTCCTGCGCAGCGAGCGCCACTGGCCGCCGCGAGCACTCGAGGCCGCCGCCCAATTTCACCGCCTGGAAGCGGGGAGCGCCACGGCGAGCCGCTGAGGCGTCCATAGGGCGCGGCGAGCGGGTGCAGATACCTCACGAATCACAGTCGCGCAACCGGTGCACTCCCCATCCTCACCCTTCCATTGCCGCCTGCACCTCTCAGCTTCCTCTCTAGGTGCCCTCCGATGGAACACCCTGTGCCAACTGCTGTCGCCGCCGCTCCAGCTCGTCGCGCAGTTGCGCCTGCCGCTCCTGTCGCTGGCGGAAGCGCTCACCCAGCTCGGGCATGTGCTGGTTGAACTCGTAGATGGCCACCCAGGCCAACACCGTGTAGGCGATAAACCGGGTCAATGTGGGCATCTTGGCGACAGTGTGAGGGAGATAGGGGCGGACGAGGGGTGGTATACACTACAAGAGCCGCCCTGAAGGCGAAGAAGCAGCAGCAGCAGCAGCAGCAGCGGAGCACTCGGCATTCACACCGGAGAGCGACGAGCGCACACACGTCGCGATCGCTGCGCCGCGCACTTGTCCGCGACGCGCGCCCTCTGAGGGAGGCGCGCGACGAGCGAGCGGCATCGTCGGCTTGCCGGACGCATCGTAACGACAAAGAGGTCCAGGAGGCCTCTTGTGGCGTGCGGGAAACGCTACTGCAGTGGCTGTCTACGCGAGCAGCCGGCAAGTGTTCTATTTGTAGGCGAGCCATCGGGTAACGTTCATGGCGGACGACCCCGCAGGGATCGGCCGCCCGGAGCGCCCGGGCGCTTTCGTCTCCGGCAGCGCAATCAACGCACGGAATTGCCTGCTTGTCCGAGATCGCGTACGGATGTGCTCGCTGTTCGCTTCCCGGGGGCGCCTCGCTTTGAACCTCCCTCGTCGGCCGCACCGTCGGCTGTCTCCTCTCCGCTGGCTGACTGCGCAGGCTGCGTCGAGTGGTGCGGCCTCCCCGCGACTGGCCCCCTATCGCCTACACCCGTTCGAGTGCGTATCGGGCACGGTACAGCTGCCGGGCTCCAAGTCGCTCTCCAACCGTGTGCTGTTGCTGGCCGCCCTGACCGGTCGTGGGGAGACGGTGCGCGTGGAGAATCTGCTCTACTCGGACGATATCCGTGCCATGCTGGATGCATTGCGTGCGCTGGGCATTCGCGTAGACGAGTTGCCTGAGCAGCGAGCCGCCATCGTGCACGGGTGCGGCGGATGCCTGCCACCGCAATCTGCATCGACGGTGACGTTATCGCTGGGCAATGCGGGCACCGCCATGCGACCGCTCACCGCGATGCTGTGCGCGGTGGCGCTCTCCGCCGCGGACACCACCGAACAGACGTTTTTGCTGGATGGCACGGCGCGCATGCGCGAGCGACCGATTCAGGATCTGGTGGATGCGCTGCAACAGCTGGGCGCCGAGGTGGAGTGTGCGCGAGGCACCGGCTGTCCGCCGGTGCGCATCCGGCGCCGCGGCGTCTTCCGCGGCGGTCGCGCATGCGTCCGTGGCAAGATCAGCAGCCAGTACTTGAGCGCGCTGCTGATGGCGGCCCCACTGGCCACCGAGCACGACGTGGAACTGCAGGTCACGGATACGTTGGTGTCGGTGCCGTACGTGCAGATGACCGTCAAGCTGATGGAGCGTTTCGGGGTGCGCGTGCAAGTGGAATACTCCGATGCCGCTGGAGCGGGGACTGGCGGCGGTGTGCCCCATCGCTTTCGCATCGCTGCTGGCCAGCGATATCGCGTGCCACCCGGCGGCGTGTTCCCCATCGAGGGCGACGCCTCGTCGGCATCGTACTTTCTGGCGGCGGCCGCCATCAGCGGCGGCGATATCGAGGTGCGCGGTTGCGGCACCGACTCGGTACAGGGCGATGTGCGCTTCGCCGAGGTGTTGCAGCAGATGGGCGCACAGGTCACCTGGCAACCGCAAGCGATCCGAGTGACGCGCGACCGGTCCGTGCCGTTGCGCGGCGTGGACGTGGACTGCGGCGACATCCCCGACGCCGCCATGACCCTGGCGGTCGCAGCGCTGTTCGCCATCGGCCGCACCGCCATCCGCAACGTGTACAACTGGCGCGTGAAAGAGACCGAGCGCATGCACGCCATTGTTACGGAACTGCGCAAACTCGGCGCGCAAGTGGAGGAGGGCGTGGATTACTGCGTGATCGAGCCGCCGCCGCCGGGAGGAGCAGTGCGAGCGGGCGTGGCGATCGACACCTACGACGACCACCGCATGGCGATGGCGTTCTCGTTGGTGGCGTGCGGCGGGGTGGAGGTGGTGATCAACGACCCGGCGTGTGTGCGCAAGACTTTTCCCGACTACTTTCAGGTGTTGGAGTCGGTGGCGCAGTATCGCACGAAGGAGTCGAAGGTGTGAGCGTGATGGGGATGGCGCGGAGGTAACGACCCGTGGAAGAGGGCACTGCACGAAGAGTCCACCACGTTGTCCCCATCCGTTTATATCGCCCTAGCCGGTGCACTGCGGCGCCCGTCTGGGCACACACACACACACATGATATTACGAACGAGAGCGACTGCGCAGGTGGCGCAACGCATCGGCCGCTTCCTGTTCGTCGTTTGTGGCGCGCGTCAACAACATTTTCGGTGTGCGCAACGACGCTGTCTGCGCATCGGCCAGCACCGACGGCAACGACCGCAGCGATGAAGATGATGATGCGGGCGGCGGCTTGGAGGCGGCCGTGCGCGGTGAGCGGCTGCCGGTGGATCCCGCAGCCGGCGACGTGGAGCAAGCATCGCTGGGCGGGCCGTCATCGGGCCTACACGACGTCGCCTTCGGGTGTGCGGGCGGTGGCCTTGCCGCGGTGCGCTCCAACGCCCATGCACCATGAGGCGCGGGTGAACCCCGAACGCCGGCCGGTCGCTGGGCGGTCGGCCGCATCACTGGCGCGGGCGTGCGCGGATCGGCACCCAGCGCCGTCGGCCAGCTCCGGGACGTGTACGCAGCGCGAGCGGCAGCCGCCTGAGCCGGCGACATCAGCGACGACATGGCGCTCGTATAGTTCGAGTAACCCACGGCGTTGGGCATCGGCGGCGTCCCGGCGGCGCCCACCGGGTAATAGCCGGGCATTGCGGTGCCCGGTCGCGCTGGCCGCGACCGCCGCCGTAAAAAGTCCTCCGCCTCCCCGATCGGGCGCGGCTCGTAACAGCGCAGATCGTGACGGTCCGTTGGCCACGAGATGGCGCCGATCTCCTCGCCAGCGACAGTTGTCGCGCACGGGAGCGACGGTCGCCCGATAGGTAGCGCGCGCTTTGCACTGGCCACATCGGTGTTGCCGCTGCGGGGCGTCGCCTCCTCTGCCGGCATCGGTGCGCCCGAGGCGCTCATGGGACCGGGCGGCGACGGAGCGAGACTGGCGCTGGCCACACCCCATCGAAACGTTTTGACCGGTGAGCGATCATCCGCAGGACTGTCGCGGCCGCGCCGTTTGCGTGATGTCGGCGTGCGCACGCGCGACTGCAGCGCCGGAGACGCGGGTTCACCGGTCGGCACGGCGCCTCCCGGGTGCGGCGTCTCGATGGCGACCGCCGCGGTGCCGCCCAGAATGCCGCTCAGGGAGCTCTTGGTGGGCGTGCCGCTGGCGCCACGCTGGTGCGAAAACGAGATGCCCATCTCCGCCAACGCCAGGCGCTCCCGCGCCGCCACCAGTTCCTCGCTGCCGTCGTAGTTCTTGCAGTTCACGCAACGACACGCGTCGCTGCAGACCACGCGATTCTCGAAACATTCGCAGTACTTTTTGAGGCACGCACTGCGTCGACAGGAGCAGCCCTTGATGTGCTGGCCGCGTCGGCTCACCAGCATCGGCACCAGCCGGCCGTCCGGGGTGGCCACTGCTGACATGGTGCGATCGAGCGGCGGCGTTGGCGGCGACGAGGCCTCCGCTGCCGGCCCATCGCCGCCAGCAGCCGATGTCACCAAGTGCTCCGGCGGTCCCGTCCCTGGAGGCGCCGCCATCGCCGACGGCAAGCGATCGCGGACGACCGCGCGGTCGTTCTCGCCGCCGTCGGCGTCGCCCAGCACCACCTTGGCGTGGAACGCCAGCGGATTCCGCAACAGCGTGGTGCGTATCGCCCGCTGCCGCGCATTTTCATACTCCGGCCTATTCAAACAGTTGGCGCAGTAGCAGTCGGTGCAATAGACGCCGGCCGCAAAACAGTCGCAGTACAGTTTCAGACATCGCGAATTCTTGCAATGACACCCGCGGCAACCACCCGCCGAACGTCCTACGCGCCGGCCAGCAGCACCAGAGAGAACCGGCGTGGCGTGTGGCACAGACCCAACCTTGTCCGCAACGGCGTCCGCGTGCGCGCACGGCGAGGCCGTCAGCGCGATCCGCCCCGCGCCGCCCGTAACACCCGCTCCCGCCGATTCTTCCACCGCCTCTCCCCCGGTGCCCATACCGTCTGTCCAGTGCCAGTGTGCCAGCAGCTTGCACCCCCACACACACCGCACAACCGACCGACAGCCACCACCGCCACCGCAACCAACCGTTTCCGGCTTTCGGCCGTCGACGCGCTCCGGACACCCTGCACGCCCGCGTCCAACGCCCGTCCGGCAGCCGACGAGCCGCTGTGCGCCGACCTAGGCGACCGCCCAATTGTCACGCCTTTGGCGGTTTCAAAAATGTTCGAAAATCGCCGCGTGACAAAACGGAATGCGCGGACGGTGAAAAACGGGCGACGGCTGCACGCACGCATCCCGCGACACACAGAGAGGGACGGAGAGCGGGGGCGGCAGCAGGGACGCTGGTGGTAGGCTGCTGCGGATGGGTGTGCGGGGCGGTGTTTCGGTTCGAGAGGAAGCGGTGGCTGCGAGCAACTTTTTTATGCTGAAATAAACGGAGGACGGCAGGGCACTGGATCCTCTGGAGAACCTGCGGTCCGTGCCATCTCGTCCCGTCTCTCTCTCTATTATCCTCTTTGCGCGCGCTCTCCTTGGCGTGCTCGCCACAGCGCACCCCCGTTCCCCGACACGCGTCGGCGTCGCGCAATCGAGAACGGCGCGCGCCCTCCAGACGACGACGGTCCGGCGTGCGCGGTGTGTTCACGCCTCCCGTGGTGGAGCACGCGCCGGCGCATCGCCTCGCCGGAAACACTGGCACAGCTACCACTGTTTTTCCGCGGCACCCATCGGGACACCATGGCGCTGTTCGGGGTGCGACGCATCGAGTTGGAGCTGTTCAAAATGGGGCTCTACATCTCGCTGCCCATCGCTGCGGTGGTCCTCTTCGGTTCGCACGAGCGCTCCATGCTGGAGCGCGCCATCCAGACGTTCCGGTACGTGCAGTACCCGCCCGAGGGACCACGGCCGCCGACCGGTGTGGAGATGTTGGCGCGGGCGCGTGAGGCGCAAGAGCAGCGACGGCCGCCGCCGCCCGCGCGGGAGGGCGCCTCGGCCGAGCGGAAGCAGCCACACGAGAGGGAGGCGCAGCAGTGACCGACGGCGCCTTTGCGATGTCGCTGATCAGCTCTTGCTTCCATCACCGTCACCATCGCTCACTCTATAACCTTTACGAGTCGGTCGCACTGCTTTCCGGGGCTTCCGCGCTTCTCGCCGCCCGCAACTGCGCCCGCCGCTGTCGCAGCCGCCGCAGCCGCTCCATCTCCCGCTGCACCGACGTCTCGGCCAGCACCGCTTCCGCCTCCTGGTTGCGACCCCAGACGAGCGCGTACGCGCTGCTCGGACTCATGCCGCACACGTAATAACACGGTGGCGGGCTGAAGCCGTTAAAGCCTCCCGCCAAACTCAGCGTGTACGCGCCCATTTCGCTCCACCACAACCAGTCGCCGATGCGCAGCGGCTGCGGCAGCTCCACATCGCGGCGCACCACATCCAGCGAGTCGCAAGTCGGTCCGAAGATGGTGCAGCGCACCGGCCGCGGCAGCGGCGCGCGCCGATCCAACTCGCCCGGCAGCGCCGGCAGCAACACCCGCGGGGTGAAAGTCACGCCCAGCAACGCCGCATCCTTAAAACTGCCGTACATTCCATCGCCAATGTAATAATCCATGCCTACCGTGTCTTTGCGGTCCGTGTCGTGCGTCCCGTCGGTCCTCTGTGCGTTGCTGTGGTGTTTGAGACGCGCGCTGATCACCTGCGTGGCTAGCGTGTGCGCCGCGCCTACAAAATAGCGCCCCGGCTCGGCGATCACATCCACCCCCGAGTTGCTCGGGAAGAGCTCCTCCAGTGCGGGTCCCAGGCGCGCGGCGATCTCCGCGAAAGTGATGGGCGCATCGCCGTCGTGCGCCGGGAAACCGCCGCCGATATCCAACACCGTCATCGGCTCGCCCAGCACCACCTCCGCCTGGTGGAACACCGTGCGAGCATCCTGTAGCGCTCGCGCGTACGCCGAGAACGAGCGCGCGCCGCTGCCGACGTGGAACGCCACGCCGACCACCCGCACGCCCAGCTCGCGCGCCACCCGCAGCAGATCGGGCACATCCTCCATCGGCGCGCCGTACTTGCTGCTCAGCGGACACAACGAGTCGTGATCCGCAGTGGCAATACGCAGCAGCAGACGCGGCACCGGGATGGCTGCAGTGTCCGCAGCAGTGCCCGCCGCCGCGGCCGCCTTGCACGCCGCCCAATACACGTCGCGCACTTTGTACAGCTCCAGCTCGTTGTCAAAAGTCATCAACGATACGCCGTGCTTCTCCAGCGCGTAGCGCACCTGCTGCGCCGCCTTGCACGGGTTGGCGTACACGATGCGGCGCGGATCGATGCCGCTGCCGCCGTACCCTAGACCGCCGGTGGAGTCGCCCTGCGCCTTGCCAATCGCCGCCGACGCCGCACACGTCTCCATCACCAGGTCGATCTCGGCGCGCGATGCGCAGTCAAAGCCGCAACCCAACGCCGCCAGCACCGCAATGATATTGGCGTCGGGGTTGCATTTCACGGCGAAATGCGGGCGCACCCGCGGCAGCAGACGCCGAAACTGCCAATATTGGCGAGCCACGTGCCCCAGATCCACCACATAAAACGCCGACAGATCGGGCGGTACGGGCGCGTACTGCGCTGCGCTCGCGGTCGGCTCACCAGTGATGATGGCGCGCGCGTACGCCGCCATCGCCGCTGCCGACGGCGACAAGGTGTTGTCGCCCCCAATAAAAGTGCCCGTGGGGGTGGGTGCGGCGGTCGACGCCGGCTCCTCGGCGTCGTCCTCCTCACCGCTGCCGTCCTCCTCATCGTCCTGCTCGCCGATGGTGGTCAGCATGGAGGGCAGGTTGGTCGAGGGCAATACGATGCGGTCCACGGAGTTGCGGGTCACGGCGGCCAGGGCGCGTTCCAAACACTCGTCCTCCACAAAGTCTCCCGAATCGGTCACGCCGGACAGCGGCAGCGATGCCGTCAAACTGCCGCCAAACCTCCGTGGTGAGCCCGGCCAGTGCGCCCGCAAACTGCTCAGGCGGCTGCCCGGTGATGAGGGCGGCGAGCCGCCCGGCGGGCGCGCGTGCGGCGACCAGGCCGGGCGAGCCGCCGATGGCATCCCCGACGGGCCGCCTCCACCCCACCACGCCGCCGGCAGCGAGCGCGCCGTCTTCACGGCGCCATCCGCCTCGGTGCCCGACGGCGCGGTTTTCGCCGGCGGTGAGCGGGCTCGCGCACGCTGCATGCCGACACGCGGTGTTGCGTCGACGGTCTCGGCGGCAGTCGCTGGCGGGCTCCACGCGCTCCCCGCCGATAGCGAACGCTGCAGATAATTCCTCGGCGGATCCACTTGGGTAAGTGACGAAACCGTTGAACCGCCAACCACCATCCCCAGCCCTGGCTCTCGCGGTGCCTAGCGCAGGCCGGCCGCCACCCGGCCGCCTTGCCTCCCCCTGGTGCGCTCCCGGTGGGCAACAAGATATGCGGTGTCCCCCTCTGACAGCCCTAAGGCAGTCCGCGGCAGCAACAGAACCAGTGCTCCCGATCCTGACACAGCGGTCGTCGACGCACGACCGCCTCCAAGTGCTCGGCTGCGGCGCGCGACGCTAGCGGGTGACCACAATGCACGCACTCGGGCGCCTCCACGGTGTTGATTGCAGCCCAGGTCACAGAGGCACGAATAGCCCCCTCAGAACCAACGCGCATGTGGCGCTCCAAACGGGTCGCTACACGGTATCCGCGCCGCCGCCTCGCGACGCCCACTCCCCGATTCGATCCCGCACAATGACAGCCAGCCGAACCAGCCCAAACCGTCAACCGAACCCAACGCAGACGCACCAAGCAGAGAAGAGGGAGATCTGCTCACAAGCAAACGACTCTCTCACTCACTCACTACCCGTCCACGACCAAGGACGATACCCCCTCGCAGGCGGTGGGGCCGCGTGCGCGCGGTGGACGTTTCATCGCAGCGCCGCGGCCGTCGATGCCGCGGGCGTGACATCCGATAAGCCGCGCGGATTCGATCGGCGCATCGAAACGGGGAGCGCGGTGGTGGGGGCGCGGGATCGCCGCACGAGAGACGCGACAGGAGCGTGTCTGCGGCCCGTCAGGTAGCGAGTATATATGTGTGTGTGTGTGTGTCACCGGGTGTGACAGCCTGTGTGCAGCGTTGGTATTGAGGCGGTTGGGTCTGGGATTGTGTGGTTGAGGCACGGGGGGCGGACTCGGATGGCGGTCGTGGCTGGCTAGCGCTATGCCGTGGGAGGGGCGCCGGATGAGAGCGTTATGGGGAGGGGTTTCGGGTGCTGGTGGCGGTGGGTCGTTTTGCACGACTGTGGCGCCGCCACTGTGGGCTTCGGGGGCGCGGCTGCTGTGGCCGTCGCTGGTGTTTGCCGCGGTCTGGCGGGCGCAGGCGTGGCTGGTGCAGTGCTGGTGGCCTGCTGCGGGCGGTGTGGCTGCCGCCCAGAGCAGGTGTGGGTGGATAGCGGTGCAGTTGGTACGTGCGTTGGCGTTGTTGGTGTTGTTGCACACGAGTGTGGGCGCTTGGGTGGCTGCGGCGTTGGAGTTGGCGGTGAATAGCGCGCTGGGCGGTGTCCGCTATCTGGCGGGGCCGGTGTCCGAATCGGTGTCCGAATCGGTGTCCGAGCTGGCGGCCGGCGCCAGCGGCATTAAGCGCAAGCGGCGCTGGTGGCGGCAGCTGGCTGTGGAGGTGCGAGGTGTGCGCATTAGTGCGGGCACGCGTTTCTGGCTGTGTCGGCGCGTCTCGCAGGCGGCGTGGACACCGCTGCAAGACGAGGCCGCGGCGCAAGAGCGCGCGCGCCTGTTACGACAACAAGCGCATGGAGCGCAGCCACAAGACGGCCGTCTCGGCGACTCGTCGGGTGTGCCGGAGGGGTGGCGACAGGTGGACGACGTCTCCGCAGTGATGGCGGCGTTGGATTTGCTGGAGACCGCCATGGGTACGCAGACGGCCACGGAATCGTTACCGCGTTCGTCGCCATCACGTTGGCGTATCAGCTTTGGAATTTCCATTCCCTACCTTTGCGTATACGGCGTGCCGGGACCGCTGTCCCAACGTCCACGACCGCGCCTCTGGAACTGCGCCATACGGGCCGAGCGGATGCAACTGCCGCTATCGGCACTGGGTGGCTTGCTGTGGGGGTGGGTGCTGCGGCGGCTGCAGCACCGACTGGAGCGGTACCGAGCGTGGAATGCCGCGCGGCGCCACGGCCCGCTGCATCGCTGCCTGAATGGTGGCGTCGGGCTCCTTCATCGAACTGTACTGCGGCCGCTGCAACGACTCACCCAATGGGCATCGGCCGGTCTGGAGGCGATGCATATCGGGTCGTTGTCGGTGTGGCGGTTGTCATCCTATCGGATGGCGTTTCGGGCGCGCTTCCAGCCGCTGCAACTGAGCGCAGATGGCTGCGGTGCGTACGTGAGCCTCTGGTACGCTGGTGCGATGCTGCCGCCTGATGCGCGCGCCGCCGATGAGCGTGACGACCTGACGCAGTCCGTGTTGCGCTCGCTGAAGTGCACCCGCTCGATGCAGTCGTACGCCGGTCTGGGCCTGTGTGGGCGCGCCGAGGTGGAGCGGCACTTTGTGGCGGGCACGACATCGGCATCTCACTGGGGCGTATGGTACGCCTGGGGTGGCGATACGGAGACGACCGAGTCCGCCGTGCCGTTTGAGCGCGTCGGCAACGTGCACAACTCGTATCACTCGCACGCGGCATGGCTGCGCCCGGAGGAGGCGCATTCAGCGTCGACGGCGTCGAGTTCCCCGATGGGCACGCTGCGGCAAGCCGGCTTCCTACTGGAGATACGCGACGTCGGGCTGGAGCTGGACGTGGACGATTTGACGGAGCGGCTGCGGTGGCATCGGGAGAGACGCGCAGAGCGCCGGCGCCATCACGCCGCCAATGCGGAGGCGCCAGCTTCACAAGCGCGAGGGACGGCGAGGCGGTACCTGCGGCTGTTGCAGAAACTGTCGGCGTCGTTGCGACTGCGCAATGTAGCGCTGCAGGCGAGCGGGAAGCACTGGTATTTCAGCGCGACGCTGGGTGAGCTGGAGCTGTCCCTGCACCCGGGCCAAGCTGACGTGGATGGTGACGGCGCCGACGAACGCAGCGTCTGGGCGATTTTGGCGCAGCTGTTGCTGCTGCGGTTTGCCCAGATACAGGCCGACGTGCGTTACGACGGGCCGCCCTCGCTGCCCGTGCCGGGCGCATCCACCGAGACGCACACGCTGGCGCTGGCCCTGGGGGCCGGTCACACCTCGGCCGACGCCGCTCAGTGGGATGCCCTGCAGCTGACCGCCGCCGGCGCGCCATTGCTGTCAGTGCACAAACTGGCCATGGACGCGTCCACGCGACAGCTGGTGCTGTTCGCACTGGCCATCGACTGGTGTCCCGACCAGCATGAAGCGCTGCTGGAGACGATGCAGGCGGCGCGGCTGTTGTGGGCGCGGTCGCAGCCGCCGAAACCGCCATCGACATCGCCGCACTCCAAAGGGGCACCGGCACTGCAGCGGCTGCAGAGCGCCCTGCAGCGCTGGCCCGGCTGGGTGTTGCGCGTGCAAGATTCTGGGCGGGCGGGCGCGCACTTCCCTCGCGGCGACGCGTCCGCCTTCCGGTTCACTTTTTTGGAGGTGCCGCTGGACGCGCTGCTGCGACCGACGGTCATTGAGCTGGTGTGGTTGGTGGACGACCGCGCCATCGGGTACGCCTCTCGCGCCCGTTTCGACATCGAATGGGGCAGCGAACGGCGGGCGGTCACGGCGCAAGTGACCTCGCTGCGCTTTGCCATTCCGCACGGCTTCAAGTTGATGCAGCGTTATCACCGCTTTCTGGCGCATTTGCGGCTGTACTTTCGGCAGCGACGCGAACGCCGACGAGCTGCCGCGGGGACGTCGTCCGCGACGAGCGCCTCGGGCGATGCCGCTCGCGAGCTCACCACCCCCTCCACCTCCTCCAAAAAGCCCTTTCCCAACTTGGACATACGCGCCGACGCGCTCGAGTTTGTGCTGCGCGACAGTGCGCTGGAGCGGTGGTGGAATGCGCACCACCTGCTGATGATCGACGAGAAGCAGGAGCGCTGGCGGCGCGAGCGCCTCTGGCAATCGGTGGTGGGCGCGTCCAGCGCGCGTCGACTGGGCGGCTCCCCGGAGCTGGAGCTGGAGCGGCAACATGCGCTGATCTACACGCAGCGCATGCGAGCGTGGAACGAAGCGCTGCGACAAGCCGAGGCGGCTGACGGGGATGCCGACAGCGGTTGGATGGACGGCAGCAGCGTGTACGGCGAGTTGGCGGTGGCGCGCACCCGCAACGCCCGCTTTCGCCTCTTGCGCAGCGGCCTGTCGCGCGATGAGGAAGACACCGAGGCGGCGGCGTTTGTCGCCCGAATGGACTCGTGCGCCGGCTGTTGCAGCGACGATCACGACGACGACCACGACGTGCCCGCCGCCTACAGCGAACTGCGCGCGCACCTCACCGACCCGCAACACTGGTATACGCTGGGGCGGCGGCGATTCCTGGTCGATGTGGGCAGCGAGCTGGAGGTGCGGTTGCGCCACTTTGACGTGCCCCTCATCCGCATGGCCGACGGTGCGCGCATCCGTGGCACGATCGGCAACGGCGAGCTGTACACGCTCCCGCCTTTTGTGGCCGAGCGCGACCTACAGCTGGGGAGGCAGCTGTGGGTGCGTCAGGTGCGGCCGATGGGCGGCCCCAAGTGGTTCTTCGACTGGGACATTGAATGTCCGGGGCGGTTATCGTTCAGCTGGTCGCTGGTGTACCAACCGGTGCTGAAGGACGTGACCGACGCGTTGCAGGCGTTTGGCGGCGCCGGCAAAGACCCGAGTCCACTGCTCAACTGGTGGAATCAGGTGCGGCTGCTGGTGCACGGCCGCTGGACGCTGCGCTGCCCCGACGGCCTGCAAGTGTGCCTGCTGGATCGAGCACCGTATCGGGCAACCGAGTGCGAGCAGATGCTGCTGGAGCTGTGTGGTGCGGACACGGCGGTGCAGGTGGATCGGAGGCGCGGTCAGGTGAGCTTGCGCACGGCGGCGCTGCGGGTGTGTCGCGTCACGGAGCTGAAGTGCGCACCGCAGCACGGCATCTACGCCGCCGGCGATATTACGGTGACGGTGGCGGTCGGCGCGGAACCGCTGGGCGGCCCGCACGTCCACCATTACGTGCATCCGATAGACGAAGCTTGCGACGGCCACGGTATGCGCTCGCAAGTGCTGGTGCTGGCGGCCGAGGCGTGGCCGATCCTATGCGAACCCGGCGCCTATGCGCTGTGGCGCACGCCGTTGGCGCAAGACCCCGCGCACGACACTTTCTACCGCTTTCGAGCGCGCCATCTGAATCTGGCGCTCGAGGCCACAGTGCCGTTCGAGGCGCCCACCGCGGCGGTATCGACATCGCGTCTGTCCAGCAGTGCCGCGGCGTTCATCTGGGCGATCCTGCTGGACGTGATCCACGGCAAGCGCGCATCGCCGTTTGCCTTCTCGGCGGTGTACCGCAAGTTTGCCATCGTCAAGACCGCCAAGCGGCGCTATCCGTACCGCATCGGCCAGCTGTGGCGCAACCTGCAGGTGTCGTTCCGCGTGCCCGGTCGTTGTCGCCTGCAGCTGGGCAATGCGCTGCAGCCGAGCCAGACCGCCAGTTTGTCCGCCGAGGATGTGACGTGTACGCTGACGTCGCAGCGGCGCCAATTGCTGCCGCTGCCGGACGCGGTCGAGGCGGTCCGGGCGGCTGCGGCCACATCCGGGTCGCGACGGCCGCCGGAGGTGCAGGTGCGAGCTGACGGCCTGCGTTTCGCGCTCAACGACGAGCCATTGCTGGCGGCGGCCACGGTGCGGTATGCCTCGGTGCTGGAGGTGGACGGTTTCGAGGGGCACGTGTCGCGTTCGCTGCTCGAGTCGGTGCGGCTGTGGCCGGATTCGTTGGCGGCGGCTTTTTCGATCGCGTCAGCGGCGGTGCGCATTGGATTATGGGCACCGCGCGAATCGCTGGTCTCCGGGAAGGAGGGTGGAGGCGGTGAGGTGGCCGCGACGGCAGTCGCTGCCGCAGGTCCGGGCACGGAGAGTCGCGGCGGGCGGCTCGGCGCTTCGACCAACAACACCGACGCGCCCAGCACCGTCTCGTCGACGACGACGACGATGACGACGATGACGACGACGACGACGACGACAACAACAACATCCCTCAGGGCCACACCGGGAGTGATCGGACACAGCGCCCGTCGCATTGCCGCTGCGCTCGGCAGCGACCGGCCGGTGTCGCGCGGCGACGACTCCAGCGGTCTGGACCTGGAGACGCTGATTCAACAACGGGAGCAGGCGGCAGCCGCGGCTTCCCGACGTCCATCGTCGGTGGAGGTGGATCGACCGTCCGCGATACCGACCACGCCACCGGACGCGTCATCGCCTCCGGTTGAGACGCCGGTGTTGCCCGCGGTGGCCGGCGCCGAACCCGACACCATGACGGCCACGGCGGTCGCGTCCGCGGTGGCCGTTACGGCGTCGCGGCGGTCGCGATACACCCAGCGCCGGCGACTGCTATCGCAGACGGTGCTGTTTCGGCTGCACCTGGCAGCGCCACGCATCGTGTTTCACGGCGATCACAGTGCCGACGACCAGGTGCAACTGCGCGCTGCCAGCGGCGCGCTGGATATGGTGCAGTGTGTCTGTCGGTTGGAGCACGGCGAGCTGGCCACCGATGTGGATTATCGGGTGCTGTTGTCGGACTCGGAGCTGTCGGTGGATGAGCGCGTGCTATCCATCCGCGAAGAGCCGTCCGATGTGTATATCTACTACATCGAACCGCGGCCGTCGGACGAGTTGCGCGCCCGCCATTTGGAAGTGGTGGTGCCGGCCGCCCAGCTGAGCGCCACCGCCGCTGAGTTCCACACCCTCTTCAACGTGGTGCGCGATGTGGCGCTGAGCAGTGGCGGACAAGCGCACCGGGTCAGCGCGTACCTGAAAGAGCTGCGACAGCGTGGCGTGGTATTCGACGAGGTGTCGTCGCTGATCGAGCGGGTGTTGGCGCTCAAGTCGCTGTTGCGCGATGTGGATGCGCTGATGATGCATCCGCACCGCCCGGAGGACGTGGCGGAGATGGTGCAGCTGCTGGAGCCGGCCGAAAGCGCCGCCGGGAAGGAACGGCCGGCACTCCCATCCGGGGACCAACGTGGCGATGGCGACTGGCTCGCGCGGTTGCCTCCGCGACTGTACGCGTTCCGATGGCGTGTCGCTGCCCAGTCGCGCGCCTGGCAGGCGGTGCTGGTGGACGCGCTGCGCGGGCGCATCGGTGGCGATCACAAGGGTGATGGTGGTGGTGGTGGTGGTGGTGGGGGTGGGGGTGGGGGTGGCGGTCACGGCACCGACGAGTACGAGGACACCGACGTGATCCTGCAGATGAACAACATCCGCTGGCAGCTGGTGCTGGATAGCGGCGATCGTTTTCTGCAGCTGGACATTCACCTGATCCACGGCATTCAGCGGCGGTACTTGAGCGGCCGCGAACTGAACGATTACGGGGTGGACGGTGTGACGGTCACCAATCTGTTGCGCGGCCTGCAGCTGGACGAGGTCATCCGCGGCGACGCGTTCCGGTACGTGTCGGTGTGTGAGGGCGAAGTGGGTGGTGTGGCGCGGTATTCGCGTCTGACGCTGGAGATGGCCAAAGTGATCCGGATTCGCTTGTTCGGCACCGTGGTGGAGCGGCTGTATCAGTATCTGTTCCAGACGGGCGAGAGCAAGGGCGGCGGCGGCGGCGGCCGCCACAACAAGGCGCCTGCCGCCGCCGCATTGCCCTCGGCATCGACGACAACAACGTCGACGAAGAAACCGGGTTTCTCGCAGGCGCCCGTGCAGATCGACTACGCCTACCTGTCGCCGCTGCAGCTGGTGGGCTCGTACCGCAGCGGTTCGGGCAACGAGCACGGCTTCTTCGATTTCGACGACTTGTGCGTGGCGGTGCCCTCACTGATGTACGACTCGGTGACTTGCACGTGGCGCGCTTTCATCGAGACGGTGCGCCGCGATGTGGGCTCGGCGTTTATTCGCGACGCCGCGGCGCAGTTGAGTAAGCGCAAGTTTCTGGGGTTTTTGCGGCCGGGCAGTAGCCATAACGGGAGTGGAGGCGATGTCGGGGCGGTGGCCGCGGGGAGCGCTCGGGCGCCACGGCCACCGCGGTCGTCCAGCGCCGTGGCGGACACCTCCAACAGCCATGCGCTGGCGCGCGTCAACTCTACAGTGGATGTCACGACGGCCGCCGCGGCGGCATTGCGTCGCCGCCTGTTCCCCGCCCGCACGCCGCACGCCCGAGCGGTGGAGCGCGCTACGGAGGAGGCGGAGCGGGCCAAGCGCGATTCGGCACAATAAGATCTGGGCCACCTGGTGATCTTGGGCAGTCTGACAACGTTGCGGCGCCTATCTGAACGCCTTCGTCGTCGTCGCCCCGCCTCGGACGAAGACGGCACGGCGGCGGCGGCGGCCTCTCGTCCCTGGCGGTAAACGACAGTGGTGCGTCGCTATGCTTCTCGCGCCTGTCGGTCGTGGCGCTGACCGCCATGGCCCGCGACCTGTTGCGGTCTCGACGCCGCCGCCGCCGACGCCGCATCCTCCGACGCGCTCGCCTCGTCCCCGCGTTGCGTCTGTCGCTCCAGCACGTCCTGCGCCACCTGATCCGCCAGCAACGCCGCCGGCCCGCTCTTATCGACATTCCCCAGACGCCGCTGCAGCAAACGCCGCGCATGATACCCCAATTCTTGCTGGTCGTCGTTCATGGTGCGCACCAGCGTCAGCAAACCGGCATCGCCGTCCACCGCCAGGTCGATGAGTCGATCGTACTCCTCGCGACGGAGTTGCCTATCGCCGCCGGTGGCGAACAACGCGCGCACCAGACCGACCGCCATATCTCGTAGAGCGCGCTCGGACAATGTGGCCGCCAAACGTTCGGTCCCGGTTGTTCCCGAGCTCAGCGACCGCTGCGTGCCGCCGCCGCCGCCGCCGCCACTTTGACGAGCGGCTGTCCCGCCGCGCACCAACGGCGGCGCCGCCTCCAACTTCACCCCGCGCCGCGGAATGCACGCATCTTGCGGCGACACCAGCGACCAGAATAGCCAGCTGGCGTCCGGCAGTGCACGCACGTCTGCGTTGGTGCGCACCGGCTCGGTGAATATGGGCGCGTAAAACACCGACACCTGCTTGACGTCCTCCCCGCGCAGTACCACCGTGGGGAAGGGCGGCGACTGTGCCATCGCAATTCGCTGCCGCAATGACGCCACGCTCATCGAATACAACTTGACCGTGGCCAAATCGCCGTCGGGGTACTCGATGCAGCGCAGCGGCTTGCCGAAAATATACGATTTGATGACGTTGAACACGATCGACGAACCGCCCAGCAGTTTGAACGTCGCATCTGCCTTGCCCAACACCGCCGGTATCACCAACGGTGCCGGTGACATAGCCAGTGCATTTCGGTACTGAGCTTACCGTACACCGTGGGAGCGTATTCGCGTTGGCGGGAAGACGGTGAGGTCGCAGCGGTGGGGCGCGGCGCTGCAGCCGAACGAACGCCCCCAACGCAGTCACCAACGACAATTCCCTCCCGCATTCCCTTTCCGATGGAGGCAGCGGTGGGGCGCGGCGCTGCAGCCGAACGAACGCCCCCAACGCAGTCACCAACGACAATTCCCTCCCGCATTCCCTTTCCGATGGAGGCAGCGGTGGGGCGCGGCGCTGCAGCCGAACGAACGCCCCCAACGCAGTCACCAACGACAATTCCCTCCCGCATTCCCTTTTCGATGGAGGCAGCGCCGCGGCCAATCGATGCGCACTCGGCAATCAACATCGGCCGTTCGATTCACTTTCGCGGCATCGAAAGGATCTGTGGATTGAATGCAGAAACGAGCAGCGTCCGGTGTGACCGCGTCGGAAGGGCCGATTGGCGTGGCCGAGCGCGCTGCGCTCCGTCCAGAGCTCGCCGCGGTAGCATGGGGTGGTGAAAGGAGTAGGGTGAGGTGTACGGTGGAGAGCATTGGAGGTTGTAAATATAGCGCTTTGAGATGTTCTGGGCCGGCTTTCTGTGCATTCGTCGCCTGCTGGTGTACTACACGGCGTTGCGGGTGTACTGGACGATACGGTCGACGCGTCGGGCCACCAGGGGACTCGATGACCAGGACAGCCGCAGCGTGCAGTTGTGGTCGGCGTGTCACCGCCGATGTGCGCGGCGGCTGTTGCGTTCTATGCTGCACCTGCGCGGTCTGTGGCTCAAGGCGGGCCAGTACATCAGCACGCGGGCGGATGCGGTGCCGCGCGAGTACGTCGACGAACTGGTGCAGCTGCAGGACTCGGTGCCGTCGTCCCGGCCGGAGCGCATCCGCCGCCGCATCGAGACCGAGCTGGCAATGAATGCGAGCGGCGGCGGCGGCGGCGGCGGCGGCGGCGGCGGCGGCGGCCTCAGTCGCCGGATGGAGGAGCTCTTCGCCGCGGTGGACATCTCCAACCCGCTCGGCTGTGCCAGCATCGCCCAGGTGCATCGCGCGGTGCTGGCGTCTACCCAGGAGCCCGTGGTCATCAAAGTGCGTCATCCGGGGGTGAAGCGACTCATTCTCCAAGACCTGGAGAATCTGCGCGTCATCTTCGACTGGGTGGCCTACTACGAGCCCAACTTTGACTGGCGCGAACTGGTGCGCGAGTGGTCGGCGCGCGTGCGCGAGGAGCTGGACTTTACGCTGGAGGCAGAGAATCTGCGTCGAGTGCGCGCGTCGCTGTTGCGCTCCGGCATGCTGGGCACGGAGGTGTTGGTGCCGCGGGTTATCGACGGCCTGGTGACCGAGAAAGTGCTGGTGATGGAGTATATGGAGGGCGTGCGCATTACGGCGGTGCGCCCCAAGGTGACCGCGGAGGCCGAAGAGTCATCGACGGCGGCGTTGGTGCTGGATCAGGACGCCTGCGAGCAGGTGATGATGCGCACCAGTCGGGCGTTTGCGCACCAGATGTTCGTCGACGGCGAGTTCAACGGCGATCCGCACGGCGGCAACATCCTGGTGCAGCGCGTGGGCGACGGCGGCAACGAGTACAAGCCGGTGTTGCTGGATTTCGGCCTGGTGGTGCGCCTCAGCGAGCCCATGCGGCGCGGGCTGGCGCGCATGATGTTTGCCGCCTCGGACGGCGACACGTATATGTTGCTGCAGTCGTTCACCGAGATGGGCATGCACTTTCCGGGCACTCGGGAGGCCACCGCGGATCACGCCGAGGCGTCCGCAAGAGGCAGTGGCGGCGGCGACGACGACGCCTCGTTCGATCCCACCCGCAGCATGGAGGTGGTGCAGTTTCTGTTTCGGTCCACAGCTCCGATGGACGAGGCGCGTGAGGAACAGGCCGCCTACTTTCGGCGGCAGGATCGTCGGGCGCGCACTCGCCGACAGCAACCCCGCACCGAGCCCCGACGCCCACCGCCGAATCGTCGACCGTCGGACATGCCGTCGAACGTCATTCCCGGCGCGATTATGTTCATGATGCGCGTCGTGGGGCTGCTGCGCGGCCTGGCATCCACGCTGGCGGTGCGGCACGCCTTTTTGCCGGTGTTTCGGGAGTATGCGCTGCGCTCGCTGCCCCCGCGGGATGCGCTCAGCGTGCCGCGCGGGCCGCCGCGCAGCCTCACCGACAAGGTTTACGCGCTGCTGCACTCGATGGGCCATCGGGTGGTGGGTATGCAGGTGGCCGCCTACCACCGCCACAAGCTGGTGGCGGACGTGGCTTACGGCGAAATCGCCCCGTACGATTGGCGGCCGGCGGCGGAACGGCGCGTCACCCCCAAAACGCTCTTCTCGTCGTTTTCCACCACCAAGGGCGTCACTGCGATGCTGGTGGCGCGCGCGCTGCACCGCACGCAGCAGCTGGCGCGGTCGTTTCCCAAGAACGCGCCGCCGCCTTGGAAACCGGTGCAGTACGAGACGCCGGTGCACGAGATATGGCCGGAGTTTGGCACCAGCGAGTGGAAGCGCCAGTGCACCGTGGGGCACGTGATGAGTCATCGCGCCGGTCTGCAACACGCCATACCGCCCTCGTTCTCCATGCAGAACGCGCTGCAGTGGCAGCGGATGGTGGAGGAGATGGCCGCGGCGGAGCCGTCGTCGCCGCCGGGCGAGCGCACCGTCTACCACTACATCACGTTCGGCTGGCTGGCGGGCGCCATCGCCGAGCACTGCTGGGTGGATGCCGAACGAGAGCAGTTTCGGTCGCTGCAGGCACAGCTGGGCGAGTTGAAACGCGAGTACGGCATCGAAGCCGACGAGGCCTACATCGGGTTGCCACTGCGGCCGGCGACGGCGGCGGCGGGCGGCGAGCCGTTCGATGCCACCGACCAGCCGCCGGTGGATGTGTCACGTCTGGCTGTGCTCAACAAGTTCGGCGCGCACGTCTTCGCCGAGGACCTCATCAGCGGCAAGGATGTGGCCGAGCCGGAGCCGCGCGATGCGGCCACGCAGAATGGCGAGCGCGAGGCGTTCGACAGCGACGCCGTCTCCGATGCCACGACGTCTTCGGCGGCCACCACCGCCGTCGGCCCGCTGAGCATCTTTGAGCGCATCGCCCAGGACGACAAGGAGCGCCAAGAGCTCAACGCGGTACGCGAGATGCTGGTGCGCAATAAGCTGTTCTGGGTGCTGGAGCCGTGCTTCTTCAACCATCCCACGGTGCGCCGCGCCATTCTGCCCGCTGCCAACGGCCACTTTACGGCGCGCGCCCTGGCGCGCATGTACGACGCCAGCATGCAGCAGCCGTGGTGGCGAGCGGCCATCCGACGGGTGCCGGGCGGCGAGTGGAGCATCGGCGGCTTCCAGGTGTACGGTGATGGCGTGGTGGTAGGCCACGCCGGCATGGGCGGCTCCATTGCCCTGGCGGTGCCGCGCGCCAATCTCGCCATCGCCATCACGGTGAACCGGCTGGAGCTGAGTCGCATGACCGGAAGCGACGTCGACCGCCACCGTTTGTCGGTCGCGGAGGAGGTGGTGGAGCTGGTGGCCCGCGAGGTCGGTATTCGACAGCGTCTGTTCCGCCGACGTTGATCAGTAGTCTGGACGCGTGTTGTAAAGTGCACACACCGCGGCGTCTAGTGGACATGGAGGTCATGGCCACGGAGGACGACCACGACGCGGCAGCGACACTCCCACACGACCGCGCCTCAGCGGACGGGAGGCGGCACTGGCTGCGCTGGTCGGCTCGGCACCTGCTGCACCAGGTGGCCGTCGGCGGGTGTCATGCATCTCGGCGACGGCTGGAACTGTGGACCGCCGGAGAGATGGCCAGCCGATCTTCACCGGAAGAGCCGGCCGTGAATGTACTGGATCGCTGGGCTTGCCTAGACGAGATCGGCTGGTCGACACTGCTCTCCGACGGGACGACGGCGGCGACGCCGGAGCTGCTCTACCTGGTGGAGCAGGCGCAACCGTCGGGCGACACGGCCACCGGCGCCTTTGCGGTGACCCGGCAGCTGTCGGCAACTGGTGTGCGCGAGGAGGATGAGCGGTTCACCCGGGGCTTGCGCCAGCAGTTTCCCTTCCAGCCGGCCAGTTGGTCGTTGCGCCGGCGTCCGGCATCGACCGCGGCAGCCGATGTCGACGCTGATGCTTCGGCGTGGGCCCGTATCGAGCCGCGGCTGGCCGCCCTGCCAGACGCCGTGTCGCCGCTGCTGCTGGATGTGTCAGACGCTCCGACTGACGTCCGCGAGACCGCAGCTCCGACGCTTGTCACAGCCACTGCATTAACCTCCTCCCGGCAGCTGGAGGCGGACAGCGGCGTGCTGGCGGCGGCGTTGCTGGACCCGGAGTATGTGCGAGAGTTGGACCGGCGGAGAGCGCAGCAAGCGATGGACGCGGCGGCCGGCGACGAGCGTGCCCACCTGTACGTCCGCGGCGAAGCCGACGACAGCACCGCGGCATCCGGTCGGGTGATGGAGAGCAGCCGACAACGCAGCATCACGCTCGGCGATGTGTATCGGGTGCGGGAGGGCGATGCAGAGCTGTTCGGTGTCAAGCTGAGCGAGCTGGAGCGAATGTCCAGCGATGAGGAGGAGGAGGGGCGGGCGACGGCATCGAAAGCTGCCTCTGGCAGCCCGGAATTGTTTTCCATTGCTTCCACGCCGACCACATCATCTCCACCCGACACTGCTCTGGACGGCAAGTTGAACCAGATGCTCGGCATCGTCGAGCGCGCCCTGCACACCGGCACCACAACATCGTCTCCGACAGGCATCCACGACGCCCCGGCGCACGCCTCCCGTTACGCCATTGTGGAGACTGCCACCGTGGACGACTTTGACCGGCTGGTGCCGCATCCGGCGCGCACCTTCCCGTTCGAGCTGGACCGCTTTCAGAAGCAGGCCATCGTGCATCTGGAGCGCGGTGAGCACGTATTCGTGGCCGCGCACACCTCAGCCGGCAAGACCGTCGTGGCCGAGTACGCCATCGCGCTCACCGTGGCGCACGCCACCAAGACCGTCTACACCTCGCCCATCAAGACGCTCAGCAACCAAAAGTTCCGCGATTTCGCCCACGCCTACGGACCGGAGCGCGTCGGCCTCATCACCGGCGATGTGTCCATCCAGCCGTCGGCGCCGTGCCTGGTGATGACCACCGAGATACTGCGCTCGATGCTGTACCGCGGTGCCGACCTCATCCGCGACGTGGAGTGGGTGGTGTTCGACGAGGTGCACTACGTGAACGACGAGGAGCGCGGGGTGGTGTGGGAGGAGGTGATCATCCTGCTGCCGCCGCACGTGAACATCATCATGTTGTCGGCGACGGTGCCCAACGCGCGCGAGTTCGCCGAGTGGGTCGGGCGCTGCAAGCAGCGCTGCGTGTACGTGATATCGACACCGCAACGGCCGGTGCCGCTGCAGCATTATCTGTTCGCCAAGAACGAGATGACGTTGGTGAAGGATGCGGGCGGCGCCTTTCTACAGGCGGGTTTCCGGGCGGCGCAGGCGTTGGAGCGGCAGGCGCTGGCCAAGCGGGCGGGCGCCACCGCCGGTGCGCTGCCACCGCCGCGGCACTCTTGGGGGACGCTGGTGAATTTTTTGCGCAAACGCGACCTGATGCCGGCGGTGGTGTTCTGTTTCTCCAAGCGGCGCTGCGAGGACGCGGCCGATGCGCTCGGGGCGATCAACCTGCTGGAGGGCGGCGCCGAGGACGCCCACCGAGTGCACGCTTTTATGGAGTCGGCGTTGGCGCGGCTGCGCCACGAAGACCGCCACCTGCCGCAGCTGGCGCGGGTGCGCGACCTGCTGAAACGCGGCATCGGGGTGCATCACGCTGGTCTGCTGCCCATCGTCAAGGAGCTGACCGAGATCCTGTTTCAGCGCGGCCTGGTGCGCGTCCTCTTCGCCACCGAGACGTTCGCCATGGGCGTGAACATGCCGGCGCGCACGGTGGTGTTCACCGGGCTGCGCAAGCACGACGGGCGCGCCTTTCGCTACCTCACCCCGGGCGAGTATACCCAGATGAGCGGGCGCGCCGGCCGCCGCGGTCTGGATGCGTACGGGCTGGTGTTGTTGTTTCTGCCGCCCGGCGAGTTGCCCAGCGAGCTGGAGGTGCGGCGGGTGATGACCGGAGTGCCACTGCGGTTGCAGAGTCGGTTTCGGCTCACGTTCAACACCATTTTGAATCTGCTGCGCACCGAGTACATCCAAGTGGAGGAGTTGATCCGGCGGAGTTTCAGCGAGGTGGGCACGTTCGGCGCGACCGCCACCATGCAGCGGTTGCTACGGCGCGGCCGACGGGTGTTGCAGCAGCTGGAGCGGGAGCTGCACGCGTACGATGCGGCGTTCGGGGAGTATTATGCGGCGGCGCAGACGGTGTTGCACTTGTCGCGCGCCATGCACACCGCGCTGCTGGATGCGGGGCCGCAGGGCAGCGGGCGCGCGGCCTGTCCGCCGGGCCGTCTGATGTTGTTGCGGCGGCGCGATGGCGGCTTGGCGCTGGGCGCGGTGCTGCAGACGCCCCGCGAGAAACGGTATCGCGTGCCTGGTGGCGGCATTTTGGAGGAGGAGACGCGTCTGGTGGTGCCGACGTTGGTGTTGCTGGGCGGGCCGGCGCTGCAGTGGAGCGCGTCGGCGCTGGTGGCGCCCGAATCGTCTTCAACGGCCGCGGGCATCTGCGGCGAGTCGATGCGGGTGTTGCAGCGCGCCCGGGCGAACGGCATCGATTACGAGATCGGCGATGTGGCGCCCGCCGAGGTGGTGGACATTTTCACGCTGGTGCTGCGCAGCGGCGTGCTGGATGCGGCGGCACTGCTGCCGGTGCGCGGCGCGCCGCAGCCGGCGGCCGTGGCCGCCGCGCTGGAGGCGTTGCGCGAGGTGCTGGAGGAGTATGCGCTGGCGCCGGAGAAACGGTCTGGCGCCAAGCAGCTGGTGTCGGCGCATCCGCGACACGACCTGGGCGTGGCCAACGTGGAGTTGGAGGCGGCGTGGGGTCGACGCCAGGAGGTGCTGTATGGCCAGTGGCTGTCGTCGGCGTGTTTGCGCGAACCGGCGCTGCGGGCGCGCCTGGCGCGCGCCTACGACCTGGCCGACCGACAGCAGCGCCTCAGCTACAAGCTGGCCCAGCTGGAGTATGCGCTCAGCGATCAATCGCTGCAGCTGATGCCGGACTATCTGCAGCGCATTGCGGTGCTGCAGCGGTTGCACTACGTCGAGGCGGAGGAGGACGCCGCGAACCGAGCGGCGCGGGATGCGCCTGCGGAGGGCGTCGAATCGGCGGTGCCGGTATCGCAGCGCTTGACGGTGACGCTCAAGGGCCGCGCCGCCTGCGAAGTGGGCTCGTGCGACTCGCTGCTGATGGTGGAGCTGATACTCGAGGGCGTGCTGACTGCACTGTCGCCGGCGCAGGTGGCCGCGCTGCTGTCGTGTCTGGTGTTCCAGGAAAAGCTGGACAGCAGCGAATATCGGCTGCCCGACGAGGCCGACGAAAACGCGGACGCTGCGAATGCACCCGAGGCGCCATTGGCGCGTGCCTACCGCCAGACGCAACAGATCGCCCTGGCGCTGGGGGTGGTGCTGGCGGAATGCGGCCTGCCGGTGTCGCCGCTGGAGTTTCTGGGCATGTCGGTGAATCCCGGCCTGATGATGCCGTGCCTGGCGTGGGCCGACGGCGCCTCTTTTCGCGACATCTGCGACACCACCCCGGTGCAGGAGGGCAGCGTGGTGCGCACGGTGATACGTCTGAGCGAGCTGCTGCGAGAGACGCGCAACGTGGCGCGCGTCATCGGCGACAACACGTTGTATGCCAAGGCGGATGAGGCGGTGCGGGCCATCAAACGCGATATTATCTTTGCAGCCTCGCTGTACGTGAGCTGAAGGCGGAGAGAAAAGGGAGAAATGACGCCGGCACTCTCACCGCTTGCATTTATTTTGATCTCTCTCTTCACCGCCTCGACAGCGCCTTCGCATCGTTTAGGAAACCGGACATCCGGGCATGGAGGCACCACACAGCACCGGACGAATCAGCAGCACTTGCGAGTAATCGATGCCGTCCACCGACGACGCGCTAAAACTGCCCGAGCACACTTGACCCGCGCAGGCCACCAGCGACACGCATGGACAGAAATGGCCGCTGCCGCCGACCAGCACCGCCACCTGGAACGGGTCGGTCGGCGCCGAGGCCATAGCGCGCGACACTGCCGCGCAGGTTGTCGCTACCACGGAGCTCACGTTGCCGCAGCTGAACGGCGGCACCGAGGTGGTGGTGGTGGGCGTCAGGGCCGGCGGCGCCGACGAAAAAGTAGCCTGCGTGGAGGTCAGCGGTGGCGACGACGCAGTCGTGGTGGCCGTAAAAGTGGCGCGAAGTGGCGCTTCTGCCGCCACGCTGGTGTTGGCATTCTTCGGCAACGGCACCGTGGTGGCGGCCGCACGGACGGCGACCGGCTGCGCCCTCGGCTGCGGGCGAGCGAACGGCGGCTGTCGCAAAGCGGCCGCCCGCACCCCATCAGGTACTGCCACACACAGCGCACCCACGAAGAGGAACATAAATATCAGCAGCAACTTGTCGGTCCGCTTCCCTGCGGTGCGCGCCATTACGGGATGAGAAGCGTGGAGGAAACGGGTCGACGAAGAGGAGGAGGAGGAGAAAATCGAAAATTGAACGGCGGCGGCTGCGGGTGCCAAAACGGGCACCTCCGGCTTTCGGTGCGATGACACGGAACGGGGAGCGCACCACAGAGGTGACATGCGTAGTGCAAAGTGCCTGGAGGAGGGAGAGCGCACGATGGGGTTGATTCCGTTCACGCCAGGGAGACGAGGCCGTTCCGGGAGCACTTGCTGATGCAGTTCTATGGACTGTCCAGTGTTTGATGGTTGGAAAATGTCCCCGTTGTTTTCAGTAGCGGTCACTTTGTATGCATCGAGGATGCCCGTCGGCAGGCGCCGCACCCGATAGCGGCAGGCACGCGCCTCCCTCCATCTTAAAACTCAACCTCACACGCTCAGCCGCGCCCGGCAACGAATTTGGCGGGGAGCGCTCGGGGCGCGCGAGCTGCGGCTACGCACGCGCTGTCGTGATCGACGCACCCGCCCCCCTGCACACTGTTCCTCTTGGCTTGCTTCACTCTCATCCCTGCGCATTACCTCTTCATGGCTTACGTGGTAACACTGGCGCGCACGCCGGTGTCGGGTGTCCGCGGCCGGCGCACCGCTGGCGTCTGCGTCGGAGGGCGCTCGCCGCGGTCTGCGCGGCGGACCGGCCCGCGACGCCGACCACCGCTCACAGCACTGCGGGCGCGTGCCAGCAAAAGCCATGGCGGTGAAGGGCGGGCGTCTTCCGACGCGCCCAAAGCCTCGGCGCACCAGGACGCAGGCGCTGCAGCGACATCTCCGTCGACGACCGCACTGGTGGACTCGGTGTTGGAGAGCATGCCGCGCCCGCGAGCGTACGCCACCGCCCTCGACGCATTATGTGAACAGCGCGTGTCCGGTGACGGGCGATGGAGCAGCACCCAGTCGGTGTTTCATCTGGACGCCGCCCTCAAATTGTTGGAGGAGATGCGGCAGGACGCCGGCGTGGATGTGCGCCTCGACCGCCTGCCGGACCGCACCGTGGCCCAGCTCATCGATGCCGCCACCGGCTGGCGCCGTGTACAGTTTCAAGGGAAGCAATATGAGACGCTGCCCGATGCGGCATTCTGTTGCGCGGCGTCCTGTCTGTTCGCGTCGATGCGGCAGACGCAGGTGCTGCCCACGTTCGGCGTCGATGCCGCCCGCATTCTCACCGAGCATCCGCCGCCACGACTTCGACACGGCACGCTGGCCTCTTTGGCGCGCCTGCACTGCCCGACAGCAGCCTGTGCGGCGGAGCTGGAGGCGCTGCCGCCTCTGCCCTCAGAGCCGCGGCAGGAGATCATACAGGCGTCGGTGGGTCTGGGTTTTTTGACGATGGCCTCGGTGGCCATTCTGGGCGAGGTGGTGGATCCGCTGGTGTTTCATCACGACGCCAACGACTTTACGCTGATACTGACGCTGATGTTCGGATCGTACGCGCTGGATCGCTTCACCTCGATCTTCCAGGGCCGCCTGGCAGACACCGTCGACAAGGGATTGCGCCGTCTGGTGGGCGGTGACCGCGAGCGCGAGGCTCTCTGCGATGCGGCGTCGTTTGTGGTATCGTATCGCCTCGGACTGCCGCTGTTCTCGTTTCGCCCGCGCGCTCACGAGTGCATCATCGCGCTGCAGACGAGCGAGGCGGACGCGCTGCTGGACGGCGCGATGGCCAGCAGCGATGGGGATGGACGCAGTGTCCGTGAGAAAGCGCTGGCGCTCTACACCATATGGTTGTCAGCGCGGGCGGCCGCCGAGTGTTGCTTGGACAAGCAGCTGATTGAGAGCGACACGCGGCAGCCGCGTCTGTTCGTGCAGGCGATGCTAGCGTTTCAGATGCGGCAGTACGGGGGCACGGAGACGGCAGCGCTGAGCGGCAGCGGCAGCAGCAGCAGCTATACGGCGGGTACCGGCACGCGCACTGCCTGGGAGGAGCTGACGCTGCGATGGGCGTTTGTGGAGGCGACGGCGATGGTGCGCGCCCACATGAGCGCCATCCGTATGGTGGCCAATTTGATGCTGACCGCCCACACGCCGGGGCAATGCGTGACCGAGCTAGAGCGCACATGGTCGCAGCGAAAGCGATCCGACTGGAGCAAGGCGGCCCAGGAGCGGCGGCCGCCGGAGTCGCAGTTGGAGCGGACGAAGATGCGGCGACCGGAGCGAGCGTTGTCGCCGCGTGAGCAAGCACCTCCGGGTGAGGGTCGTGTCGCGCAGAAACCCGAGAACGAGGCGGAATCGCCGGCGGCAGCGTCGGAGAGCGCACGGAACGTAGCCGTGGATGCCGAACAGAAAACAAATGAGTGGAGCACGCCGGCCGCGCACGTCACCGAGCCGACGCCGTCCACGGAGGCACCGCAGCAACTAGTGCGGGATGTTGCCGAGACGGTTTCACCGGCGGCGATGCGCGACGGGCACCGAGTCGGATCGACCGGCGAGGCAACGCCCGTAGGTGGGCAGGCACACCAGGCGGGGCCGCAAGCGCACGAGTCGGGCGGCATATCGGCGGCCAGCGGTGATGCGGTCCAGAAAAGGAGCGACGACGATACGAGAGCGGCGGTGGCATCGCTCAAGGCGGAGACACACAGGCCGGAATCTGGGTCTGGCAAGGGCGCCCGAGGCGCCACCAAATCGTCCTCGTCGTCGCACGGCAAAAAGTCCGCCCGCCCGCATCGTCCGTCGTCGTCGGACAAGTAACTGGGGGAGTGCGCCCGGCGACACCCTCGGCGATGACCGGGACGGCAGCAGATGCAGATGACCGGAGCGTAAACGGGGAATTTTACAACACCCCGAACGGAGCACCGAGGCACGGGCGCGTGAAACGGGCGCGTCGATGCTCGGTTGCCCTTCGATAAATCCCCGCTCGCGCGCTCGCCCTCAATCCCCCAGCAGATCGTCCAACGCGTCCAGCCCCTCGTCTGGACCGGACGGCGTACCGCCGTCACCAGCGGATGGTGACGATGGCGGTCCCGACGGTTTCGGCCGCCGTGGTTTCCGCACCCCGCTATCACCGCCGCCGCGGTCATCATCTTCACGGTCGTCACGGGTCCGATCGGCGCTGCTGCCCTGCGCGCCCTTGCCCTTCTTTTTGCGCTTGCGCTTCTCGCCCTCGGCCTTGTTATCGTCGTTGGACTTGCGCTCCAGTTCTTCCACGGGAACCACCGGGTCGATAAACTTGCCGGTGAGTTCGCGTTCCTCCTCCTCGGCCAGGCGTTCCTCTTCGCGCAGCCACCGCTCCCACATCACCGCCCCGCGATAGATGAGGTACACGCCGCCGACCGCCACTCCGAACGTGAGCAACTTGCCCAGCGCATTCCTTCCGCCGTACTGAATCTCATCGTCCTCCAGCTCTTGCAGCTCCAGCTGACTTTCGGTCTGCTCGGTGAGTCTGCGCGAGAAGAGCTCTTTCTCGCTGAAAAAGTCCTTCAAGTCGAAGCCGAGCGCGCCCAAGTCGATGGACGGGGTGTCTTTCTCCAGCGGCTGGATGTTCAGGTCGCTTCGTCGACAGTCGATGATGCTCTCGATCACTCGCTGCGGCTTGCCTTCTTTGGTGGCGCGCTGGGCACGTCCGCGCGCCGGCTTGGCCGTCGAGGTGGCGGCAGCGCCGGCCTCGGCCGTCGACGTCGTCGCCGCCCAGGCGCGCGGTGCAGCGGCAGCTGACGACAATGCCAGCACCATTCCCAGCAGGCACGCCGCCAGACCGTTGGCGCCGAAGCGGCGGACGGACGAGCGCGTCCGGGTTGCGCACCGAGGTGTGGTCCGCAGGCGCGCATACCCTTCCAGGGCGATCGCCTGCACCGCGTCCAGCGGCCGCTGCAGCGGAGAAGAGGGCGGAGGCGCAAGCGTTTGCTTTCCAGAGTCGCGTACACCAACTCCGTCGATCGCGCACACCAAACGTCGGTGAGCACGGCACGGCGCGCTTGCCCAGCGCCACGCTTCACCGATTCGCCTCCCGAGGAGAGTTTCCGCTCGTCCGACCGCCGCCGGCGCCGACGACAGCCATCCGGGGGCAAACGCCGGCCACAGAGTCATGGCCAATCCTGGCGGAGTTGCGGTCGAACGACGTCGCGGTGTGTGCATGGGCGCGCGCCCGTCGCGAGGCGTGCTCAACCCGGCCCCCGTGAGCCCCGAGAAAGAGGGACGGGCACTCTCCGCCCAATGCAGTGATTCCGGGTGATCCTGATCTCGCCTCAGCGCCTCGTTAACTCGAGACCAGTCCAGCGTCGGGCCGGCTTTATAAACGACCCCTTTTGCCGTGTCAGGAGACGACCGCCGGCAGGACCGTCCGAGGCCGCAGCGCATAAGCCGAGGAGCCTCACCTGTGCGGACAATCGCCGATCGGCTCCGCGGAAGCGGAGGCGTCTCGCCTGAATTTTTTTGAATACGACGCCCTGTAAGCGAGTTCTTGGTAGCATTCGTTCGTGCTGCGCTCATCCCCAAGACCAACCGACCGCTTCATCTCCGATACTGCACTCATTCCTTTACCGTTTTCGATGAGCTCCGAGAGAGATAGAACGCCGGGGTTGGTTTCATGGCTGGGTGAGGGCTTTTCGGGGCGGCTCGCCGCCGCGTCCTCGTGCACAATGCACCCGTCTTCCGGGCAGGACAGCGCCGATGCCATCGACAAAGAGAACTGGGACAGTAACGCCGCCCCGCCCAACTGGCTGGCGCAGGTGGCGGCGCTGCGGGAGCTGAACAAAGTCGTGGAGGGACTAGAACCGTCAGCACCAGGCCGGGACCACACGGGCGCGAGCATCACCTCGCCCACTTGCCTCTGTGCTGCTTTGTGGGAAGAATTTCACGCCAGCCAGAGTGCCGACCGGGAGTGCTCGTGCCCTTCTGTCATTGACGCGCTGTGTGTGGTGTGCAAGGATCTGCGCTCGCAGCTGGTGCGGCATGCGGCGGAGACGGTGGCGCTGCTGGCGGAGCGCGTGCTGGTGCCAACCATGCTGCAGGAGCACAACGGACCGCGGAAGATCGTCGGCACCCAGCGTCATCGGCATCGTGTGAGCAGTCGCGAGTTGCGCGAGGTGCAGCGCTTTGCGATGCGTATGGGCGCCTTCGACGACGCGTGCGCGGGCCGCCGGCGCGCTGTCGGCGCCACCCGACCACGCGGTCGCTCAGACGCCAGCGTGTCGTATCGAGTGCCGGATTGCCCGGCCACGAGCACAGTGGACGCTGTTGTGGAGAGGCACCGGACCGTGCCGCAAGCCACACAAATGTTGCTGCGCCTGCTGCGACATGCGGCGTTCCCGCTGCTGCTCAAGACCAAGCAAGTCTTCTCCGATGCTGGCGATCAGTGCGTGCGGCGCATCCTGACAGCCGTGTGCCACCGCCAACCAGTTCCGGTCGATGCGGTGCTGTCGCTGCTCGGGGTGCTGGTGGACACGGTGACGGCCGGCAGCAACGCTCATCCACAGCTTCGGGAACGCTGCGCCGGGTACATTGCCGAGTACTGCCTGGCTGAAGCCTGTCTGGAGGCGTTGATCAGAGGCGACAAGGTGTGCAGCGTGCCGGAATCGCCCGACGCCGCAACAACATTGCCGTGGCAGCAGCAGCTGGAGCGGTGCATCACCAAGGCCATAGCAGACTCTTCCGAGGCCGTCCGTTCTACGGCTCGCCGATTGCACGAGCGGTACGCCGGCTGCTGTGAGCAACGTGCCGAACGACTGTTGCGCTCCCTAGCCCCGGAGGACCGTCGCCGCCTGCAAACTGGCGACGACTGTGCAGGCAGCGTCCGCCACACCGCCGCTTCCAAGACCGCCCATCGGCCTTCCAGTTTCGCCGAATTCCGCCGCCGAAAACTCACCGAGCTGTCCAACCAGCCGCTTCACCACGACGAGGGCGATGCTGTGAAAAAGTAAAGCGATCCGAGAGGTAGAGGGCTTGGCGATGCCCCACCGTATCGCCTCTTCTGCGTACGCATCCTCACGTTCGCCAGTTGCGTGGCCGACGGGCAGCAGGCGTTGCATCTTCGAGAAGCGTCGTTTCGCGCGCACCTGTGACATTGCGGTGAAGACGCGGTGAGACGCTCGCCCAGAAGAGGTCAACACGCAGAGCTCGGGGCTATTGAACGAAGGCAGTGCAGGACGGCATGTACAGGTTAACGGGGCAGTGTGCCGCGCCTCTGACGACGTTCGCTGCACCTTGCGGCGGTCGCAACCGGTCGTCGCCCGAGCCGGTGCCCGCGTTTGTGGCCTCGACACCGAGCAGCCTCAGCCAAAGTCGGAGAGATGCTTTCAGTGGCAACACTCGGGGGCGGCGGTCTTGCTCACTTTTTCGGGATACTGTCTATCCCGCTTCCTTCCTGTTACCTTCCTCTCGTCGTCGAAATTTACGCTCTAAGCAACCGCGCCCTGCCGTCTTGACGGTGCGGGCAACCCACTCGTACGGCAGCGACTCGAACGGAGATCGACCGGCCGGCGCCCGGGCGCAGCGACCGCTGCCAGCAGTGGAGTGGATGAAGCTGGCTGGTTGCGACGTGTGTATTCCCCGCGCGTGCCTCCGGCGACAGCGCAGCGCCTCGGACGCCTCCAAGACGCCAACGCCGGCGGCGATAGTGCACTTTGTCGGCGGCTTCGTCACCGGCCAGGCGCCCCGCACCGCTTACGGCCGCTTTATGGAGAGTGTCGCCCAGCGTGCGCGTGTCGTAATTGTCGCTACGCCCTTTCAGTCGCTGGGCGCCGTGGCCGATCCCGGCAGCGGCAGCGAGTTCCAGTCTGAAATGGACAGCACGCGGGTGAATCTGGCCGAGTTCGACCCGGCGCTGTTCTTCGACCACGGCAAGCTGGCCGCCAACTTGATGGGCCGCTTCCAAGATGCCGCCGCAGCGGTGATACGCGTACTGAAGGTGGATGCGGCGCCGCCCGAGGTGGGCATGGGTCACTCGTTGGGCGCCAAGCTCATCGCCATCATGAGCGCGTTGCCATTGCCGACGAGTGCGGTGCATCGACGCCGGCCACACGGAAACGTGTTCATCTCGTTCAACAACTACTCGGTGTCGCAGAGCATTCCCTTCTTTCGGGAGGTGGCCGGCACTATCGACGGCATCGCCGGCTCGGACGGGTGGCGACAGGTGCGGGGCTTTCTGCAGGACGCGTTGGCGCCTTCGGACGATGCCACCCCCCGGTCGGGTGGCAGCGGCCCCGTGCCTCCATTTGCACAGGAGTGGATGGCGCGTGCGACCGGCTCGGGCGGCTGGTTCGAGTCGGCCATGTCCATGCTGGGCTCGCTGGCGCAACGCGAATTCGTGCCCAACCCGCCGCAGCTGCGGGAGTGGATCGAAAAGTACTACGTATGCGAACGCAACCTGCTGATCAAATTCGAGGACGACTCGATCGACGAGAGCGACGTCCTGGCGGCGGCCATTCTGTACCGCTTTCCCCAGATGGACGGCGTGCTGGAGTTTCGGCAGCTCCCGGGCACGCACCTGACGCCGGTGGCAGGCGATATCCGGGAGCAGATTCTATCCAATATGCCATTCATGGCACAATCGCCGTCGCGACGTCCAACCGGTGGCATCGCCAGCGATGCGCTGCGACGCGACGAGGTGCGCGACCGCGCCCACCGACGGCATCGCGATGAGGAGCACCCCGCCCAGGCGGTCGACCACGAGATGGAGACGCTGGTGGCCACCGTATGTGACTACCTTCGACGCCTGACATAAACTTCCCGATGGTAGTGCCTGCTGATTATGGAAGAGGTATGCCTTCCTGTGCTGTCAATCGTTCCCTATCGATTCGCTCTCCCTCTCGCTCGCTCGCTCCGTATTCACTCGTGCGGTTCTTCCGTGTTCGGTTCTGCGGGAACGTGCGCATGGCCGCGCCGCACCCGAAAATGTTCGGTGGCGCGTGGCGTATGCGTGTCGGAATTTTCGCGGCAGGCACACGTCTGGCGGCGGATTGCGGCAGGGCAAGTTGGGGCACTGGAATTGGTCGAGTGCGCCACCCCACCGGGATATACAGGGAGATAGAGTGAGGGGAAGTGGGGAGGCGGCTCGGGGTGACGCTCGAGGCGCCCGAGTCGTGCGAGCGGGTGTCATGAACGCGGCCCCGAAGACGCCGCGGTCGTTGGGGTCGTCGGCGGCGCCGTCGACGAGCACGCCGGCCACACCGGGCTTTTGGGCAGTGCCGCACGAGCGGGCACGGCGGGACGTTGAGGTGTGGAAGGCGCGGCGGTCGGGCAGTGGCGCGCCACTGCAACAACGGAGTGGGTCGCGTCCGGCGCTGCGGGCGCGAGGCGCCGGCCGCACCGCGACGCCGGTGCCGGCCGGGGTGCCGCTTTCGGCGTTTTCGACAGCGGCTGCAGCGTCGGGGCTGACCACGGACAAAGACGCCGCGTCGTCAGCGTCGTCTGTGAAACTGAACGCGGTGGCGCTCGAGGTCGTGTCGGATGCGCTGGATTACTTCGTGACCGACGTGACGTTTTGTTGGCGGCAGTACGGAGCACCGGCGCCGTCGTCGGTTTTCGTGACGGGCTCGTTTGCCCACTGGTCGGACAGCATTCCGCTGCGACGGGATCCGGACGATACGCGCGTGTGGGCGTGCACGATAGCCCTGCCGGCCGGCAAGCACCAGTACAAGTTCGTGGTGGACGGGGTGTGGCGGCATGCGCCCGACCAGCCGTCGGTGCTGGACGAGCGCGGCATCATCAACAACACGCTGACGGTGGCGGTGGAGGCGTGTGGTGAAGAGAGCTGTTTCTGTGCGCGCATTTTGCGGGAAGCTATGGCTCGCAAGAGCGAGAGCGGCGGCGGCGCCGACGGCAGCGAGGCCAACATGAGAGGGTCTGCGGGCGCGGCCGCAGATCGTAGCACGGATTGGGTCAGACGCAATGCGCTGATGGGTTTCTTCACCCCGAACACCAAAATTGAGCTCAAACGGAGCACTGGCGTGGCGCTGGAGTATCGAGAGAAGCGCCGCAACGGCAGCGCGCGCGCCTCCGCCCGGCGAGGGCCACAGGCAAGCGCGTCGGATGGGCGCCGACGGAGCGATGGCGCTCATGCTGCCGGCAGTGGCGGCTCGCAGCGACGGCGTATGGAGGCGGTGCGAATGCCGGCGGCGGCGGCGCCCGCGCTGCATGTGACGGAGACGGATGGGCGCTGCGATGCCTCACGTGACGGTGCCGAGGCCGCCCCGAACACATCGTCCCGAATGCATTCCGGCAATGACCTCGAACAGGGCAGTCGCCCGTCGTCGCACAGTTTGCTGGACAATGCCAGTAACAACGAGGTGACGCCGGAATTCTCCAAGACTTTTATGTATCACGACATGGACGACTCGCCATTTGTGGTGACGGTGGCGCCGGACGCCCGCGAACTGTTGATGAAAGCGCGCGCGCCGCGTCAGCAATCGGTGTGGCGGTGGCAGCGGTGCGCGCGGCCTCGCTCGTCGGACACCATGGGGCTGGAGCCGTCATCTTCGTCAGCGGCGGAGATGCCGCGGTCGACGGTAGGAGCGGACGCGGCACCCTCCGAAGCTCCTGGGGATGGCGCGACGCCACTGAATGTCGATTCGGCGGTTCACGGCTCGGCGTCAGAGCCGGACGTCCCGCGCGACCTCTCTGAGCACGATAATTCACATGTGATGGACTTGGTGACCGTGGCCGCCGCCAGCGCCGTCTCGTCCATGCATCAGGTTGAGACCGCTGCGGAAGGCGGCAGCGGAACCGACACCGGAATGATCACGACCAGCTTTGAGGAGATGTCCACCAAACAGACCTCAGCTGTTTCGGGGTCACGTAGCGACTCACAACGCGGGCGTCGGCACGTGGTCGGCCACGATGGCGACGATATCATTCCCGAGGGCGCCATGTCGCGGGTGAGTTCACTGAGCGAGATCCGGCTGCAGCATGCGCAGTTGGCGCAGGGCGCAAGCGTCTCGCCGCAGGGGGTGGTGGCGGCGTCGCTGGAGCAAAAGACTGGGCGCGCGGCCGCCTCCGACGGAGAAATGAGAGATGCGGATGCGCGGCGCGTCGACGAGGGAGGCGCGTCGGCGGGCGCCGGCGACTCGGACGGCTGGCCCATCTACCGCCGCAACTCGGCTACGGCGTTATCGACGTCGCAACAACCGGCGTTCGAGTTGCAGTACGCCGTGCGCGGCGAGTTCAGCCCGCTCACGTTCGGATTCGACCCGCTCCACTGCCATGAGGATATCGCGTTGAGCAATGCGAACCAGTGTGCACAGTTGCGCCCGCAATACGGCGGGCTGTATCGCACGGTGATGGCGGTGTTGGCGACGTCGCCCGGATCGTACTTTGAGGTGGTGTTTGCGCCGCGATCGGATGCATCGGAGGCGCTGGAGAGCACCGTCAACAGCGCCCGGCGGCCACTGATCACCAGTATGATTCTGCGACCGAGCAAGACGTGCTCGTCGCACCCTGAACGCGCCGCCGTGTGCGTCGGCCTGATGGAGGAGGCGGCGTTCACCGCCAACGCCTTGTTGGGTAGCGCGGCACACGGCATCGGCCTGCACACCGGCGGATACGTGGTGTGCAGCGAACCACAGACGGGGCGGGTGGAGTGGACCCCGGTGCGGTGGGGTGAGAGCGTCGCGGAGGAGCGGCCGCTGCCCGTCGTGCGGGACGGAGCGGTGATCGGAGTGTGGCGGGCTGCCGGAGGTGGCGTGCGCTTTGCGGTGGATGGCGTGGAGGTGATGCCGGTCGCCGATGCCTCCACCTGGGCGGCCGAAACGTTTCGCGAGCAGCGCGAGTGGCCGCTGCGTCTTGCTGCCACGGCCGCATCAACAGAATCGCCGGCGATACGGCCGGCGGTGAGTCTATTCGCCGATGCCGCCCGCGTATACGCGGCTTTCAGTCACGACGCACTGCGGTACGCGTATCTGCGAGGCGGCGATAGGAATTCGGAGGCGACGTTGCCCGTCGGTAACCTGCGCTGTCTGGATGGCGAGCCGGTGGAATTGGTGCTGCGCCAGCCCTAGGATGAACCGCGGTACACCCAGCCGTAGGCGCGGCGTATGGGCGTGGCGGCGGAGGCAGTGCCGGCTGTCATCTCACGAGATGTACCTCTATTTATTTGTACGGGATCGCCGGCGAGCCTCCACCCCGAACCGATAGGTACATGTACGTCCTACTGCTAGGTAAATCACAATGGACGAGCCGGCTCCCAAACGCACGTCCATGCGCCGTTGACGGCTCCAGCGGCGCATCCATTAGGATGCTCGCTCCGGCGAGTGTGCGCCATCCTCGTGTCGCGATTCACCCTCCGATACCTCCGGCGGTGATGATCGAGACGGCCACGCCGCCACCGCATCCTCCTCCTCCTCCTCCTCCGCCACATATCGCTGCCGCCGCCGCTCGATGGCGGTGCGCAACTCGGGCAGCACCGCGCGCTCCCGCGCTACACCCGCTCGGCTCTTGCCTGACATGCCCGGTAGACGTATCGGTGACGCCCCCTGTTCGATATACTGACGCGGCCGCTGTACGCTCGTCCCGCCAGCCAGCACCTCCTGCATATCGTGTGACTCCTCCTCCGCACCCTCCACGGTATGCACGCGCGGCATATAATACCGCCGGGGCGCTTCACCCTCCGGTCGTCTCCCGGTCAAGGACGACTGCATCAACCCGGGCAGCCCCACGGCGCCCGCCGCGGGCAATCGACGCTCCTCGGACGGGCGCGGCGGCGTCGCACCGCCGACCGCCAACAAGTTCCGCTCCAGCGCCCGTCTTCGCTCGGCGACCGACACGCCTGTAAACCACTCTCCGCGCTCTGCCGGAGACGTTTCCGAGTTGCCCGAGTTGCTTGCCACGGCGTCCATCGTCGCCTCGCCTCGCTGCCCCAGTTCGTCGCCGGAGTCACCAGATTTTCTCGTCTCGACGTCGCGCTCCTCCATTTCATCATCCACGTGACTACCTGCCGGTTCTCGTTCTTGCCTCTCCTCCTCCCTCACCTCCCCTGCCGGGCTCATCGGAGCGCTCTCCCTCTCTCCCGGTCTCCGCAGTCGCTACCAGGCGATGAAGGTAAAACCGGCAGCGGACGGGCGGCGCGGATCGCTCGCGCGTTTCTCGTTCAAACGGGATGGGAGTGCCCGGGAGCCGCCTACTCCGCTGAAATAACCCCTTCCTCCGTCTGTACTGCCGCAAACAACATAATATGACTGCGGCAGGGGTGTTGCAACGATTGGTGCGGGCGGCGGTGTTATCGGTGGCGGTGCAAAAGACCCCCAGTGATGCCGAGACGGTGACCGCGAGCCCGACACGGGTGGTCCCGGCGGGAAGCAGACCACCCGTCGCCGGCACCAACCTTTCCATGCCCGAGGAATCGTCCTCTCGAACTTGGCAGAATATGCGGGTGGAGCTGGTGACGTGCCATCTGGAGGTGCCTGAGGGACCGCCTGGCGGCGAGTCGCCGTGGGTCGGCGGGACGGTCGGCGCCTACCTGTTGCTGTACCCGGCGGCGAGTTTGTGGCTACCGGCGTATGTATTCGACGTGGGCATCTGCTCGCCGGCGGTGGACGAAGCCAGCGCCACCTTGGAGGTAGGTGTGTTTTGTGAGCTGCCGGGAACGCTTGGCGGCAACTCCGATGCGCCGACCTATGTGGTGCGATTGCGAGCGGCCACGGCGCCTGCCCCGTCGGAACGTCCCCGACAGCACCTTCCCGCTCACCCAGTTGCTGCCGTCGCCACACTATCATCGTCACCGTCTCTGCCGCAGGCCCGCACTCTGCAGGCGCTGTTCGATTGGGAGAAGCAATTGTACACCACCAAAGCGGCGCTGAGCGGCCTCAGCGCTCGCTACGTGTTGGCGGTGCGCGAACTGGTCGACACCGAAGCCGCTTACGTGCGCGACCTGCACACCATGGTGCGCGCCTTTATTCAACCGCTGCGCGATGCCGCCAAAGTGGGCATCCTGCCGCACCTGCCCTCGCAATTCATCGCGGACACGTTCTCCAACACCGAGGTGCTGCTGCAGATCAACGCCTCGCTGCTGCAAGAGTTGCGGCGGCGGCTGCAGGGCTGGCGCGCCTACTCCTGGCGCAGCACCGAGCCGGCCGCGCGCATGCCGCCCGTGCTGGCGTTGGACGACATCGGACGGGTGTTCCAATCCAAGGCGTTCCTCTTCCACCTCTACTCCGAGTACTGTCTGAATTTCGTGGAGCGCAGCGAGTATCTGGAGCGCTGCCTGCGGGAGGATGCCGCGTTGCGCGACTTTGTGGCCCGCTGCGAGGCCTCCGATATGTGTCGCGGCGAACGGCTGGGTTCGTTCTTTATCAAACCGGTGCAACGGCTGACCCGCTACGGCCTGCTGCTGAAGCAGATTATGGTGGAGTGTGGCGGGCGCGCCTGCTACCCGACGTTGTGCGAGGCGGAGCGGCGCCTGTGCGAGATTGTGGAGCTGGCCAACCGACGGCAGGAAGCGGCGGAGCAGAGCCGCGCGCTGGCCGACCTGGCGGCCGCCTGCGGTTTCGATGCGCGCATCCTACGCAACGGGCGTCGGGTGGTGCGCGCAGAGCATTTGGAGTATGCGGAGGAGGCGGGCGGCGCGAAGGCCCGGCAGAGCCGCCGCGGTCAGCTGGTGCTGTTCAACGACGCGCTGGCGTTGTTGCGACCGACATCGTCGATTCATGGTAACGGCGCGGCGGGAGACAAGGCACCGTCCTATGCGGTGGCCTGGTTGGCGCCGCTGAGCCGACTGCACGTGCAGGAGCTGCGGAATCGGCGCTCGTTCCGGGTGTGCCGCTGTCTCTTTCTGAGCGGCGAGAGCACCAAGGCCTGGCTGGACGCCTTCGAGGCCGCCGCCGAGCGTTATCAGGACATGCGGGTGGAGAACGGCGGGCAGGCGTCGCCGGCCACCCACAACGCGTTGGAGTTTGAGGAGGCGCGCGCCGGCCTGCGACGGAGGCGTGCTCTGCATGGGGTGGAGTCGAGTTCGGAGTGGGGTACCGATGACGAGACGTTGGAGACGACCACCGGCTCCAGTGAGTTGTCGGATGCGGTGGCGGGAGTGTGAGAGTTGTATTGCAGCGCAGAGTAAAATGGTGTTTGCGGGCGTTCCCCATGCTGTCTCACCTTACTTTACAACACTTTCGGAGATACGCTACGTCCGTCTACATGTTCAAAGCGTCGCGGGCGGCGGCGAGCGCGCGCTCGGCCGCCTTGCGGTCCTCATCGTCCACGAACGGATAGTCCGTGTAGCCCTTTTCGGAGCCGCCGTAAAACGTGCTGCGGTCGTAGTGGTTCAGCGCCAGTCCCGCTGAGAAACGTTTGGGCAAATCCGGGTTAGCCAGAAACAGACGGCCGTAGGCGACCAAGTCCGCCTCGCCGCGCCGCAGACACTGCTCGCCATCATCCCGCTTGTATCCACCGGCGGTGATGATGGTGCCGTGGAAGAGCGGCCGAAAGAAGCTCACCGTCAGCTCCGAGTTCGATTCGCTGTCGATGTTGCCCTTGATGCGCGGCTCGATGAGGTGCACATACGCCAAACCGTACCCGTTCAATTGCGATACCACGTAGCGGTATAGCGCAGGACGGTCCGAGTCGTGCATGCTCATAAACTCACTGTCGGGCGACAGTCGAATGCCCACTCGATTTGATGGCCACACGGTGCACACCGCCTGCAGCACCTCGAACACGATGCGCGCCCGATTTTCGATGGAACCGCCGTATGCGTCGGTGCGGCGGTTGCTGCCATCCTCCAAAAACTCGTTCAGCAGATAGCCGTTGGCGCTGTGTATCTCGATGCCGTCAAAGCCGGCGCGCATTGCATTCTCCGCGGCGCGTCGATAATCCTCCACGATGCGTGGGATTTCGTCGGTCCGCAACGCCCGCGGGGTCACAAATGGCTGCATACCCTGATAGGTGACGGCTTCACCTTCCGGGGCTATCGCACTCGGCGCCACCGGCAGCTGGTTGCCCGGCTGCAGTGATGGGTGCGAAACCCGTCCCACGTGCCACAGCTGGCAGAAAATGCGCCCGCCGTTCCGGTGCACTGACTCGGTCACCAGCCGCCAACCGCGAACCTGCTCTTCGGTGTATATTCCGGGCGTGTCCGCATAGCCCATACCCTCTTGGGAGATCTGGGTCGCCTCGGTGATGATAAACGCTGCGCTGGCTCGCTGAGCATAATAGAGCGCATTTAACGGCCCCGGAATGAAGTTCTTGCCCGCTCGCATACGCGTCAGCGGCGCCAACACCATCCGGTTGGGCAACCGCAGATCGCCCAACTGATAACTCTCGAGCAACTTTAGATTCTCACCGTCCATGCTGTTGCTGAGGGTGACGCAGTGCACGGTGAACTCGATTGATCGACACCGAACGACAAGGCCAACAGCGTTTCGTCGCGTCGCCCCGATGTCGACGCGACACTTCTGGAACAGCGCGGGTGCCCAGATCGCCTGGGCCTGCAAACCGTTTCAGCTGTCGAGCGTGACGGGTGAGGGCGCCTCTAAAAACGCCTACTGCGCAGTCGGCAGAGACACCGCAGTAGGCGCGTGCACTCGACGAGTCTTCCGTGCCGACGGCATGTTTGACGCCACACACTTCGCCCTGCAGTCGCTCGCCCGCTCTACTCGTGTTCACGACCTCAGTACGCGCTCGTTCTGCTGTCGCTCTTGCTGCAACTCATCGCGCAACCGCAGCACTACTGCACCCAGCTCTCTGCGGGCCATCTCCCGACCGGCAACGTAGCCGTACCAGGCCGACGCCGCAGACACCAGGGCACAAAACACCAGCCCGCCTCGCAGTGGCACGGTTCGCTGTGTCATACCCTGCAAGATGGGAACTCGATGATCAGCTCACTCCCTTCGTGTTCGGCACATGATCCTCACCGCATTCTTTCCGAGCCCTCTCTGTGGAAACGCCCCTCGGCGCGATCTTACTGGCCTGTCCGACGCCCCTGCGTGTTTTTGCCGCGAACTCGCCTTCCATGAGCTCCCGGCGGACACAACGCATATTCCGTGGTCAGCACCACCTGGCAGTCACTGAACGAGTTCGTCGTGCACGCCTGTCATACCCCGCGCCGAACAGCGAGTCTGTCGTGCGAGCACCGCACTCTGCAACATTAGGAACCGAATTTCTCTGAACAGCCTTCACAGCAAACCACAGCGGCCTGAGGCGATGCACCCCGTGGCACCTCGACACCGCGCACCTCGCCCAACGTCTACCTACACGAGAGTTTCGTGGATGCCTTTGACTCCGACGACGACCTATTCGAGGTGACGTTTCGCAGGTTCGTGCTGCAGGGAGGCCTGGACCGGTTGGCCCGACACTCTTACGCGGAGGAGCTGCAGTCGCTCCTGGACGCGCGCCACATCGCCTATGATAGCGACGCGGGCTATGAGCGCCTCGTCGACCAATCAACCGACGTCGCCTGTGGACCGCCCGGCCAGAGTGGGGCGCCTGCCGCGGAAGCGGCGCCGCGTCAGCGCCAATGCAGGCACGTGGGCGGCGGCGCTCCGGCTGAGTCGCCTGCGCAGGCGTCCGCCCAGGAGGCGTGTGCGCGTTTCGCGGTGAGCGCCCAGCATCGAAGCGCCGCCACAGCTGGAGCCGCCACAAGAGGCTGTCGCCGTGCTGGACGGCCTGCTCGATTCGACGGCGATTCTCTCGGCACCGTTCGCACTGACCGACGATGAGGAGCATCTGAGTTGCGTCGACCGAATACTCGATACGTGTGCGGTGTTGCATTACCCGCAGCCGCCCGAGCCGCAGCCCACGGCGCCCGAAAACCGCAAGCCGTTGCCGGTGGTCTCGAACCGCGGCCCGGCGGCCAAGTACGCGCCGCAGCTGCGCGAGGCCGTACTGCCCCGGTGACACCGTGTTTTCCTCGAGCAGGGCTCGCAACACCACATCAAGCGTCACTCAGAAGAGTGGATCCGCCGCCATTTCACGGTAGGTGCGCGCGATTGAGGAAAGCGCGTGCGCATGTGCCGGCGGTGTTGCCGCTGCGCGGTTCCCATGTGCGCGGCCACATTGTGCTGGACACAACGGGACTGACGCAGCTGATGCCGCTCTAGTCAGTTGTGCCGCTGCGGTCAGCTGCGGGCGCGGAGCGCGCGGCAAGGATGGTCGTCGGGTTGGCGACTGCATCGCCGGGGCAGATCGCTGCAGGCGCTGCCAGGTACGCTGCGAGAGTCTGCAGTGTGCCGAGAGCGTCGCCACGCTGGAGGCAGCGCTCTCGGCACAACACTGTAAGCGCTCGATGACCGTCGACGGGCAGCGCCAATGGCTCCGAGCCATCCACGACGTGGAGCAGGCGCTGGGCGAGCACTACGTCCACGAGGTGTTTCGCAAGATGCGGCACGCATTCCAGTGCAACGCGGCGCGTTCGTGTGTGACCGCCTCCTGAACCGTTTCCAAGAGTGCTGTTCGGCAAGCCGGGCGACGTGCTGGTGCTTTTTGGCGACTGGGTATGAGCGCGTATCTCATGCGCAGCAGCCCGCCACTGAAAGTCAAGCAGTGGCGCGACCTGTTCGTGCGCCGCGTCCACCACGTGTACCTCATCGACGCAGCGTGCACCAGCAGGATACGCGCGGTGTGCTACCGCAGCGAGACCATGCACTGCAAGATGCACAAGGAGCCGCATTCTGGCCAGGAGCGTTGAATGTGGCGTTGGGTGCAGTGTCAGAATCCGGGTTGTAGCCGCATATTGCGCCGCGAAAAGAACGCCATATTCAACTTGATGCGCGCTGCCCAAGCCATTCTCAATGAGGAGGAGCGTCCGATATACTTGCGTCGCCGTAATCCATCGTCGAGCGCGTCGAACGCGCCACCCGAGCCCTCGAGGCGTCATTTGACGCCCACGCGATCGGAATCGGCGCGTGACATTTCCGTTGCGGCGGTGCTGGTCGACGGCGGTGTCGAATCGCCCTGGCCGTTTGGGCGGTGAGCACCAGAGCGCGTGCTCGCGAACAGATCACACTTTGGGTGGACGCTCGAGCATATTTGGACACGCAGACACTTACGGGAACCGCGGGACGCGTTCTTGTCTGCTTCGCATCTGTTCTGGTGTACCCGAAAAACGTGCAGGGAGTCTGGGTCGGCTCGAAGGAGCTGAGGGCTGACGTCGGAGCTGCTGGATCAGAGTCGATGAGCGCGTACTGAGCGACCTGAGCCTAATTCTGGGGATCGAAGGTCTGTGCTGTGTGTAAGTGGAGTTGGTGAGTATAATCAAATACGTCAGAGTCTAATTTCACGCGCATGGATTCTGATCAGGCGCCGCCGCCTTCATTCGTACTCTATGCCGCCGCCAAAGAGATCGGCCGCGCGTGTTACCAACAAAACAAGAACTTCTTGCAGTGCAAAGCGGAGGACGAGGACCCGGAACACTGTATGCAGCAGGGCGTGCAAGTGCAGCGTTGTGTGATCGATCTGCTGCGGGACATTCAGGCGACGTGCCCGGGGGAGTTGGAGGCGTTCAGTGCGTGTCTGGCGCGACAGCCCACCCAGGAGTATGCGCTCGATCGGTGTCGGCAGCAGCAGGGCGCCTTTGCACGGTGTCGACGTGCAGAGCGGCCGGAGCACGGCGCAGAGTGAGGACAGCAGAGCGGGCGACACTCACGTCGGTGGTTTTATCGCATCTGCTTTCCCACAACCAACAGGCAACGATAGCTCAACACGGGTTACTGACAGGGTGAGTGGCGGGTGCGTGACCCCTACCATCATATATTACAGCTAGAACGCCAACTCGTCACGTCGAGTCCGAAGTTTCCAGTGGCAGTCCGCAGGCGCGCTTCCACTCGTCCAACAAGCGATCGGCGATGAGCGGCGCATCGTCCAGGCGTTCGTGGGCGGCTGCAGGGCGCGGCACCTTGAGCGGGCGCTCGCCGTTGGCCACCTCACCGTGCCCGCTCGCGCCGTTCAGGGCCGCGTGCGACAGCGACCACGACGAGGCCGACGACGAGCGCGAACCGGCCGCGACGCCATCGCTGCGCGCGCTCGGCGAGGTGGAGGTGGTGGTGAGCGGGCTGGTGCCCAGCACGTCGGCGGCGCTCAAATGCTGCGCCACGCATGACGCCCACGTCTCCATTAGAAACGCCGTCGACAGCGCCGTCGACCACAGCGGCAAATGGCCGTCGATATCGCGCGCCGCGGCGGCGCCGCCGGCCTCGTGCACCCTCTCCAGCACGCCCTCCACCATCTGCTGTACGCGCGCCCGGCCCCAGCTGGTCGGCGGCAGCGGCTCGAAAGTAAACATCAGCGCGGCGCTGGTCGGTGAGCCGGGCGAGGGGAATGCGTAGATCACCAGCCGCGTCGGTAGAGACAACGGCGCCGCCGCTGCAGCCTTTGTCGCAGGTGCTGCAGCTGCCACCGACACACCGACGCGCAACACCGCAGCGCCCAGTTCACGCGACACCTCCCACTGCAGTTCGTACTGGCGATCGTCCTTGGCCGCTGCCGCCGCCGCGCGCTGTGCCTCTTCGCGCAGGCGCGCCACCAGCTGCTCTGTCGACGTGGCGCCATGATCCAACGCTGCGTTTCCGCGTTTCAGTGGTACTACCGCCCGGCAACGCCCTTGATCGCTCTCGAACGTCACTTGTGCGGCAATCAGGGGTCGCCCGTCCCGATCCACCGTCATCGACTCTTTCTCAGCACCGTTCATGGCCGGTCCGGGGCGATTGGCCGCTGCCGCCGCCTGCACCGCCAGCGCGTCGGTCCGACCCTTGCGCAGCACCGGCCCCAGCGAGTCTCGCGAGGCGCGCATCTGCTGGGCCTGCAGCAGCAGCGCCTCGTCGAGCGCCCGGCGCGATTGCTGTTCTGCAAAAGTGACGCGCTGCTCCAGCACCGAGCTAAAGTCGGCAGCGGCCCGACCGGCGGCCGTGCCCGGATGCGGGCGCCGCGGCTCGCCCCGGCCAACATCGCCCGAGGACGCATCCACGCTGAAGAGCCGCGGTCGCTCGCCGCCGACGCCGCGCCGCGGCAACGCACTCTCCACTGCAGTGTTCATGTCGGTGGCCGACAGCGTCGATGCGTTGCCCGCCGCAGTCGGTGGCGCCGCGGACACCATGGATGCCGCCAGCGCCGCATCCAACGCCCGAGCGCTGGCAGTGGGCACCGCCGCCGTTTCCGCGCCATGGCCAACAGTACGCATCGTCTGCTGCGACTGGCGCAACCGATCCGTATTGCGCCACTCCAAGTATACCTGCATCCACCGCCGAGCGCAGGCACGGGCGCGCTCCACCAGCTCCACCGTGAACGGCGGCGGGTCGGCCGCATGGCGGCGGCGCAACGACAGCAGCCGCAAGATCTGCTCGATAACACGCAGATACGCCCGCTGCGAATCTGTATCGTAACGCCGTGCGATGATCTCGCGCAAGTACGGCGCGATATGGTGGAAACGCGCGGCATCGCTCTCTTGGAACGCCTCCAACGCGCGCCAGGCGGCTTCGGTGGCGGTGTTTGCGCGCGACTCCACGCCCAGCCGACTCAGATCCATGCCGGTACGTGGCATGGGCGCGGCACTGGCGGCATTTCCATTGGGTGCGTCTGGCGCATGCGTCCAACCGGTCCCGGCCATCGACAGCGATTTGGACACCAGGTAGCGAGCGGCAGCATCGCGCGCCGCCCCCAACGCTGTAAGAAACTGTGACGCATGCAGCACCTGATCGCCTTGGCATACGGCCATGCAGGCGGCGAGCGTGGCGAATACCACCGGATCGTTCGGGAAGGCAGCGCCGAGGTGCTCCACAATCTGCGGCGGCAAGGCGCCAAAGCCCAACGCCCTGGCGTCGGATCCCAGGCGGTGAAATGCCTGCAACGCCATCGCCAGAGCAGCGCTCTGCTGGGGCGTAAAAGTGGCCCCCAGCGGCATCGTCTGCAGCGCCCGATAGCCGCTCAACGGTGAGCCGGCGGGGCTCGTTGACACCCGACGCACCTGGGGCGAGCTCGCCGGGCGCGCCCTCCCGCCGCCGTGCTCTTGCACCGAGGAGGCTGAAAACGATCCCGGCGATGTGGGACGTAATAGTCGCTGCACATCCCTCTCCTGTCCGTCACTGTGCGCAGAAGCAGCCCGGGAGCGCGCTGTCGGGCCGCGCGGTCTCGGCTGCGCCGGCGCCGTCGACGCCTCCGACACACTCCCCGAGCGCGAACGTGCCGCCGCCGCCGCCGTCTTCACCGCCGCCGCATTCCCATGGGTCGGTACCGATGCCGGGCGCGCCGCCAGCGGACTCCAGCTGCCGCGCGGCGAAGTCGCCACCGTGCAACTCTCTTCCGCCCCAGGCGCCACCGCTGCGCCGCCCGTTTCTGCGTGTTGCTGCTGCCACCGTTGCTGCTGCTGCTTCACCGCTTCCTCGACCTCCTGCAGCCGCACCACGATGCGCTCTACATAGTCGCCCCGGTTGCCTGCCAGCTGGAACTCGCGGTCCTCGAACACCTCCGAACGCCCCCACAGCTGTTCCGCCGGCGCGTCCACCAGGGCGGACAGGCGCTCAAAAATGTAGCGCTTCACTCGATTCCGGTCAGACGCCGACAGCCTCTCCCGCCATTCCCCGTCTTCGTCGCCCACGCCGTCGCCGGAAAGCCCCGTTCGCCCCGCGGCGCCGTCGGCCATGGCCGCTGCCGTCCGGTGTCCTCCGACTTGCTGTCCGCCCGGTGCCGCGGCAATCGGTCACCGGCCGCTGCCTTCCGAGACTCCGCGAGCGCCACCGCTGTCGTGCTGCGAACCGCCCACACCCGGGCGTTGTTGCTGTGTGGTGTCCGGGCGACGTCGTTGACAACGAGCGCTGAACGGTGGCAGTGGCGGTCAAGGCGCGAACGCACCTGCGCACACGGCAATGGGTGGTGGGGGGAATCGGCCCGAGCGGCGCGCGATGAGATGCACTCGCCTGACGAATAGAGGCATAGTTGGTCAAGACCGGACAGGTGCGTCGATCGGGCGACGACGCGCGAAGAGGCGAACGCATCGGCTGGAAGCGTTCTGGGAAAAGCAACGCCGAGAGAGCGGCAGAGCAGCGAAGATGGGTAGTGAATGGCGGAGTGTGCCGACGGCGCCAATACGCATTCCACAGCTCTGGTCTCTCCACAACACCCTTCTCTGTGCCAACTCTCTCTATGAATCACCCTGCATCCCGACATTGCCCTCTCGGTACTTTGACCTTCCAAGCAGCAGGCATCCAGGCACGGCGCTCTCGCCTCTGTGCCCATCGCGCCCTCTCTTTTCCTTCTGGCCATCCGCGAAATGGCCCACCAACCGCCCGCGCCAGCCGCCGCCGCTCTGAGCGAATGCGCGCACGCGCAAGTGCAGTTTCGGTTTTTTGTTTTGAGTTGCGCGTGCGCGCGCACTGTGGCCCGACCAGAAAAGTGGGCACGCACTACGCAGGGTGGCGAGAGGTATGCCCGGCGTACCGCCGTTCAAGACGGTCATAGAGGGATGGAGTGACGATCTGGGTGACGGGACCAATCAAATTGAGGAGTTGCGGGCGTACTTGCGGCGGCGACGAGTGGAACGGCATCGGGCGCAAAACGACGGCGCGGCGGAGACGAGCTTGGGCAGGGCGCCGCTGACGTCAACGCAACTGACGAAAGCCGTTGCGGCCACAAAAGTCGCCGATGATGTCGGTCGCGACGGAATGGTGGACGAGTTGGGCGAGAAGGAGAATCGGTTGCCGACTCGCGCGGAGCGCTTGACGAAAGCCGCGGGCGGCGATATCGACGCAGGCATCATCGATTTGTGCGAGCTCGGAGACGAGGTGGACGTTCGCAAAACAGCGGAGCTCGTCAAGGCAACCAGCGTTGCCAGCGGCGCGGAGCAGGCGATCGTGTCGCAGCCGCCTGCCGACTCTGACGCCGAGGCCGAGCTGTTCGAGTCTATTCTGGGCGACGACCGCCACTACAGCTTGGCGCGAGAGACCGTCCCGGCGGCCCGCGACAACGCCACTCCACAACGCCCGCCGGCTCCGCCAGAGGCATCTCCGGCGCGCAGCGACAGCTCTTTCTTGGATGATGCGCTGTACGAATTGTCCGAGATGTGCCCTGCGCGCCGAAAGCGCTTTCGGCACGTCGAGGGCCGGGAAGAGGCAGCCGCCCCACCGAAGAACGACGCCGAGCGTGACTCCCGTGCAGTTGCCGCACGGCGCAGTCTCACGCCGACCGGTGGCGAGACCGATACGCGATGCTTGCCGTCTGTCACGCCGGTGACCGGGGCGCGCCTCGGCGATGGCGCTGCCAAGGCTGAGGCTGCTGCCGTCAAAAGCGTCCTAGAGGTAAGCGTCGTCGATCCGAACGAGGCAGCAAGTCCGGCGGGGGGCGCTACCCGCACCACGGCGCCGGCGACAGATGACGCGAGTTCCCCTCAGCGGTCATCACTCCCCTGCGTATCGCAATCGTCTCTGTCCAAGGCGATGATCGTGAAGAAACGCACAGTGGCCATGGCGCGCCTGGATCGGTTGGAGAGTGCGTTTTTGGCATCTGCCGATGAGGCCGAGATGGAGCGCCTCTGTGCCCAGATCGAGCAGACCAAGGCGGCCATCGCCGTCTGTGATGCCGAACTGGCCGGGACCACTGAGGTGCCAGCTGCTGGCGGCGCTCGCCAACCGCAGCCACCCGCTTTCAAACCGGTAGTCGCCCCTGCCAAGATGGCGGTGAACGCTTTCCCGGCTCTGCCGCTGCAACCCGCCTTCGACTCGGACGATGCGTTCGAGCGCGCCTGCGAGCGCGCTGCTGCTGAGTACGCTGGCGATGTGTATCCGTGGTCCGCGCAGCTGCACCGCAACAACCAGCAGGTGTTCGGCAACAGCGGATTCCGCACCAACCAGAAAGAGGCCATCAACGCGGCCATGAGCGGGCGCGACGTGTTCGTGCTGATGCCCACCGGCGGCGGTAAGTCGCTAGTGTACCAACTGGCGGCCATTCTCGATGTGGGTGGCCGCAGCGGCGGCGTGACGGTGGTCATATCGCCGCTCCTCTCGCTCATCAACGACCAGGTGGCGCGCTTGCGGCAACTGCAGATACCATGCGGGGCGCTCTGCGGTTCCACCTCGGATGCCGAGTCCAAAGAGCTGTTGCGCGATTTACGCAGTTACGCACCCACGACGCGCATCATCTACGTCACGCCGGAGAAGATGAGCCTGTCGGGTGCGTTCCAGTCGGTGGTGGATTCGCTGGCGTCGCGCCAGCTGTTGCGGCGTTTTGTCATCGACGAAGCGCATTGCGTCAGTCAGTGGGGCCACGATTTCCGTCCCGACTACAAACGCCTCTCGCTGTGCAAACAGCGTTACCCGCAAGTGCCGCTGATGGCGCTGACGGCCACCGCATCGCGCGAAGTGCGCGAGGACGTCAAGGTGCAACTGAGCATCACGCACTGCGTCACCTTCAAGCAGAGCTTCAACCGCGCCAACATCCGCTACGAAGTCTACCAGAAGGGCACGCGCGCCAAGAGCATTCAGGCGCTGGCGGATGTGATTCGGCGCGACTTTTTGCGCGACGCCTCCGGCATCGTGTACTGTCTGAGCAAGCAGGAGTGCGAGGAGGTGGCCGCCGACCTCCGCCGCAATCACGGCATCGCCGCCGAACATTATCACGCCGGCCTGAACGATGCGGTGCGGGCGGCGGTGCAGTGGCGCTGGATGCGCCAAGACACCCGCGTCATCGTGGCCACCATCGCGTTTGGCATGGGTATCGACAAGCCCGATGTGCGCTTCGTGATTCACTTCACCATGCCGAAGAACATCGAGGGCTTTTATCAGGAGAGCGGCCGCGGCGGCCGCGACGGCCTGCCGTGTCGCTCGATCCTGCTCTTCTCGCACGCCGACCGGCGCCGCCTGCTGAGCATGCTGGAGCGCAATGCCAACGGCGTCGGGCACGAGGCGGTCCGGCTGCAGAAGGAGGCGGTGCGACGCATGGCCGCCTGGTGTCTGGACGACGTCACTTGTCGGCGGGTGACCATTTTGGAGCACTTCGGGGAGCGTTTCGACCCGCGCGCATGCAGCGGCACCTGCGACAACTGTGTTAACCGGGCACCGTGCGAGCTAGAGGACTGGACGGCGGCAGCGCGCGGCGCCTACCAGCTGACCGCGTGGCTCAAGGAGCGCATGGGCGTGACGCCCACCGCCAGTCGCGCGGCCGCCGGCCTGCGCGGTTTCGATTCGTTCTGGAGCAGCGTCGGCCTGACGCCCACCGCAGACGCGCCCGGTTTCGGCAGCGCGCCGCCGGGCGCCAACGAGAACGACATCTATCGGTTGCTGTCGGAGATGGAGCGCGCTGAACTGGTGCACGAAGAGGTGTACCACAACGAGACGCACGGCGGCGTGTCCAGCTGTTTGCGGCCGGCGCGCGCCTCCTCGCCGGCGGTGCGTTCGCTGCTCAGCGGCGGCGGCGGTCTGCGCATCTCTCTGGTGGTGCGCCGCGGCAAGCACGGTCTGCGACCGCTCAAGGCGGGTGGAGGAGAAGAAAGTGGCGCGGGGGTGGCATCGACGACGGAGACAGCGGCCACAGCCGGGAGCGATGCTGCAGGGGCGGTGGATGCGGCATTGCTGCAGCGATTGTTGGTGTCGCGCCGGCAGTGGTGCGCCCAGCATCCGGGCTTGCGTCCGGACACGGCGCTGTCGCGCCGCGAACTGGAACACATTGCTGCTCAGGCGCCCACGACGCTGCTGGCGGTGCAGCGGCTGCGCCTGCGACAGAGCGCCCAACGCGTGCCCGACGCGCAGATCCTCGAATGGGTGCGCAGCGCCGTCTGCCCTACTGCTGACGGGCCAGCCACCGAGGTCGAGGAAGCGTTTGCCGCCTACGAGGAGAGCGAAGCCATGGTGGTGTCGACGCTGCGTAGCGATGGAAGCGGCGAGCGCTCCCCGACCGCATCGTCGCCCGCCAGTCGGCGCTCGGCCAAGAAGCCGTCGACTCGCGCGGCAGGCGCCGGCGGCTCCCGTCGCCGCGGCAACGCCACCACGGATCCCATCGCCACCCGCCGCCCGCGCCCGCGAACCTGGAATCGCGGTAAACGCAAGGCGTGGGGCAGCACCAGAAGCACCACCGCTGGCAGTCGTGTCCCGCAGCGCGCTGCGGCATCTCGCGCGCGCAGCGCCTCGCCGTTGCCCGCCTCCGCCGCCAACTCGGTCATGCCCATCTAAACAGAGGGAGGAGAGAATGATCGGGGACAAAACATTCCGAGTGCTATCAAAAGGGTTGTCGATCACGCTCTTCCCTCCATCTCCCACGTGCGTGCACCTCGTCGATGCCGTCGCACGACTCTCCGCGCTCCTCCTCCGTGTGCACCCGTGTCGCGCTCGCCGCCATCTCCCGGTGAGCGCCCGATCGATCGGACGGCGATTTGAATTTGGCGGCGGTTCGGTGGTGCGAGTACAACCCGCCCCCGACTCGTACTCGCGCACGCAAGCACAGTCTCGAGCGGCGCGTCGATGGGATACCATGTCTCGCCAGACTCGAGTGCGCTACGGTATCGGGGGAGATGGAATTATCGACGCGGACGGCAAGTTGAACGGGGATACGGTCGACGTCGAGGCCGTGTCAGTGGAGCGGTGTCTCTCCGCGGCCTTCACCGCGCCGCTGGACGATGACTCGGCCGATCAGGCGACGGTGGTGCGGCGTTTGGCGTACGTGATCCGGGGGGTGCGCCAGCTGCAGGCATCTGGGGTGTTGGTGACGGGGCGGTTGTATCAGACACTGGCGCCAGGGCAGGGCGGCTTGGCCGAGTGGGCCGAGTCGCTGTTGGCCACCGTTTCGGACGCCTGCGCCGGGCTGTTCAGTGCCGATGACGCGGAATTTATGCAGGCGGATGCGTGGCGTCGGGTGTGTGCGAGTGCTCTGGGTGCTGCGGCCGTCGCCGCAGGGTGGCTGCTGGAGGGCGTCGCGGGGCGTAGAGGCGGCAGCGACGCCTACCCCGATGCATTGCACGATGTGGTGTCTCTGCTGCACGACGCCCTGCTGAATGTGCCGGCCGCGGTGGGGGTCACCCATACCGCGCCCGGCGTCGACAGGATTGGCGGCAGCGACGACGACGACGACGACGAAAACGAGCCCGACGGAGACCGCGACGAGAATGGGAAAGCCGCTGTGACGAGCCCTGACGCGAACCATTCGCCATCGCGGGACGCCCCACCGCACCAGCAGGCACCGATCATGAGCACCACCGAGGTGACTCAAATCCAGGACGACATCTGCCGCGCTTGCGAGGCGCTATGGCATAGCGGCCACCCTGAGCGTCACCGATGTGTCCCGCAGATGCTGCTCTTCCTGGTGTTGCGGTCGCTGGGCGTGTTCGATACGGTGCGCCGCTGCGAGCTGCACCGCAGCGTGCCCGACGCCGCTGACGTGCCGTTGCCCCAGCACAAGGGGTCAGCGTCGGAGCGCAGCCGCAGTCTCCGCCGACTGAATGCGCTGCGCGAGGTGCTCTTCTGTGTGCAGATTTTCGACGACGACTACGAAGACACCACTATGATGATCGGTCGCGACGCCGACACCGCTTTCGCCCGGGCACACTCCCTGGCGTCGCTGCTGCGGCAGGCCAGTTGCACGCCGGCCATCCTGCGCAACGGCCACGGCCGCAAGTGGCTGGCGTTTTGCCTCAGCGGGGTGGCCGATGCCCGGCTGCCGCTGTGGCTGCACGCGGGCATCGTGCAGCAGGCACTGCCCGCTGGCACCGGCCGCGCATCCGCCCAGCAATATGGCGAGGTGTACTTTCGGGCGTGGAGGGTGGCGCGCGCGGCGGCGGAAGCCGCCAACGCCGACGACACCCTGGCCGCGTCGCCGACACTGCTAGAGGAGCAGCTGCTGCGCGACCTGGTGCACAAAGCGATCTTCACGGCGCGTCCATCGCTAGCAACGCGGTGTCGACAGCTACTGTCGGTGTTTCACGCCCAGAAACGCGTCACCGGGGTGGACGATATGTTGGCGCGCCTCTACGAGCCGGTGCTGTTCCGGGCGATGCTGCGCTGTGGCCACGCCACAGTACGAGCTCAGGCGGTGGAATTGTTTGTGGACGCCTTTCCCATTGTGCGCGAGACGGATGCCGTCGCGACGGAGGGTGCGGCTGCCGCGGAATCGCTGGACGCACAGCTCTCTCGGCAGTTTGACGTGCTATCGTCGGTGTTGGCAGACCCGGCGCCGCGCGTGCGGGTCGTCGCGGTGCGTGGCGTGTGCCGCATTTTGGCGGTGTACTGGGAACTGTTTCCGTCGTCGCTCGCACACCGCCTGCTCTCGCATCTGGCGCACGATCTGGCGTACGACGCCGCGAGCTCCCGGGTGCGCCAAGCGGTGTGCGAGGGTGTGCGCCAGGTGGTGGAGTCGCAGCCGCTGGCGCACCCGATGCTGGCGCGCGGAGTGTTGCGGGCGCTGCGCGGCTGCCTGCATGATAAGCGCGAGGCGGTGCGCTGGGCGATGGCCGACCTTTTACTCAGCGTCAGTCGGGTGCGCGACCTGCAGTGGCATCAGGTGGTGTCGCCTGCGGAGGACGTGCTTCCGCGCCTGGCGGCAGACGATACGATGCAAGGACGGCTGGTGGCACTGTTGGCACCGAGTTACTTTGTGGAGTGGTCGCTGGGGGCGAATAATGGCGGCGCTGGCGGGGACGATGCGGACGAGAAGGGGCCGGCGGAGAATCTGGCGCGCTGTCTGGGGTTTGTGGAGAGCCACGCCGAAGCTGCGCGCCTCTTCTACACCGGTCTGTGTGAGGGAGTCGCTGGTATCGGTCTTCCGCCTCGATCCCGCCCTCCGTCACAGCCGCTGCCGTCGTTGCAGTCGGTGGTCCGTTTCGTGGTGATGCTCGCTGAGGCGCTGTTGGAGCTGACGGCAGCCGCGGGCGTGGACGAGGCCGAGGGCGTGGGCGCGGCGCGACGGCATTTCCCATCGCTGCTGGCAGTGCTGTCGTCTATGTACGCGACGCTGGTGGCGGCGGACGTCGATATCATCGGCCAACTGGGCGCAGATTGCGTTTTTGAACTGGTCGCGGTGGCCAGCACGTTGTTGGAGCCGCCCGCCCTCGCGGCGGCGATGTCCTATCTGTGGCGCATGCTGGCATGCTTGCCGCGCGCTCAAATCGCCGACGACGTAGTCGACGAGTGCCTCGACGTGTTGACGGACTCCGCCAGCGCCGGCGACGAGCCATCGGCGTGGCTGCCTCTGGTGACCGCCGCAGTGCGTTGGGGCCGCGCCGCCGACGTGCTCGGCGAGCGGGTGCTCTATCGCCTGTTGGCCAGCGCCCTGGATGACCGAAAGCCGACGATGGAGCGCAGCGCTTGCATGGCGCGCGCCCAGCAACTGTTGGAACACCTGTTTGCGCGCCCGGAAACGCGACGCGTTGTGTTGGCGGACGCGGTCGCCCACAAGAGCGTGCGCAGCGTGTTCGCCATGCTGTTGGCGTTACTGGATGACGCCGAGCCTTCGTTGCATATCGCCGCCATGGAATGTTACGGCCGGTTGGCGCTGTGGACGCACGAACGACTCGATGGTGATGAGGCGTCGGGAGCGTCGCCGCGGCTCGTCGGCATACCGCCGCCACTGTCTGAAGTCGTGCGGTGGTGCGCTCGGACGATGACATCGAGGCAGCTGCCGGCGGCACTGCGGGCGACCGTGGTGGCCTGCGTGGTCGAGGCCGTCGACCGAGGCGCGCTGGATGAGGAGCAGAGAATGGTGTCAACGTCTGCCGGTGAGGGTACGGCCTCCGCGAGTGTCGACCAGGAAGTGGTCGCGCTGGCGGCCGACATAGCACCGTCTTTGGTGGCGGTCCGTCTAGCGTGGAGCGTGTTGCCGAGTGCGGCGTCGGACGTGACGGGGCGGCTGCTGCGCGCCTGTCTGGCCGCAGCCGTCGAGCAGACCGTGCGTGCGCGCGCCGGGGATGCCGACGAAAGCGACACTGTCCGCGGAGAGGAGACGGCGCTTGCGGAACATTGCCTGATGCAGGTGCTGGTGGCAGCGGGTGCCGTGCATGCGGCAGTCGCGGCCCAAGTGATGCTGCCGCTGCTGCTGGCAGACGCCCAGAGCACCGCCGGTGCCATGGCGGCCACCTCTCCCGCGGCGGTGATGGTGCCGTGTGTGGCCCCGAGCGACCTCGGTGCCAGCGGTCGCCTGCTGGACCGGATGGTGCAGGCATCCGCCGATGGCCGCCTTGGTCGCTCGGCCGACGATGCCGTCCAGCGCATTTTGGAATGTTTGACGGATGCAGCACTGGCATCTGTCGTGCGCCCTGGTACCGACGGCCTCGAAGTGCCCGATGCGGCGGCATCACTGCAAGTGCTGTGCGCACTCACCGCACACCGGGCGGTGACGCGCCATCACCTGGAGCATGTGGAGCGGGCAGCGCCGATCGCGCCCAGTTGGCGCCCTCTGTTGGGCGTGTTACGGATGCGGGCCGTAGACCGGTAACGCGGAGCGCGCTCGACGAGCCGTTGGATGGCTCGTCCTACTACCGCGGTCGCTCGCTGCTGGCTGCCGCAGCGTGAGCGGCGCATGTCCATGCCATTTGTGCCTTTAAACGTGTTCCTGGTCCATCGAGGGTTCGACGCTCACCGCCGACAGTGACGTGGCGCTGTCCAGCCTTGCCTCACGACGACGACGACGGCTCGTCCACCACTTCGGGGGTGACCGACTCGCTCGACGGCTCGTTGTCGCCGCCGCTCGCGGTCGTCTTACCTCCAAATTCGCTGCCGTTGGCCGGCGAGGCACCACCCTGGTCGACCGACTGCGTCAACGCCTTGTTCACTCGTTGCGCGTACGCCGCCAGGTCGGTCACTGAGTAGCCAGCTTGCAAGAGCGCCGTCTCATACATGAGCAGCGCGGCATCCTTGTCGGCGCTGTTGCCGCCTTTCACCTGGGCCAACAGCCGCTTCACGATGGGATGCGACGGGTTGATCTCCAGGATCTTCTTCTGCGTGGCCATCGCGGGCATGCGATCTTTGAGCATCGTCGCCTGTGCCTTCATGAAACGCTCCATGGTCGGCGACATGGCGTATGCGCTCAGCGATACCGCCGCCGGCGAGTCGGTCAGTCGCTTGGAGATCTTCACCTTCTCGACGGTCTCCTGCATCAGGTCCTGCATCCATCGGCACAGTGGCTCGTACTCCTTCTCCAACTCGCTCAGCTCCTTGGACTGCTGCTCCTTGTCGGCGGCGCTCTCGGCATCCAAATCGTCCAGCGCATCGGCCTTGGCCACATCGATGAGCTTGTAGTCGTCGAGGTATTTGCCGTTCAGCTGCTGGATGACCAGTTCGTCCACCGGCTCCAGCAGCAGGAACACCTCGTAGCCTCTCTTGTTCAGCTTCTCCAACAGCGGCGAGTTAGCGGCCGCCGTGCGGTCCTCCGCCGCCAGGTAGAAGATTCGCTTCTTCTGGTCCGCCTTCATCTCCTTGATGTAGTCGTCAAAGCCGACCCACGCCTCGCCGCGCTGAGAGGTATGGAAGCGCAACAGCGGCAGCAGCTCCTTGGACCACTCCTGGTCCTCGAAGGCGCCCACCTTGAGGTAGCGCCCAAAGTTCTCCCAGAAGGTGGTGTACTCGTCCTTATTCTCGCGGCCCATAATCTCGCGGAACATGTCCACCGACTTGCGCACCAGACGCTTGCCGATGATGCGCGCCACCTTGCTCTGTTGCAGGATCTCCCGCGACACATTCAGCGGCAGGTCTTCGCTGTCCACCACGCCGCGGATGAAGGAGAGCCAGCGCGGCAAGAGCTCCTCGAACTTGTCCGAGATGAAGACGCGCTTCACGTACAGCCGAATCGGCTTGGACGCCTCGCTGAACATGTTCTGCGTCATCTCGAACGGCAGCTGCTTGGGTACGAACAGCAGCGCTCGAAACTCCACCTCGCCCTCGGCGGAAAAGTGCGAGCGCGCCGTTGGCTCGTTCCAGTCGCGGCTGATCGACTTGTAAAACTCCGCATACTCCGTGTCGGTCACCTCGGACGGCTTGCGCAGCCAAATCGGCTTGGTCTTGTTCACCTGCTCCCAGCGCTTCTCGGTGCGCGGCACGCTGCGCTCCTTCTCCTCGCCGGTCTTCTCATCCTTCTCGATCTTCTTCTCGTACTCGGTGTGCGTGGTCCACAGGTAAATGGGGAACGACACAAACTCCGAATACGTTTCCAGCAGCGAGCGCAGCCGATAATCGGTGAGGTACTGCTCCATGCCCGCTTTGATGTGCAGCGTGATGGAGGTGCCGCTGGTGGTGCCTTCGGGCAAAAACGACGCCGGATCCGGCTCCTCCGCGATGGTGTAGTTCTTGCTCTGCTCCGACTCCCACCGCCACGCCTTGGCGTCGTTGGGTGACTTGGTGCGCACGATCACGCGATCCGACACCAAAAACGCCGAGTAGAAGCCGACACCAAAGCGCCCGATGAGACTCACGTCGGCAGCGCCCTCCTTGATCGCCTCCACAAACTTGGCAGTGCCTGACGCCGCAATCTGTCCCAGGTTGTTGATGAGCTCCGACTTGGACATGCCGATGCCGCTGTCCGTGATGGTCACCGTCTTGTCGTTCTCGTCGCCAATCACCCGAATGGCCAACTCCTCAGTCAGGGTGTTCTCCTTGCCCTCCGACGCGCTGCTCAGCGACAGAAAGCGCTTCTTGTCACACGCGTCCGACGCGTTGGATACCAGCTCCCGCAGGAAAACGTCCGGATTGGAGTAGAGCGAGTGCACGATAATGTCCATCACCCGTGCCACCTCCGCCTGAAACTCGTACGTCTCTGCGGCCTCCGTGGCGGTCATGCGCAGGGACGCCTGGCGCGGTGAGCCCAGCGGCTGCGACAGTTGGGCCGCGGCACGGCCCGGGCGGCGCTGCAGCCTGGGCAGGAAGCTGCCGCCGCTGCACGCCGCCAGTGAGGCGCGCGAGCGAGCGGGCGGAACTCGCCCCAAAGAGGAGATGAACGCGAGCATGCGGTGAGGCAATCGGTGAAAGTGCAAGCAGAAAAGCGTTCTCGGCACTGAGGGCGCTCGCAGTGGACGAGAGACTGGAGCGCAGAGACGGCTGCACCGTCGACGCTAGACATTGCAGCGCCGACGTCGCCGGCGGCGTCGCCGAAATCCGCGTGTTTCCGCGAAATTCCGTTCCGACGCGAATGCGACGATGGGCAAGTTCTCGGGTGCGGCCCGCAGTTGCTTGGAGCTGTGGGATGGACGGAACAGAGGCAGACGATATCGACGGCGGCGCGGTTCCCAGGCCATTTAACGCGAGAGTATTTACAAAGTTGAAGGAATCTAGGGCGAAACGGTCGGAGGATCCATCCTCCCGGGGAGCACGCTCTATTCACGCTTCCGTGTTCGCTTCACCCATGCATCCAGCGTGACCGACAGCCGCCGCCGCGCGCCACCTCCAGCGAGTTTTTCTGGCATTTCGCTGTGGCGGCTATCGCCGACGGCGCTAGCGCCTTGCAAGCATGAATCGATATGTCGGTTCAGGTTGGAGTTGTCGTATTCGTCCACAAACATTCCGCACAGCGGACAAGCGACGCGACGTGCCGCTGCCTCGCCGTGGCTGCGCTTGCGCAGCAACACATCGATGCGGCCGTTTTGACATCGCTCACCTTCCCCGGATTTTCGGGCGTTGCCCCTCCGATGCCCCTCGAAATTGCTGACGCCCACCCCCAACAGCGTCAACGAGGCACCTTCTGACGCGCCGACGGCCACTTGGAGCAAGTGCCAACACGCCTCGAAAAACAGCTGCCGCGCGTGGTTCACTTCCGGGGTTGCCACGTCACGACAACCAGCCGCCAGTGCCTCTCGATATGCCTCGCTGAGCATTGCGCCTTTGGCAGCACGCTGCTGGCCAGCCAACCGCCACTTCACCGCCATTCGCGTGGGCCACCGCCGATTGCATTGCACATCCTGTTCAATGCGCTCCGAACACTCCGCCACCAACTCGCCCAGCTTGTCTCGCATCGCCACCGAGAACGGTCGCATGCTCACGAACGAATCTTCAGCGCTGATGCTCCTGGGTAGACCGCGTGCCACCACCGGCTCGTTGTGAATGCCGTGAACCGCATCCCACAGCAGTATCGCGGCGCGCCCGGGCCATGGCGGCGTCGACGCCCCGCTGCCCGCTCGCTCGAACGCTGCCGCCAACTCGGCGGCAGAGGCGTACGCTCTCCGAATGTGGTGAGCGTGGGTGACCCCGAGGCGCTCCCGCAGATGTCGCGCCAGGGAGCGTCCCACACCTGGGAAGCACCGCAGCGGCAGCGATTGCAACCACCGGTCCGCGCCTCGGGTGGGCAAGTACGTGGTCTGCGAGTCCGGTTTGTTCATGTTGGCGCCAAACTTGGCCAGCATTTTGTTGGGCGCGATGCCCGCCGAGGTGGTCAGTCCAGTGCGTCGGCGAATGTGTGCCCGCAAGCGCTCTGCCATGTGAGAGCCGTGCGCCAAGCGCAACACCAGCTCAGCAGGCACGCCATCCTCGCCTCTGTCGTCATCGCCTTTCGCCGCATCGTCATAGCCGCGAAACATGTGACCCGCAAACTGCGGCAGGTCGTCCTGGGATGCTGCCGCCGCTGGCGACCGGCACACCAGCCGCTCCACCGCGGCAGTCACATCCACAATGTACTCGTCATATCCCACCGTCTCGCAGCCGCCAAATTCGGCTCGGATCCCCAACTCGTCCACCGCCTCCGCTATGGCTGCCAGTATGCGTCATTGGTACTCTCGGTAGGGCGCCAGATCCTCCCCGCAGATGCACACCAGCTGCGGACAGCGCCGCCGAGCCTCCGACAAGCGCATCAACTTGCCCACTCCGTGGGCCCGCGCCGGGTAGTTGCAGGTGACCACAATATGTTTCTGGTACACGGCGACGGGTTGGCTCCGCAACGCCTGGTTCGCGTCGCGCAGCAGTTCCACCTGGCAATAAAAGTAGTCTGCGTCGATCACCACCACCACCACTCCCGCCATGCGTTCATTGCTCTGACAGAAGCCGGACTGGACGTCTCGCGGAGCAACGGCCGTCGGCCCTGCCATGAACCCGTCTCTCGTGGCGTCGCTCGGCGTTCCCCAGCGCGTCACATGCCAGACCGCGTCGTGTACGGGCGCAGCGTTCAAGGCAACCTTGCAGTCGCTGCGCGTATGGCGACCCGGTAGAGTGCGCGGGTGATGTCATCCGACCTATTGGAGCGCACTCCCTTTGCGGCCCGCCTTATGCTGCTCATTTGTGGGGGCACCTTTGTGTCTGGTGTCCTGTTCGGGCAGAGCTTGCGCCGGGTGTGCCTGGATCCGGATGCGCCGCTGTGGCAGCTGGCGTACCGGGTGTTCACGGCGGCGGTGTTTCACCTCGGCCTGTTGCACATCGTGTTCAATGCGATAACTTGGCTGGAGTTTGCCTCGCCGCTGGAGCGCCGAGTGGGCACCACCACGTTTCTGTACCTGACGGTGTTGTTTATGGTGGCGGGCGGGGTGCTGCACGTGGCGTTGGCGCGTTCGGTGACCGCGCTGGCGACCCAGCTGCTACCGGCGGCGTCGGAGGCGTCACGCGGGCCGCTGCTGGCGCTGATCGGCTGGGGGCGCGGTTGTGCGGTGGGCCTGTCGGGTGTGCTATTTTCGTTATTGGTGGTGGAGGCGAGCAACCACGCGGCCGACGAGATATTGTTGGTGCTGGGCCTGGTGCCATGCCCGGTTCGTCTATATCCGGTAGTGCTGTTGGTGTTGCTGCAGCTGCTGTTGCCGGCAGTGAGCTTTTACGGACACTTGGGCGGCCTGCTCGCGGGCTTTGTGTACGTGAGAGGCTGGTTGCCGCATGGGATTCGGCGACCACTCAGTGCCGAGTGCTCCCGACGCGCCGATGAGACGGTGTCGCGGTACGTACCGGGCTGGGCGCGGCGAGAGGGCGAGCATGTGTGGAGCTCCGTGACCAGTGAGTCAGGCGCGAACAGACGCTCTCAGTGGCGTCAGACGTCGGGGGCAGAGGGCACTGGCGTGCCGCGGGGGAGTTGGCTGTCGCGCGTGCGAGACACGCTGCAGACGTTTGTCGTGGCGCGCAGGGAGCCCGAAACGGCGGACGACGCAAACGTCTCGTATCCGGGCGGGCATCGGCTCGGCTCGGCGGCGGAGGCGCAGGCGGTGGTGATGGAGGTGGAGGACGAGGAGGAGGAGTCATCCGAGGAGCTCATGATTCGCCTCGGCTACCCGGTCGAGGACGCAATGAACGCTCTCGCCGAATGCGACGGCGACGTGGACATGGCGCGGGCCGTGATCGACTCGCGCTTGGCGTCCGAGCTCTGCGAGATGGGGTTCGAAGAGCGGGACGTAGAGTTTGCCCTCCAGTCGGGCACGGAAAAGGCGGTGCCGGCACTGGTGGAGTGGATCGCCGGCGCGAACCACTCCGAGCGGGCCTGAATCATGGCCATGCTGCAGCGATGCGTACCAGTCTGACTGGCAAACGCTCCTTCGCGACTGGAGTGCCACGCTGCCTGTCGAATGCGCGCCGCAAGCCTCGTCTTCCGCGATGCTTTATACGCTCTTCTGGACGATGAAGAATGTGCTAGCGATCCACATGCCCACATTGATGAACAAACTCACAATGCCGTTCGGATGTACCCATGCGGGTAACAGGCCGCTCGCCGCCGCCTCCCCGATCCCTAGCAGGCTGATGAATCCGCGGCCGAGCGCGAAACCGAGCCCGCCCATCACGAACACAATGCAGACGCTCTTCAGCACCTCCTTCGGTTTGGCCGGCCGCACCTCGCCGACTTGACCAAACTCGTCGCGTCGCACGTCCGGTGTGCCGCGATTGTATAGGAAGCCGAGGCTGGCCAGAAACGCCAGCGGCAGCACACTGGTAGCGAAGCGAGGGATGAACAGGCCCAGCAGCCCTAAGAATCCAAAAAGCACACTCGTCTTGGTCAGGTAGCTCCGGTCGGGCATTTGCACGATGCCCTGAAACGTCTCCAGGGTGTTCAGAATGGCGCGGCCAAACCAGGTCGACTTCCAGCGCGGCTCCTCGCGAAGGCGCTTCTCCAGCGGCGACTCCTTGACGATGCCCTCCATGGTGCCCTCGAGGCGGCGTCGCAGCTGATCATCAAAGATGCGGTCTTTCAGAATCTCCAGCTTGGTCAGTTGCTTGGAATCGTCTGCGTACTTGATTCGCAACGCCTCGTACGCCGCCTCGATCTGCTCGTAGCTGGCGTTCTCCGTAACGCCAAGCGCGCGGTACGGATTGCTCAGACCGCTGCCGCCGCCCTTGCCACCACCACCACCGCTGCCGTCACGCCCTGAGCGCCTCGATCGCCGCGACGACGAGTCTCCGCTGCCGGGCCAACGAAGCCCAAACAACGCACGCACTTGTAGCGGTCGCCTTCGCCCGGCGCCCGCCTCTGAACGCCTCACGGCCACACGCCGCGAGAAGAAATTCCGCGGCACCTCACGCCTGCATCCCCCCAGCGCCCCATTACATCTACCAGATAAAGGCACCGCATTGACCACCCACGCAACGCAATGACTTGCCAGGGACGTCATGAGAGAGCGGCCACGCACACCAACGGCAGGTTCGGACAGTTTGGCCGCACACCGCGGAGCCGCCGACGATCGCCCTCAAAATTCACGGCGCGCTCCGGATAGCGGCCTTACCCGACCGGGTTTTCGGAGGTGGCACACCGTTTTCGCCCTCCATGTTCGTGCCAGCAGTGTCACTGAGCCATTATACCCAATGGCGCCGCGCGCAGTCCCGAGGCCAAGGGCGGTGGCACGTGAAACGCCGGGCGCACGCTGTCAGCACCTTTTGGGGAGCGCCGCTGGATCGGCAAGCGCTGCTGCAGCGTCGGCCGCGGCTCAAAGGCTCGGGGGCCCTGCGCACGTCAGCCAATCTCCTTGGAGACGGAGGCTTTCTCGGGGTGGGAGCACCTGAGGTGGTGGTTGTCGTGATTATGGCCTGGATTTTCCTGGGGCCCACGAAGCTTTACGAGACGGCGCAGTACCTGGGTCGCCTGATCGGAGACTTGCGCCGGGCTGCGCAGGAGGCCCGCGATGGTCTCACCGATTCGTTGGGTGAGGAGTACTACGAGGCGCAAGAGCAACTGCTGAAGGTGCGAGACGAGTTTAACGACGCGATACGTGGCGAGAAGCCTCGGCGCCTGGGGGGTACCGCGGACAGCGATGAGGACGCTGCTGACGCTGATGCATCTGTGGGCACAGATGCCGCTGCCGAGCTTGCCGAGAGTCTGAGCGTGACCGAGCCCAAGGAGCATTCGAAAAACGGTCTGGAGCAGGACATCGTCACGGGCGGTGGTGCAAGTCGGACAAACTTTCTGGAGCAGCTACGGCGCCTGAATGATCCACAGCAGGCGCCGCCTGTGCCCGAGTATGCCGAGGCGAAGCGACAACGAGAGCAGCTGCAGAGCGCATCGCCAGAGGGCGAAGCCTCTGCAGACGGGGAGGATGTGGATATCGACGGGGACGCCGTGGAAGCGTTGGCGCAGCAAATATCCCAGCTAGAGGAGACGTTGCAGACCCTGAAGAAACGCGTGTACAGCATGCGACGCCGTCACACTGACAAGGCAGACGTGCGGTGATACCGAAGCGGCGCATCGAGTATGGACGGCAGTGGCCTGCGACTGCGGTTATGCCGCAAGATAAAGTGCGGGTTATGTCCACGGTGGTTTTCCGCAGGAAAATGCATTTGGCTGAAAAGAATAATTTGCAAAATTAGTTTCGTTGACCAATGGAAAAGGCATTTTCCCAGAGTTTCCGGTCGTTCATTTTACACGCGGCGGAATTTTCGGGCTCACGCGCTTCCTTTTCATGCTTTTCACTTCGGTGCCCGCACGTAACGATGGGAATCGTCCTGGGCAGAGTCACGGTGGAGACGGCCCAGTACGAGGTGCTCCGCCAAACGAAGGACTATGAGATTCGCAAGTACGCGCCGTGTGTGGTCGCGGAGGTACAGGCGAGCGAGCTGTACGAGGCCGGCGAACGCTGGTCACCCTCGCAATTCAACACGGACGCGTTCCGCCTCCTCGCGCGGTACATTGGAGTGTTTGGAAAACCGTCTAACGTGGCCGCCGTCAGCGGGGGATCAGAGTCGGTTGCCATGACCGCACCGGTTACGTCTACGCCTGAGCCCATGGCTATGACGGCTCCAGTGACGTCAGCGCCGGAGCAGGTGGCTATGACGGCGCCAGTGCAGTCGGCGCCGACGAGTGCTCGCCAAGGAGAGAGTTTGGCGTTTGTGCTGCCGCGCAAGTACCAAAAGGTGGAGCAGGCGCCGCGGCCGACCGATGACCACGTGCACCTCCGACAAGTGCCGTCCAGACTGATAGCGACGATGGTCTTTAGTGGCAGCACCGACTTGCAACGCTGCGTGCCCGTGGCCAAGCGGTTCTTCGAACGGCTCGCGGCAGAGTCGCTGCCGATGGCTGGCCAGCCCAAGGCGCTCGACGAGGCCCGGTGGATGCTCGCCCGCTACAACCCTCCTTGGACGATCCCGTGGATGAAGCGGAACGAGATTCTCATCGAGCTGGATGGTGACGCCGAGGTTGCGCCACCGCAACCCGGTACCCAGTGAGCGGAACAGTGCCTCAAGCCGCATTCAGCGCCACGATAAACAGCACTGCCGCGGCGGCAGACACCATGCCCAGAGCCCCAGCGGGCATCATTTTCTTGGTCTTCACGTAGCGCATGGCAAACACCACCGTGAGCGCTGCCGCCACGCCCAGAGCGAGCGGAATCGAGGATTGCGCGTAAGCCACTGCCAGAAGAGCGCCTGCTGCGAGACCACTGATCAAGCTCGCCTTGGAGCGCGTTTTCAAAAACGCGCCCACGCCACCAGCACCGACCACAATGCCGTACACCAGTGTCGCCGTGTGTGCAACGGACACGAGACTCGCGCACAGCTCACGGGATGGCGAGCTTCCGCGGCGCAGCTGAGCCGCACGGGAGCTCTTCTGCCGACGCAGCGAGGTGCGCCCCGGCGCCCACGCCGACTCCGAACATTTTGCGTGGGTTTGGCGTTGCAAGGCCCCAACGCCCGCACGCCCCAGAGGAACGTTGCTTACAAAAGCTAGCATGGTCGAACCGTTACGTGAAGCGTCCTAAAGGCGCGCGGTATCACCGAACTCTCTCGAGCTCACACCCTGACCAATGCGAGCGCGGAGCGATCTTCAAGGTCTCCGCGCCGACGAGCTCTTGAGCGCGCCGCGAGTTCGGCGCCACCCAGACGAAATGAGGAGGCAGCGGTAAAAGTCAGGGAGAGCGTCTCCTTGTGTTCCAGATCACACGTGAGGAAACCGCGGGTGATGCATCCTCTGGACAGAGCGCCATCAGCGCGTTGGTCAGCCATTCAACGACTGCAGCTGGTACGCATCGACAAACTCATCAAGGGGCGTCGAAGGGGCGCGCTCCCGGACGCGCTCCTGTGTTCGCGGGGTCTCTGCGTGGTGGCGCCGGAGTGCCTCGTGGCGCACAATGCGGAACTTGTGGTGGGCGCATCGGTGCTGGTGGCGCCGGAGCGTAACGGTGGCTCTTCCGGCGGTGTGACCACCCGGCGAGCAGGTCAGAGGGCGGCCGCCCGAGGCTCGGAAAATGACGTTCTTGCCAGCACCGCTGCTGCTTTTCGGGAGCTGTCGCTGGGACGGAATGACGTAGCAAGCAACATGCCCACCACGCAGGTCTCTTGCTGGCTATGGGTCTCTGCAGCGGTGCCTGAGCAGTTTGTCGCCGTAGACGAGAACACCTATGCGGTGCTCATTGAAGAGCGCGAGCCGTCAGCGCATGCCTCCGGGGCGCCGACGGCAACGGATGCACTATTCCAGGTGCTCCACTGCCGTGGCGGACCGAACGTCTTTGCGCCGATGCCGTTTGCACTGGGTGCAACGGCGGCGGGGGTGACGCTGACGCCGGTCAAGCCTTCTACAATCCGCGATGAAGTGCTCGTCGGCCGGCTGGAGAGCAGCGGTATCGCGGAGGCGCTTCCCTGGCGGTATACAGGGCGTCTGTTCACAATCGGCACGTGCTTCGTGGGCATCGCGCTGGGCGGTGCATCCATCGCGTTGCGGGTGGTGCGGGCCGCCGGTCGGCGCGGTGACGCCCCCAGCGAGTCGCCGGCAACCGCTGACGAGAACAGCGGGGCAGCTTGGGTCATCGACCGGCATACGCAGGTGCGCATCTGCCTGGACGAATCTGACGTGGACGCGGCCCGCAGCATTTTCGATGTTCGATACAGCGGGGCGACTCTGGCGTTCGTTGCCGGGCTGGAGAGGCAGAAATGCGAGATCGCCGACATGATGCAAGTGGCCTTGTTAGGGTCAGGCGGCAGTCACGTCGACGCCCGGCTGGGCCGCCCGCGCGGTGTGCTGCTACACGGCCCGCCCGGCACTGGTAAGACACTGCTGGCGGTGGCCATGGCGCGGAGCGCGGGTGTGGCCGTCGAATGCGTGAGTGGGCCGGAGATTCTCGGCGGGCCCCCCGGCGAGGCGGAGCGAACGCTTCTGGCGACGTTCCAGAGGGCGCTTGCGCGCGCCCCGTGTGTGGTGGTGCTGGACGACGTGGACGTGATGGCGCGGCAGCGTTGGCTCCACGTCGACGACCGCCGCGGGCAGCGGCTGATCGGACTTTTGATTCGCGCCATAGACTCGCTGTGCGTCGACCGGCCAACGGACCGACCTGAGCAGCCGAATGACCGGCACCATGGCAGTGTGGCTGGTGAGGCGCCCAGAGAGCCGTGCGGCGTTTTCCTGATAGGCACGACCAACCAGTTGCAGAGCATCGATCCGGCGCTGCGGCGCCCCGGGCGGTTCGATCGGGAACTCGAACTGGGCGCTCTGGATGCGCGGGAGCGTGCCGAGCTGTTGCAGCGTCTTGCGGGCGAGCGATACCGCGGCCGGTTGTCTGTGCTGCGCAACGTGGCCGCTGCAGCGCACGGCTTTGTGGGTGCTGATGTGGAAGCGCTCTGGCGCCGAGCATGTGCGCTTGCAGTCGAAGCGGCGAGCGACCGAATTGGTGCCAATGAGATCCCATCGGTGGGCGAAGACCAACTCGAGAGGGCGCTGGTGGCGTCACGCCCCAGTGCATTGCGAGAAATGCTCGCACAAGTGCCTCGAGTGCACTGGGACGACATCGGTGGCCAGGCGGAAGCGAAGCGCGCCCTCATGGATGCCGTCGAACTGCCGCGGCGGTTTCCGCGCCTCTTCGCGGAGCTGGGCATGCGACCGCCGCGCGGCGTGCTGCTGTACGGACCGCCCGGTTGCAGCAAGACGCTGCTGGCGCGGGCGATGGCCACCGACAGTGCGGCCAACTTTTTTCACGTCAAAGGTCCCGAGCTGTACAGCAAATATGTGGGCGATAGCGAGAAGGCGGTGCGTCGTCTCTTCCGCAGGGCCCGCGAGGCCTCACCCGCCATCATTTTCTTCGATGAGCTGGACGCGCTGGCCACTCAGCGCTCATCGGCCGGTGCCGCGGGCAGTAGCTCCGCCGCCAGCGCCGAGGAACGCGTGCTCGCCCAGCTGCTCACCGAAATGGACGGTGCAGAGACGCTGACCGACGTGATTGTGGTGGGCGCGACCAATCGGCCGGATCTGTTGGATGCGGCGCTGTTGCGGCCGGGCCGGTTTGACCAGTTGGTGTATGTGGGCCTGCCAGATCGCGACGAACGCGCGGCTATTGCCGGGATCCACTTGCGCGATGTGCCGTTGGACGTCCCGACAACCGATGCCGCCCACTGGATAGCTGGTTGCACTGACGGCTTCAGCGGTTCGGAGGTGGCGGCGCTGGTGCGGGAGTCCTGCCTGATCGCCATGGCCGAGGATCCCGAACACGCCCATGCAGTTTCGCTGCGACATTTGGAGCAGGCGCGAGCACGCCTGCAGCCGCAGAGCAGTGCCGCCGTGCTGGAGATGTATGCGCGCTTCCGTGCTGGTGCGCTCACTCGAATGGAGGACGGTTGAGCGGCTGGCCGAGAGCGAGCCGTTGCCCGATGAGTTCCGTCGAGGTCTCGGTGGCTGACGCCCGGCAACTGAGCTGGTCGACGCCGACAGGCGGGGCATCGGCCATCCGCTGACCGAAACCCCGACGGGGCGACCGACAACATGCCCTTTCTTTACGCCCCTTCGCTGTACATAGTAATCCTCTTGCAAGTTAGCAACACTCTGGTCGTCATCGTCAGTGACCGCGGCTCCCGCTCCACATCCCCACCGCGACTGGCGCACGCTCCCCTGCCAGTCTCTTTCAGTGTGAAACTGCGGCTGGCTGCGTGGCCGCCGCACTGCGCGACGTCATCGCTTGTGCCACCCGCGAACGAGTGCCGCGCCCAAACAGCCCGTTCGCCCAGACACCAATGCGCACGAGTGCGTTCAAATCCACCGGCTCCTCCAGCGCGTTCATGCCGCGCAGCATGTACACCACGTCTTCGGTGGCCACGTTGCCCGACGAGCCGGGCGCGAACGGGCAGCCGCCCAAACCGCCCACTGCACTGTCCACCACCGCAATGCCGTACTCGCGAATGGCACACTCAATGTTGGCCAGCGCCGTGCCAAACGTGTCGTGAAAATGCACCGCGTACGGATGGGCAGTGGCGGCATCGCCCTCGAGCAGCGTGTCCAGCAGGCGCATCACGCTGCCCGGCGTGCCGACGCCGATGGTGTCGCCCAGCGACACTTCGTAACAACCCATTCGCAGAAGCTGCTGCGCCACCTGCGCCACGGCCTCCGGCTTCACCGGCCCGTCGTATGGGCACTCGAATACACACGATACGTACGCGCGCACCCGCGGCCGCAGCAGTTCGTGCAGCTCCGCTATTCGCTGGAACACCCGCTCGACGCGCTGCAAACTCTCCGCTATAGAACAACCCAAATTGGCCACGCTGAACCCCTCACTGGCCGAAACAAACACCGCCACCTCCCGACAGCCGACCTCCAGCGCCCGCTCCAGGTGTCGCTCGTTGGGCACCAGCACCGGCAACTGCATCCGCTCCAACACCTTGGACGGCAGCACGCCCTGCAGCTGACGCCACAGCTCACCGGTGTCGGCCATTTGCGGCACCCGTTTCGCCGACACGAAACTGCCCACCTCCACCGTGCGCAAGCCGGCCCCCACCGCCAGCTGCTCGATCAGCCGCACCTTATCGCCCGTCGTTATCACCCGCTCGTTTTGCAGTCCATCCCGCGGACCCACCTCCACAATGCGCACTCGCTTGCGCGGTGCCCTGCCGCCAGACCAATACCGCCTCCAACTCGATGGAACAGCCCGCGTCCACCGCATGCGACGGAGAGAGCGCCCTACCACAGACATCACGTCCGAAGGAGGCCGAGGCCGTTCGTCGCGTCGCGGGTTGGGAGTCGACTCGATGGGCGCAACCGGTTCACAAAAGTCGTTCGGAGCAGGAGGTTACTATTGGGTGTGGCAAGTCTCTCTCTATCTTTCTCTGACGCTAGGGAGACCTCGAAGTTTATGGACTTGATTCGAGTGTGCCAGTGGTTGTGGTGCTGCGGGAGCGGTTGGCGAGCGTCTCTCGGTTTCGTACGGCCGAGCGGCACCACCGACGGGGCACCGATCCGACGACTGCCCGGCGTCGTGAGGGAGTGGCTCGGGCTGTGGCCTTCTGGCAGCTGTCTCGAGGCGACACCCCACTCGCTGAGTCCGCTCGCCGAGTGGTTGTGGCTGGCGACGCCCAAACGAAGGGTGTCGCACTCGCGGAAGCGGCTGCGGTCCACTCACAAGTACCTGCGGCGGGTGCCCAACGTGCAGACTTGCCGGTCCTGCGGCACTACGCATATGCCGCATATGTTGTGTCCACGATGCGGAGCGGCGCCGCCCAAGCGGTGGAACCGGTGGGTCGGCCTGCAGCAGATCGTGCGTGTGGAAGGGGATCGTTGGCCGGGTGCGGCACCGAGTGCGTGAAGCACAGACGGGCGCCACGATTCGATGGCACGATTTACGAGGCGACGGCGATGTCGCTGGGCGCAAAGTCGTTCATGGTGGTCTGCTCGGCGTTGGAGGCGTGTCGGTCGGGCGGCATCAGGCGCACAACGCGCACACGCTCCGGGTCGGTGCGCACATCCGGCAGCGCCAGCGGCGTGATAAATAGGAACTGGCGGAGGCTCTCCTTCTTGGCCAGGTCGATGAGCGTCTTGTAAGCGACGCGGCGATTGGCCTCGTCCATGAACACGTCAAACTCGTCCAGCACGCGGAACGGCATCTCCATCGCTTCGCCCAACGCCAGCAACAGGCATAGCGTGGTGAACGAGCGCTCGCCACCGCTGAGCGACTTGAGATCCTTGGAAAACTGCAGCTGGCCGTCGCCGGTGCGATGGTGGCCCATGGCCACGCGCAGCCGCATCTCCTGGGCACGATCGTCGAAGCGGATGCTGCCGTGATGGCCGCGCTGGTGGATGTAGTAGCTGAAGTAGGCACTCACGTGGCGCTGCACATGCGCTCGCAGGCGCACAAAGGTGCGCACACGCTCGCCGAGGCTGTGTTCGATGCGCTCCAGGGCGTCGCGCAGACGGTCCATTTCCCGTGCCAGTGCGGCATAGGCAGCGCGAGCCTCCTCAAAGTGCTGTCGCAGCTGCGCCAGCGATCGGCCGGCGTGGCGTTCCTGCTCGGCACTGAGGCGCGCCTCCAGCACCACTATCTCTTTCTGTAGCTTGCGGCTATTCTCCACCGGGCCATCCGGGCGTGGGCCGGCAGCCGCCTCCGCACGCTGCCTCTCGGCATACACCCGCTCTTGCAGTTGTTCCATTTCGGCGGCGATACGCTCCAACTGCTGCCGCTCGCTCTGCATCCCGCGTTCCAGTGCCTCCAGCTCGGCGCGCAGCTTGGCCTGCTCGGTCGCCAGCGCCCGACACTGCGCGGTCAGCTGTTGCCGCGTCTGCTCCCGCTGCTCGGCCTCCTGCTGCCGTCGACTGCCGCGCTGCTCTGCCCGGTGCCAGGCAGCGCGACCGGCCTCGGCCGCCTCCAGCGCCTCATCCAGCTGGCTCTGCAGCGCCCGCACCTCCGAGTCGATCGTCGCCAAGCGCTCGCGGAACACACCAGGATCCGCCACGCCCGCCGTCGCGGCCGCATCCTCCAGACGCTCTTGCAGCACCTGGATGGTGGCCTGGGTGGCGCGCTCCTCGTTTTCCAGTTGGGTCACACCGAGAGTCAGCTGCTGCAGCTGCGTCTGGGCGCTGTGCAGCGAGTCGCTGACTTGTTGCTCACGGACGCGCGACATCTCCAGCTGTTGTCGCTCCTGCTCTAGCGCCGCGCGCTGGCGTTCCAGCTGCCGCTCCACATCGCCGCCCAGGCGGGCCGAGTAACGCGTCGGATCCGGCCCGGCGCGATACTGATTGGAGCCGCCGCCGCCCAGCTGCGCGCGGTCGCCCAGCGCCGACCAGCACACCTTGGCATGTCGCGGACGCAGCTCGAACGCCGCTCGGCGTGCGTCGTCAGCGCTCTCAAACAACAGATGCAGCTCAATTTCCGCGTGGTCCACCAGCACATTGCGCACCGCCGGCTGCTGGCCCGGCACCACAATTTGCGTGTTGACGCTCATGAGCTCGGCAGGCGGCAGCTGTTCGGGCGGCATGTGGTACTCGGCGCGGTCCATGTTTTGCACAATCATGCGTGGCGGTCGGTGACCGCCGCGCTCGGCCACTTGCCGCAGCGTCTGGGCGTCCGCCTGGTCGTGCACGATAAACGCCGCCAGCACGCCGAGCGAGATGCACTGCTCGACGGCGATGGCCCATTTCGGGTCGCGCAGCTCGATCAGGGAGCCGATGGGCCCCAGCGGGCGGCGATGAAAAGCGCCGCGCGCACTGGCGGCGTCTACGTCGCGACACAGGGCCAGCACTGCCTCACCGCCAAATGCCGTCCGGCGGTCTCGTCGGCTGCTCTGCATTTCGTGCAGCGCGCGCTCCGCCTGCCGCACGGATGCTTCCCGGGCGTGACGCTGATTCTGCGCCAGGGTGTGATCGGCCTTGAGCCTGCGCAGCTGCTCCTGCAGGTGAGCGCAATGCGCGCGCTTCTGCTCCGCATCGCGGCGCAGTCGCACCTCCACCTCCAACAGCCGTTCCATCTCACGGTGCGTCTCGGCGGCGGCGGTGTCTCGCGATGTGGAACGCCGCTGCAGCTCCTCCATTTGTTCCTGAATGCGCGCACGCTCCTCATCACGGGCCCGCATGGCCGCCCGCAGCCGCTCCACCTCGGCCTCGAGGCGCCGCAGTTCGCTGCGCTTTTGGCGCGACTCGGCCTCGATCTCGGCGTCGGCCTCCAGCTGCGTGGACATGGCCTCGTTGGCGCGACGCAGCGCTTCGGTGGCCTCTTGCAGGGCGCGAGCGCGTTCATCCAACTCGTGTTGAACGGCCTCGGCGCGAGCGGCGCCATCCGCCAATCGTTCACCGCTTTTGGCGTGCTCGTCGGCGGCGCACTGCAGCTCCGTCTCCGCCTCAGTGACCAGCGCCCACACGTGCCGGCGCTTCAGCTCCGCGATGGTCTGTTCGATGCTCTCCATGGAGCGCGCCTCGTTGTAGGCCTCTTCGCGCTTTTTGAGCTCGGCCCGCAGGCGCGGCAGCTCACCCTCCTTGCCCTGGTATATGCTGCGCATCTCGGCCGCCTGCGCGCGCACCGCCACCAGCGACGCTTTCACGTCGCGCAGGTAGGTCGCTTCCATGAAAAAGTTGTACAGATCGGTGTCTTTGCCGCGCGTCAGGAAGAGCTTGGATTTCTGCTGTGTCAGGACGGCCACCGGGTTGTTCACTTGAATGAAAAAGTGGTCCATGATGGCCTCGAGCTCTTGCCGCGGCGACCGCTGCAGCGGCACCCGCCGCCCGTGGGCATCGAAGAAACTCCAGGTCGATGTGCCCGCGCGCGACAGCCGCCGCCGTATCACAATGGCGTCGCCGTAGGCATCGGGATCGTAGCGGCCATCGACCAGCTCGAGCTCGTTGCGGCGGTTGCGCAGTCGCACGCCGATCTCCGCAGTCGCGGCGCCGACGCGAATATGGTCGCTGAGCTTGCGCCCACGTTCGGTCAGCGACGACTTGGCGCCGAACACCAGCTGCAGCGCTGCCACGACTGCCGACTTGCCTGAACCGTTCGGCCCGGAGATGATGTTGACGTTCGGACCGAGGTGAACCTCGAAGCGTCGGTGACACATAAAGTTTTGCAGGTGGACGCTCTCCAGCACTCCATACTGCGCGACGTGATCGGCGGTGTTGGATGTGGGGAGCGCCCACGTCGATTCCTCGGAAATGTGCTCTGCGTTGTGAGGATCGTCCTCTGTGGGCGATGGGGCAGATGATGAGTGAGGAGCGTTGTTTGCCTTCACTGGTGGGTGATCACCGTGGTGAAGCCCGCCGCTATCGCGTGGAGAATCTCCAGCTCGGCTCTGCGGTGGGTCGAGCTGTGGATCCCGACGCGCTCGTTTCTGGGATCCACTTGAAGCTGCCTCCCTCCCCCGCCTGTTGGCGGATGGATTTGGCGTATTGCCCTCAGCGTCATCGGATGAAGTCTCGGACATCTCTCCGGCGAGAGCGGTTACCCTACTTTTCGAACAGGTTGGCAACCGCTGTGGAGCGAGTGGACACCCGAGTGCGCTGCGCGCGCCAATTTTAGGTTGAGCGCTACGCTCCGCGTTGCATCGGGAGCTTGCATGCGGTCAGTCGATGCCAAGAAAAACCGAGCTGGAAAGACGTATGCTCTAGAGCGTTGCGCCACAAGCAGATGGATCAGCAAGACAGTGAGATTTCCTCATTGTACGAAGTGAGCATAAGGCGGAAGGTGACCTCCGGGAGCGATAACGCTGTGGACACGAGCGCGAACCATCGTTTGATGGTTCACTCGCCCGCTCACTGGGAGTGAACCGCATCGGGTGCAATAAACTGGAGGTGCTCACGCTGCGCCATAGCAACGCCAATTAAAAGATCCTAATCAAGACGCCCGACCGCCCAACTTCTGCGAGGCCGTCGCACAGCCGCTTCGAATCAGTCTCACGTGGAGACGGCGGCGGAGGTCGTAGCGTCTGCGTTGACGTTTGCGGATGGCCCTTGCCTCGCGCTAGATCCGACGTTACCGCAGCGTTCGCGCTGGCGTTTTTCTACGCGTGTCCGCTTTCTCTAATTTCGGTTGCGTGCAACGATCCGACGCCGCCGCCTGCGATACGCGTCTCGATGCATTCCGCAGTGACAGTGCACGCGCGTGGTCCCATCGAGAACGTTGCCGTCATCCACAGGACTTGTGCGACAACGACATGGGCTTGGACAACCCGTGCAACCGTACTCGGACTTGCTCCGCATGAAGCGTGCGCTCTGGATCGTGAGTTTCCTCCTCCTCGCGTTGCTGCTCACCCGGGTGCGGGGGGCGCTGGCCGGCTCGTACTGCGGCTACTGTTCCAATCAACAGCGGGCGTGCGATCCGTCGGTGCCCAAGTGTATACCTTGCACCTCGTCTAATCAGTGCACCCAGAAGCAACGATGTGATGTTACCACTGGCCTGTGCAGGCCGAAAGGGCTGTTCAACCCCTTCGCGTGGTACGACGGCGTGCTCATACCGCTGACGTTTCTAGTGGCGGGCATACACAATGCCGGCGGCTCGGGCGGCGGCACGAGTTACATCACCCTGTTTGTGCTGTTGGCGGGGTTTCAAATTGCCGCGGCCAGCGCCAACTCTCATGCGTACATCTTCGCGGGTATGATCGCCAACGTGGCCTTCAACCTGTTCCAGTTGCACGTGGCTCGGAACACCTCGCGCATCGACTGGGACTTGGCAGTGGTCACCGTGCCGTTCTTCCTGACCGGCTCCGCAGTGGGCGTGTACTTGAATCAAGTATTGCCGGGCTACTTCATATCGCTGTTGCTGGCGGCGATCATGTTGCTCTTGATCATCTACAATGCCTTTTTCGGCATCCGCATCACCATGCTGGAGATGCGCCTAATACGGGCATCGGAAACGGGTGCACTGAGCGCGGATTGGCGGGTGGGGGATGCCGAGAAAGCCAGTGCCAAAACCAAGCGCCACATCGAGGAGAAGACCACCGAACCGACCGAGACGGAGGACTTGACTCGGGACGGCGAGATCACCGCCCGCGTCTCTGCGGAGGGAGGCTCCAAGGCGATACCGGCGGCGGTGCCACTGACACGTGTGAAACCACGTCGCTGGTGGCACTGGATCGATCCAAAGATGCACTCGCGATCGCTTGGGGAGTTGCTCTACTGGGAGAGCTCCTGGTGGCATTGGCGTTACTGGCTGGTGCTGGCGTTTCTGTGGTCGGTGTTGTTCGTGTGTCGATACCTATCGGGATCGCGCAAGCAACAATCGCCGGTGGGCATGCCGCTGTGCGGCGCGGTGTACTGGGTGGTGTTTGCCGTGCAACAGACGGTGCTGCTCGGGTCGGGCTTTTGGTTGCTGTATCGAGCGCGGCGTCTGGAGCAAATGCGCATTCGCCTCGGTTACCCGTGGTTTGTGGACGGCACCGGCTTGGGTGACTTGCGCTTCACCAACAACTTTCAAATATGGTACCCGCTGTTCTCGCTGATCGTGGGCGTGTTCGACTCGTTCACCGGCATCGGCGGCAGCGACCTGCTCATGCCGGCGCTCTACAGCGTCTGCCACATGCATCCGTTCACCGTGCAGAGCTCCGTGTCAGCGATCATCTTCGTGACCTCTTCGGCGGGCGCGGTGCAGTTTCTGGCGTACGGCGTGCTGGACATCGACTACTCGCTGTTCTACGGCCTGTTTGCGCTGTTGGGTTCGCTGACCGGTGTGATACTGGTGTACTACTTTGCCAAGCGCTACAACTTGGCGGCGCTGTTGATTCTGGTGCTGGTGGTCGCATTCGCCTTCAACTTTGGCACTTTGCTGTACGTCAGCGCCGTCAACCTCTCCAATGTGGTCGCCGCCGGCGTCGGTTGGATGACCAACAGTGTCTGCACTCCTACATACCACTGAATGAGGAATGAGGGAGGAGTGCGTCAGGACGAAGACGCAGGCGAAGTGGTTCAGCGTCGGTGGGGAGAGGCAATAGGTTTGCAAACTGCCACTTGCTGAACATAGTTTAGGAGCGCGTAATGAAAGGTGCAACACTTGTATCACACCCGTGTGTATGTCTTTGGCCATGACGCACTTGTATGCTCTCGCTGTGTGCGTGAAAATTTTGTCTCTGTACCATCCGGCCCTCATGTGCGGTTGCCTAACACTCATTCACCTCGGTGTTAGCCGGCGTGGAAGGGCAACGCGCTTTCGTCGGCAACACAGAAATCAACGTTTGGCGCAGATCCATAGCCAATCTGTGTAACCATGGAGGCGTCGCGATGCTGACTGGACGTTGGCTGTTTTCTGCAGCTTCACTAGGCCGGGCAAGGCGGCTCGTCGGTCGCAGAACTGCACCCGGCCTTGTGTGTCTACGAACGACGAGCACTGCGGCCGCCGCGAACGATGGCCAGCGCTCGGCCGGTTGCGAGCGGACGCCGATCGACGGAGAGTCCTCGCCTCTGCAGGAATGGGGTAAGAGACATGACACGTGGCACCAGCGGGCCATCTTCGCTGATGAAGTTACCCGCACAGTCTCCCAGCCGCTGCCGGCGACGCACCCGCATCTGATGCGGGCGGGCGAAGTGACGCCGGGCATACACCGTGCAGAGTATGCGGCGCGACGGGCGGCGCTGTTGGCAGCGATGCCACCGAACTCGGTGGTGATATTGCCATCCATGCCGGAGCAGTTTTATTCGATGGACGTGCCGCTGCGATATCGGCAACACACCGAGCTGTCGTACTTTAGCGGGTGTCACGAGCCACATGCAGCGTTGGTCTTGTACAAACCGGCAACTGGCGCAAGGGACACATGGCAAACGCCGTCGCAACACCCGTCACGGACGCCGTCGACTGTTACGGGCCACGGTCGCGAGATGCTCTTCATTCGACCGCGGGATGCGGCGCGTGAGCTGTGGGACGGGCCCATGATCGGCATCGACGATGCGGTGCACATTTTCGGCATCCGCGAGGTGTACGCCTACGGCAGCATTGGGCAATCGCTGGCGGAGATAATGGCCACCAGCGCCACCGCCAAGCCGCAACTCTTCTACGATCCAGCGATCCACTCCGAGTTGACGCGGCTGCTGTGCGAGGGCATGGCGCGCGACCGCACGCCGGGCGCCATCACCAACGCTTACCATTCGTTGGTGTCGCACTTCACCTCGCCGGTGCCGCTAGTGCAACCACTGCGTCTCATCAAGTCCGATGCCGAGCTAGCACTGATGCGGCGGGCGGCGGCAGTGACCGGTGAGGCGTTCAGGCGTGCCATGGAGCGCACCCACGCTGGTCAGCTGGAGTCGGATCTGGCGGCGCACATCGAGTGCGCTTTTCAGCGCATCGGTGGACCGCTAGCACGGCCGGCGTTTCCCACCGTGGCTGCCAGCGGCGCCAACGCCTGCACGCTGCATTATGTGGCCAACTCGGCGGTGCTGCGCGATGGCGACATGGTCATGGTGGATGCCGGTTGCGAACTGAACGGGTACTGCAGCGACGTGTCGCGGTCTTGGCCGACGAGTGGTCGCTTCAGTGCGCCACAGAGCGATGTATACCAGTTGCTGCTGGAGACGCAACGCCATTGCATCGAGCGAGCGCGCAGCGCCGCCAGTGCTAGCGTCGCCTGGAGCGCTACCGCGGCGGCGGTATCGTCGTCGGCGCCCAGCCTGGACGATCTCCATCGCGACTGTGTGCGCCTACTCACCAGCGGTCTGAAGCAAATCGGCTTCTTTCCGAAACATGCGACCGCCGACGACGCCATCGCCAGTGGCGCTTACGCCCAATACTTTCCGCACGCGCTCGGTCATTATCTGGGCATGGACACCCACGACACCCACCAGCTCAGCAAGTCCATCCCATTGCGTGAACGCATGGTCATCACCGTTGAGCCGGGCATTTACATCAGGCCCGATGATCCGCAAGCACCGGCGCCGTTTCGCGGTATCGGCATGCGGGTGGAGGACGATGTGGTGATACACGCGGACGGCCAGCCAGCCGAAGTGCTCACCGACTCGATGCCGCGTTCCATCGCGGATATCGAGGCACTCATGCAGTGCGGCAAGTAAAGTGCGGTGATCAATAGTGGCAGGGAGAAGGGGGGAGTTTGCAGTCGAAGAGCCGTCGTGAGGCATCCGAGAGAAATTCCAATGAGCACCGCAGAACATCGACGCCGTCCCGGAATCCCGAAGCATATTATACAATATGCGACAAAACTCGGTAGGAACCGCCCGACGCCTCGGACGGCGCGGCGTTCGGCTCGGCGCCTTGTCTCTGCGGCGCTTTCCTCCTCCCTCCTCACCTGAGCCGCCCACTCCCATCGGCCCCTTGCCACCTTATTCCCGTCATGGATAAGGGCACGGTCACCATTCGCACGAAAAAGTTCATGCGGAATCCGCTGCTGAAGCGGCGGCAGTTTCTGGTGGAGATCTTGCACCCCGGCCGGGCGGGCGTCGCTCGCAACGAGGCCGCGGAGCGGTTGGCACAGATGTACAAGTGCGATCCCCAGAACGTGGTGTTGTTCGGGTTTCGGTGTGCGTTTGGCGGTGGACGCACCACCGGTTTCGGGCTCATCTACGACGATATGACGGCGCTGAAGGCGATCGAGCCCAAGTACCGACTGGTGCGCAAGGGACTGGCCAAGCCGCGCGAAGGCAGCCGTAAGCAGCGCAAGGAGCGGAAGAACCGGGCGAAGAAGAAGCGCGGCAAGGCGCGCGCCAAGATCCTGCACGGTTGAACGAGCTCAATAGCGTCGCGGCGCTCCGCTTTATGCCTGGTAGATCTGCGCGATAAATTTGGCCGTCATACCCGCGGCGCCGAGTCCTATCAAACCACTGGGCATAAACTTGCCACTCTTCCAATACCGCGACGCCATGCTGGCGGTGAGCACACCGGACAACACTGCCGCTGCGATCGGTCGGTCCAGCTGCCAGCTGGCCGCCACTGCTATACCGCTGCCCAAACCGACGCCGGCCACCAGCGACGGCACTGAGCCGCGCCGTCGATACCCGGCGATACCGCCAGCGGCCACCACGATGCCAAAAGCCGCGGCCACCTTGTCCACCGAATTCCAGTCGATGGCCATAGACAGGAGAGTGCGAACAGAAGAGAGGGCGGTTCTGCGTAAGGAGGTGAGAGAGTCGAGGGTGATTCGGTGCTTGCTCCACCGCACCGCCTCTGCTCTCTTCAGTGCAACTCTCTTTCAGGCAGAATCAAGCACGTTATCCGTCGAGAAGGGTTCTGCAAGCGCTCTCTCTCTCAGGACGTTTTCGGTGGACATGAACGGCGCCGCGCAACAACACTCCGCGTCAGACCCGTATCGGTAGCCGCCGTGCTTTCGGAGGAAGGGAAGGACTGACGGCCAGTTCTCATGGACGGCGATGTGGCCGGTTGTGTGCAAGTGGGATCCGCAGAAGCCGCGCAAAGAGCGCAAGACGCGTTGGATGCGAACGTGCAAGGACTGTTGTCGGAGTGGGAGCAGCAACCGCCACCGAGTGAGCGCCTGGTGGCTCTGTGGCGAACGCTGCGCTCAGCGACGTGTTCGCTGTCGCACTCGGTGTGGCTGCAGGCGTGGACAACAGTCCGGATGGCGATAGAAGAGTGTGCCGAACGCACGGTTGAATATGCCTGTGCAACCGAGCTCTTGCGACGTGCGCCGGTCGGGGCATTAACGGATAGGGGCCCGAACGCGGCCGCGATCGTAGCCGAGGTGGCGGAGGTGGCAGCAGGGCACTTGAATGAGCGAGATTTCGGCACGCTGTGCTTTCTGTTCCATGTGGCGGCCTTGTGGCCGGCGGCGATACACCGCTGCGCAGACGCACTGGCGAGTCAGTGTTGGACGATGATGCTCCGAGCGGAGACGCCGCCGTATCCGCGGCAGCTGGCCGCACGGTGCTTTGCGCTATCGAGTCGCCTGCCGTGGACGGAGCGATATGAACAGACCACGCGAGCGCTGCAGAGTATTGGTGCGTGTGCCGCGCATGTGGCGATGGGCGGTCGAACAAGCGCACTACCGTTCACGCCCTCATCGCCGTGGGTCAGCGCAGCGCACCTGGCCGAGGCGCACGGCGCGCTGGCCACCGCTGCGGAAACCTGTCTGCTGCATGTGGATTGGGGGGCAGTCGGGCCAGTGCGCTTGTCACCTGATCTTCTCGGCGACGACATTCTGCGAGTCAGCCGCGTGGATGAGCTGGCGCCGCGCTCCACAACAGAGGCGGTTTCATGGCCGGCGCTGTTGCAACACCTGCCGCGTCTGCACCGTGACGCGATGCGTTTGCTGTGCGCCGTCATTTTACGGTTCCAGCGGGCGATGCTGCCGGTGATCGACATGCACCTGCAGTGGGCGTCGCGTTGCGGGACCTCTGGTCCGGCCCTGTATGACCTGCTGCGCACCGCGGCGGAGGTGTTGGGAGCGGCAGCTGTGCCCAGCATCGGCCGGGTACTGGGCCAGGGTTTGCGCCAAGATGACACTCGCATGCAACGGTTAGTGGACGATCCCACTTGGCTGGCGCTGGTGCAGCATGCATACCAGTCCGGCGGCCGGTCGCTGCTGGCCGACGACGATGCCACGACCCGAGCACTGGAGTCGCGGTTGTTCCGTGCTTTTGTCGTGGATCCGGCGCCTGGCGCACTCGGCACCGCCCGTTTGGCAGCGCTGACGGCGGTGGTCGTGGCGCGGAATGATGCCGACTCGCTAGCGCGCCTAGTGCAGCTGGTGCAGTTGCGTTCCTCACACCAGACGATCTCCGCATCAGCGGTGCGTTGTCTCTTGGAACTGTCCGCGCACCCCAGCGGAATGCCTGCTTACGCTTACCGCACGGCACCGTCAAGCGTGCAACCCTGTGGACAGCGACGGGCACCATCGCCACTGGCGGCTGCGGCTCCCGAACCTCCCACATCCAAACGCGCCCGCGGCTCGCCAGCGATATCGCCCGACGGATATGCGAAAGATTCGCCTCAGCCGAGTGGCACTGCGCTCAATGCAGGTCGAAGTGTTGCTACACCACATACTCCGCCCTCATCCACTCGCCATATCTCCCGCGCTCACGATGAGCCCTCGGTGGACACCCTCCTGGCGCATCTGACTTCGTCGTCCGCCGCGCCGAACGGTTCGGCATGAGCGTGTTTCCGGGAAGGCCGTTTGAACCGCCGAACGACGACGAGGAGGATGGAGGAGCCGACAGGGCAACAAATGGCATTCCATGTTGCGCGGACAAGGATAACGGCACTGCCGCTGTTTGTGTTGGGTGCACCAACTCGCTTGGGAGGCGGCGCGGGCACCGACTTGCCGAGGCGGTGGCCCGGTCGGGTGCCGCGCTGTAGTGGGAGTGACTCGCGGCGTCTGGGAAAGTTGCTAGTGCGATTTGGCGGCCATAGTCGGGCGTGGCGGCAGCCGGCAGTCGTTGCGTCCGGAGGTTTGTGGTTGCAGGGCGCTGTCGGTCGGCGGCCGCGCCCTGCCGCGAGGCGACGGCCGCAAATTGCGAGCGCTAGGGTGGACACATTCTTGGTGTTGTTGGTGGCGGTGGCGACGTTTGCGGTGGCGCGTACACGGTTGGGCCGACTCAGCGGGCCTTATGTGTTGCTGCTGGTGGCCGGTCAGGCAATACTGGGCGCGTTGCTGATCGTGCGCGCTTGGCAACGGCGGCGCTGGTTACATTTTCTGAACAGCGACGAGCGCACCGACGTGGACGACGCAGACAACACAGACGACGTAGACGAGTCCGAGGCACTGTCTGCTGCCGAATACATTGCCTTGGCGCGTCGCACGGAGGTTACGTCCCAGCGGCTGGCGGCCCAGCTGCAGCGCATCGAGCAGACGTTACAGACGCGCCTGTCGGCCGACAGCGCCATCGAGGCGCGGCATCGCGACTTGCAGCACCAGCTGCAGGCATTGGAGGAGACGCTGCGCAGTGGGGCAGCATCGGCGATGGCGCCGCTGCAGGAGTGGAAGCACGCCACCGAGTTGCGCGTGGCCGAACTACGGGAGCGACTGCAGGCGCTGCGGGAACGCTACTCTTCGTTACGCGACCGCAACCGTGAGCTGGGCGCCCGGTTGCAAGACGCCGAGGCAGAGCGGCAGCGGGAAGAGACCACGCGTCGAGCGCTGGAGCGTCGCGTCGCCGAGCTGGAGGCGGAACATCGACGACAAGCGGCGCATTTGGACGCCATGAACGGGAAACTGTTTGAGGCGAATGCCCAGATGGAGGTGGCACGGAGTCAGATCGTCCGGGCCAAGCGCGACTATCGGCAGCTGCGACGAGAGCGCGACGCATTGCGTGCGCGACTGGATGCCCTGTGGGCACGCCGGGAAGGGAGGCGCAGGACGAATGCGAATGAAGGAGAGGAGGCGACGGTGTCCACGGCGGAGGAGAGCACTTGGAATGTGTCGAGTATCGACCGCGACACCACGGCCACGTCGTCGGTGCCTGCAGCGCGAATCGAAAACGTGAGGGAGAAGGCGGCAGCCGCAGACAGCGATGTCGATAGAGTGCAACCGGAAGATATGTCCTGGGATGCGTCCGAGACGCCCCCAGAAGAGGCCACCGTGGTGGAGCACTCGGAGTATCCCGCCGCCGAGACGACGTCCACGTTGCATCCATCCGGGGTCAGCGTCGATGGCTCCTCGAGACCGCCACAGCGCCCACCGGCGCCGTATCGATATGCTCCGCAAGCGCCCGAGCGGTCAGCGTTTTCCTTCTTCCGCCGAGAGTTCGACGAGGGCGGCGCCGATGGCGCGACACCCACGCGATCATCAGCCGCGACGTCGCACGCTGAGGAGAACGGTGCGCGACTCGAGAGTAGCGGCCGCGCAGACGAGATATCCACTGCAGGCCACTTGACAACGTCCTCTCCGGAGTCGGCATTGCCTTCGTTGCGTGCGCGCAAGGCGTGCGCGCGGGCCGCACAGCTGGTGGCCGATGCCAAACAGCGCCGCGGCACGGCCGATGCCGAAGCGTGGCTGCGCCAAGCGCTTGAAGTATTCCAACGACATACAGACGAGCGGCCGCCACCGCTGGAGCGATTTCACGCGGCACACGGTGAGGCGTTGCTGGAGCTGAGTCGCTACGACGGCGACGCACAGCTGCTAGAGCGCGCCGAACAACAGTTTGCGGCCGCCTGCGACCTCAACGCCACCGACTCGGCATCGCTGTTTCACTGGGCGCGCGCCCTGAGCGTGCGAGCGTCGCGCCTGTTGGCGCGGGACGAGGCAGTGCGGGCGGCGGAGCTGTACGCCGCGGCTGCCGTCAAGTACCGGGCGTTCTTGCAGATGCACCCGATGAGCGTCGCCGGCCGATTCAACTACGGCTTGGCACTGCTGGGTCGCGCGCGACTGGCCGGCGTCCACGGCGATCAGGGCGCGGCGCTCGAGGGGTATGCGGCGGCGCGCGAACAGTTTGCGCAGGTGCTGGATATGGCGCCGGACGATGCGCAAGCGCGCGAGTACTTGGCGTGCTGTGAACGAGAACAGCAGCGGGTGAGCAGCGCCGGGTGAGGCTGGCGCACATATGCCAGAGTGGCCACCAGTATTGATGTACGAAGTGGAGATCGTCGCCTCAACGGACAGTGTCAATGCCAAGCGGTGGTAGGCGGCACCGGCACCGTGGACTCTAAAGCCAGCGCTTCCATACGCGATTGTCCGAGCGGTGAGTGAGCTGCGGTGTTCGGCGCCGCTCCCGTCTCGGGCGCGGCCGGCACCATGGCCATTGGCAGTCGGTGCCAGCTCAGCAATGCGGTGTCCAGGCCGGCACGCGGTCGCGGAGCGTACTTCGAAGCCAGCAGTCGGCGCAGGGTATCGGAATCGACCACGTCGACGAAGAGCGCCTCGCGCCGCTGGCCGCGCACCAGCGCGTAATAGATGCGCGCACCGGCTTCGACGGGACGGCTCAGCGATCGCTCGTTGCGTTCCAGACTGCGGCGCAGCGCATCGGCAGCGGTGGTCGCTGCTGCTGCGGCGTCGGTGGCAGTGGTGACGGCCGACCAACCGCTTGCGGGTGCGGGCGGCGTGTCAGCCACGGCGGCCGCACGAGGGGTGATCGATCGTTGCCCCAGGTGCGGCGAGATGGTACGCGCTCGCTCCGGCCATGGTTCGTTGCCTCCATCCTGTTGACTGCTACGGGCCCACGCGTTCAGCTCGGCCAGGGATGCCGAGCGAGCGGCGGCACTGACACCGTCCACGGTGGTGTTGGATTCGGGTGCAGCCATTCCACCGGAAACGGCCACCGCGCCGTCGATACGCCTCGCGGCAGCACGCGGCGCGTTCGCCCCATCTCCATGATAGAGTCGTCGGGGTTCCTGCAGCGCTGCCGATGGCGACGAGATCAGTGCGGGTGTCTCTGCGCTCGCGGCCTCGTTCGCCGTACCGCCGTCCTCCCACCGCAGACGCACACACGGATGGCGGGTGATGCGCGCACCGGCCCACAGCCACGTCGGCGGATGACGCGGTATCACCACTTCGGCCTTGAAGCTCTCCACAAACTGCGACTCACTCAGACGGATCTCGCCGCCCTTGACATAGCGGCAAAACTCGGAGAATATCACCGACAGGTTCCAGTTTTGCAGGCGCCGCAGACACATCACCACGTGGCCGGTGTTGTGTCCGCCGTCGCGGCAGTGCAGGTACAGCGGGTGCAGGTCAGCGTTCAGGATGCAGGTGAGGATTCTGGCCACTTTCGGTGAGGTGAGCGTGGGTGCGTCCTCGAACTTGTCCGCGTAGACCGAGTGCACCGCGATGTGCTCATGGTCGCAAAACTCCCGCAAATCGCGCGTCAGCGGCTCGGATGACAATACCACCATGCTACGTAGGTGCAGTCGTCGCAGAAACCGAAAGTTCTTCAACGTTGGGTACGCGCCGCGGTACAGCCCCTCCTCCACGATGCCGAAGCGGAACGGCGGCACCAGCAGCGGTAACGCCTCATAGGGCATGAGCAGAGTGAGTAAATGAGTTCGATGGTGGTCAAGCAGGATTCACCTCTGCCCCGGTGGTGGAAGTCCTCACCGAGGTGTCGTAAACGTGCATGATACTGTCTGCGAGGCGGCGTTGCACTACCGAACGGGAACGCCCGACCGGCGGCGTCGACCGGGTGTCTTCGCAGACCAGCTGCTGGGTCGCTGCGGTGAGACGACCTCCTCGAGTTGGGGAGGATGAACGGTGAGAATGGGACCACCAGCCCAGATGCGGGATGGCCAGAGGGAGAGGTGGACGATAGGACGCTACAAGATCGAGACAACTGCCACAAGAAACCCTCTGTGGAGACGGACGAGTCTGACCAGGTGCGGTCGGTGGTGCTGAAAGCGTCCGCGGCGGATGGCGCGTGGTTGGAGGCGGCGCCGACGGTCCGCGGACACGACTTTAACACATCGTTCAGTGCCGATGCGGTGTTGTCCAGTTTCATGACGACGGGCTTTCAGGCGACGCACTTTGCGCTGGCGGTGGAGCGCGTGCAAGAGATGATGCGGGCGCCCGGCGGCTGTCGCATCTTTCTGGCGTACACCTCCAACCTGGTGTCCAGCGGAGTGCGCGAGTGTATTCGCTTTCTGGTGCAACACCGCATGGTGGACGTGCTGGTGACCACCGGCGGCGGCATCGAGGAGGACCTCATCAAGTGCTTGGCGCCGACGCTGGTGGGCGCCTTTGGACTGGACGGTGCGCAGCTACGGGAGCGCGGCCTGAACCGCATCGGCAACCTGCTGGTGCCCAACGCCAACTACTGTCGCTTTGAGGAGTGGCTCATGCCGGTGCTGGACAAGATGGTGGCGGAGCGGCCGGTGTGGACGCCGAGCGAGATGATCGCGCGGCTCGGACGCGAGATCGACCACCCGGACTCGATCGCCTACTGGGCGCAGCGACACGACATCCCCTACTTTTGTCCGGCCATCACCGACGGCTCCCTCGGCGATATGCTATTCTTCCAGACGTACCGCAATGAGCGCCGCATGGTGCTCGACGTCATCGACGACGTGCGCCGCATCAACCGGCTGGCCATCCGATCTGCGTGCACCGGCATGATCATCCTCGGCGGCGGGGTGGCCAAGCACCACACCTGCAACGCCAACCTCATGCGCAACGGCGCCGAGTATGCGGTGTACATCAACACCGGTCAGGAGTATGACGGTAGCGACAGCGGAGCGGCGCCCGACGAGGCGGTCAGCTGGGGCAAGATAAGCGGGGCGGCAGCGCCGGTGAAAGTGTGCGGCGATGCATCGATTCTGTTTCCGCTCCTGGTGTCGCAGACGTTTGCGCGAAATACACGCACGCATCCCGAGCCGGTGACGTGAAGAGCGCAGCGGTGCGTGTCGTGATTTTAGGTTGTGCGTCGCGAGGGCGATGGTGAGCGCGCAGTTAAGACAATCACGCCTCCCAGACGTGCCAATACGCTAGAGAACACCAGTGGGGGTGGCGGAGAGAGAGAATGTCGATGGGAGGGCTGTTCGGTGGCAAGCGGCCGGTCGCACCCCACTTCCGCTCTCCTTCTCCACGATGTGAGTGGTAGATGGGGGTGCTCGCGCTCGCGCCTGGATCACGGACTCGCATCAGGCAGTCGGTTCGCCGGCTTGGGCTAGGTCGGCGGTGGTATCGGTAGCCGGTACAGCGGCGACGGGCTCGGGCGCTGCTGCTGGCGCCTCGGCCACCGACGCGGTCTCCGGCACGGCTGTCGCCGTCGGTGCGGGCGCACTGGCCGCTCGCGACGGCTGCTGCAGTGGTGGCGACGTTGCCACCGCATTGCCCGTGGTCATCGGCGGCCCGAAGCGCGGCGTGTTGCCGGTGCCGATGTACGGAAACCAGCCGCCGCCCAACCCGCCAGCGCCGACACTGTCTCGCGGGGTGGCCATCAGGCCGGACGGGTCGTGCAGGAACGACGACGGGCTGAGCAGGCCGGCATGCACTCGCATCGGCATGGTCGCGTAGCCAGGATAAAGCATGGCGGGATCGCAGGGCATTTGCGAGGGCATGCCCGTGGCACCGCCGTTATAGGTTTGGTTGTTGTTGTTGTTGTTGTTGTTGGCAGCTGTCGGCGTGGGCGCCAGCATCACCGGCGGTCGATGGTTGGACGCGCCGTGCGGCAGATTTCGCGGCGACGTCATCAGGCCGCGCAACGCTGACGGGTGAACGGCGTTGCCGGTCGACGCGGGCGGCAAGGCGCCGGGCATGAACGCGCCCGCCGGAGTGGTGACGTAGGGCGAGGAGTACAGCGATGACCAATCGACACCGCTGCCGTTGCCACCATGGTTGTTGCCCGCGGGAGTGGGCACGGCGGACGACGGCGGCAGCAGCCACGGCCAGAGGCGCTGGTTGATCTCCGAGGGGGCACCGCCGCTGCCTGGAGCCCCCATCGACGCCTGCGCGCCGCCCCCGCCGCCGCGAGCGCTCTCCAACGCCAGGGCTGCCTCCGCCAACCCGTGCACCGTGTCTCCCGTTGGGGTGTCTGTATTCGGAGGTGGCGGCGGTATGTCCGCGCCGTACGCTGGAATAGACACCCGCAGGTCGCTCGGCCGATGACGTTTGTGCTGTGAGCCCGGCGAGCGGCCGGTGTCGCCGGTGTCGGCAGACTGCCCGGATGCTTCGGCCGCATGCGGCGACGAGCTGGTGTGCGTATCCGCGGCCGGTTCACCGGGAGCAGCAGCGGCACCGCGCGCCATCTCCTGTTCGGCGTACGCCTGTTGTACTGCCTCGTACGTGGCCATGGTGTCCGGGTCGATATGGGTGTACAGCGACGGATCGTTCATGAGGCCCAGTTGGCTGGATAGGAGGGTGCGCTCGCGGGCCGTCTTCCATTCACCATCGCCCAGCGCCGCAGGCATGCTGGGGTGCGGGCGTCGACGGCCGGCCGCCCGTCCATCGGCGGCGGCGTTGCTGCCACTGCTGCCGGGCGGTTGCAGCGGCTGCACCGTCCACCGCGGGTAGCGCTGCTCGGCGTTGCCCGACGCCGACTGCAACGCGGTGCGGTTGCTCTTGCTCTCCGCCGGGCCGGTGTATTCGCCCCAGCGCCGCACCAGGTCAGGCAGTCGTTCCACGCCCCCGCTGGAATACTCCACCAGTTTGCCGTTGTGATTGAACATGACGATGCCGATCTCGCAGTCGCAGAGGATGCTCAGCTCCATGACTTTTTTGAACAGGCCATTCTTCCGCTTGAGGAAAGTGTTGTTGCGAGCCTTGTCGTTCTTCACCAGCTCGAGGGGGACGCGGCGGCGGCCCATGGCGGGATGGAGCGCGCTTCGTTCGCGGGCCCGGCGCCTGGGTGCGCGCGCGCGCCGGCCGTGCCGAGCTTGTCGTGCACGCGGGCGTGACGAGGGCGCAGCGGCACCGCGACAGCAGCACCCACTCGCACACCACTGAGGGATGCCACCTGAGGCGCAATCACCAGGTTCCTCACCGCAAAAAGCAGCTATCACACTGGCGATAGTCTACAAGCGTTCTCCGCCTCAAGAGCGCTTAAAATGGCATCCGCGCAAGTAGAAGACGAAACGAGAGATTGTTCTTGGGCGGCGGCGGGCCCGCCTCGCGTGCATGTCGTCGAACGAGACGATTATTGTTGTCGCAGAGCGGGAGCGTGAGTCGGAAAAGACAGAGAGAGATCCATCAGGGGCATGAAGAGAAGGTATTAGACTCAATGGCACACGTCCAGTAAGGCAAGCGCAATTTTAGGGTTACACTTCGGGGCGCGCTTTGGTAGTAGACACACACGACGGCCGTACTAAGAGACACCTCGCGCTGCGGCCACCCTCGACTCAGTTATCCGGTCGGGAAGGGGGCGGGGGATGCAGTTCGGGTAACTCGAGCCCGCTGCCAAAAGGCGTGTACTCGGGGACCGCGGCAGTGCCGCCTCCGGCATGGCCGCTGGCGAGCGAGAACGATCGCCGCAGGCGACGTGCATGTGCGCCATTGCCGGGCGCATTCGCCGGACCGCCCTCCAGAGGCGCACCGCCCAAGGCCGCCGCCGATGACGATGTCGGTGCCGGCCATCCCAGCGCCGAGTCGGACACACTGCCGCGAAACGTGCCGTTCAAAATGGCCAGCTCCCGCAGCTGCTGTCGCTTCAACGTGTCCAGCTCCTCGGGCACCGGCACCAGCAGCAGCTCCAGCGATTCGCGCGCGCGCCGCAACGCCTCATCGGCCGCGTCCTCCTCCATCTCCGCCTCCAGAATCACGTGCAGCGGCTCGCTGAACACGTGCTCCCAACCGGGTTTGCCCACCACCTCCGCCTCCTTGTCTTTGCGGATGGAGCCGCGTCCGCGGATCATAATCTTACAACCGGTCTCGTTCTCCAGTTTCTTCAGGGTGGCGCCGCGCGGTCCCAGCAGCCGCCCCACGAAATTAAAGTCCGGGTACTGGTCGGTCGGCACCGGTATGCGACAACGTTTGCGCACCATCGGCCGAGTGCCGCCAACGTGATCATGCTGGTCACCGCTGTTGACCGCATGGGTGGAGGCAGACGCCAACGCCAACGCCGACGGCACGCGACCCAGCGCACCGCGTTTGGGCATCTCACCGCAGTGCTCCGCCACCGGCCTCAGCGGTGCAGCGGCCTCGGCCGCACCGCTCAAGTACATGTCGCGCTCCAGGAACCGCGTCATCTCCTGCAGGCGGTACGCATCGACGCCATCGGAATCGTCGTATCGCATCGGATCGCTCGAGAGCAGACCGCCGTGCGACGGTGAGCGTGGCAACAGGCCGCCCACATTACGCTCCGTCGTCGGCGCCAACTGCGGATGTGAGGTGTTGCGGGCGGCGCCGTAACTCTCCAGCTGCGACGGCGCCGAGCTCTGGCGCAGGATTTTGGACACGCGGTGCACCTCCGCACCCAACATAAACCAGACACGTGGCACTTGTTCCCGCAGCGGTTCCAGCAGCGCCTTTTCTCGCTTCAACTCCTCCAGCACCAGCCGCGCCGACGACTCCAGTAGCGACGGGACTGGCGAGGTCGGCGGCGGCGGAGAGGGCGCGGTGGCTCCTACGTGCAGCGAGGCGAACGAGGCACTGCGTCGCGGCAGACGGGTGTCTCTGGCATTAGAGCCGTTGGCGCCGGCGCTTCGTTTGGCGGCCGTCGGCAGTGATGCGGTGTACCCGCTGGCGTCGCCCGTCGGCAACGAGGCTCTGGCCGAGTCATCGTACATCTGGGGCAGAAAGGCGGCAGCCGTCGGCCAGTAGGCGCCCGTCTCCCCGTGGTGATCATCGGGAAACGCGCTCGCACCGGCACCCCTGCCGCTCCGCATCGGCCGCCACGCCAGCGCCTCGGGCCCTGCGCCGTCTTCCGGGTGCGGCGCCGCGTCCGATAGTGCGCGATAACGATCCGCGCCCATCCTCCAACCCAGCCCCGGGAATCCCGCCGACGCCGTGCCGCCAGCCGAGGTAGTCGCGCCCGGAGCGGCCCATACGCCCATCCCGCCGGGAAGCGCCATCGGGTTGGTAGCACCGCCGCCGCTCAACTGACTGCCGCCCGACGAGCCGCTGCCGAAACTCTCCCATGAGACGTTCCGCGGCGGCGCCGCCGTCACCGCCCAGCTCACCGCTGCCCCTCCGTGACCACCACTGTCCCAGTCCACGCCGCCGCCGCCGCCGCCGCCGCCGCCCGCAGTCACCCCGGCTACCGGCCCGGCAGCGTTCGCCGTCCACCGAGCAGCCAGGGCGCCATCGCGCTCCCCGTCGCGCATAGAGCGAGCCGCCCCCAGCGTCGCCTCTTTCAACCTCCAAACACCCGCCAACCTGACGACCAAGTGCTCGCGCCCCCCGCTACGGCTTCTTTGCGGTTGCCGTGCGGGTGTGATCTCTCCAGCGCCACCAAAGGCAGCTACGCAACGTGCGTTACGGTGCCCTCGTCACCGCTCGCCCATTCGACGCGGATCGCCCGTCGCGTGTGATCGCCGCGATCGACGAACGGGTGGAGGAGCGCATTCGAAGGTCACGACATGCCGCTGGATGACAGTGAGGACGAGCTGACCACTTTTTATCGTTCAGCCAAGTCAGTGAGATAGGCCGCACCTTTTCCGACGTGTACAGATCATCGCGCAATGTATTCTGAATCTCCCTTTCTATGAAGAGTCTCTCGGTTTCCTGCCGGTCGCGGTCGCTGCGGGTGGCCGCCATCGACTCATTGGTGCAAACGTATGGAGGGCGTGAGGGCATGGTGTTGGCGTGTGCTGGTGAGAGTTGTTTCGGGCCGCCGCCGGCGCCGCTTTACGCATACGCCGGCAGTGTTGTTGAGGAGGCTGCCGTCGACCACGGCTACGGCAGCGTGCAGGGCGAGTCGGCGCTGTTAGAGGCCGTACGGCACAAGCTGCGGGAGCAGAACGGTGTCGACGTGGACGCGATCGACTACCGAGTGATGGTGACTGCCGGCTCCAATCAGGCATTCGTCAACGTGCTGTTGTGTGTGTGCGATGCCGGCGACGAGGTGATCCTCTTCGCGCCGTACTATTTCAGCCACCACTCCGCCTGCCTGCAGAGCAACGTCACGACGCGCATCTTGCACCGCGCGCCGGGACAGTCGGCCTACGCGGCCCTGTCGGAGTGGGTGCAGGGGGAGGAGAGGAAACCCGCAGAAGACGGTACCGACTCGATGGATCGGCTGCAACGAGTGCGCGCGGTGGTGGTGTGCACACCGGACAATCCGACGGGCGATGTGCTGGAGAATGGCGAGTTGGAGGGCATGGCAGACATTTGTTGGAGACATGGCTGGTGGCTGGTGGTGGACGAGGCGTATGAGCATTTCGATTTCCGGCAAGCAGCAACACCGGTGGTGGAAAAGACGCCAGCCGGCATGCCGGTGGCCCGTCGCCGGCCGTACGCGATGCACCGCTGCACCATCCACCTGTTCACCATGTCCAAATCGTTCGGCATGGCGGGTTATCGCGTCGGCTACGTGATCTATCCACACCACCGCGACCTGCACCAGAGCATGCTGAAAGTGAACGACACGCTGGTCACGCATGCTGGTCGTGCTAATCAGCGGCTGGCGGCGGGCGTGCTGCGCGACCCGGCGTGTATCGCGACGCTGCAGTCACGCCAGCTGGCCATGCGATTGCGGCATGCACAAGTGATGCATCGGCTGAAGCAGATGGAGGAGCACCGTTGGGTGCGGTTGTGGGGGCGGCGGCACCGGAGTTGCAGCGGAGCGTTTTACGCTTTCATGCAGGTGTGTCCTGGGGTGCGTGATGCCGCGGCAGCACGCCCCGCCTCTGGTACCGATATGCAGCTGTGTTGCTTTTTGGCGGAGCGCTTCTCCGTCCTGGTGGCGCCCGGACAAGTGTTCGGCACCCGGCCGGAGGATTGTTGCATTCGGTTCGCTTTCGGAGCGTTGGATATCAACCGACCGGACGTGCTGCACGACGCGCTGAACCGACTGGAACGCGGGATCATCGCCTTCGCCTCTCACGGAGATGTAACCCGAGACCGCAGGGAGCGTGCTCGCGCTGGAGCGCCACTCAGCCAAGAATCCAGCTAGACGTCCAGATCTTCATCGCTGGACACTTCGGGGTCGCTGCCGGGCTCGTCGGCCTCGACATTGTCCAGCACCAGAAAGCCCTCCGGCGTGCGCAGTGCGGCATCGGCCAGGGTGGCGTCGCGATGTTCGTACGGCAGGCGCACCTGCTCTCGTGCCCGGTTCTGTCGCTCGGTGAGCGTGATGGAGAATGGCAGCTCGGTGGCGAGGTGCTCCACGCTGGGGTCGGTCGACGGGGGCGCGGTAGCGGCGGGGGCGTACGGACGCTCGCTAAAGTGCAACTGCGGTGCGGACGAGGCGCCGTCTACGCGCCACGCGACGTCAAAGGCGCGCATGATTGGGTGATGGGCTGACGCCGGGTGCACCGTGCATACGCATCCGCCGTCGGGTGGGAAGTCGACGCGGGCGGTGCCGGCGGCCAGCACCGCATCCGCCACCAAGCGCGAGTGTTCGGCCGGGCGGAACACCGCCACCACGGTGCTGGAGGTGTGCGGCGACGGCACATGGCCCAGAATCCAGCTGTGCAGCAGGGAGGTCGGCTCGGCGGGGGCGCGTTCCGCGTGCAACGCCGCGCTGAGCGACACCAGCACGATGAGTGAGTGATCCGCCTGCAGCGCGCGTACCACCGACGATTCTTGCCGAGCGCCGTCACCCGATTGCAGGCGCTTGTGCAGCCATGGCGGCAGCCACCAGTGCAGCGGTTCGTCCGAGCTCACCAGTGCGACCGGACGGGCGGAGGGTGTGGACTGCAACTCGTGACGCACGAGCACCTCCGTGAGGAAGGCGCGAGCGAGCGCGGTAGTCTCCTCGCGCCAGTCGCTGGTGAGCAGGGTGGTGGAACCGCGACGCAGAAGGGCGTTGACGAGCGGGAATTCGATAGACGTCTTGCCGGAGTGCATGCACAGCGGGCATTCGGAAAAGAGGGTGCAGGGGGGCTGGCGAGCTACCAGCGGTGGAAGCGACAAGTCGGAGGCGATGGAGATGAAAGCATACTGCGCCCGCTGAGAGTGAAATGGGAAGGGGTGTGTTATCGACGACCTCGATGAGCGGTGCCACTCGACTTGCCGCCCTGTACGCTCCACCTCGCGCGCGCGCGCGCTACGTACGACGACGACGACGACGACCGCGCGCGCGAATTTCGCGTACCGCGCGAGCGCCCGCTCGATGGCGCATTGCGGACGATCCCGCAACGTCGGGCGCGCGCTCTCCCGTCCGACCTCACACGGTGACTTGTGAAGGTGAGGGCGCCCGATCCCTTTTCGCGAACGAGATGCACACTACGCGGTAACAGGTCACAGCGGATCACTCTCAGCGCCGCTGCATCCTGTCTGTGACCGTTCTTGCCACCCGTTCTCTCTCTCTCCCTCACGACCGTCCCGGGTTCTTCGTGCGCGGGCGGACAGCGGCCAGCAGACATCCCAGCAGGATGCACGCGCCGCCCAGTGCCTGGTCTCGAGTGAACTGTTCGGCCAGGAACAAGTGACCGGCCAGTGACGTCCACACCGGGTTCAGGGTGTACAGCACTGACGCCTCCTGGCTCGGCACCGACTTTTGTCCAAACACCTGGAACAGCGCGCCCAAGATGACCAGCACTGCCAGGGCGGCCAGGCCGGCCCAGGCCCACGGCCCCAACTGCCACAGGAGTGAGAGCGCCGGGGTGCTGTGTCGGGCACTGCCCATCACCGCCACCGCCGATCCGTGCACGGCGACGCTGGCCCGCTCTCGGGCGCGCGCCGCCAACCATCCCTCCACGGTGGCCCATATGCTGGCCAGGCACGCGGTCCATACCCGCAACGAGGAGCTCAGCGCCTGCGAGTGATACTTGGGCGCTTCGCGGCTCAGGCGCACCGTGTACAGCGCGAACCAGAACGCCGCCATCAGCGCCAGCAGGTCACCGCGCAGCAGGGAGAGCAGGGCGCGCCAACCGACCGCCGCCGTGTCGGATGCCGCGGTGGTGGCACTGGTGGCTACCGCCGCCGCCAGCCCCTCGCGCGACATCCAATACACCCCGCCCAGACAGAGACAGCTCGAGGCCATCATCGCCACGGTGACGCGGGTGCCGAACAGCAGCGCCTCCAGCAGCGGCGTCAGCACCACCGAGGTGGACGAGAAGAACGATGCGCGTCCGGTGGTGGTGAACAGCAGCGACATGGCCAGCGAAGCATTGCCTCCGAAAGCGGCCAGCGACAGCGAGAACGCCGGCCGCAGCGTGCTCCAGCGCACCATGGGCAGCATGAAGAGCGCCGAGAGGGAGAAGCGCGCCGCGGTGACAAAGCCCGGCGGCAAGCCACGCGCGTACAATGTCTTGACCAGGACGTTGTTGGCGGTCCATACCACGGTGGTGGCCACCAGTGCCGCCCGCGCCCACCACTTGACGTCCAGGGTGAGTGACAGGGATGCGAGAGGGACCGGCGGCGGGTGCAGAGAGGCGTCATCGCCGGCGCCGCTCAGGCGGAGGCGAAATGGTGTGGGTGAGCGTCGCCAAAGTCGTTGGGGAGGCAATTCACCTCGGTGCCGATGCCATGGGGCGTGCCAGTGTCTTTTCGATCTTCCGTCGTTCCAGGAGCGACATCGGGCGGCTTCCTCCACGGAATCGGGCGACCGCCGCCGATCGACTCGTCGAGCCGGTGCCCGTCCTCCGACACCGCCGCCTATAAACAACACCTCGACGTTCATCGCCTCCCTTTACAGTTTCCACACGGCCACAATTCCCTCTCTCTTACTTCACGGCGTGTCCTCCGTTGATTCTCGCACGCAGCAACGCCTCTCCCGCTGTCGCGTCCACCGCCGTCTCGCGCGCCAACTGCTCCAGCCGTTCGACGATGGCCGGAAAGCCGGGTCGCTCGTGCGGGTTGGATGCAAACGCCTCCTGCACCAGCTCCGCCAGCGCCTTGTGCGTATCTGGCGGTATGGGCAGCGTCTCGCCGAGGTACCCCACTCGGTAGACCACCTGCGTCTGGGTGAGTTGTTCCCACGGTCGCTCGCCGGTGATCAGTTCCCACAGGATGACCCCGAAGGAGAACACGTCGGCGCCCTGGTTGACGCGCTCCTGGCGCATAATCTCCGGTGCCATCCACTCGGGCGTGCCGGCGATGCCGGTGGATATGTACGACTTGAGCTGGGTGCGGCTGAGGCCAAAGTCGATGAGTTTGACGTCGGCCTGGCCAAAGTCGGCGTCGTGGCGGATCGGTCCACCGGTGCCGCCGGTGCTCGGTTCGGGAATGACGGGTGCGCTCGGATCCACCGGCACCGGGCTGCTGGCGGAGAACACCAGGCAGTTGGGCGATTTGAGGTCTCGGTGCACGATGACCGGATTCTGCGAGTGCAGATAGCACATACCACGGGCAACGCCCAGTGCCAACCGCACGATGCCGCACCAGGGCAGAAACTCGGTCACGACGGTGCCGCCGACGAACGCGCCGGTGACCGGGTCCACGCGACGGCGACGCCGTTTCTGCAACAGGCGATACAGCGTGCCGCCGTGCACGTACTCCGTCAGAATGCAGAGGTACGGCGGGCGGGTGCAAGCGCCCATGAAACGCACGATGTTCGGGTGCGACAGGCCGCTCATCAGAATCATCTCTTCGCGGAATGACCGCAGCAGCTCCGGCGAGTAGACACCATCCACCGGTTGCAGGTGCTTGATGGCCACCAGGCGGTTGCCGTGTTTGCCCACGAACACCTCCCCGTAGCCGCCCGAGCCGATTTTCGGCCCCACCACCAGATCGTCGAAACCGACGTGCCACGCCTTGAGCCACATTTCGCCAAAGGCGGCGTCCGGTGGGGTGTTGGCAACCGCGCCATCGGCAGGGGTGTCGCCGTCGGGACCGGCCGGCTGTTCATCCGGTCCCGCCATGGCCGCTGCGGTCGCCAGCGACGTCCGCGATGCCTCCTCCGAATTCATCTCCTTGTCGGGCGATATGGGCCAGGGCCCGACCGCATTCCGCGACGCTGCCTCATCGCGCGTCGCCGCGGCGCCCGGCACATGTCCCGACGCAGCGACAGCAGCTGATCCGTACTCGTCCGTCGCGCCGCCGCCGTTCCATGATGGCGTTGCCCGCACCAGTCGGTAATCGTTCAGCACGGCACTGGCCATATGGTAATTGGCATCGTTGAGCGCCACGCCGGCCTCGGCCAACAGGCCGCGCACGATGAACTCGTGTCGCTCGGCTGCGGACATGTTCCACGTCCGGCAAAACAGTTCGGTCATGGTGCCGCTGCGTGACAGCACCTGCCGCAGCCGCTGTTGCACATCGTCTTCGCTCTGCAGGTAGGTCATGGCGGTGCCGTTATCGGGGCTCTGCGGTGCCGGCTTGTCGGCGGCCACGCTGGCCGCAGTGGTCGGCGGCAGCGACTCCATGGCGTTGGTGCGCTCGGGCGGCACCGGCGCCGGTGGCGGCCCCTCCAGCTCTTGCACCCGCACGGCACTCCATGACACCGAAACGGCATCGTCGCCCGGCACCGCCGCAAACGCCTGTCGCATCGTGGCCAGCGCTCGCGATGACGTATGCGCCTCCTCCCGGAAGCGCTCCAAGTCGTCCAGCACTTGTGCGGCCTTGGCGCGCAGTGCCTCGCGCAGCGCCCGATTCTGCTCCAGACGCCACGCCGGATGCTGCGGTAGCGTCTCCAGCACCAGCGAGTTGAACCGAACCAGCAGCACCGCCTGTCGGGCCACCTCGCCCACGGCACCGTGTCGGTTGGCCTCCTCGAGTAGCCGTCGCGCCACCGCCACGTACCGGTGCAGCGGGATGGCCGGGTTGGCCCGCACCGGTTCCCCGGCCGCCTCGAAGATGCGTTGCATGAAGACGGCGCTCGAGGAGCGTGAGCGCGGGGAGAAGCGCGCTTCCACGGAGCCTCGAAAAGCGCAGCAGTCGCTCCTCTGGCAGTGCAGGGGATGCGCGGTGACACCTAGTCACTGGCCATGGTCTCTTCCACAACGTTGAAGCGCGCACACGTCCAGGGGAGTTGGCCGGGCATGAGCGTTGAGGAACGCGTCGCACGTGTGGTCCGAGTGCGCCAGAGGCCGCTCGGCCAGCACACCACGTGCGCGAGCCAGCGCAGAGGTTCTCCACCGCACGCCGCGACGGGACGCGTCGGCGGAACTGCGGGACGATGGCGGTGCCCCAGGAGGAGATATCCGTGGCGATCGCCTGCCCATAAGGTGGTTGCAGCAGGGCCAAAAGTCAATGCATACAGCAGTAGAGACTTTATCGCAGCTTTGGCTCCAGAATCACGTGATCTCGCGCGCCTAACGTCATCCTCCTCTTCAAGCGCCCACCTCGGCCACGCCGCGCAGCGGCTCCAGCTCTTTGCTGCTGATCAGGTTGAACTCCCTGACAAAGTAATAGAAATGCCAGAAACAGGTGTTCAGGTGGGTGGTGGCGCCGAACTCCAGCGCCGTGTCCATGTGGTGGTGGTAGATGTGGGCGAATAGTCGGTAGAAGCGGCGCACGACCGCACGACACACTTTGCGGTTCTGCGGCAGCGAAGCGTGCGACAGCTGCTGCTCGGCCCACTCCAGCAGCGACTCGATGTAGCGCGGCGCACTCAGACGCACCGGTCGGCCGCGATCGCCGTCCTCGTGCCAGCGGTACTCGTAGCACGGCCCGGCGGTCATGCTGGGGCAGCTCTCCTCGGTGCACGCCTTGGCGTAGACGAGGCTGTACAGCAAGTTCATCACGTTCAAAAAGTCCACACAGTACAGAGCAATCCAATCGTCCAGCTGCTCGCCCTCGGGCAACTGCACCGACTTGCGCAGCTGAGCGCGGTCCACCAACGTGGTGCCGAATATACGTTTGGCGTCCGCGGACCGCAGCAAGTGCGGCAACTGCGACTGCGGATGCTGCGACGGCCCCTCCGAGCCGTCCGGCTTGCTGGCCTTTTTGGCGCGGAAAGTAGACCCCCAATCCAGAAAGGACAACATGAGGCGGAGAGAGGGGAACGCGGGTGCGTACACGGTGACCACGCCTCAAAAACCGTCTGGGGGCAACGGGGGGAGCGAGCGGCACGGCCGACGACGGCAGAACCGCGGAACGTCGCTGCGGGAACGGCGCGAGATGGCGCTCGACAGAGCGCGAGGGAGGCAGAGACAAGGCACGGAGGCATACGGACCTCAGCGAGAGAAGATGGGAGGAGGGGATGGATAAGGCTCCTTGAGGTGGACATCGTCGGTACGTCTGGTCGTGCTTTTCGTCTTGTTCCAGTCATTCGCATCGGACGGGCATGTGCGCCTGTGCAAGCCGGGTAGCGCCAAGGCATACCACCCGCGCTTATCCTGAACACATCGGCCACTTTCACCTCCCTCCGCTTTCCTCTACGTAAAGCACCTGCACCCGCCGCGACGTGCAGCTCGCCAGCGCTTGGCAACGCGTCGCGCCGTGTTCAGGAGTTCGTGGCCCTCAGACCGTCGTGTCTCTCTCTCAACTTGTGATGCACTCCATGTCCCCGAAAACCGCCACCAAGTCCTTTCATGAACTTGCAGCACCACCGGCGCCCGCTTCCCCCACCCGGATCGTCTACCCGGCGGTGCTGCACGTGCCGACCGGGCTCTTCACCGTCCCGTACGAGCTGCACCACGTGATGCGCGGCGCCCTGTGTCGCTGGGCGTTGGCACACACACCCGTCATCGAGACGCTGGGCGGTCGCAAAGTGCTGGAGACGTCACGGGGCAGCGTGTTGGACCGGCTGTACCCGTGCACGCAGTGGACCAGCCGGCGGCTGTGCCTGGCGGCCAAGCCGTGGCTGGACGCGCAGTCGGACGACTGGCCGCAGATGTTAGAGGAAGCCGGCGGGCGGTTGTTATTGCATCTACGCAGGCCGGCGTTGGCGTTGTTTATTATGTAGGCGATGGGTGGCGGGAGGCGCACGCTTATCGCGCCGGCGGTGACAGGTGCTCCTGACCTATCGGGATGCGGGGAGTGCGCTCGACGGTGGCCGTCAGCGCTGGCAAGAAAATGCCGGCGCGATGGGCGGCGATCAAGCCGGCAGCCTCGGCGTAGCTGCGCGCTACCCGTAACGTGCCGCTTCGGGTGCCGTCTTGCGCTTCCAACCATTCGGGCGTTTGTGGCAAGCAGGTGGTGTTCTCCCGCACCGCGATGACCAGTTTGCCCTGTCGATACAGCGCCCGTACCGCCTCCCCGCCGCAAGCGTCATACGGCGCGACGATAGCATCTACCGCCTCGCATCCGATGGCATCCGCCGGACGATGCGGCGCCGATGCGCTGCAAAAGCGCGGCGCGCGGCTCAGCCCCACCAGCACGCTCGGCAGAAAGGTGTAGCCGAGCTCCTCGGCGGCAGCCTTGGGGCTGATGCTGGCGTCGACGCCCAGCGGGTCCAACGCCGGCGCATGCGCACATGGCACCTGCAGCTCGCGCGTCACCCAATGCGATAGCAGCGCCTCGGCACCGCCCACCGAATCCACGCCCTGCCCCTGTCGATAGGCCGTCAGCTTTTGCGGATCCTCCTCGTCTCCCGGAAAGCGGCACACCAGCGCCAGCGCATCGCAAGCGTGCGGCGGTCGTCGCAAGGCAGCTGCCGCCTCCAACAACGCCTCCGGACGGGTGACGCTGCCGGTGCTGGCGCCGCTGTCGGCCGTGCCCAAATGCACGCCCACCGGCTGCCGCGTCACCGTGTATCCGGCCACCGATAGACCGAGTGTAGCGCGCACCGCATCGCACACCTGAATGTGTCGTTGCAGCAGGTCCGCCTCGATGCCGCCGTCGAACACCACCCCCACACGGTTGCGCGTGCCGTGCGGTATCGGCCGCAGGGCCCAATCGCCCGCACAAAACCGATCCAACGCGTAGCCCTCGACGTACCAGGCGTTGTCGATGGGCCAATACAGCATGGCGCCGTTCAGCACATTGGGATGGGTGATGAGTCGGCCGCTGACCGCCGCCAGCAGTCGCGCCGCCGGCAAAGCGTCACCGGCGTACCCGCCAATCGACGCACCCACTCCCGTCGGCACGACCATCACTGTGGTGTAGTTGTCGGCGGCAGTCGCCGAGCCCTTCAGGAGAAGACGGCGGTGTCGAAGGAGGGCGGGGTGGCGTGACTTGTCGCGCTTGTTCCCGAAAGCGGTGCAGGCGACTGCACGAGTGCCGCTCGATAAATCTGCGTGCCGACATAACCTCCGATCACCTCGACGGCACCTGCTGTTCATGCTCCCGCTCAAAGATGCCCACGCCGCGGTGTACGCCAGGCTCCCGCGGGCGCTGTCTCTCCTCATCCCGTTTGCCGCGGAGGCAGTTTGACTTTCATGGCGCATCCCACACACACACACACACACACTGAAAAGCGACTCAACACGACACGTCCGTATATTCCGCAGTCCCCGTCCCGCAGTTCATTCCCTCTCGACCTGCCATGCTCCCGTCCACACACCGCCGCGTTGCAACCGGCATTCGACGTCGTCGATCGCCGTCGTCGATCGCTGCGGCGGCGTCGTCGCATCGCGCGGCGGCCGCTCTCGCTGCCTCCGACGGCGCGCCGACCACGCTGTCGATACCGCACCGGGGCGCGTTGCGCGACAAGAGCACCATCTCGGGCACTCCATCCGTTCCTAGTCACCGATCCCACCTACCATAACACCGATCCTCTCTTCACAACATGGCGTCGGGCGGTGCGTCGGCTGCCGTGACGCCGGCGTTGTCGCGCAAGATCGTCAAGGGCGCGCACGAGTCGGTGCTGCCGGTGGAGGAGCAGGTGGCGCAGGCACTGTTGGATCTGGAGGCGGGTGCGTCGGATCTGAAGATGGAAGTGCGCGAGCTGGCTATAAGCAACGTGTTCGAGGTGGACGTGGGCGGCGGCCGGGTGGCGCTGGTGCTGTACGTGCCGTATCGCCTGCTCAGTCGCTACCACCGGGTGCATACGCGGTTGGTGCGGGAGTTGGAGAAAAAGTTCAGTGGGCGGCAGGTGGTGGTGTTGGGCAAGCGGCGTATTCTGCCCAAGGAGCGCAAGGGCCACCGCCTGTTGAAGCAGAAGCGGCCGCGGTCGCGCACCCTCACCGCGGTGCAGGACGCGTACCTGGAGGATCTGGTGTATCCGACGGAGATTGTGGGCAAGCGCACCGTGTTCCGCACCGACCAAAGTCGCGTGTTGCACGTGCACTTGGATCCGCGGGAGAGGCCGAACGTGGAGCACCGTGTGGACGCCTATCGGGCGGTGTATAAGAAGATCACCGGTAAGGAGGTGGTGTTCGAGTTTCCCGATTTTTGAGCGTAACAGTATGAATGGGGTGAGCGATGCAGTGGAATACCGGCGGTATCAGAGCGCTCCGAACAGGGCAGTGCGGCGGGCGGATGGCGACGGGGCTGCGGCGGCATTCGTTGATGTCGGCGTCCCGCGCTGCTCGCACGCCGACCACGGGCTGAGCGAATGCGGCGCGTGTTGCGCATGCGCCGGCGTCACCGGACTGAAATGGGTGGCGTGCAGCGGGGTGACGATGCCGGGTCGCCCGAGCGTGAAATCGACGCGGCTGCCGTCGCCGGAATATCCAGCGATGTCGGCGGGCGCCTGCTCGGCAGCTGCATTCGTCGCGATACCCATACCATCCCACGCCGCTGCTAAACCGAACCGTCCCAACGTGTTGCTAGAGTCGCGCGCCATCGTCGCGGCCGTCGCCGCCGCCGCCGTCTCCACCGTAAACCGCTGCTGTTCATCCTCATCGCTGGCTACCAGTCCTTGGTGAATCTGCTCGAATATGGGCAGTTTGCGCAGCGCGCCGCTGCCGCCGCCACCGACGCCGCCGGCGGTCACCGCCGCCAGGAGGTCCGAGTCGAGACCCTCGAAACTCTTACTGCGGTCGCGCTCGTGGATGAAGCGACAGCGACTGCCGTACGGGCAGCTGCCGTGCTCGGCGTAGTTTTTGCACACTTTGGTCTTGTACTTGGGATGGCGACGCAACTGCCGCAGTTCGTGCTCGCCGTGAGCAAACTGGCACTTGAGGCCGTAACGGCACGTGCCGGTCTCTGTCCAGGAACGACACAGTTCGGTTTTGTACAGCTCGTTGGTGGCGGGCGTGCGCGGCGTGGCGCTGCCACCGTAGGGCGGGCGCGGTGGCGAGGCCGACGAGGCGCGCGACGACGCCGACGATGCGGTGCCGGTCGGCGAGTGAGGCACGCCGCGGCGTTCCGGTGGTACGGCGCTGTGGGGCGCGGGATAGCGCGGGCGCTCGGGGCGATGTCGGTGACCGACGCGCGCTGACAGACTGCCCATGGAGCGGTAGGGCCGCGCATCGCTCGTGTCATTGGCCACCTCGGCGGGTGCGTACAGCGTGTGCACACTGGTGGAGAGGTGCACTTGCATGCTGCCCAGCGAGCGCTTCTGCCACAACGGCACATTTGGCGGCGTATTTCCCTGGCTGCCATTCGCCTGGGGCGCGTCCACGGAGCGACGCGGCGTGGCGGCCGCCGCCGACGAGGACGATGAGGACGACGTGCTCGAAGAGGCCACCGATATCGCATGGCTGAAGTGGCGCATCAGCATTTCGTCGTTGCCTGACGGTTGTTGCGGCTCGACGCGCGGAGCGGAGGCCGTCGTCGAGCGCATCGGCGAGCGCGCCGTCGATGGCGGCTGCGTCTCCCGGTGCTCACCGCCTGCTTGCGGCGTTGCATATGCGGTATGCATGGCCAGCTCTACCCAGACCACGTTGCTCCCCTCGGCGACGTGTCCCCTGGCGCAGATCAGGCGGTCACTCTCGTCTGTCAATGCCACCCAATAAAACAATGACCCAATCAGAGTCCTGCTGCTGCTTTGGCGACTGTCGCTCTCCACCAAACAAGTCGGTCCGCGCACGTTTCTGGCGAGCGTTATCGACCCCCGAGCTGCCGGTGGCCAGGCACGGTCGTTGTGGAGAAGGGGGCGCTGCACTCGGGCGCTGCTTGCAGTCTTCGGAAGGCGACTGTACACGGCGCGCAGTGCACACACCCAGTCCAGTGTGGCTGCTGGTGCTCGCCCTAGCGTGTGCTACACGTCGCACAACCCGTCGCCGCCCCGACCGTGCTCGCACGGAGTCCTTTCGAGAGGTCCGTGCTAAACAGAGCACACGTCGGCACCGACCGGCCAAGTCACTTACCGCGCGCGGCGTCAGAACGCAGTAGCGGAGGGATCTTTGTGCAGAGGCGTGCGATCCGAGGGCATCGCAGGGCCGATCTGATGCGAAATTAGATTGCGTAGGGGAAAGAACAATCTGTGTGGGCGGAATTCGGGGCGCGCACGAAGGCTCCCGACGGGTCCGGGCGCGAGATAAAGGAACGGTGTGCAAATGTCGCCAAGGCAAACACGGGTAGGCGTATCTCCCGCAAAAGGGGGTCGAAGGCGCAGAGGGCATACCACATTGAAGGGTGCACATGTGCAGGCCGTCTAGGGGCCTATTCGGTTGGGCGATCTCCTGGAAGCCAATTTGTGAGAGGAGAAACGTTGGGGAGGCTTTTACGAAAGGGTGCACCAGAGTGTCCCATCGCCGTGCTTTTTACTCGTCCGTCGCCCACGCCGAGCTTGTTGCGGCAGGGCGTGTTGGACGCCTCCCGTAGAACTGCGCCCTCTTCCGGCCCTCTCGTATCGTCTGCGACAACTTGCACACCACGCGAAAACACTTTCCATCACGTTCCCCGAGTTGCCCGACTAGCTCGTTTTCGCCACGTCATCTTCTCGGGTCTCCGCTCATTCCCTCGCAATCGGAATCCGCGGTCGAGCTGGCCACCCGCGTTCGCGGTGGCCGACCTCTTCAGCGAGTGTGCCGGTGCGCACTGCACACGGTTCGCTGACGGACGTTGCGAGCCGCCGCGCCCGTAGCGAGCAACCTGTTGAAGCCGGCGCGCACCCAGTCTAGGCCTCGGTGTCTGTTGCTCACTCTGAGGGAGCATGGCGGAACGGGGCGGGGTGCGTTATGAGCGCATCGGCTACGCCGGCCCCGAGGATGAGGACGACAAGGACACACTGCTGACGCCGAACAACAGCGGGCCGCCGACTGCCCTCACCTGGGGCAGCGAGCAGGACCTGGAGCGACTGCCGGCGCTGAGCACTCAGGAGGGGATGTCGCGCCGGCCGACGCTGTACGAGGACACCGTGCCGCTGGATTATGCAGCGCTGCTGGGGCAAGACCGCGAGCAGGGGCCGGGCAGTGCCGCGGTGCCGGCGGTGGATGAGCGTCACGCGAGCGGGGCGGCCGCGAACGCCACCGGGCACGGCAAGGCCGGCGGGACGACGCGCGAGGCAGCGCGCGATCGGGGCGGCGTCGGTCCGAGCGGGTTGCTGGATCGAGCCAGTGGTTGGTTCTCGGGTCTGAGCTCGCTCTTCCTCGGGGCGGGCGGCGGCAGTGAAAGCGTTGGAGAGCGTGGCGATCCGTCTAGCGCGCACGGCAGCGGTGGGAGCGCGGCCCGCAAAACGGCAGCGGCTTCGGGCAATGCTTCGGCACGGCGGTCGCCCTCCACGCGGCTGCACCGCTCCGACAGTGCCGCGTCGGCCGAAGACCGCTACGGGCCGGAGCGGCGAGCGGGCACGCTGCGCAATTTGCCGCAATCGCTCGTGTCGATGATCACCAGCCCGCTGCAGCGCCCGTCGTCGACGGTGCAGAATCGGCGCGATCTGCTGATGGAGTACAACACCGCGGAGACGACCACCTCGGGCGAGCACGTGGTGATGCGGGTGCGGGAGCGGCCGTCACGCACGAATGCCGGCGACGAGGGCGGTGTCGCTGCGAACGACAAGACCGATAACGAGTGTATCGAGTTTCTGGTGAAGAACCTGGACACCGGGGAGGAGCGCTATCTGACGGAGAAGGAGGTGATACAGTTGACCTCGAGCAACACCGTGGCGGGGTTCCGCCGGCGGCGCTTGTCGTTGTCTGGAATTGATGGCGCTGGCGGGGCGTCCGCGGCCGCCGGTGCGGCGTTTTCGCCGGGGGCGCTCTTGTCGCTGGCGTCGGGACGCGGACTGCGACGTGGAGATGCCCGCGGCGGTTCCGGAGCAGCGACGACGACGACGACAACGACGACGCGCGGACGCAGCCTCAGCCTGCGTTCCACCAAAGATTCCAAGGCGGAGGCGCATCCGTTTCCGTGGACGACATCGGCTACGGCGGCCGCCGCCGCCCCGTGCAGCAGTGCGGAGCAGGGCGCCAGCCAGGCCACCGTGACCACCACCACCACCACCACCACCATGGCCACCGAGTCGCGCGGCAGCGCCAGCCAAGCTTCGGACTCCAGCGCCCCGACGGCATCCGCGGCGTCGTCGGCGGCGACCGCCGCAACCTCGCCGCCGCCGCGCTCATCGTTCGCGGTGCTGCGGCTGCCCAGTCAGAAGGCGTCGCTGCCGAAACGCGAACACCAGCGACTGTTGCGCGAGTTTCGCAGCGCACAGGGCTTCGTGCGGGTGCTGTCACCCAGCAAGTCGCAGGCCGACCGCGTGTTCGACAACTTGTGTCGCGTGCAGGAATTGCGCTTTCATCGCGGTCCGATCTGGAGCCTGGAGTTCTCCAAGGACGGTCGTTATCTGGCCAGCGGCGGGCAAGACGGGCTGGTGGTGGTGTGGGACGTGCAGAACGACGATTCGAGCTGTGCGGCGCCGGCGGCGGAGATCACCGAGCTGGCCAGGCGGCTGCGCTCGGCGGAGACCGCCGGCGGCGGGTTGATCGACCCCTACGTGTATCCTTCCGCGGGAGGTGCCACCGGCGCCCCGAGCAGCGACAACTCCACCGCCGGCTCCGGTGATGGGGTGCGCGGCGGCGGCGGCAGCGGCCGACAACGGCGGGTGCGTCAGGTGTATCGGCGCGAGGTGATTCGCGCCGGTGCGCCCCATCGCGTGTTCGAGGGACACAAAGGCGACGTGCTGTGCATTGCCTGGTCGTCGAATAACTTTCTGCTGTCCAGCTCGATGGATAAGACGGTGCGCCTGTGGCACGTGGATTACGGGCAGGTGTTGCGCAAGTTTCTGCACGCCGATTTCGTCACCTCGGTGGCGTTCCACCCGAAGAACGAGAACTTCTTTCTGAGCGGATCGTTGGACGAACGCATCCGCCTGTGGAACATCTCCATGCGGCACGTGTCTGATTACGCCGAGGTGCGCGGTCTGATCACCGCCTGCGCGTTCACGCCCGACGGGGAGCAGGCGCTGGTGGGCACGTACAAGGGCGCCTGCAAAGTGTACAACGTGGTGCGCTATGAAGAAGGTGAGCGCGCCCTGCAGTACATCACCACGCTGGATGTGCGCAGCCGGCGCGGAAAGAACAGCCACGGCAGCAAAGTGACCAGCTTTGCGATGATGCCGGCGGTGGAGCGAATCGGCAGTGTCCGAGCGCTCGCCGCCGGCGATACCGACCAGCAGTACGAGGTGCTGATCAGCACCAACGACAGCCGACTGCGCTTGTACCGGGTGCAGGATTTGAAGATCGTCAGCAAGTTTGCCGGACACGCGTGCACCTGGAACCACATCCGCGCCGGTTTCAGCGACGACTACCGGTACGTGATCACCGCCAGTGAGGACCGCCAGGTGTACGTGTGGGAGACGGTACTGTACGACGATGCCGCGTCGCCCGCACTCAAAAAGGGCAGCGGCGGGCAGACGCAGACCGCGGCAGCCGCAGGCGCCACCATACCGCACATCCGCCGCTACCGCAACGAGGCGTACGAGAGCTTCACACCACACCGTGATGCCCGCGTCACCGCCGCGGTGTTCGCGCCACGCGCCACCACCTTGCGCCCCGGCCTCTCGTCGGTTCGGCTGGCACGCCGTCCCGCCCAAGGCCGCGTGGTGATCACCTCCTCGCACGACGGCCAGATGTGCGTCTACGAGAACGTCCCCTCCTACCTGGTGCCGGCATAAACTTGTCTGCTTATACCCGTGACAGGAAGAGAGATTGAAGAGAGAGAGAGAACGGTGGAGAGCAGGGTGGCTTGAAGCGTTGGCGGTGTGGATATCCTCGTCGCGTCCACCACACCGCCTGTGTCGGCTCTCGCGCTGCTCAGCCACTGTCCGCACTCGCGTCGCGCATCGCACCGGTTCGCGGCACGCGTTGCGCCGCTGGCCGGCGTTTCGGTTCGGTTCGTTTCGGTTCGGTTCGTTTCGGTTCGGCAGCCACTGCATGCCGTGCGCTCGATATGAACGGCGGGTGGCAATGGGAACCGCAGTGGCCATCGAAAATTTTGCTGGCCATCAGCACCACATGGACTGGTGGAGACGAAGAGGACGAGACGGCGTCGGTCAGGGCGGTAGTGTGGGCGAGCGCGGCCGCTCCGGTGCAGCGGCGCGTCGAGTGCGCCGGGGCAGCCTGGGAGCGCTGGTGGCACCGGAAACGGCGACGAGAGCACCGTCAGGAAAAGTGGGTGGAAGGCGGGGAGGGCGAGAATGGTGTTTGTGAGGATGATGTCGACGGCCAAGCCTCATTCGATGGTGGCTCGAGTGCTTGGTCCGATTCCGCGGGGGAGGCGGAAGAGGGCGACGCTGCCGCCGCCGCCGCCATACACGACGGGCTGGCGGCCAAGTATGCGCATCTCCGGCGCACGCACCGATCTGTCCCTGAGAACCACTCTTCGACGCAACACGACGACTATTACGCGTTGTTGGGGCTGGAGCAGTGGCGATGGCGGGCTGGCGTGGAGGACATTCGCAAGGCGTACAAGCGCGCCAGCTTGCACTGCCATCCGGACAAGACGGTGCACCTGAGCGACGCCGAACGCGAAGCGTCGCTGGCGCTGTTCAAGCGGCTGCAGCGCGCGCTGACGGTGCTGACCGATCCGCGCCAGCGCTTGGCGTACGACTCGGTGGACGACGTGGACGACAGCCTGCCGGACGCATCGCTGGTGCAATGCGAGGCGGACTTTTACGCGGTGTACGGCCCGGTGTTTGCCCGAAACGCGCGTTGGAGCCGGCGTCAGCCGGTGCCGTCGCTGGGCCATGCGCACACCCCGCTGCCGGAGGTGCTGAAGTTTTACGCGTTTTGGCGGTCGTTCGAGTCGTGGCGCCAGTTTCCCGACGACGCCGAGTACGATGTGTCGCAGGCAGAGTCGCGCGACGAACGGCGTTGGATGGAGCGCATGAATCACCGACAGCAGCGGCAGCGACGGGAGGAGGAGCGGTCGCGGTTGGCGCGGCTGGTGGAGGGCGCGTATCGATTGGATCCGCGTATACAGGCGATGCAGGCGCGAGAGCGGGCCGAGCGAGAGCGGTCGCGCACGGAGCGGCAGCGGGTGCGGGAGGCGCGACAACGCGAAGCGCAAGAGCAGCAGCGGCAATGGGAGGAGCAGCGCCAACGGGAGCGTGCGGCCGAGCAGCAGCGCCGGGCGGAGGCGAAACGGCAACGCGAGCGGGAGCGCGATGCGCGGCGCAAACTGCGGCAAGCGTTGCGGGCGCTGGCGGCGCGCACCGCCGAACCGGGGGTGGTGGACAGCATGGAACACAGTGTGGAACGGTGTGGCGAAGACATGGAACGATTGCGGCAGCTGGAGCGGGCGTGTCGACCGCTGGACGGGGATGTGGAGGCGTTGCGCGCGATGCTGGCGCGTATGGAATGCGTGGAGAGAGAGCAGGAGAAGAGAAGGAAGGAGGCGCAGCCGTCACCGTCGCAAGTGTCGGAGAGCGTGTCGGCGCCCTCCGCGGAGTGGACCGCGGAGCACTTGTCGCTGTTGGCGCGCGCCGCCAAGAAGTTCCCGCCCGGCACGCGAGACCGGTGGGTACGCATCACCGAGTTTATGCGGCACGCGTTCACGCCCGAGGAGGTGCAGGCGCAGTGGAAACGCATGCAACCGTCGACACGCAGCGCACCGGCGGGCGCCGCAGCGAACGGAGCGGCAGCGCCGGCAGCAGCATCCACCCCGCCCAACGCGGCGCAGTGGAGCGTGTCGGAACAGGCTCGTCTAGAGGCCGCGCTCAAGCAGCACGCCTCCACACTCGGCGATGCCCGCTGGGCACGCGTGGCCGCCGATGTGCACACACGCAGCGCCGAAGCGTGCCGTAGCCGCTTCGAGGAGCTCGCCGCCTATTTCAGGGCGCAAAAACACTCCGCCACCCCCCGATGATGTATCCCGTGCACCTTTAAAAAAAACCGCCCGTCGGACCTATGGGTTATGAGCCCATCACGCTTCCGCTGCGCCATCTCGCTGCCGGTGCGCGCCGCCTCATCTTCCAGAGGTGGACGCGGGCGGACGGCGCGAGACGCCCCGTCGGCTCTTGTCGCCTGGGCGTCGCGTCCGTCCCCGCTCGATCGCGCGCACCGTCCTAGCGAGACGAGGTTTCGATCCTGAGGCCCGAGCGTGTCGTGCGCGAGCGATAATAGAATATAAAGGCCGGAGGTGAGCGGGAACGGAGAAGAGACCCCAGAGAGGAGCCTCGTCGGTGGAGAGCGAGTGTGGGAGTGTAGAATCGCCTGTGCCTCCATCTGCATAGGTCGCTCACTGCATATCGTGCTCCGCTCCGGTCCCGCGAGACTGTTTGCGGAACACGCCGCTCCGACCCGACCGTTTTGGGCGTTGCGTTCGCTCGCCGCCCTCACCTCACACAGCCGCCTCTATGGATGATCCCTTTCCCGAGGTGCGCAAGGAGGTGGAGCGGGTGTGGGCCGAGCTGGAGCACGAGCGCCGCAGTCACGCTGCCTTCACGGATCCGACGTGGCGTGCCGAGTGGGTCCGACGGCTGCAGGCGGCGCGGTGGGACGTGGCCGACCTGGCGGAGACGGTGCGGGTGGTGGAGTCGCATCGCGACAAGTTCGACGTGAGCGACGCCGAGCTGCAAGAGCGGCGGGCGTTTGTCGAACGGGCGCGACGGGAGCTGGAACGTCTGGAGGAGGTGGCAGGGAGCACACCGCAGGGGCGGCAACTGTCGTGGGCGCCCGACGACGCGCTGGACTACGAGGCGCAACGCTCGGTGGCCCGTTACGACAAGCAGAATGACGCCTTCCTGCAAGATGAACAACGACACCAGGTGGTGTTGGTGGAGCAGCAGGATGCCGATCTAGACGATATGGTGGAGGTAGTGCAGCGGATCGGTAGTATGGGTCTGGCGATGCGCACCGAGGCCCAGCGTCACGTGCAGTTGATCGACGAGATAGACACCGAGATGGGCACCGTGCGACAACGCTTTCGCCTGCTGCGGCGGCGCGTCGAGGGGCTGATCCGCGAGCACGGCCGCAAGAATTTATGCACGCTGTTGTGGCTATTTGTGACGTTCATCGTGCTGACCATGTTGGTGATCTCTTTATGAGAAGCAGGGAGTGGGGCGGGATGTGAGGACTGTCTGCGCGCGCCCTCTGTTGCTCACCGACGAGCGGATGTCGGTGGTGCGTGGGTGTCTGGTCGCCGTGTCGGCATTTTCGGGCGACCATCTCCCTATCCCGCCACATGAAAGAGGTATGCCGGGGAGCGCGGCGTGCCGCGAGGAGAAAAGCGCGCGTCGGTAACAGGCAGCGAACGCTCCACGAGGGCGCGGAACGAGCGCGGGGAATCGAGAGAACCCGCACATGGACATGTTTGTCTCCTATTCGGAGACGGACGCCGAAACGCCGCCTTTTCAAGGCGGGCGTTGCGCTGCGAGGGGCATCTCACGACGTTCGGGTTGCCTCGTGGCCGTTGCGCTTCAGCTTTGCCCGCTCCCCGCTTTAGCCTCAGCTCCTGCTCGCCGATCACACCTCTCTCTTGCCTGCATGGTGGTCGACGTGCCGGTGCGAGAGGCCACGGCGGGTGCGGAACTGGCGCAACAGCGACGATGTGAGGCGCACCTGCGGCAGGCGGTGCGCACCAACCGCTACGTGCAGCAACTGCTGCAAGCGCTGAGCAGCGCCGGTTGCGCCATGGACGTGTCGCGGTGGCAGACCGAGGTGGATGCCGGCGGCGACAGCGCCGTCGCCTGTCGCCACTGTGACGCCGACGTCGGCGGCGGGTACCAGGAGGACGGGCGGGTGGTCATCTGCGCCAATCACATGCAATCGGCTGCGCACGTCGCCGTCACCCTGGCGCACGAACTGATCCACGCGTACGATCACTGTCGAATCGATCTGCAGTGGGACAATTGTCTGCATCACGCGTGCAGCGAGATACGAGCGGCGGCGCTGAGCGGCGACTGCGACTGGATACGGGAGGTGGCGCGCAGCAACTTTCGCATCGGCGGCCAGTTTCAGCGATGTGTGAAACGGCGGGCGGAGATCAGCGTGCGCAAGAACCGCAACTGTACGCCGCTGCAGGCGCGCGAAGCGGTGGAGCAGGCGTTCGAGGCGTGCTATCGCGACACCGCCCCCTTCGATGCCATCCCGTGAGAAGAATCAGGGAGTGCGAGTCCAGAGTGTTCTGTGGAGCGACGCGGGTGTTGTGAGGGCGCTGATCACCCGCTGGTTAGGGATGGCCGTGACGAGCGTTACGGCTGTTTGCGCGTCATCCGCGGGTCTGTGTCCGGCGGTTGCCCGGGCACGCTCTTGTCGCCGAGACAGAGTGCGGCGTGTCACTTCGGCGCGAGCTACAAGTGGGAGATGGAGAGCAGGCCGGAGCGCAACGCCTGCCACCTCCACCGAAAAAGCCCGCGCACACCGTATCCCCTCTCATATCCAGGGTCTTTGGAGACCCAGGGCCTTGCCGATCCGCCAATCGGCCGCCAGCAGCGCGCCGGCCAGCAGCCCGGCCACATGCCCTACCAAACTCGCCTGTGGCACCAGTATCTGCGTGGCCAGCAGCGCCACCAGCGGCAGCAACAGCGCCGGCACCGCGATGCCCTCTACATAGAACGTGCCCATGGGTGCCACCTGCGACCACAGTGTCAGCAGGCCGAACAGCACCCCCGAATACCCCACGGCCGCCTGTTGGCCGTACTGCTCGTCCTGTCGCCATCGCATCCGCAGCCACTGCAGCAACAGGAACAGCGCCTCCGACAGTACCCACACCCGGACGCTGCTCTCGAGGTACCGCACGGTGCCCAGCTCGCCCTCCAACTCACGCATACCCCACAGTGCACTCAAGTTCATGGCCAAATGCAACACAGAGGCGTGCGCCAGCACACTGCTGCCCACGCGCCACCACTCCCGCTCCACCACCACCGAGACGTACGAGACGCTCCACGCGTCTAGCGGCACTGCCTTCCAGTTCTGGTACCCCAACACCGCCGACAACAACGCGATCACCCCACACGTACCCGGATACGCTTGCAAACGTCGCCATATCGGTAACGAGCGTACATCCATCCGCCTCTGGACGGGCTGCCAGGAACGCGTCCGAACGTGGACGTGCCGTGCCCACGTCGTGCGCTCCCGCGCGCTTCCCCTCTCTCCCCGATGCGCGTCGCATTCGCCGGGTGTTCTGCGCGGGCGGTCGCGCGGCGTTTTCAAGTGCGTGCGTGCGTGCGGGCGGGCGTGCTCCGGGACCGTCTCGTGGCGGGAGGCGACTGGCACACCGCTCTTGTGGTGATAGACGCGGGTATGCCGGCGCAACAGATTCAGTATTCGGAAAAGTACTACGACGACCAGTTCGAGTACCGCCACGTCATATTGCCGGCGGACGTGGCCAAGCTGCTGCCCAAGAACCGACTGCTGTCGGAGGCGGAGTGGCGAAGTCTGGGCGTGCAGCAGTCGCGCGGGTGGGTGCACTACGCGATACATCGGCCGGAGCCGCATATTTTGTTGTTTCGGCGGCCGTTGCCGTCGCAGGGCGGGATGGGGCCGACGGCGAGCGCTGTGGGCGCGGGGGCGACAGCGTCTGGCGGCGGCATCGGCCCCGCCCCGCCGGGCCCGTGAATGAGAACGGGATGAAAAGTGCGGGATCGAGGGCGTGGCGTGTGTGTGTGTGTGCTTTATGGCGCTTGGATAGGTGTGGTGAGAAGAGGGAATACGGGTGCGTCGCGTCCGGGGAAATTCGGCTTTCGGCCCGTGCGTCTGCAGGTACGCGACGATCACCGCTGCTGACGGTGACCGGACTCGTGCAGCTCCATCCTCTCATAAACACTCCTCGACGCGTTTCTCACAGCACCCCAATCGTCAGGATGATTTCGCGGGTCGGCGCTGCGGCGACACCATATCCGACAGGTCGCGTTGCGGCATCAGCGAGCCGTGCTGCGAATCCATCAACGCACTGAAAGCGGCGAAAAGCACACACGCACCCAGCGCCGTCGGCGCCGACGCCGTGCGCACCCCCAGGACGGCACCGGCAGCGCAACCGCCCACCGCCCCGTTCCACACATCCTGTTGTTCGCCGCGCACCGCCTCCATCAGACCCTCACCGACCGTGTAGGTGGCACCGATAGCCGCAAACAGTGCCGCGTGCCGCGTCACCGAAGCCCAGGGCGACAGCGCCACCGGCGCGGGCGACGACGCCATCGGCAAGCGCAGCCGCCCAAAAGACGCGCGCACACCAGACGCTCCCGCCGCACCCGAAGCCGACGCCGTGTCCCGCAACGGCACTCCCGGTGTCTGCTCATACGCCTGCCAGTACACCGCACCGCTGCCCAGCAGCGCCCCAAACACCACCCCCGCACCCGTCGCGCGCAGCAGCCGCCCTAGAAAGGGCGGCGCCTCGTCCGGCAGCACCGACGTCGACGTCTCCCTCGGCGGCGGCTTCATGCGCTCCCGTTCTATCACCTCCGGCTCGAACGGCTTCACCCGCCGATCGGTATTCATGGCGACCGGAGTTGGGGATGGCGTGGTCGCGAGGAGGGAGCCGACGCCAGATCCCGGTGTACGGCTGCAGCGCGTCGTCTCCGAACCCGTCCCTCCTCCACCGACACGCACGCACATGCACGCACGCACGCACGCACGCGCATCTCGCACAGCGATTTCGACCAGCGCGCGATCCGCTTCGGGTGGGGCGCCTCGCGTCGGCGCGGCGCGCATCCACCGCGCGCGTTCCGACGACGTTACGGTGAAGCGCTGGCGGTGGTCGGTACAGTCGACACCGAGGCGACGCTCTGTGGCAGGACATTCCAGGGGTGGGGAGACGAACGGCGCAGGGGGATGGCTGTGTTGGTGGGAGTTGATTGCATTCTCACTGCGTACGGTGCGCGCTTTGTGTGGATGGACGGACGCTGCCTCTGCTAACCCTCTGACGACGACGCGTCATGCAGGCTCCGGGTCTCTCTTCCCCATCTTCCGCCTCCTCGATGCGAGTGGGTGCCGGGCAGCATCCTGCCGGTCGGTCGGCGGGGCCTTTGCGTTGTTCATGGCACGAGCGCTTGTCGCGGTGGCTGCGGGGGCGGGTGTCGGTGGCCGGTCGCAGCCACTCGTCGCGTACGTTGCCCGGCAACCCAGTGGGCAGCGGCAGTCGTAGCGGTGTGCTATCGCAGACGTCGGCGGCCGCGACGGAGTGTCGCGGGACTGGCAGCCCGGGCTATAGGCCTTCGGTGGCGGTGCGGCCGCCCGACGCCGGTATCTACCCGTCGCTGCGGTATCGGCTGGTGGTGGAGGATCCGTACGGCCGGCTGTTGGTGATGACGCGCGACGGGCTGCGTCGGCAGCGCGACGAGTTGCGGCAGATGCTAGCGGTGGAGCCTATGCAGTCGGCGAGCGCGTCGTCGCCGGTGGCGAGCCTGACGGCCAACGCCGTCCGCCGCAAGCACCGGGCGCGCATCGCCTCCGAGGAGTTGGATCGCGCCTGTCAGACCGTATCGTATCGACCGTCGTCCTGGGACGGCGATGGCGGTACCGCCCGTACTGCATACGACAAGGTGGGCGCCGAGGACACTGCCGATGTCGGTAAGCAGCCGGCCGAGACCGAGTCGGGATCGGAGAGCGGCGAACCGAGCGGTGACCGTACCGAACCCGTCAAGGCGAGGGCGAATGCACCCGTGGAGCGCCCTGCCGACGAGGAAGGCATCGATTCCGCCATCGCACCGCGGCCACGCGCGTCCAGCATGGAGACGCCGGCCGCAGCGGACGCCGATGCCGCCGACGACCGCCCCACCTGTCTGATCTGTATTCAGGAGTATGAGACCGGCGAGGCGGTGCGTATTCTTCCCCGCTGCGGACACATGTTCCACGCGGATTGTATCAAGACTTGGGCGTGTCAGAAGAAAGCCATCTGCCCGATGTGTCGCACGTGGATCCTCAGCGACGCGGAGATGGAGCAGCGGCAGATGGAGGCGGAGGCGGCGCGCGCCGAGCTGCACAGCGCGTCCATCGTGGAGGCGCGCGTGGCGCAGCACTTGCAAGCACAGGGCGTGGCGGCGGCGGCGGCGCGCGGTCGATACCGCGCCTCGCCGCGGTCACCGAGTCATAGCAGTAGTGCGGAGCGGTGATGGATCGGGATCGTATCAGCAGGGGAGACGAGGAAAGCGTGGATGGGTGTGCGGGTGATCATGTAGAGGGGGGCGAGAAGTGGTCGTCGTCGGGTGCGGAGAGCGAGTCATACAGCGCCACCTCCAGTCGATGGCGCTGGGCGAGCTCGCGACACCACTCCAGGATGACGCGCTTGGCGTCTGGCCATGTGGCGAGTGTTTCAGGGATGGCGGCGGCGGCGGCGGCGGCGGCGGCCGTATTCTCTTTGCCGCCGTTGGATGCAGTCGTCACGACGGGAGATGCCGACGGGGAGCACCGTGCTGCTGCTGTTGCTGCTGCTGGCATCGGTGCATCGTATCGTGGGAGTCGCGGCATCTCGGCGGGCGATCCGTCATGCGGCGCGGCACCTCCTCCGCGCTCGCTCTGAACATACCTCTGCACCACCTGCTGCTGCACGGTGGCTCGATGCAACGCACTCGATACGCGCGCCTGACATGCGTGCACGGCCGCGTCCAATTCGTGCAAGCGCCGGCACTCGGTGCGCATGGCTTGTGTAAAGTGGATCGCTCGCTGCCGCAACGCTGTGGCCACCGTTGTGGTGGCGCCGCTTTCCGCATCCGCGTCGGTGACGCTGGTGGCCAGCTGGACGGCGCGCTGCACCAGCGCCGCATACGCCGCATCCACCTGCTGAATTCGGGTGCGCGCCTGCTGCAACCACTGCAGCGCCGTGCGCAGGGTGGTCACCGCTTCCGGCTGTCGCTGCGTCATCTCCTCCGCCTGCATCGCCATGGCCGTCAACACCGGCAACGAAAACGCATCCGAGGTGCGGATGCGATCCGCCTCCCGCTCCAACTGCAACAGCGACGTCTGCAGCGCCAGGTGCCATTCGTTCACCGCCGCCTCCCGCGCTCGTCGTTGGGCGGTGAGGACGGCCTCGCGCGCCGTCGCCGCCGCCGCCGCCGCCGCCGCCGCCGCCGCAGCAGCAGCAGCAGCAGCAGCAGCAGTCTCCTCCTCGTCGGTGGACGGGGAGGGCTTCAGCAGCGGCGGCGCTGCAGAGAGGGTATCGTCAGCAGGCTCGGCACATGCAGGTGTGGCAACGGGCGCGAGCGTGTCCGGCATCATCGCTTGCGGCTCCGGCATGCTGCGCAACCCGTCTGTTGCCTCGTGCACCTCACCCGATGGTGGCCGCTCAGGCCTCTCCTTCACCTCGATGGGCGACACCACTGACTTCATGTGATTCCTCGGCACCACGTTCGGTATCGGCGCTGCAGATCCCACGCCTCGCTCCTCTCTGCCCTCCTCACTCGGCGCGACGGGAGCGGCACGCCGCGTGGCCATCGCCGCGGCAATCCTCGCCTTGATGGACTGTTCGCGCTCCACCGCAACGCTGGCATCGTTCGCTTCGCTCGCCGTATCGCCATCCCCGTCACCATCCACCACGGCGCTGCGACGCCGACCGCCGGCCTTGGCGTCGACATGCAGCACCGATGGCGTCGGCACCCAGCGCTCTTCTACACCTTGCGCCGCCGCCGCCGCCATCGCATCGGTGCCGCCGATCCAGGCCACCGCATCTGGTGTGTGTTCTACGGTCACGCCGTGATGCCGCAGAAACGCCATCGCCTGCGCCTCGTCGTCCAGCGCCAGCCATGGCACCAACTCGGCGACGGGGATGGCCTCGTTGCGCGCCAGTGCGCGCCCCAGGCACGACAGCGCGCGCAATCGCATGTTCCCAAAGTGTCGCTCCATGAGGCACGCTTGCAAAAACGTCGCCCGACGCAACAGGCGCCCGAAGAACGCCACAAAATCGTTTTCTCGCATCGCCCGCACCACCAGCAATGCCCATTGCACGGGCGCGCTGTTCAGCACCGACGACGGCAGCTCGCGACACAACTCCACCACTCGATCCGCCTCGGTGTGCATCAACAGGTGGTAGGCGTGGAATTCGCCCTCGGTGTGCACATACGGCGTGCCGCGCAGGCGCGCCTCCCGGTACATGTGTCGCAGCGCCACCAGACACTTGTCCAGCTGCTCCAGGTTCTGTTTCGAGGAGAACAGCTCCGGGTCGGTGCCGGCGAGTCGATGCTCGCACAGGATGTGGAAGCGGGCGGCGCGCTCGTGCACCGCCACGCAGTGGGCATCGTGCAGGCCCTGGTACGTAAAGTCCTGGCGGATGCTGCGGGTGCGGTCGCGCACAAAAGCGTGCACGTCGTGCAGTGGCACGTCATCGCGGTCCAGCACGCGATGCATGAGATAGTCCATGGTGCGCACCAGGGTGGCCGGCGTGCGCACATTCTCCGCGCGCACCGCCTCGGCGCCGGCGGCCGACCGGGCAAACTTTTTCACCGTCTTGTGCGGGTCGGCGTGTGGTACGCCCTGCGCATCGGAGGTGATCTCGAATGGGTGCAGGTCGCGTTGCCATTCGCGAGCCCGTCGCTCCTCCTCCGGACACATGTCCTGGCAGGTGCCCACGAGCGGTGCGGTCTCGTCCGGCGCTGTTGCCGACCGTGGACGTGCTCGCCGAGTGGTGGTTGAGGGTGCAGCGGCCGTTTCAGAGCGTGCTGGTGGCGGTGGCGGTGTATGGATCGATGTGGGTTCCGGAGTGTGCTCGCGGCTCTCCTCCTCGACACCCCTATCGCCTTGTTGATGGCGCCGCAGTGCTTGGCGGGCGGCCAGCGGGATAAAATATCGCAACCGCAGCGCCACCTGGTCTCCGGTGGTGTGGCCACGGCGCAGCGCTGTCGCTGCCGCCGCCTGCGACCGGAAGTGCACCAGTGCGCTGCGTTTGGCCGGGCGCACCTCCACGCGCTCCACTTGCCCGGGCACGACGGCCTCGAAGTGGCCGCGCAACGCCGCCTCGCTGCAGTACGCCTCCGGACACTGCAGCACCAGCAACGTCGCTCCACGATATTTGACGGAGCCGTTGGTCAGTCGGTAGATCTGTCCGTGCTCTCCCACCGTCTGCAACACCGTCGGACGGCGTTCCCGAGAAGAGGAGGTGTTGGGGCGCGGGGCAGGCGCCGCGGTGGTCGGATCGATGGCCGTGGTCCGAATTTCTTCCGCTGCACCCGGCACCACCGACATTCCCTCAGCATCCATCTGCTCTGTCTCCTCGCCCACGATTCCTCCCTTCCGAGACTTGTCTGCCCTCACCACGTCGGCCTCGTGCTCCGCACGCGGTGCCCCACACACCCCGACGGTGTGCCCCACGCGCGCGCCGCGATGGGCCCGCCATCGGTCGGTGCGGTGCGCCGCTCGAGCGCACACCCGACCACCTCCGCGTGCCTACAAGTGCATGCGGTGGCGTGACGGACTGCGGCAATGGGCGTACGGGTGGTATGCGATATTTCTGGCGAGCAGCGGGAGTGTGTCGTTGCGTGCGTGGTGCACGGTGGTGTTGGATGTGTTGTTGTCGCGCTGGCGGGTCGCACCGCTCCCACCGCTGCCCGCGCTGCGGCGGTCGGGCGGTGTCGCCGTGGTGACCGGCGGCAACAGTGGCATAGGGCTGGAGACGGTATATGGGCTGGCGCGTAGTGGTATGCGGGTGGTGATGGCGTGCCGCAGTGTTTCGCGCGGGAGGGAAGCGCGGGCGGCGTTGTTGCAGCGGTGGAAAGCGGGCGCGGCGGTCGACATCGAGGTGATGGCGCTGGACTTGTCCCAGCTGGCGTCGGTGCGGGCGTTTGCCGCAGCGCTCATCGCACGATACGATCGGTTGGATGTGTTGGTGCTGAACGCCGGGGTGATGGCGTTGCCGCGCTACACCGAGACCGCCGACGGCATCGAGGCGCACCTCGGGGTGAATCACGTGGCACATGCGCTGCTGACGCAACTGCTAGAGCCGCGACTGCGTGTTCATGACGGTCGGGTGGTGGCGGTGAGTAGCGTGCTGGCGCTGTTGGTGGATCGCTTCTCGGCGGCGGATGGGCCACGGCGGTGGTCACCCGCCTGCTACCGCCCCTTTGCGGCATATGCGTTCAGCAAGGCGTGCAATTATGTGTGGGCGCGAGAGTGTCAGCGTCGCGGCATGACTGCCTTCTGTGTGCATCCGGGCGGTGTGAAGACCGAGGTGGTGCGCAACCTGCCGCCACCGATTCAGCGCGGGTATCGCTGGTTCGCCGACTGGTGCCTGCTGACGCCAGCCGAAGGCGCATCCACCGTGCTGCATGCCTGTCTGTGCGAGCCGGACACGCTTCGGCGCCAGATGCCGGGGACGTTTGCGATGCTGGCCGATGGAGGTGCGCGATCGATTCCGATGCCCTCCTGGATGAACGATGCCGCCGTCGGGGAACAACTCTGGCGCTGCACCGAGTCATGGTATGCAGAACGGGATGTGGCGTGGAGTGGGAGAGGCGGTGGCGCCGCTCGATGACCACGCCTCCCGTACCGATGGAGGGCGCCCTGGAGTGAACGGCAACCGCACATGGCATGCGCGATCGGGATGTGGATGGCGTGCCATTGCGCTCGGCGCGGAGCCGGCGACGCGGTCTGACCCCTCGTCCCGGGTGTCGCGTCGGAAGGCGCTCGTTGGCGTTGACGCCGGCACGGAGGCCGCGACTCGCCTCCACCCTATTGGTGCTCTTCCCGATGAACAAACGGCATCTTCTTCACACTGCCACCAGCGTTCTTCGATAGATTGGGTCCGTTCCGACTCTCTCCATGGACAGCACCGTCGTCTCCGCTTCTCCTCCTGTCTGGCGCGTGTCTCCGTCGGTGCGCGACGCGGTGCACCGGACGCTACTGGCGGCGCTGGACCAGTCGGTGGCGCGGTCCGTGTCGGCGGCGGCTGAACGAGAGCTGAATGCGTTTGAAGAGCGGCAGCCGGACGTGTTTTTGTCGACGTTGCTGGGCGTGGTGAACTGGTCGGAAGCGGATGCGACGGCGCGCTGGCTGGCGGCGGTGTGCGCCAAGAACGCCTTTGTGCGACTGTGGCAACGGCGTGCGCACGGCAATCTAGGCGAGGAGGAGCGCGCTGTGGTGCGGCAGTTGGTGTGGGACGGGGTGCAGGTGCGGGACGCGGGCATCGCTGCTCAGATAGGTCTGTTGCTGGGGCAGCTGGCGCGCTTCGATTATCCGCAAGAGTGGCCCGATCTGGTGCAGCGCCTGTTGGCAGCCGTGCAAACGAGTGAGGGCAGCAGGCTGTTGCGCTGGTTGGAAGCACTCCATCAGGTGGTGAAAGCGCTGGCGGTGCGGCGGACGGTGCAGTCGCGCGCCCAATTCGCGGACATCAGCGAGCCGGTGCTGGCCACCGTAGTGCCGCTTTGGCGAGCATGTATGGAGAGGCCGCCAGCGTCTCGGCGACACCGAATCGAGGATGCCCAACGCGCTGCCCTGCTCAACGAGACGTTCAAAGTGGCGCGACGGATGTTGGCGCACGGCGTGCAGGACCTAGACGCGGTGCCCAGCGCCGCCGCTTTTCTGGACGCGTTGACCGCAGCCAGTTTGAAGACACCGCTGCCACTCTCCTCCGAGATGGTCCCGCGCTGGATGTATCTGAGCGCCAAAACCTGGTACGGTTGTTTCGAGCGGCGCCGCGATATGGCCGGCTTGCTGGAACGCTTCCTGTGGCCGTGGACGAACATCGCCTTGCGGCGTCTGCTGAACGTCGAGGACGTAGCCGCATCGACCGACGAGGACGAGCCGGCCGACGCCGTGCATCGAATGCGTTTCTTGCGGGATCTGGCGTACGATGTGAAGCAGGCCACCGACGAGCAAGTGGATGGCGACTGCACCACCAAGGGCACGTATCCGTCATCGCCGGCGCTGATCACCACCGCATCACCCGAGTTGTGGCAGCGCGTCTCCGACACGCTGCACGGCGCTGCGGAACCGCTCATACACGCGCTGCTGCAGCGATTCATCGCCCTGCGGGAAGACGAGCTGGCGTTGCTGCAGAGCGATCCGGAGGAGCTGCTGCGCATCGAGGAGGACGGCGAGTGGGATGACGATCTGCCGCGCAGCATGGCCGAGCAGCTGGTGCAGGCGCTGGTATCGTGCTGGCCCGACCACCTCACGCCCTTTCTGTTGCAGGTGGCCGCCGCACGCGCCGCCGCCAACGACTGGCTGCAGGGCGACGCGGCGTATCGGGCCATCGGCCGGTGTGCGTTTGAGGTGTACGACTGGGTGGATATGCGGCAGTGGCTGACACCGTGGCTGGAGGGCGTGTTGAGCGTGTCGGCCACCGCGTTGCCGCAGCGGGTGATTCAGGCGCGGGTGGTGATTCTCTTGTCGCAGTTTGTGCAGCAGATCGGGCGCGTCGAACGACGGCAGCTGTATCCGGTGTTGGTGCGGCTGTTGCAGGGCGCGAACGATGTCGAGGCGCTGTTCGTGGCGTTGTCGGCGGCGCGGGCGTTGGCGGCGTTTGTGACTGACCTGGAGTTTTACGAGGAGGATTACGCGCCGTACCTGGAGGTTACGCTGCAGGCGGTGTTCGCGCTCATTGGGCAGCGCGCGCAGGAGACGGAGACGCGGTTGCGGCTGTTGGATCTGGCGTCGTTGCTGCTGGAGCGCTGTGGCCAGTGCGAGTACCTGCTGGAGGCACCCGTTGCCGGTAACGGTCGCCCGGGCAATGGCGCGGGCGGCGACGGCATCGCTCATTTGCTGCACTTGCTGCGCGATCTGTTTGGCATGTCTGCCGCGGACGGCGGCGACCATTTGGTGCGCTGTCAGGTGGCGGCGTTGATGTGCCGGATGCTGGCGGCGGGCGGTAGCGCACTGCAGCGGCGGCGACCGGAGCTGCCGCAGTTGGCGCTGTCGATGGTGGCGTACGCCACTGCGCCGGAACACGGCGCGATGGTGTATCTGCTGGAGGATGCGCTGGAGCTGTGGAGCTGTGTGATGCAGTACGCGCCAGAGTACACGCCCGACATGCACGCTCTGTTCCAGGGCGTGCCGACAGTACTGGCGCACGGGGAATGCCTGCAACAGGTGCTGGCGCTGATCGAGGCGTACGCGGCGGTGGGCGGTGCGGTTTGGTGGCAGGCATACGGCGCCAGCGTGGCCGCCTGTCTGGCATCGCTGCTGGACGCGGATTTGCGGGATCGAGCGCTGACCGCCATCGCCGACGTGGTGGCGGTGCTGTTGCGCGACCTGACGGCGGCGGCGGCGGCGGTCGCTGGGGAGTGCGCGCGGGTGCTGGCGCCGGTGTTGGATCGTATGAGCGCGGCACTGTGCGGCGATGGTACGGTGGTGGCGGCGCGATCGACCCGCGCGGCGTACGCCGTGTGTGTGGCGCGGGCGCTGTTCCCCCGTCCGCCGCCGGATGAGCGCCTCATCGCGGCGTATCTGGACGCGGCGCCGGTGATCTTTTCGACGGTGAACCGCAAGGCCCTCGCGTTGCAATGCGCGATGTATTATGCGAGCGCGCCCGTGGCGGATGTGCTGCGGTACCAGCGGGCCATGGCGTTGGTGCAGGAGGTGGTCCAGGAAGAGCGGGAAGAGGTGCAATTCGGTGCTGCTGGGTGTGCAGCGGGGGAGGAGGAGCAGCGGCGCCTGTTTACAGCCAACGTAGACGGTAACGGACACACCGGCGAAACCGCTGCGGAAACGGCGCCACGGCCGTGGTCGGTCAACGCCGAGAACGACCCGATAGCGCAGGCCGACTTGGGCCACTGGGCAGCGTTGGCCGCGCAACGACGCGCGGAATGGCCCAGCGGAGCGCCGGCCTAATAAGCGACGGTGTCGAGAGCCGGTCACGGAGGGCCGCACGACGGCAACGAACCGTTACGGAAATCGACGTTCGGTGGCGATGCCGGCTGTGGATTGGCGGCAAAGCGAAACCGTCACCGCAAATCTGTAACGGTTACGCGCTTCGACACGGCCAGCCGGCCGCCGCGCGCGCGCGCGCACGGATACCCGTTCGTCGTGCCGGTCGCTCTCCCTCTAAACGTCGTGCTGCTTCACCACCACGTCCTCCTCTCCCGGAGCACCACCGGCGCCTGGCTGTTGTCGCTGCCGGCATCTCTCCGTGATGGACGATCTAGAGGTGTTTGACGTGCCGCTCGGTTCGTCCGCCCCTCTGCCCCGATGGAGACGAAAGCAGCTGTTGTCCGCCCGATCGTCCGTCACGCCCACCGGTCACCGTCCGGAACGACGTCCGTCGGCCAGTGTCCTCGCCACACCGTCCGCCAAACGCCGTACTCCCGCGGCGCGCAAGCGACAACGGCGCTCGCCGCCTTGTGATCGATTCATCCCCGACCGCACCGCTATGGACTGGGAGGTCGGCCGGCACGCCCTGGCCACCGCCCTCGGTCGCGACGCCGACCGGCTCCGCAGTACGCCGGGTGGTCGGAAAGACCGCGGCCTTCTGTCCGACACCGAAGACGATGACGACGATGCCGGTGCGTGGGAACGCGCCAGCGGCACCACCTCGTCGGTCAGCACGCCCAGCACGGTGCGGTCGCTCACGTGGGACGCGCCGCCGCGCTCGCTGTCCAGCGTGTCCGATTGGACCGGCGAATTCACCGCCACGTTCGATGTCGCCGCCCGCCGCGACGACACCCAGGAGACGCGCTCGCTCACCACCGGCGAGCTGGAGCGGCTGCTGCAGCAGAGCGAGTACCGCGGCATGTTGGCCACGCAGCTCGGCGCCGCCTCGCTGGTGCAACACACGCCCGCAGCGCCTGCCGGGAACATCGGCGATGGTGTCCCGTGTGGCAGTGAGCGTTTGAGTAACAGCAGCAGCGCGGTGACCGGCGAGAGCATCATGGCGTTCAAACCCAAAGCCTCGCGACTGGACGGCTCCAGCTCCTCCAGCTCCTCCTCCTCCTCCTCCGCGGTGCTCTATTCGCAGAACCGCCTCGGTGAGGCGTGCCGCCGCAAGCCCCTGCGGCACATCCCGTCGGCGCCGGAACGCATCCTGGACGCACCCGATATGGTGGACGACTATTACCTGAACCTGCTCGACTGGAGCTCGTTCAACGTGTTGGCGGTGGCGCTCGGGCAGGCGGTGTACCTGTGGAACGCGTCTACCGGCGGCATTGAGCTGCTGGTCGATCTGGCGGACACCGCGTCTGACGACCTCATCACCTCGGTGCGGTGGGTCCACGAGGGTGCCTACCTCGCCCTGGGCACCCACTCGTGTCAGGTGCAGCTGTGGGATGCGGCCGCCGGCCGGCGCCTCCGCAGCATGCGCAGCCACACCGGGCGCGTGGGCGCACTGGCGTGGAACGGCCCGCTACTCTCCAGCGGCAGCCGCGATGCCACCATCCACCAGCACGATGTGCGACAGGCACAGCATCATGTGGCCACACTGCAAGCGCACCAGCAGGAGGTGTGCGGGCTGCAGTGGAGCGCCAACGGCATGCAGCTGGCGTCGGGCGCCAACGACAACCTGCTCAACATTTGGGACGCGGCCCGTTGGCAGCGACCGCGCTTCTCCCTCGACCATCACACCGCGGCGGTGAAGGCGTTGGCGTGGTGTCCGTGGCAGTCGCACCTGTTGGCCTCGGGCGGCGGCACTGCGGATCGCATGCTGCGCATCTGGAACAGCAACACCGGCGCCTGCCTGCACGCCATCGACACCCACAGCCAAGTGTGTGCGGTGCAGTGGAGTCGGCATCACCGCGAGCTGGTGACCAGCCACGGATTCAGCCAGCACCAGCTGATCGTGTGGAAGTATCCGTCGCTGACCAAGCTCACCGAGCTCACCGGCCACACCGCCCGCGTCCTCCACCTGGCCACCTCACCGGACGGCCAGACAGTGGTCAGCGGCGCCGCCGACGAGACGCTGCGCTTTTGGAAGGTGTTTCCGCCGCCGGCTCAAGCGCAGCGACCCCCGACGACAGGATGCAGACCCGGTATCCGCAACACCCGACTGCGCCACGCCCTGGCCACCGCCTCCCATCCTGCGGCCACTCCCGGTACCACCACCAGCACCACCACCACCACCACTGCGGGCGACATCCGCGCCACACCGCTGTTCGAGGTGTCCACCACCACCACCACCACCACCCCCGCCGCCACCCCCGCCGCCAGCACGCAACAACACGCGCGCAACCTGTCCGTGTACGAGGCCGCCGGCTCGGTCTCTATGAATACCGTCGCCAACCACTCCCTGCTATCCACTGCTTCTCACCTCGCCACCACCACCACCACCACCTCCTCCCAGCGCGCCCTGCACGGCGTGCATATTCGCTAAAGATGACGAGGAGCATGCACCACCACCGTCGTCGGGGATCCCCTTCGCGTACGCGCCCGCCCGCCAAGGCGCCGATCGCATCGCAACGCGCGCCCGTCGACGGGTTGGCGGCGGCCGGCTGTGCGGTCGTGGGCCTCATGCCGTGCGCCCTCTGTCATGCAGACCAAGCGGTTTGTGAAGCGGGCGAGAGGCGGTATGGGGCACGGCCGTGCGACTGCAGTGACCCACGTGTCGCGAGATCACTACCTTCGGGACGATTTGCCGATACCGCCGGCGCCTACCCTGGCGCGGCAGTTGCTGGTTCCGGACAGCAACGTGCTGCTGCACGCGCTGTCGGTGCTGGAGCACGCGGCCCTCAAGGAGGTGGTATACTTGCAGACGGTGATGGAGGAGGTGCGTAAGCGGGATGCGCAGGTGTACGAGCGGGTGCAGCAGTTGTTGGCGTCGCCGGACGCGGGTGCGCGGCACTTGTATCGCTTCAGCAACGAGCACTGCCGCGGGGCGTATGTGGAGCGGCGCCGGGGCGAGTCGCCCAACGACTATTATGACCGGCTGATACGGAGTGCGGTGCGGTGGATGCAGCGGGAAATAGACGGGGACATGGGTGCTGCTTCGTCGGTGGTGTTGCTCACCGAGGACCGGGAGAATGCGCGACGGGCGCGCGACCAGGACGGCCTGGTGGCGATATCGTTGGTGGAACTGGCCGACCGGGTGGACGGCGATGACGCCGACTTGCGGGAGAGAATACGGCGGGCGGGCGAGTCGATACGGCAGTCGACGGTATCCGCGACCGGTGCGGTCGACGGTGCCGCGTCGGTGAGCGTGCCGGAGCACTGGTCGGCGGCGGAGGTGGAGCGCGGCATCGAGTCGGGATGGGTGCTCCTGGGCACGTACCGGGCACATGCATATGCTCCACGCGAGCGGGGTGTGGTGCAGGTGCGTGACCTGTCGTCGGTCGGTGCCGAGGCGCGGGCGTTGTTGGGTGAGGGACGGCAGACGGTGGAGGTGCATGTGGTGGGGCGTGTCGGCCAGAACCGCAGCATCGATGGCGATGCGGTGGCGGTGGAGCTGGAGCGGCGGGTAGATCAGTGGACGCAAGCGCCGTCGCGGTTGCCGCGAGCAGAGAACGAGGGGGAAGAGGCGAACGATACACAAGTCGCCGTCGATACCGATTCGGCACCGCCACCATCTCCCGCTGTGGATCGGGTGCCGACGGGGCGCGTGGTGGCGGTGATGCGCCGCAATTGGCGCTCGCAGTACTGCGGTTCGCTGTTGCCGCCCAAGGATGGCGCCGCCGACGCCGCCGCCAGTGGCGCCTCGACGCGGGCGATATTCATGCCCGTGGATCGACGCGTCCCGCGTGTCCTGCTGTCTACGCGACAACGCACCGCGCTGCAGGGTCAGCGCATCGCGGTGGCGTTGGATCGGTGGGAGCGGCACTTGCCGCTGCCCGAGGGACATTTCGTGCGGGCGCTCGGCCCGATCGGCGATCCGGACACCGAGACGCAGGTGCTACTCATCGAGAACGGTGTGGTGACGCGGCCGTTCTCCGACGCGGCCCTGGCATGTCTGCCGCCGTCCACATGGCGGGTGCGGGATGCCACGGGCGCCGCCGAGGGGCACCGGCTGATGGCGGGCCGGGAGGATTTGCGCGGCGAGTACGTGCTGAGCGTGGACCCACCCGGATGCACCGACATCGACGATGCGTTGCATTGTCGGCTGTTGCCACCCGAGACAAATGAAGGGAATCACGACGCGTCGAGGCCCCGGCGGGTGGAGGTGGGCGTGCACATTGCCGACGTCACCGCGTTTGTGCGCCACGGCAGTGCGCTGGATATGGAGGCGCGCGAACGTGGCAGCACCGTGTACCTGGTGGGGCAGCGTCTGGAGATGCTGCCGTCCCTGCTCACCAATCGGTTGTGTTCGCTGCAGCCGGGCGAGGATCGGCTGGCGTTTTCGGTGCTGTTGGAGATGGATGTGGAGACGGCGGAGGTGCGCTCGACGCGCTTTGTGCGCAGTGTCATCCATTCGCGACAAGCGCTGACGTACGAGGCCGCGCAGCGTATTCTAGACGGGGAGGATACACCCGCGGAGGCGCCGCTGGGTGCGTCACTGCGGCGGCTGAACGCGTTGGCGCAGCGGTTGCGGCGCCGCCGTATCGAGGCGGGGGCGCTGACGCTGGCCTCGCCGGAGATCCGCTTCGAAGTGGATGCCCGCGGGGAGCGGGCACTGCAAGGCGACAGCGCGCTGCAGCACGCCGATGCCGACAGCCACCACCTGATCGAGGAGTTTATGTTGTTGGCCAACGGGGCGGTGGCGGAACGTCTGCTGACGGCGTTTCCGCAGTCGGCGTGCTTGCGCCGGCATCCGTCACCGCCGCCGGAACAGTTTGAACCGCTGTTGCAGGTGGCACGCGCCGCCGGCATCGCGCTGCAGGTGGAGTCGTCGAAGGCGTTGGCCGCGAGTTTGGATGCGGTGGCGGCGTCGCCGGCCGGGCGCGCCGACCCGCTGCTGGACACGCTGTTGCGGGTGCTGGCCACGCGCTGCATGACCCAGGCGGTGTATTTCTCGGCCGGCCTGTGCGCGCCCGCCGAGTATCATCATTACGGACTGGCGGCGCCGGTGTACACCCACTTCACCTCCCCGATCCGCCGCTACGCCGATGTCATCGTGCATCGACAGTTGGCCGCGTGTTTGGGGTACGACGCGGCAGTGCCCGAACTGGTGCATCACCGCACGATGCAGCGCCTGTGCGAGCACGTCAACGAGCGGTATCGCAGCGCGCAGAATGCCGGACGCGACAGCTCGGCGCTGCACGCGCTGTTGCACCTGCAGAAACAGATGCCGGACGTGGAGGCGTGTGTGGAGGCGGAGGCGCGCGTGCTGCGGGTGCTGGCCAATGGCGCGGTGGTGTTGCTGCCGCAGTACGGGCTGGAGGGCGTGCTGCACGTGGATGAGGAGCGCGAGCGCTGGCAGTGGGATCCGGAGCGCGGCACCCTGACTGGCACCCGCAGCAACACGGTGTATCGGGCGCTGGCGCCGTGCCGCGTGCGCCTGCGGGTGGTGCGCGGCGCGGCCGCCATCGATCGGCTGCGACTGGAGCCGGTGTAGATTGGTCTGTTATTACGAGCGCGGCGGCAGGAGCAGCGGCCATCGCCACTCGCCACTCCACATCGCATGCGTCACGCCCCGCACCACCGGTATGTCCACAATGCGTCCGCCGGGCGCCAGGAATAGGCGCGGCCCGAACAGCGCCCCGAACAGCGCGCCGCCCAGCAGCCCGCCCAGGTGTCCGTAGTTGTCGATGCGGCTGCCGGGGGCGACGCCCTGCGCGAAATTCAACACCGTCACCCACGCCACGTTGCGCAGCACCATCTGGCTGTAGGGACGGCCGTAGAAATCGCCATTCTGCGCGTAAAACGTCCCCAGTGCCCCGACCAGGCCGAAGATGGCGCTGCTGGCGCCGACCGACGCGGCGGGGCTGGCGCGATACGAGAGCGCATTGCCCGCCAGGCCGCTGCACAGATACAGCAGGGCGTATCGCCAGTGCCCGTGCGTGGCCTCCACCTGCGGGCCGAGGCTGCGCAGCGACGATACGTTCACCAACAGGTGTAGCGCGTTGCCGTGCAGGAAGAGCGGCGTGATGAGACGGTGGTACTCGCCGGCGCGGATCGCGTCGTTCACTTTGGCGCCTGCCATCACCCACGACGACCCCGCCAACATCTGCAGCACAAACGAGGCGATCGTGATGACGGTCAACGCGTCCGTTACGGAGGCATCGCGGGTGACGCAATAGTCACGCCCGGGACAGCGCACTGCCCGCGCGTCGCCGCGACCCCGCCGACGTGGTCGCCACTTGCGCAGCGAAGGCGCTCGTCGGCTCGACGCGATAAGCAGGAGCAAGTGAGGAGACGGCAGTCGATTGTCGCCGTCGTCGCCATCGAATGGCCACCAACGACGACGGCCACGGCGAGGTGTGGAAGGCGGTGGACGGTCATTCGAACCCCCTCCCGAAAGCGGGTCGTTGAGGGCGGAGCAACGGCTGCCCCCACACCTCGTCTCCCGACGGGTGTTGGGTGTCGGGCGATCCCGGCACACAACCCGATGACTCGGTGTTACGGCACACTGCACGGAACACGCACTCACGAAACCCACACTCCACTTTCCTGACTTTCTCATCGCGCCTCTGAGCGTCACCCTCTGCACCGATACGCCCCAGCGGCGTGTGCGTGTGCGTGTGCGTGTGTACACCTCCCGGGCGCACGATCGTCTCGTCACGCCGTCGTCGTCGCGATGCGATCGATCGATCGATCGATCGGCGACATCGGGGATGGCGCTGCGGCGTAACGTGCACACACACCCGCCCACACCTCGGCGGAGACATGAGGAGCTCATCACCGCGGGCGAGCACGGACCAGACGCCGGGAACACGTGCACCTTCCACATTCGCAGCGCTGGGACTGGATGAGCGAGTGGTGAGTGCTGTGCGTCGGAGACTGCATTGGAGGGCACCGTCGCCGGTGCAGTCCTCGGTCATCCCGTCGGCGGTGGGCGGTCGCGATGTGGTGGCGTGTGCGCCGACCGGGTCGGGCAAGACCGGTGCTTATGCGTTGCCAGTGGTACATCGGGTGTTGCGACGATATGATGAGGCTGTGGGTGGTGGTATGGATGGGGAGGTGATGCGGGCGTTGGTGGTGGTGCCCACGCAGGATCTGGCGCAGCAGGTGGGTGGGGTGTTTCGGGCGCTGCTGGCGGACACGCCGCTGCACGCTCTGGTGTTGGTGGGGGAGGAGGGGGACGATGTTGAGCAGTCGTCGCGGATGCGGTTGTTGTCGGCGTCGGTGGTGATCGGCACGCCGGCGGTGCTGAGTCGGGTGCTGACGACCGGCGCCGCCAGCTCGTTGGTGGTGTTGGTGGTGGACGAGGCCGATCTGGTGCTGTCGTTCACCGACCACAAGGAGGAGGTGGAGGCGGTGGTGCGGTTGACGCCGCGCACCGCTCAGGGCATTTTGGTGAGTGCCACGCTGGACGAGGAGGTGGAGCAGTTGCGGGCGCTGGCGTTGCGGCAACCGGAGGCGGTGCGGGTGGAGGCCGAGTGGGATCACCAGGGACAAAGTGACGCTCGGGTGCAGTATTGGATGGCGCGGGTGCAGAGTGCCGACGACAAGTTGTTGTGGCTGTACACGGCGTTGCGGTTGCGGGTGCTGCACGGTCGCATGTTGTGGTTTGTCAACGACGTGGCCAGCGCCTACCGCCTCAAACTGTTCCTGGACCGCTTCGGCATATCGAGCGCGGTGTTGAATGCGGATCTACCGGCGCGATCGCGAGCGCACTGTGTGGCGCAATTTCAGGCCGGCCTGTTCGATCTGCTGATCGCCACCGACGAGGCGGATGTCGCGGAGCGACGGGGGTTTTCGGCCGCGCGCGGAATGGACTTTACGCACGTGGCGTTTGTGGTGCACGTGCAGCTGCCGGATACGGCCGAGCGCTTTATGCATCGCTCTGGGCGCACCGGCCGCGCGGGCCGCCGTGGTTCGGTGCTGGCGCTGGTGGCCAGCGATGCCGAGGAGGCGCGGCTGTGGCGGTTGCTGCCGGCGTCGTCGTCGACGACGATGCCGCCGTTGCCGATCGCGCCCGAGGCCCTGGAGACGTTTCGGTATCGCGTGGAGGATGCGCTGTGCGCGTGCACGCGGCAGGCGGTGCGGGAAGCACAGCTGCAGGCGTTGCGCGACGAGATACTGCACTCGAAGACGCTGCAGCGGCGCGTATCGGGCAACGACGAGCTGCTGCGCCGCGACTTGAACGCGCTCCAGCACGACCGAGTCATGCGGCCGGCGCGGGCGTCGCCCCACTTGGCGCATATCCCCGAGTACATGCTGAAGTGTGCGGCGTTGCGCGAGGCGCTACCTGCAAACAATGGCGTGGCGAAGGAGCCGGTGAAGAAGAGCAGGAAGAAGAAGAAGAACAAGAAGAGGAGTAATCGCGGGGCGCGTCAACTCGATCCTCTGAGGCGGCTCGCCCTGTAAACGGTGTACAGCGGCATCTCTAACGGTCCGCCTCCGTCGTCTCGTCCTTGGCGTCCGGCAGCGCATACCGTCGCACATACATACGGGCCATGGAGCGGTAGCCACGCTCGTCGCCGCAGCGCAGCAAGTTGCCGGCGTCGCAGTTTAGCGGCGACGACGGTTCCGGACACGCCAGCAACACTAACAACGCGCGCATGCACGACGCCAGACTCCACGCCGGCGACCACGCCGCCTTCAACACGTCCAGACACACCTCGCCGGTGCGAAAGTGGACGTTGGGGTGGAAGACCGGTGTCCGGAAGCGCACCTCGGGCGGCGACATGGGGTACGCCGGCGGTAGCGTCACCAGCACCCGGAAGCGGCCGCCGGCGAAGGGCGTGTCCGGCGGACCGCACAAGTACCCCCGGAAGCGCGACATCGAGTCGCCTTCGGGCTCGAGGATGAAGCCCGAGGCGGCCGCCCCCTTGGCAGCCTCCTGGGCGAGCTCCTTGCGCTCATGGAGCAGCCGTTTGGTCTGCATGGGGGTGCGAGCGGAGAGAAACAAGCAGAAACGGTGCACGCATCGGTGCGGTTTACGGCTGTCCGCGACGGCCCTGCGCTTCTCGGTGACCGCCGTGCATAGAGTATCTACTGCTATGCCCCCTGCCCGGTGAAAGCACTATCGAGTCACTCCGCTTACCACCACTTCTTCTTCTTCTTGCGCGGGATGTCCATGGTCCACGGGCTGAGGCCGATCTTGGGGTAGTGATCCTCGGCACGGCTGAATATCTTGAGCACGTCGCGCACCACGTCCTCCAACCGGGCCTCCTTGCCGGTCTGCGCCACGGTGACTTTCTCGGCCACCTCGTCGCCGGGCAGTTTGTTGGAGGCGTCGCTGAGCGCCTGTAGCTTGGTCACCAGCTCGCTCAGTTCGTTGACGTCCTTGAGCAGCTCGTCGCGCAGCTCTTTGGAGCGCTGCAACAGACCCGACAAGTCCTCCAGAGAGCAGCCCTCTTCCAGGCAGATCTGCGCCTGTTTTCGCACGGTCAGCTTGTCGTCTTCGTTCACGGCCATGCGGAGGCAGCGGGCGGGGCGGTGGCGGGCGGCGGCGGGGGGCGCCCCCGCCGGGTGGGCGCCGGGACAGATCGGTGCCCGCGCCCCGACGCGAGAAGTGGTCACGAATGGGGGCGAAGGGGCAAAGGCGACGCCGGCCATTGGAGGTGAAATGGAGCGTGGGAAGCGACGCGGTTGCGCTGCCAGGGTGTGAGCGACGAGCGCTACGCCAGCGCCGCCCGCGCGCAGATGCGATCGCGCGGAACGCGTTTTCCTCGACGCGTTCCCCTGTGCGCTATCGCAGCGTATCGTGCGCTCCGGTCGTGCCGGATCTCTCAACGAATGAATTGTTCCCATGTGTCCAGCTCACCGCCACAACAGGACCAGCGGTTGTCCATGTCATAGCCTTCCGATACCATGCGCACGTCAAAGAGGCGGCGCCCGAAAACCTTTTGCATGGTGCGGCGGCGCGTCTCCGGCGGGGACGCCGTGCTGGCGCCGGATGCCTCTGGCACACACGGAACAGCAGGAGCGCTATGCTCGGCGCGCCGAGCTTGCGGGGAAAGTGATGGATCATGAGGCGGAGCGAGCGCGCCGCATCCCGCTCGGCGTTGCTGTTGGAGGCGGTGGCGGGGAGTGGCGTGTTGCCGTTCGATGCGCGCACCGAGGTGCAGGTGATCACGCCGAGCACGCGCGGCGTGGTGGGCACGCGCGCGCTGAACGAGGCGCTGCGGCAGCGGCTGAATCCGGGAGAGGCGGCGGCGTTTCGCGTGGGCGACCGTGTGATGCAGGTCAGTAACAACTACAACAAGCTGGTGTTTAACGGTGAGGTGGGCGTGGTGGTGGCGTGCACCGACACCACGCTGACGGTGGATTTCGGGAACGGGCGCGCGCCGCTGGAGTATCTGCACCCGCTGGAGAGCAGCACCGATCTGCAGCTGGCGTGGGCCATCACCGTGCACAAGGCGCAGGGGTGTGAGTTTCCGTGTGTCGTGGTGCCGATGTTTACCGCGCACTACCCGCTGCTGTCGCGGAACCTGTATTACACTGCCGTCACCCGGGCGACAAAGCTGGCGGTGGTGGTGGCGGACGCAAAGGCAGTGGCCATCGCCGTCAGGACCTCGCGCGGCGGCGAGAGACACACCGCGCTGGAGCGACTTTTAACAGGCTAGATGCCGATCGAATCGGTCGGGCAATACCCGTCTGCCCCGAGCCGCAAAAAAAGAGGTTACGAACTCGGCTCCTGACCCGAGCCGCTTCCGCCGGTGCCAACACCGCCAGACCCTCCGATGTTTCCCACGCCTTGTCCGCCCTGGCCGAAGCCAGTGTCGCCGTAGTGGTTTCCAAGGCCGTCGCCGCCGCTGCCCGATCCGCCCGACCCGTCTTGGTTGCCGACCCCCTCGCCCCCGACACCGATGCCATTCGTTCCGGCAGCATTGCCCTGGCCCACGCCACCGATCCCGGTGCCGTCCTTGCCGTCGAGGTTACCGAGGCCGACTCCGCCTGTGCCCGTACCGCCGGATCCGGCGGAGTTACCGCGTCCGGTGCCGCCGGTGCCGAGCCCGCCAGTGCCTTCGTCGTTCCCTTCGCCACCTCCGCCAATGCCAGTTCCGCCCGCTCCGTTCGAATTGCCTTGCCCGGCGCCGCCTTGACCGAGTCCGCCCTCGCCTGCGTAGTTGCCGACTCCCGACCCGCCTATCCCGGTGCCGCCTGTCCCGCGATCGTTGCCCTGCCCTAGTCCGCCCTCACCGGTTCCGCCAAAGCCTCCGACGGTCCCGACGCCGGCTCCGCCGGTGCCAGTCCCGCCGACGCCGTACGAATTGCCGATGCCTTCGCCGCCGAGACCTTCTGGCGTCGGTGTGGCTTGCCGCACCACCTGAGGGTGGGCGCCGGCCACAACGGCCAGCAGCACCGACACCAGGAACAGAGCTGCGAGAAGCACGGTCCGCGCCCAGCGGCTCATTGCGAGGCAAACCGTAGGGAAGCTGATGGCACACCCGGACAACCCCAACACGCTTGCGGAGTGCGTGTTGCGTCGCGGTCTGAAACCGCCGCTGGCGTCATCTCGGTGCGTTCACCGTAACGCACGGCCCGCGACAACACGCACCGCCGTGCACTGCTGCAACGTGGCATCGCGGCGGAAGCAGCGCAGCGTCAGCACAACGCATTCGCGCTGTGCAGAGCGACAGTCGCGTGTTGAGACGAGCCGCAGATGCACGGGTGACGTGTCCGCACCGCATGGCCGCGAGCTGAATCTCGCTCGGGAGCGAACGCACTCGAGTGGTGAGACGCGTGCCAGATCGCGATCGCCCCCGCTCAGATGGCGCGAGGGCGCGCCTGCCGTTGTGGTGCGTGCAGCGAGCACCTGGGGGGAGGCACAACGAAATTCGTGTCGGGAGGCGTGAAACACGTCGGACGCTGACCTTGCACCCATCGGTGGTGGATGCGGTGCTGGCGCCACTGGCAGTATCAGTCGCTGAGGTGTTGTTGTTGGTGGTGATATCGCATGGCGCGTGCCATAGTGTAGAGTGGTGTGCTGGCTGTCGGCCGTGGTCGTCGACCGTCGTTGTCTGTATTCGGAGAGGCGCGGCACAATTGGCGAGGTGCGTCCGCGATCGGCAGCGCTGTCACAGGTGGTGCGCGCGCCGTCCCGGCTGTGGTCGGCTCGGGATGGTTGTCTGGCGGTGGCGGCTGGGAGTGGAGCGGGGGCGGTCGTTTTTTGGCGGTGCTGGGGTGTGTGCGTCGGCTGGACGTGGCGTGAAGATTGTGGGAGTGAAAGCTCTGCGCCCGACTGAGGGGGTGTGGGGCGTGTTGCGGTCGGTTTGGGGCGGGAACGGCCAGCGGGTCGGTTGGGAGCTGGGAGCTGGGGGAGTGTTGGCGGGTGAGCGCCCGATGGGTTGATGATCGGTGGCGGTGGGAGAGGGGTCATGGGCGTGCGGGAGCGTTGGTTGTTGGGTGTGGAGTGTGTTGGGAGTGTTTGGAGTGTTCATGAGTGTGTGTTGGGTGTTGGGGTCGGTTTGGGCGGGAACGGCCAGCGGGTCGGTTGGGAGCTGGGAGCTGGGGGAGTGTTGGCGGGTGAGCGCCCGATGGGTTGATGATCGGTGGTGGTGGGAGAGGGGTCATGGGCGTGCGGGAGCGTTGGTTGTTGGGTGTGGAGTGTGTTGGGAGTGCGTTGGGGTGGTTGGAAGCGGAAGCGGGGAGCGGTGGCTGCGCGTGCGTCTGGGAGTGTAAAAGAACGCTGAGAGCTCTGGATCGATGGAAGGAATGAAGGAATGAGCGATTGATGGGGTGAGCGTGTGGGATGGGCGTTGCGCAGCGCTGCGCAGCGTCGGGAGGCGTGTGTGTGTGTGTGTGAGTGTTGTGATGGTGGTGGTTGGCTACAGGGGAACGAGCGGGGCAGGTGAAGTGAGATGGGTGAGTATGGGTGAGTATGGGTGTGTGTGGGATGGGGTGTTGATGGATGTGGAGATGTAGGTGAATGATTGTTGAGGGTTGGTGGTGGGTTGGAGTGAGATGAATGGAGGTGTTGGTGTTGGTGGATGATGGGAGTGTTGGTGGAGTGAAGTTGGAGGGCGGCTGTGAGTGTGTGTGCGCTTGTGTAAGTGAGTGTATGCGTTTGGGAGTGAGTGGCTGGTTGTGGTGGGTGGATGCGTGTGTGAGTGGGATGAGCGTGTGTTGCCTGAGTGGGTGTTACTGGGGTGGTTCGGATGGCGTGTGTGTGTGTGCGCCGGACGGTGGGACGGTGGGACGGTGGCGGGAGGTGGGAAAAGCGTTTCGGTGTGTTGGCGGGTGCGAGAGGAGTCGGTGTTGATGCGGCTGGTGGTAGACGAGGGGAGTGCCGAGTGTATGGAAGCGTATGGAGTGGAGTGGAATCGTATGGAATGGAGTCGCCTTGTGTGTGGATGCGCACAGATCGGTGACGGTTATGGGAGCGGCGGCGCCTTGTGGGTGCGCGCGCGCCGATCGGCGGCGGCGCGCAGGTGAGGGTGCGCGTTGATTGTGTCGATCGAGAACAGTAGACAAGAAGGCGGCGATCGCGGCGATGGCGCGGAGTGGTGGATGCGGTGTGGGCGCCACCTGGTGGGAAAGCGTCGGTGGTAGTGGAGAGAGAGCGATGGTGGTGGTGGGCAGCGCGGCGGCGGTTACGGTGTCTGAATCGGGTAGTGTTGTTGCTGCTTGCAGGGTGTATGTTACGAGTCCGAGAACGGCGACGATGATGAAGCGTGTGGAAGGTGTATGTGTGGGAGCGGGTGTTGTGGACGGGAGTGTGTGGGAGTGTAGTGGGAGTGGCGTGACCTGAATGGAATGGATGTTGTGGCATGGCAAGCCGCAATTGCGTTTTTTGTGGATTGCGTATCGCCGATCGGCGCCGTGCCCTGCCCGGGAGTGGCGCGTGTGTGGCTTGTTGGAGCGGTGGGGAACGGGCATGGGGAGTGGGGCGGCGCAGTGTCGAGAATGTTTTTCGTTATTTGTTTTTTATTGGGGATCGACGTGTGAGCGCGCGCGATCGTGCGCACGGGAGAGAGCGTTTGGGGGAATGGGAGTGGTGTCGCGTGTGGGGGCGGGCGGGCGCACGGCGGGCGAGATTGGGGGTGGCATGCGCGCGCGCGCGATTTGGAACGCAGCATCGGCCGGGAAAAGGGGAAATTGTGGAAAATGGCGCGGAAAAAGCGCGGCGCCCTGCGACCGGGCGGCGTCGCTGTGTCGGGCGGTTGGGGCGTTTTGGGTTTTGTGTGTGTGCGTGTTGGGGCAGACGGTTACGTGGCCGGATGGTGTTAGGGATGCGGGATGGCGGATTTCGGGTTTTCGCGCTGTGGGATGGTTGATGGTTGAGAGAGGGCAACGCCGATTGAAGGCGATTGCCGATTGCCGATTGCCGATTGCCGATCGAAGACAATCGCTGATTACGGATTAGTGATTGAAGGCGATTGCCGATTGCCGATCGAGGAAAATCGCCGATTACGGATTAGTGATTGAAGGCGATTGCCGATTGCCGATCACTGATTGCCGATCGAAGACAATCGCCGATTACGGATTAGTGATTGAAGGCGATTGCTGATTGCCGATCACTGATTGCCGATTGCCGATTGCCGATTGCCGATCGAGGAAAATCGCCGATTACGGATTACTGATTGAAGGCGATTGCCGATCACTGCCGATCACTGATTGCCGATCGAAGACAATCGCCGATTACGGATTACTGATTGAAAGCGATTGCCGATTGCCGATTGCCGATCGAGGAAAATCGCCGATTACGGAATAAAGATTGAAGGCGATTGCCGATTGCCGATCGAGGAAAATCGCCGATTACGGAATAAAGATTGAAGGCGATTGCCGATTGCCGATCGAGGAAAATCGCCGATTACGGATTACTGATTGAAGGCGATTGCCGATCACTGATTGCCGATTGCCGATCACTGATTGCCGATCGAAGACAATCGCCGATTACGGATTACTGATTGAAGGCGATTGCCGATTGCCGATTGCCGATCGAAGACAATCGCCGATTACGGAATAGTGATTGAAGGCGATTGCCGATTGCCGATCGAGGAAAATCGCCGATTACGGATTACTGATTGAAGGCGATTGCCGATTGCCGATTGCCGATTGCCGATTGCCGATTGCCGATTGCCGATCGATCGTGCGCGGGCGGGGAATGGTAAGAGTGTCGTGCGGCGCCATTGGGCAGTGCGTGGGGGGCAGTGGTGTCGAGTGAGAGAGCGTGTGTGTGTGTGTGCGCGTGAGTATACGTATGGAGTGTTTGGGTGAGTGGGGGAGGTGGTGTTGTGTTTCGAGTGTGTTACGTGCTGGCGTAAGGGCGTGCAGTGGGCACGCGGTGGGCGGTGGGCGTTGGCGCGGCGCTGGCGTATGAGGGCTTGGGCTGACCGACGACGATGGGCGGTGGTGGTGGTGGGAGAGGGGTCATGAGGGTGCGGGAGCGTTGGTTGTTGGGTGTGGAGTGTGTTGGGAGTGTTTGGAGTGTTCATGAGTGTGTGTTGGGTGTTGGGGTACGGTTTGGGGCGGGAACGGCCAGCGGGTCGGTTGGGAGCTGGGAGCTGGGGGAGTGTTGGCGGGTGAGCGCCTGATGGGTTGATGATCGGTGGTGGTGGGAGAGGGGTCATGGGCGTGCGGGAGCGTTGGTTGGTGGGTGTGGAGTGTGTTGGGAGTGCGTTGGGGTGGTTGGAAGCGGAAGCGGGGAGCGGTGGCTGCGCGTGCGTCTGGGAGTGTAAAAGAACGCTGAGAGCTCTGGATCGATGGAAGGAATGAAGGAATGAGCGATTGATGGGGTGAGCGTGTGGGATGGGCGTTGCGCAGCGCTGCGCAGCGTCGGGAGGCGTGTGTGTGTGTGTGAGTGTTGTGATGGTGGTGGTTGGCTACAGGGGAACGAGCGGGGCAGGTGAAGTGAGATGGGTGAGTATGGGTGAGTATGGGTGTGTGTGGGATGGGGTGTTGATGGATGTGGAGATGTAGGTGAATGATTGTTGAGGGTTGGTGGTGGGTTGGAGTGAGATGAATGGAGGTGTTGGTGTTGGTGGATGTGGGAGTGTTGGTGGAGTGAAGTTGGAGGGCGGCTGTGAGTGTGTGTGCGCTTGTGTAAGTGAGTGTATGCGTTTGGGAGTGAGTGGCTGGTTGTGGTGGGTGGATGCGTGTGTGAGTGGGATGAGCGTGTGTTGCCTGAGTGGGTGTTACTGGGGTGGATCGTTGGTGTGGGTGTGTGTGTGTGCCGGACGGTGGGACGGTGGGACGGTGGCGGGAGGTGGGAAAAGCGTTTCGGTGTGTTGGCGGGTGCGAGAGGAGTCGGTGTTGATTGCGGCTGGTTGTAGACGAGGGGAGTGCCGAGTGTATGGAAGCGTATGGAGTGGAGTGGAAGTCGTATGGAATGGAGTCGCCTTGTGTGTGGATGCGCACAGATCGGTGACGGTTATGGGAGCGGCGGCGCCTTGTGGGTGCGCGCGCGCCGATCGGCGGCGGCGCGCAGGTGAGGGGCGCGTTGATTGTGTCGATCGAGAACAGTAGACAAGAGGCGGCGATCGCGGCGATGGCGCGGAGTGGTGGATGCGGTGTGGGCGCCACCTGGTGGGAAAGCGTCGGTGGTAGTGAGAGAGAGCGATGGTGGTGGTGGGCAGCGCGGCGGCGGTTACGGTGTCTATGTGGGTAGTGTTGTTGTTGCTGCTGCAGGGTGTATGTTAACGAGTCCCGAGAACGGTGACGATGATGAAGCGCGTGGAAGGTGTATGTGTGGGAGCGGGTGTGGTGGACTGGGAGTGTGTGTGTGTGTGGGAGTGGCGTGACCTGAATGGAATGGATGTTGTGTGGCATGGCAAGCCGCAATTGCGTTTTTGTGGTTGCGTATCGCCGATCGGCGCCGTGCCCTGCCCGGGAGTGGAGCGTGTGTGGCTTGTTGGAGCGGTGGGGAACGGGCATGGGGAGTGGGGCGGCGCATGTCGAGAATGTGTTTTCGTTATTTATTTTTATTGGGGATCGATGTGAGCGCGCGCGATCGTGCGCACGGGAGAGCGTTTGGGGGAATGGGAGTGGTGTCGCGTGTGAATTAGGGGGGATCGGGCGACCGGGTGTGAGTTGGGTGGGATCGGGCGACCGGGTGTGAATTAGGGGGGCATCGGGCGACCGGGTGTGAGTTGGGTGGGATCGGGCGACCGGGTGTGAGTTGGGTGAGATCGGGCGAAGGGGTGTGAGTTGGGTGTGAGTTGGGTGGGAATGGGGGGGAATGGGTGGGGAATGGGGGGGAATGGGTGGGGAATGGGGGGGAATGGGGGGGAATGGGGGGGAATGGGGGGGAATGGGGGGGAATGGGGGGGAATGGGGGGGAATGGGGGGGAATGGGGGGGAATG
>JANCYW010000017.1:0-299151 GCA_026184775.1 Cyanidium caldarium | reverse complement strand
CATTCCCCCCCATTCCCCCCCATTCCCCCCCATTCCCCCCCATTCCCCCCCATTCCCCCCCATTCCCCCCCATTCCCCCCCATTCCCCCCCATTCCCCCCCATTCCCCCCCATTCCCCCCCATTCCCCCCTAATTCACACCCGGTCGCCCGATCCCACCCAACGCACACCCGGTCGCCCGATCCCACCCAACTCACACTCTCCACCTCAATCTCACCCAACTCACACCCGGTCGCCCGATCCCACCCAACTCACACCCGGTCGCCCGATCTCACCCAACTCACACGCGACACCACTCCCATTCCCCCAAACGCTCTCCCGTGCGCACGATCGCGCGCGCTCACGTCGATCCCCAATAAAAAACAAATAACGAAAACACATTCCCGACATGCGCCGCCCCACTCCCCATGCCCGTTCCCCACCGCTCCAACAAGCCACACACGCGCCACTCCCGGGCAGGGCACGGCGCCGATCGGCGATACAACTACAAAAAACGCAATTGCGGCTTGCCATGCCACATCCATTCCATTCAGGTCACGCCACTCCCATACACTCCCACACACTCCCGTCCACAACGCCCGCTCCCACACATACACCTTCCACACGCTTCATCATCGTCACCGTTCCGGGACTCGTTACATACACCCTGCAGCAGCAACAACACTACCCACATAGACACCGGAACCGCCGCCGCGCTGCCCACCACCACCATCGCTCTCTCCCACTACCACCGACGCTTTCCCACCAGGTGGCGCCCACACCGCATCCACCACTCCGCGCCATCGCCGCGATCGCCGCTTCTTGTCTACTGTTCTCGATCGACACAATCAACGCGCACCCTCACCTGCGCGCCGCCGCCGATCGGCGCGCGCGCACCCACAATGCGCCGCCGCTCCCACAACCGTTACCGATCCGCGTCATGGCGCCCCCTCTCGCGTTGCCGCTACCGATCGGCACACACACCCACACAAGGCGACTCCGCTCCCACAATCGTTACCGATCTGTGCGCATCCACACAAAAGGCGACCCCATTCCATACGATTCCATACACCCGGCACTCCCCTCGTCTACAACCAGCCGCATCAACACCGACTCCTCTCGCACCCGCCAACACTCCAAAACGCTTTTCCCACCTCCCGCCACCGTCCCACCGTCCGGCACACACACCCGCACACCGACGAACCACCCATCCAACCAACCTATTTCACTCACGCAGGCAACACACGCTCATTCCACATACCCACGCACACACACACACATCCGCCCACCACAACCAACGGCGCACTCCCCAACACCGACACTTACATTCACGCAGGTGCCGCCAACGGTGGCGCGCTCCACTACGTGCACCTGCGCGCCGCGTTCCGTCGCTGCAATGACCGCCGCCATAGCCGCCGCACCGCTGCCCAAGACCACAACCGATAGCGGCCGTGATGACCCATCTTTCTCGCAACACGGCCCAGTCATCACAGCTCCATCCGCTGTCATGGCAGCGGCCACAAGCGGGCGTCCGCGCAAGCCGTACGCCCCAAAACCGTCACGCCTCTGCCGCTCCGTGACGGTTTTCCACTGTTCCACACATCCCGCAGCGACGGCCTCGTCGCAATCGCGATCGTCGCACCGCCCCCCACGCACACACTCAGTAAGAGGGACCCCGGCGCAGATACCGCGCACGTTTATTCCATCCGTCGGGGCCAGTCCCGGTCCGGGTCACGACCCCCTCTTGCTGATGCACCCGATGCGCTCCGCCGGATGCCCATGCCGCCAGCCGCTCCTCATCCAGCGACACCGTGCTGCATCCCACTAGCCGGCACAGCACGAGAGCTGATGCACGTCACGCGTGAACGACTGCGCCACAAGTTTCACCGCCTCGCTCGCGGTGAGGTACGGCAGCAACATGCCTGACAGATCCGCCACTGTCAGGTGCCCTCGCATCGCCACAGCCACCGTCGAGATCATATCGCTGGCCTCAGCAGCCACGGCTTGCGCACCAACGATCCGCATGCTCGGTGTTTCCGCCACGAGTTTCAGGAACCCAAACTTCTCGCCATGCACAATACACCTCGGTACGCTCGTGATCGGAAGCGTCCGAGTTTCGGTGCGCAGACCGCGAGCCTGAGCTTCGGCCTCGGTCAGGCCGACAGCAGCCACCTGCGGCTCGCAGAAAATCACCCACGGTACCAGCGACAGATCCAAACATGCCTCCCCACCCGTCATATTGATCGCAGCTCTGGTGCCAGCCGCTGCCGCTACATACACCAGTTGCGGCATTTGCGCACAATCACCCGCCGCGTAAATATGTGGCACGTTCGTGCGCATGTGCGTATCCACCGGTATCTGGCCGGAAGCAGCGTGCCAGGACACTCCAGCCGCTGCCATGTTCAGCGCCGCAGTGCTCGGCCTCCGGCCGCTCGCCACCAGGAGCGCATCCGTCATAAAGACCGCTTGCGACGTCGTCAGCGTCACCTTGAACACCCCATCCTCGCACTGCACACTCTCTACCAGCGCCCCGCAGTGGATCCGGATGCGGTCATCATCCAGCAGGGCCTGCATCAACGTTTCGCCCACGAGAGGGTCTGTTCGCGTGCACAGGCCGCGGCGAGCAAAGATCGTCACTCGGCTGCCAAGACGAGCATACGCCTGAGCCAGCTCCAGCGCCACCGCAGAGGAGCCCACCACTCCGAGGCGGTGCGGCACCGTATCGCTTGCCAGCGCTTCGGTCGATGTCCAGAAAGGCACACTCGCAAGCCCGTCAATCGGAGGAATGTACGGTTCCGCGCCGACAGCAATCAGACAGCGATCAAAGTGAAGCAGTGTCTCGGTCTGTGTCGCTTGCGCTGCCAATGACCGAACGCGAACGGTGCGCGAGTCCTCAAAGCTGGCCTCCCCGTGCCATACCGTAACGTGAGGGTTCTCGTCCAGCACGCTCTCGTACTTCTGCCAACGCAACCGTTCAACAAGCGCCTGACGAGACGCGTGTAGCTTGTGCGCGTTCGGCACTCCGTCACAACGGCAGCCGTCGCTGATCTCCACGTGCTCATCACACCAGTGCTGCAGCTGCGCACTCCGAACGAGATGCTTCGACGGCACACAACCCACATTCACGCAGGTGCCGCCAACGGTGGCGCGCTCCACTACGTGCACCTGCGCGCCGCGTTCCGTCGCTGCAATGACCGCCGCCATAGCCGCCGCACCGCTGCCCAAGACCACAACCGATAGCGGCCGTGATGACCCATCTTTCTCGCAACACGGCCCAGTCATCACAGCTCCATCCGCTGTCATGGCAGCGGCCACAAGCGGGCGTCCGCGCAAGCCGTACGCCCCAAAACCGTCACGCCTCTGCCGCTCCGTGACGGTTTTCCACTGTTCCACACATCCCGCAGCGACGGCCTCGTCGCAATCGCGATCGTCGCACCGCCCCCACGCACACACTCAGTAAGAGGGACCCCGGCGCAGATACCGCGCACGTTTATTCCATCCGTCGGGGCCAGTCCCGGTCCGGGTCACGACCCCCTCTTGCTGATGCACCCGATGCGCTCCGCCGGATGCCCATGCCGCCAGCCGCTCCTCATCGAGCGACACCCTCACCGTGGCCTGTGTAGGTGCCAGTGTTGGGAAATGCGGCTGAGCGAGAGCGTCTCTCAATCCGAAGCAGGCCCGAGCCTCCGTGCAGAGGTGACCCGCCGCGTGTTCGGAGCCGCAGTCACTCTACTTGTCCGTCTGCCACTCGCCATTGTGGTCGGTGGCGGCACCACAGATCCTCGCCGTGTCGCCGACGTGACCGCCGCTGCCGCCACCTTCGAGGAAGCCCACGTTCCTGGCAAACGCACAGTCTAGCAAACCCCGCGGCCAGCACTGGAGCGAGCTGGGCGACTTTGTATGCTTCCCGCGCCCTCCGAATCGCGCGTCACACGCAAGCCCCACAGACAAACTTGCCGAGCGCGGCTGTGCTCAGCCCAGGTGAGCGAACGCGCAGCAGGTCACTGGACTCGAAACACAACCCGCCCGGGGGAAGAACGGAGGCGTGCGCGCAGGGACCACCGCCTCGAATCGCCGTCTGTCAGCGGCGCCATGGCACTCGTTTCGCCTGATTCTCGGTTCCGTTCGATTCGGCTCGCACCGGAGACGGGTCGAGAGCGCCCGACGAGGACGTTGCAGCGGGAGCGTTCACCACCGGTTCTCGACTCGGAGTTGTATGTTGGCGCGGCAAGAGGAGCGAGTGGCCGCGACGCCGCGGCGCTGAGCACCGGGGACGGTTTTGGACGAGCCGGTCGTCTTGTCGCTGCGCAGGGCAGCGCGTGCTGGGTGTCGTTCGACACGAGTTTGTGCTGTGGTCCGGTGCTAGACCGGAGTCGGAAAATGCGCGCGGGGGGTGGAATGGGGTTGTGGGCTACGTCCATGCCGGGCGGCGCTGGCTCCGGTGGCCAGCGCTTGACGAGTTTGGGGGGTCTTGGCCGGAGTCCGCCGGCCCCGGGGCGCTGTGCGTCTTTTGGGCGGCAGCGGCAGCGGTGCGCGAGCTTGGCGAGTGGCGCTCTGGCGGCGGCACCGCGCGCGGTTGGCCTGAACGACGATCAGAACACCGGCTGTGGTAGTGGCCTCACCAGCGCCACGACGACGACCAGCGCTGGGTTGGCAGTCAGTGCGCCGCCGCCTCCCTCGCTGGGCACCGACGCAGAGTGCCTCGGACGAGCCGCGTCTCGGTCAGCACGGGCTGTGTTCGACCTATACTCGGATTCCCAGCGCTCGGTGTCGGTATGTCTGTGAGTCGAGGGCTCCGGCACTCCTCGCAGACATCTCTTGACGGGACACCGGGTGACAACAACACTGGCAACTCCGTCGTCGGCTACGGACGTGTGCTCAGTGGCCGTTATGCCTTGTGGCAGCGCTCGCGACTCTCCGCCGAGGACTCTCCTGCACTGGGGCCGAGGCGCACCGATCCGACGGCGTTGAGTGCTGCCACCCGCATGGATCCATCATTGGGTGCGGTTGGCAGCGATTTGGTTATGGGCGTGGCGGGTGTCCTGACCACGACTGGCTGCCAGAATCCCGACCTGTCGCCTCTGGCGCTCATGGTGTTGCCCTCCCGGGACCTGGACGAGATCGGAATGGTCCGCAGCCACTGTGCGCTCCCCTCACCTCGCCGTTTCTCAACGACTTGACGGTCGACGGACCCGCATCCGGTATGGTCGCATCGGGGGAGCGGCCGGATACGGCGACCGAAATGCCGTACCCCTCGCCATCATGCTACGGCCAGTGCGATGTGACGCCGAAACCCTCTCATGTCCGGCGTTTTACGATCGAGGCGCTCGCACACGGATGTGGCGTGGACATCTGCGCGATCTCGCCGCGCGCATACGCGGCGCTGGAGTGGTTCCATCGAGGTCGGCGGCATCACGAGGAGCTGAAACCCCGTTCTGCTGGGGCGCGTCTCGCTTTGGAAGGAGGCTCTGTCGAAACGAGCGACGGGAAATCGTTGGCGCACGACAGTGGCCACCTTGTGTACGCTGATATGCACAGCTGGACGGTGAAACCGTTTGCGGGTGCCGTGCCTCCTGCAACCCTCTGTGAGGGGCTTTGTCACCGACGGTGAGTCGCGCAAAACGGCTGCACCGCGCAAGCAGCTGTCCTGTCCCGGTCGTTTTCGTGTCGATCCGCGCCTGCCATGATGGGTGCTTTGGTAACAGCTGCGTATCGGTGGCGGTACTCCGTGGTGCGTCATGGTTGCGTTTCGTCGCCGAATGGCTCAGCATGGCATGATGGGGTGGCGGGGCTGTGACCCCACCGGTGGAAAGCACTCCCAGTGCTGCGTTTGTCGAATGCTGCGACATGGCGCAACTCCTGGCCCGATCTGGAGTCGAGAGCGTTTGAGAATCCACGTCTGCTGCGATGACGCCAGAGCCCGCTGCGTGAACGACAAACGTCGTCACGCAAGACACGGCACGGAGAGGCATTTCAGTGCCAGCGTCTTTCGGTGCGCACGAGTTGTTGCTTCAGAGCGCCTTGCAGCGTCGCCGGGCACCTCGTCGGCACATGTCCGTGGAGGATGCGTGGCCGCCGATGCGCTCACGATAAAAAACTCCAGCCTCTGTGCCGGCACATCACGTTGACTGTCTGCGTTGGGCAGTCGCGGGCGCGACCTCAGCTCCTCTGCCGCAGCCCAAGTCAGTGATTCCATTCATGGAATCGGATGCCCAAACGTATCCCTCATGCTTCCGCGGTGCTTGCATCGATTTCCAGCCGCGCCTAAACGAGATGTGCGCTTGCTCCCGCATTCGACTGGCTGCGTCGTCTGCGAGCCCATCACGATGGTTCAGCGCTTGTTTCGGGGGCGCATCAGCGCCTCTGCGACTCGAGAAGGTTTGTAGCCAGAGGGTATCGACACACAACACGAGTGCCCCACGAGCACCTTCACAACCCGAGCTGCCTACCCACCCACATACCCAGTCGTACGCACATGCACCAACGCAGCCGGTATTCCCGTCGCCTACCCACCCACATACCCAGTCGTACGCACATGCACCAACGCAGTCAATCTTCCCGTCGCCTACCCACCCACATACCCAGTCGTGGGCACATGCACCAACGCAGTCGATCTTCCCGTCGCCTACCCACCCACATACCCAGTCGTACGCACATGCACCAACGCAGTCGGTAGTCCCGTCGCCTACCCACCCACATACCCAGTCGTGGGCACATGCACCAACGCAGTCGCTATTCCCGTCGCCTACCCACCCACATACCCAGTCGTGGGCACATGCACCAACGCAGTCGCTATTCCCGTCGCCTCATCGCTGCCAGCGCACGGCGCTCGGAGCCAAACTCGCTCGCGGTCCATCAAACGCGACTCTGATGCGTTCGCTCCCTCGTGGCGGCCTGCTGCCTCAGAGGGAGCGCTCTGAATTCGCAATTGTGTCCCACTGGAGAGTGACCTCCGAGGCCGCATTCTCGACTGCCCCAGACGTCGGTGCACCTGCTTCCACTTTGGGCAACCGCGACGGAAGCAGCACAGGGGAGCGATCGTCCGTAGTGGTGTTCGACGGCCTGAAAACTGCCTCTCCCTTGACGCATCTCCCGCGACGCTGTCCGCTAATCAGCGTCTTGAACGCGTCCAAGGGGCACTCTCAACGGTAGCGCAGTTCCTTGCGTACCGCTGATCGGACGCAGACGATCCCGGGCGGCTTGCACATCCTGTGTGGCGCAACGAACACGGGTGTTCGCAGCGGCGGCTCGGCCGAAGCTGATGTCGTCCCGGTGGGGTACTCTTCGCCTCTGTCTCCGATTTGGGTCATTCTTCACAACTCGCTGCAGTGCAAAGCCCCGGATGCTGAACAGCGGAATGCCCACGTGTACGTGCACCGGCTCCGCGTGCTCCATTCGCTCGCAGAACGCGTCCTGCGAAACGTGCACTCTGCTCGCGGGGCACCAGATGAAACGCATCGCAGGGATCGGGAACACGTCCCTGACCGCCCCCCGTTGGGCGGCACAAAAGCGAGTGCCTCATCCGAGGGGATGACGACCATGTGGGCATCGCGATCCAGGTTGCAACGTTCGCCCTCGTGTTCGTGCTGCAGGTGACGCGGAAAGCTCCGAGCATCTCGGCAATCCCGACAAACGTAGCCAATACGGCGTGCTGGTGCTGGCTTCGAAGCGGTATCCCGGGCCTCTCGCTGCTCAGCGGCATCGAGCAGACCGAGCGCTCCGCCAGCAGTATCGGCACGCGCACGCTCCTGCGGACGCGGTGATCCCAGCGGTGACCCCGACGATGGCGACCACAACTCGGAGAGCAGAGGACACCGCTCTCTGTCGGTGACGCAAAACACCGGAAAACCCCGCGGTACTTTGGTCGCGCGATTTCGCCCTCCGCCAATCGAGCTGCCTCCCCGGTCGCTGTCTGTGAGCTCGGTGCATGTCCCGTGGTCAGCGTGTCAAACAACGCCTGGACGATGGGTCCAGCGAGACCTCCAGCAGGGCGGCCACCGACAAAATCAGCCGCCACGGTGCAGAAGGTCGACCAGCGCTCGCTCGCCACCTCTGTATCGTCACCCCTCTTGGCGATCGCCGTTGACGAAACCGGACACAGAGCTGCTGCGTTTTCTTCCCAGAGCAGTGGGGAAGGTGCCTGGCCAGCGTGCAACCAAGGAGGTCGTGGGACCGAAGCCCCAACCCCTGCAGCAGGCTGGTGCTCGTTCGGACCGCCGATCCTTGTTCTCTTTCGGTCGAGTCTGCCGTGCCACAAGCACTTGTTTGCCGCGATCACACTCCGGGTGCCGATCAGTCCACCTTTTCAGCATGCTGACGCCGCGTACGGAGAGTTGTTGGAGATGCAGCGCCAGCTCGGCGAGTTCAGAAGCGACAGCACTCGAGCTTGCTGTTCGGCGACGTCGGCGAGTGTTGTCACAAGGTGTCGCAGGTTGTGTGTGTGTGTCAATCGGCGAAATCAGCAGTGATAGTGGCGGCCACCGACGACAGCGGTTTGGGGCCGATTAGCTCTACGTGTGTACCATGTGGTCCCGAGTGCTGCAACACCGCCACCCGGGACTGCACCTACACCGCGGGAGCCAGCGGCAACTCGGCGATACCATCATCCACCATTCACTACATATGACACCGCGGCCTCGTTCTGTGTGTGTGCCGGGACCCCTCCAAGCAGTGCGGCACCTACACCATACCGTCAGACAGCTTGATCACCAAAGTGCGTTGTTGCACCGAGGAGGAGGTGTGCATGAACGATACAGAGTGTGCGGCCACCCGTTAGCGTGACGAGAGTGAGGAGAGTGACGGAAAAGAGGGAGGAAGGGAGACTAGGGACTGACCAGACATGATGGCCGAGCGCTCGAGCACGGGATACCGCCCTGCGCTGGCGACGGCATGCGCGCTCTGTTCGAACTGCGTGACTGTTGGGTCGAACCCGTCCACGAGCTTTGCCGGCACCGCGGGTGCCGCGGTGCTCTCGGAGAAGATGATGATCACTTTCAGGAACTATGTCAGGGCATTCTACTTTCAGAGAGGATGCTTGCGTTCCGCACGGTCTCCTTCAGAATCGCGCTCTCGTCGCCAAATGCTCGCCACACATTTCGTCTCGCCCTCCGTCGTTGCGCCTCTCTCTGAACCGTCCCTCGGAGAGATCGTTCAACGTCATTGTAACTCTCAACTATCCCTCGACAACGAATGCTCTCTCTCAACCCTCCCTACTGCAACATCGTACCACGGCGGCGACACAACTCCCTCTAACACGCACGCTGGTGCATGGAGTTTCCCCCCGCCTACGCTCTCTTCACTCCACCTTTCGCGACATGCCTTCGACGCCTCCTTCCCATCCGCCACCGCTGGGCGTCATCCTCCTCTCCACCTCCCCACCATCTCCGCGCCTCTTCCAACCCACCTGATCCCGCGCGGCGACGTCTCCTCCGCGCCCTGCTGGCCACCGCCGTCCTCACCCTCATCCCGTCGCCTCGAGACCCGTCGACGGCGGTGACGGTGGCGCCCACGCCGCTCAACCCGTACGCGCGGCGTCGGCGTCGAATCCAGTACGAAAGGCTCCTGAAACAGCAGCGGGCGGTGATCGAGCGTAACCGCGAGCGACGCCGGCGGCGCAAGCAGCCGCTGCTGGAAACCGACACGCTGCCGTACCCAGTGTCGGCGCTGAGCGCGTTCATAGCGGCCGCGCTGAGCACGCTTGTAGTGCACCCGATCGACACCATCAAGACGCGCGTGCAGGCCACCGGCCAGTTTTGCATGCTGCCGCCGGCGCAGCTGTATCGTGGGGTCACCTCCAACATCTGGAAAGAGGCACCGAATGCTGCCATCTACCTGGGCGTGTACGAGGCGCTGAAAAACGTGTTTCTGCGACTGCCCGTCCTGGGCGACTGGCCGATGCTGTGTTTCTTCCTGGCCGGCGGCCTCGGTGACGCTTTTGGGAGCGTCGTGCGCGTGCCGGCAGAGATGCTGAACAAGCGGCTGCAGCTGGGCCTGAGCGCCAATTTCCGGGATGCGCTGCGCGACATTTTCCTGACGCGCGGCAACCACCAGGTGATCCGCGCCAGCTGGCTGGCGGTGCTGGCGCGCGATGTGCCCTACGGCGCGCTGCAGATCGCCTTTTACGAGCAGCTGAAGATCTGGCTGGTGCAGAGCCCGCTGACGCGCGGCGGCAACGGTCTGCTGCAGGATGTGGTGGTGGGCGCGCTGGCCGGCTCCGCGGCGGCCATTCTCACCACGCCGGCCGATGTGGTGGTGACCACGCTCTCCACCCAAAACCCGCAGTCGTATCTGGAGACGCGGAGCTTTATGGGGGTCCTGAGCACCGCGCGCCGTATCCTCGATGAGCGCGGCTGGCGCGGCCTGTACGCGGGCGCGCTCCAACGCGGCCTCTACTACGCGCCGCTGATCGGCATTTTCTTCGCCATCTACGAGGCCTGCCGCTACGTGGCGCTGCATCCGGAGATGCTGGCGCAGCTGCTGGACGCCATCTGAGCGACGGGTCGGTGCTGCGTGCGCGCGAGCCAGCGCTCGTCACCGCGATTCACTCCGTCAAATGGCCACATCGGCCCTCGCGTTGCCACTCCTCCACCACCTCCACCAGTCGTTGGTGCCTCGTCCGCAACCGCTCCACCCTCACTGTTTGTTCGGGTTCCACCATCGCGTCGTACTCTTGCAGCAGGCGCCGCACTCGTACGGGCGCCTCGCGCTCACTCCACCACGCCTCCTGGATGCGTTCTTTCAACACTTGTTGCTGTCCCCGCCACTGCTCCCACGCCGCCCTCAACTCGTCCTCGCTCAACGCCAAGGCATACGCCGCCACCAACACCGGCAGGTTCTCCTCCACCTGCGGTTCTGCCTCGGCGGACCGCTGCTCCCGTCGCCGTCGCAGCCGTCGGTGCCCCCGTAGCGACCGCCTCTCGCCCCTATCCTCCCGCAACCGCTCATCCACCGTGTGCCTTGCCACCTCCCCCAGCTCGTACAGCACCCATCGTGCCTCCTCCTCCAACTCCACCATGCCTCTCTCCCCGGTGAGCGCCTCCCGTTCCGCAGTTCCCGTGCGCGATCCCCGCGCCCGATGCCCTCCGCCCCTGCGTGCCCGATTCGAAACTCGCGATGCGCGGGAAGTGGGCGCGCGGGATTTTGGCGCGCGCGGGCGCCTCGATGTTCCGGCTCGCGCTGCGGACGCTGGCTTGGGTCGGTGCACGCGGCAGCAGTTGGCGTTGGCGGTCCGAAAAGCACAGTGACACCGCTCCAGTGGGACGGCGCGTACATCGAGTGCAACTTGTTGGCAGCGATGAATCAGACGGCTTTTGTTGTGAACCCTGGAAAGCGCACGACGTTCACCGGACGTCCGGTGCAGTCGAAGCGCGCGCTCACCGCGGCGCCCTCTCCACCGTACATGGTGGCGCGCACCGGTGGGCGCGCGGCGTGGCACACCCTGCGTGGCAACATGATGCACAACGGACGGCCAATGGAGCGCGTGCCCAGTGTGCTGGGCGCGCCCGGATCCGACAGCAACGCGCCGCCGTGCAGCATCAAAGTGATCGGTGTGGGCGGCGGCGGCGGCAACGCGGTGAACCGTATGGTGGACACCGGTATTACGGGCGTGGAGTTTTGGGCGATCAACACCGACGTGCAGGCGTTGAACCGCTCGGGCGCCAACCACACCCTCAGCATCGGCAACAAGCTGACGCGCGGGCTGGGTGCTGGCGGCAACCCGGAGATCGGCCGCAAGGCCGCCGAGGAGTCTTGCGACCAGATCGCCGAGACGGTGCGCGGCGGCGACCTGGTGTTCGTGACCGCGGGCATGGGCGGCGGCACTGGATCGGGCGCGGCGCCGGTGGTGGCCGAGACCGCCCGCGAGCAGGGCTGCCTGACGGTGGGCGTGGTCACCAAGCCGTTCGCCTTCGAGGGCCGCAAACGCATGTCGCAGGCGCTGGAGGCCATCGAGGCGCTGCGCGAGAGCGTCGACACGTTGATCGTGGTGAGCAACGACAAGCTGCTGCAGATCGTGCCGGATAACACCCCGCTGCAAGACGCGTTCCGCGTGGCCGACGACATTCTGCGGCAGGGTGTCGTGGGCATCAGCGACATCATCATTCGTCCGGGCCTCATCAATGTCGATTTCGCGGATGTGCGGAGTGTCATGGCGCACGCCGGTTCGGCGCTGATGGGTATCGGCACCGGTAGTGGCAAGTCGCGCGCCCAGGACGCCGCCGTGGCCGCCATCTCCTCGCCGCTGCTGGACTTTCCCATTGAGCGCGCAAAGGGCATCGTATTTAACATCACCGGCGGCGAGGACATGACGTTGCACGAGATCAACGCGGCCGCCGAGGTGATTTACGAATCGGTGGACCCGAACGCCAACATCATCTTCGGGGCGCTGGTGGACCCCAAGATGGAGAACGAGATCTCCATCACCGTGGTGGCCACCGGCTTCCCGCAGCCGAACGAGGGCGGCAGCGCGGGCGCGGGCTCGTCGTTGACCGGCATGGCGGCCAACGACTTTTACCAGGCCGGCGCCACCAAAAATGTGGGCACGGCCCGTCGTGGCGGCATGGCGACGGACGCGGCGATACCGCTGAACCGCAACGACGCGATGAATCGTCGACCGTCGGCCTCGCCGCCGCCGTCGCCGTCGCCCCGGGCGAATCCGGCGCGCAACGTGGGCAGCATTCCGGAGTTTTTGCGGCGTTTCCAAAAGTGAGCGACCGCGCGCAGAAGGGCACACACACACACACGGCGAGGGCGGTCTTAGCGGCGGCGACAGGCAGCGATCGATATCGCGTAAAGGGATTGAGCACAATTCGGCCGGCAGAACCCCAAACTACTCCCCTTCCCGTAAGCGCTGCAGCACCACCGCGTTCTGCAGCCCGGCCTCTGCCAACGTCTGTCGCTCGTCCGCCAGCGGGCGCTTCGGCATCGGCGTCTGCAGGTCGAACGGCACGCTGGCATACTCCGGGTGCGCCTTCACGATGTGTTGTCGCAGGTCGGCCACGGTATGCGTGGCGTTCAGTTCCAGCACCAGGCGCGAACCGTCGATCAGGCGCACTTGCACTTGGGTGCGCGGCTGGGTAGGATCCACCGGTCGGGCCGCCGACGGCGCCGACGACGATTCCTCGGCACGAGCGGATGTCGTCGCGGCCGCAGCATCCCGTTCTTCCAATCGATACCCGGTGCCGTGAAAGGCGCGCACTGCCGACGTACCCCGCGGCGGCTGATACTCTTCGTGTTTGCGGTCGATCAGATTCACGTTCCAGTTGGCGGCGTCGGGCTCCTCCAGCTCGCGCGGCACCACGCCCGCGTCGATGTCCCGCAGAAACTCGGCGTTGCCCGGATCGGTGTACGGCCGCAGCTCGCCGTCATCCACCACGAAACCGTTTCGGTAGAAGATGATGCTCTTGGTGACGGTGCGGCGACGCGTCGGGCGATCGACGCCCGCAGCAGGCGCCACCAACCCGCCCTCATCGCCCTCGGTGTCCCCCAGACGGTAGCCCGCACCGCCAAACGCCCGCCGCGCCACCCCCGCACTCTCCTCTCCCTCCTCCTCTTCTGGCGGCCAGCCGCCGGCCGCTCCTGCCCGCCGCGCCCGCTCCAGTATGGACGACACCAGCCGGTTCGGCGGCGGTGCCCGACCACTCGTGTCCGGGTTGCCGCGTATCGCCTGCCCGCTCGACTCGCCGCCCGCGTAGTACTCGTTGTCCGGGTGGTGGTGGTCGTCGCCGTCGTCGTCATCTTCACCACCGCGACCACCACCGCCCGATGAGCCTCTTTTTAGATCCGCTAGCGTCTTGAACGGCATTTTCGGAGGCGATGAGAGGATCGAGTGCAGCGCGTGCGCCCACTCTGGTGCGCTCCGAGACCGACCGACAGAGGAGGGACACGGACCGTCTCGTGGAACGTCACAAACGTGACAGGCTCCCTCTTCCGCTTGGAGAGAGAGAATCCGTCTGGCGCGGCGCACACGCGACCAACGCCCCGGCGAGCGTCCTCCGTTCTCGGCGCCCTTCATGGCCGCGTCGAGTGCATCGACTTGGGCACTCGCGTTTCAACTGAGTGCATTCTCGAGTGCGAACCGCGCGGTTGGAGCACAGCGGTTGGTCGCTCTCCACCGACTGCCACACTTTTCTACACCGCGTGGGGCGCTGCGGCACCGCCGCCCGCATCGGGCCCGCGCGCCGCACTCCGCTCTCCATTCACTGAGAGCCAGCGCCTCTACTCCCGTCCACTCCACTGCCATGACCAAAAAGACCGCTCTGCTGGCGGTGGCCAACGGCAGCGAAGAGACCGAGGCGGTAGCCACGATGGACACGCTGGTGCGCGGCGGCGTGCAGGTGACGATGGCGTCGGTGGAGCGCACGCTGCAGGTGACCGCGTCGCGCGGCGTGCGACTGGTGGCCGACGTGCTGATCGACGACGCCTCCCTCCAAGAACGCCTCTTTGACGCGGTGGTGTTGCCGGGCGGTATGCCGGGCGCGGAACACCTACGCGACTCGGCCGAGCTGCTCTCCATCCTGAAACGGCACGCCGCCGCCAAACGCATCATCGGGGCGATATGCGCGGCGCCGGCGGTGACCCTGGCTGCGCATGGACTGCTGGACGGAGTGCACGCCACCTGCTTCCCATCGCCCGCCTTTCGCGGCAAGCTGCAATCGCATCCGGGCGTTGACGAACCGGTAGTGGTCGACGGCCACTTTATCACCTCGCAGGGGCCGGGCACGGCGCTGGCGTTCGGGCTGGCGCTGGTGCAGGCGCTGTGCGGTACCGCACAGGCCGAACAGGTGGCCAAAGGCCTGCTGGTGTCCATGCCCGCCGTGGGCGCTTCCGCCCAGTAAAGGAATGCACAGCGAGGCGAACGGGGATATCGGCAGAGGGACCTCGCGGTGGTGTACCGAAATTCCGAAAGCCGCCCGTCTACACCGGCAGCAGCGCCGCGTGCACGTCGGTGTCGGTGTGGGTGCTGTCGCACCCATTGCACTGCGCCAGGTCGATCATCTGCAGGCGGGTGCGCGACAGCTGTCGGGTGAACCGCTCCCGATATCCCAAGTCCAGTGGCTCCACGCCCAGCGAGCGCGCCAGCAACCGTCGCACGCTCTCCGCGTATCGTCGCGGGTCCGCGCGCTCGCCAGCACTCGGTCGATACACCGGCAGGCAGTGCACCGTTAGCGCGTAGCACGGCTCGGCCAGAATGCAAAGCACCGTCCACGGCGACAGGCCGACAAACGCCGGGTCGCACTGCCCGAAGCGGTATCGCAGCGCAAACGGCACCACCGGCACGCCGGGCACAAATGCGCCGCTGTGAAAGCGCAGCACCGCCTCGTTGTTGGAGGTGGTGCCCTCGGGAAACAGCAACAACGGCGGGTAGTCGGCGGCATCGACGGCGGTCACCCGCCGCACCACCTGCTCGGTGGCGCTGGCGGTGGTGTGCTGCTCCCGATCCACGAAAATGCCCTGCAAGGCAGCCGTGATAATGCCGATCAGCGGCAACTGCCGCACCTGCGCTTTGGCCACAAACGAGGGCGCAAACGCGTACACAAAGTAGAGAATGTCGAAAAAGCTGACGTGGTTGCTCACCAGGATCCAGTTGCCGGGCACGTGCTCCCCACGTCGCACTCCACCGGCGCTACTGCGTTCTTCAATGCGAAACACCCCGAACACCCATAACGTGGTGCGCGCCAGCGCTTGCAACGTCGCCGCCAGCCATCGTCGCCGCCAACCGGTCAGCCGGGCGGAGCGCGCGCGCCCCGTCAGACACGGGAATGTGAGCAGGGCGGCCACCACACACGCCGCCCCCACCAGCAACACACTCAGTGCCGCCCGCACCGGCACTAGGATGAGCGTGCCCAGGGCCAGCCGCACCGCACCCCATACGGTCATGGGCGCGTCGCGTCGGATGAACGGATTGCGTACCACCAGCGAGCGGGGCGGCCGCCCGTTGGACCGCCCCACACTCGACCCCAAATCTTTCTCCAGCCACTCCTCCCTTCCACTTGCATCCGCTCCGCATGGATTCGCCTCCTCACACGCATCTTCCACCGGCAGGTACTCGCCAGCTCGGGAGTGACGGGCCGCAGCCGATGTCGACCCCGGCCACCCGCTCACCACCGCGCTGTTCGCGCCGTCGCCCGCAACCAGCCCACCAACTTCACCGTCCAATGCCTCGAGTAGGTCGTGCTTATCATACCGTACTTGTTCATCCATTTCATGCTTCCCGCCCCTGTAGGGCACCCGATGTAGCGCCTCGCGTGCGCTCGCCACCACCTCCGCGACTGCGCCTGCGCGCCATCTCCACGCGTGCCGCCTTTCGCGTCCGATGGGGAACGTCCGCTGCGGGGAGGAGACGAGCCGCACCGTGACCTGTTTCGGTCGGCGGGGGTGACGACCCTCAGAGAGAGAGAGAGAGAGACGACGGGAGACGAAGGTAGTATGCAGTGGAAGGGACGACAAGTGAATGAGAGAGCTGCCGTGTGGTGGAGGACGGCGTTTGTGGTGCCGTGGCCGGGTGTCGGTGGTCAGCGACGGCGGCTGAGAGGCGGTTCGGCGGCGGTGATGCGGTTGCAGGGCAAGGCCCGGGGCGCGCGGCGAGGGAACGCCGGCAGTGGCGGTCGTGAGGGTAAGAAGCGCGCTGCCAACAATTCCAGCGCTGGCGACGGCAAGTCGGGTACTGCGGCCGGGACGACTGCGTTTCCCGGACCGCTGGCGCCGGAACACTTGTCGAAGCATGCGACCGACGCCTCTTCTACCGAAACCCCGACGACGGACCACATCGCCTCCGCCTTTTCCTTTCCCGGTCCGCTGTCGCCCGAGCAGCTGGAGGCGATGGAAGCCGATGCCTCCCCGCCGGCCGCCGACGATATCATCGCCGACGGCCTGCCCGACGGCCTGCCCGACGGCCTGCCCGACGGCGATGAGCCGCAGTTGACGGGCGCCGAGTGGCGCACTGCCCTGTCCGATGACATCCAGATGGATGACGAGGTCGCCTGGCTGATTGAGCAGTACGAGTACGAAAAGTCGCTGTCGGGTGGCATTGGCGACATACCGCAACCGCTGCCGGAGCCGCCGCTCAGTGAGGAGGATGCGCGCAATGCGCGGGCGCGGCGGCTGCTGGAGAGCAATCCCTTCCAAGAGCTGCCCGACGACTGGCGGGACCCGAGGGCAACTCGCGACCGAAAAGCAGTCACCACCGCCGCCGCCACCACCACCACCACCACCACCACCACCACCACCACCAACGGCGGCGGCGGCGGCGGCGGCGGACGCGGGGACGAGCACGAACACGAGGACGGACCGCGCGCTCCCCGATACGACGGGGTGGCGGCGGTGCTCGGCGCCGGTGCACCATCCAAGTGGTTGCTCGGCGCCCGCATCGGACCGTACCTCCAAAACGCGCATGTGGTCGTGTTGGCGGTGGCGCTGCTGGGCGCGTTCGTACACTATCCCGGCAATCCGCTCACCACACTATCCGATGAGAAGCGAGCGATTTTACAACAGGTGCTGGCGGCCACGCTGGCGCTCAACACGGTGTTCGCGGTGCTGTCGGCGCGCGCGGCGAAGCTACGGCAGCAGTCGCCGCTGTTCTGGGCGCTGAAAGCGCTGCTGCTGGGCGGTCTAGCGTACGAGGAGCTGCGCCAAAATGCCCCGCTGCAGGACGAACGGTGAGGTGAGAGGTGCGCGAGGGGAAGGGAACGCGTCACGAGACGCTCTCTCCCGTTTCCTCCTTTCGGTCCGTTGCCCCCGTCAGGGCGCACGCGATAAAATCACCGAATGGGGAGTACGACCGCACCATGCGCCGCAACCGTAAGCGCTCCTCCTCATCCTCCGCAGTCAATAGCCACACCTCGGCATCCCAGGGGTATCCCACCCGTGGCACCCGCTCCGGTATCAGACACAGAACGCCGCCCGGCAGCGCCACCAGGTGCCGCGACACAAACGTCTCCTCCACGTTGGGCACCGTCCAGGCGTGCCCGCCGTCGGCACGCGGCTGCACCCCGTCCACATACGCGTGCTTCGACAGCGTGCGCCGCAGTATCATCGGGCAAGCGGCGACGCGCGCCCTCTCCCGCTCCAGCAGGCTGCGTACGAGGCGACTGAGTTTGCGGCGACCGCGCGCGTCCACCTCCGCCGATCGCCGTTTCCTCAGAAACTCGATCGTCTGACCGAGCTCCGGGTCCTCGATCTCCTTCTTGTCCAGATCCACCTCGTACCGCGACAGCGTATCCGGGTCCAGCGGGTGCGTCGGCGCGTCGGCTACCGCGATCGACGACGGGTAGCGGCAGGCGGGCAGGCGCGGAAACAGCGGGAAGATGCAAAACGCCTTCTGCGTTGCGGTCACCTCCGGGCGGCGCAGCGCCTCGATGGCATATACCGGGCGGTCGGCGGCACCTTGGGCAGGGGCAGCGCCTCCCACATCGTCGTCCGGTTCCAGCACCCGCACGGTCACCTCCCGGGCACACCGGTCGCGATACCAAACGCGCACATCCACCAACTGCGTCGGCGCCGGCCGCCCACCTCGCCCCGTCGTCGTTTCGGGCAGCACAAACCCGAACACCAGTTCCAGGTCGGCGCGCTCCGACGGAATCCAATGCGACCCGATGGCGTCGCTCTTGTGCACCGCCGGTGAACCGCCACAATACGAGCCGTCCGCGAACGCCATGGCGCCAAACGGCAGATAATGCTGCGTGTCCAACACCCGCCGTTGAGGGTCATCGTGCGACACCAGCTCCAGCTTGACCACCGCATCGGCCGCCGGCATCAGTGATGCGGACTCCAGGCGCACCGATTGCATCGCCTCCAGCGGCCGACCGGTGTCGGCCGCAAAGCGCTGCTGCCACCCGCGCCATGCCGAATGCGCCAGACGCGGCCGCTGAAACGACTCCAGCTGCGGCGGCAACGATGCCGGGGCGAAGGCGGGCACCGCGTCCGGCGGCGGCGGCGATGGCGGCTCCACCCGGTATCCCAGCTGCTCCAACTGCTGCACCGCCCGCCGCAAGTAGCTGAGCGGCGGCAGGTGGTCGCTGCGGCGAGTGCGATCCACCGCCGCCGCCGCCTCCTCGGGGCGCTTCGCGCCCATACCCGCGCGTTCCGCCAAGTCCACCATAAACTGCCGCACCTCCGGATCGTTCCAATCGGGCTCGTCCAGCGAATCCACCTCCGGGCCGCGATCGTCGGCATCGGCCAACATCTCGGCGACGCGATCGATTTCCTCATCGGTCAGAACCCCCTCACCCGACGTAGGCGTCCACGGCAGTGGCGACAGCAAGCCGCCATACTTTTCGGAATGCGCCTGCGCCTCCTGTTCCACCCGTCTCTCCGCATAATCCGGCGGCGCCCGGACGCCGTAATCCCGCTCCAACCCCTCTATCCACGCCTCCCAACTGTCCACCACTCGGATGTCACCTTTTTCATCACCACCACCACCACCAACACCACCACCACCAACACCGCCAGACGCCCGTAGATGATGCAGCCATCGTCGCGGCCGCCGCACTACCGAAGCAACCGGTGCACAGCGCCCCCAAGCGCCCCGACGGACCAACCGCGGACAACACCTCTTCTCCGACCCGCAACACCTCCGCAACCCTCTGCACACCCTCCATTGCAACCAAACACCCGACACAAACGTCATCCTCTCCATCTCCCTGGCTCTCTCTCGGTGTGTCCCGTCGTCATCGTCATCACCAGGCCCCGCCCGCGCTCGACGGGTGCGCTGCGCCTCTCGCCGCGCGCTCTTCCATCGCGGCGCGCGCGCGCGATCGATCGATCGATCGATTCGGTCGTCGTGTCGGGCGCGCGCCACGGCGCCCGCGACATTTTCGGCCCGACGGTGTGACTGGGTGCACCGCATGATGCGACGACGAAAACGGACACGCCCATCCAATGGGGCACCATCATCATCATCACCACCACCACCACCACCTCGTGCGATGGATGCATCAGCCACGTTCCAAGTGCATATCGTGGACTCTATCGAGTGGCAAGTGAGTGCGGTGGTGGACGTGGGGCCGGTGCGGGCGGGCTCGGCGGACGGGTGGGTGGTGTTGCGCGCGGACGGATCGGTGGAGTGGCGCACGGCCCGCACAGGTTACTCGGTGGAGTATTGGGTGGGTGAGGCGGGGGTGCGAGATGGGGGCAAGCCCACCTGTCTGGTGGTGTTGGACGAGGTGCTGCGTGGATCGGGCACGGGAGAGGTGGCGGTGGGCGCGTCGGACGGTCGGCTGTCGGTGTACAGTGTGCGTCGACGACGGTTATTGGACGAGGTGCCGTTGGGCGCGAGTGGCATTGTCTGTATGGCGTTGCAGCCGATGGGGAGCGCGGTTGCCGCACCGTCCCCTGCCGCATCCGATCGGCCGCTGGCGTGTTTGGCGTGCGGCTGCGGCGACGGGCGGGTGCAGTGGGTGGTGGCCACCGCCACCTCCATCCTGCCCAGCAGTTGGTCACAGACATCCGACGCCACCGCCCAATCGTGCACTTGGCATATCGAGCGTTCGGTGATGCTGGCGCCGGGCACGCCGCAGACCGCCATGGCGTGGCATCCGCACGGCCGCTGGTTAGCGGTGGGCGACGCCGCCGGCGCCATCCGCTGTGTGGATGCGCATGGACGTGTTGTGGCCGCCATGGGGGCGCTCCAACGCGGTGGCGCACCGGCGTCTATCACCAGCATCGCCGTCGACCCGCAGCACGGTCATTACGTGGTGTCCGGCGACAGCACCGGCTGCGTCTGCCTCTGGGACATGTCCAGCACAACCGCCGCCGGCCATCTGCTGTGCGAAGTGGGCAGCATCGAGAACATGGTGGGCGCGGTGCAGGCGCTGTGCGCGCTGCCGGGCGGGATGGTGGTGGCCGGCGCTGCCGACGGCGGTATCGGCACGCTGCAGCGACTGCCAGACGGCAACAGCAACAGCAACAACCACAACCACACTTGGGTGGCATCGCGAGCGCGCAGCCTGCACGCGCGCGGCGTCCGTTGCATCGCCGCGGTCACCCAGCTGCACACCGGCTCCGCGCGCGGATCGTCGTCGTATCGACCGGGCCACGTGGTGCTGAGCGGTGGTGAGGACGCCCGGTTGTGTGTGATCGGCGACCTGCAGCGGTACATTCGGCACGAGCGCGTCGTGCAGCGGGTGTTCCCGCAGCGACAACCGGCGGTCCATGACTGGCAGGTGCAGGCGGTCAGCGGCGAGGTGTTGGTGATGTATCGCCAGCGCGTAGCGATCTGGTCCCCGGTGCCATCACCCGACGGGGCGCAGCAGTGGCGGTCGACGGTGCAGGTGACGCCGCGACGGGAGGACGCGCTGGCGGCGGCTGCTTACGATGCCGACACCCGCCACCTGCTGCTGATCGGCAGTGACGTATCGGTGCGGCTATTTCACCGGACCGCCGCCGATGCCGTGCAGCCGGTGTCGCTGCCCGCCAAAGTGGTGCGCGCCGGTGCAGGCGCGCGAGCGGTCGTGGTAGCGCGTCGCGGCCTGTTTGCCGCATTGGCGCGCGATGGCACTGCCCTGCAGCTGATACAACTGCCGATTTCATCCACTGCGACTGCAGCAGCGGCGGCGGTGCTGCTGCAAACGGTGTCCCTGCCCGACGACCCCAGCGGTCTGTGCATATCCGCCGATGGGGATGGCGCGGTGGGCATCGGCCATGCCAGCGGCCGCGTCATCCGCGTGGACGTACCCGAGACGGACACGGCGGGTGACCTGCGGGTGCAGACGGTGCGCGATGGCGATGGGACGTGTCCGGTCACGGCGATCGCGGTATGTGGCCGTCCGCCGTGCGTCTGGTGCGTCGACGCTCAGCACGCACTGTGGCGCGGAGATCAGGAGTGGATGCGGTTGCCTGCCGCGCGGCACGGTGTTTACTATGCGGTGAGCGCCACGGCCACGTCGCCGCACTTGCTGCTGTGCACCAGCGCGGATGCGTTGGTGGCGGTCGATGTGCACCGACGGGCGGTGGTGTGGCGCGCCGGCCCACCGCGCGCCAACATCCTGGCGGGTGGGTGGCTGTCGTCGCCCACGGCGGTGGTGATGGTGCGGCGGCCGTGGACCGCAGTGGCCAGCACGGCGTTGCCCGATGCGGTGGAGCGCAAGCGTTACGGCACTTGACCGTTCCGTGTGGCGGTGCGTCAACGTTGCGCAAAGGCGTCGATCTGGTGGCGCAGCGCCGAAACGTCCACGGCAGAGCGCGCCGCCTCGCTGGCATTCACGCGCGTCCATGCGGTGCGCAGCGCCTCTGCCAACCGCCGGCGTGCGGTTCGCTCGATGGCGGCCATGGCGGCGGTGTGGCGATGCTGTAGCCACTGCCAGTCTTGGAGGGTGTGTCGATACGCGGCGATCTGCAAACGCTGCTCCTCGGTCGTCGTCGTCGTCGTCGTCGTCGCCGACGCTTCCGGAGCGGAGGGCGGCAGGCGCTGTTGCAGTTGGGCCGCGATATGGCGGGCGCGATCGCGCTCCTCGCGCACCCGTTGCAGTGCCTCCGTGTGTGTCCGCTGAAAGGCACGCACCAGCTGATCTTTGGCGCCATCCGGCAGCACCCCGCTGCTGGCCAACTGCTGCAACCACGATTGCGCCTCGATGAAGGTGCCCCACTGGGCCACCGCGCGCCCGTCGGCATCACCATCCGCATGGGCTGGTGCATCGGCCGCCATAAACGCCGCGAGTTGCTCGCGCAGCAAGCGCCCGTCGCGATCGGGCGCTTGCCCGGTGGCGACTCGCGGTTGCGTCGCCTCCAGAATGCCGCGCTCCCGCTCGCTCAAGTACCACACGTCCAAATGTCCGTTGTGGGTGGCGGTGGCCACGACGCCCTCGGCATCCAGCAAGCTGGCGCATCGCTGATGGGAGATGGGCGTGGTGGCGGTCGCGGCCAATCGCCCCAGACGCGAGGTGCTCCCACCACCGGCGGCCGAATCGTCTGCACCCAATTCCAGTCGCAGTTCGACGATGGCTTCGGCGTACGGCAGCACGGTCACACGCAGTAGCTGCGGTGCCGCGCTGTCGCCACCGGCCAACACATGTCGATCCGAAAGCGCCAGCAACAGGTGACACCGAAATGGCAGCATGGTGCGCGCCAGACACCGTCCGCTGTGCGGCTCGGTGAGCGCCAGCTCGCCAGTCACCGATGCACTCAACAAGAACGCGTCGTCCACCAGCGGCACCAGCGCGGTGATGGCGGCGGCGTGCCCGGCCACGCTATGCCCCATCCATCCGGCGCCGCCAGCACGACAACAGCCGATTACGCCCGAGTCGTAAGCCACGAAAATGGATGGCGGCGCCGACGCTGTGGTGTGGTGCGTCACCGTCAAGGCGCGCACGGCGGCGCGTCGCGTATCCCGCACCGCCCGCGGCAGGGCGGCAATCGTCTCCGTGCAGGCCACCGGTGAGCATACCCGCCACACCCGCAGCGTGCCATCGCTGTGACCGCTGACGGCGTGATCCGCATCCAGCAGCTGCAGACAGGTCACGGAGTGGCCGATCCGCGATGGCGACGCCTCTGCCCCCGAGAGCACTTTGAGCGAGCGGCACTCGACGCCCAGCTGTCCGCTCTCGCACGAATACCACCGCAGGGTGTGATCCTGATGCGCCACCAGGATCTCATCTTCGCGAGGCAGATACAGCGCCGCGGTGGCGCGCAGGATGCGAGCACCCGCCTCGCCGCCCAACTGGATGATACCGCGGTTGTGTCGCGACTCGCGCTCCAGCCGGTCGGCGCGCTCCATCACCACCGGCAATCGCCGATCCAACAGCTTTTCCCCGCGCCACGCCACACTATTGACGCTGAAGCTCTCTATGGACGTTTCGGTCACCACAAACACTGCCTGCCAGCGAGCGTGGAAGAACGCGCACAGACTCCGCTGTCCGCGCACCGCATACCGCACTCGCTGCCATTCGGTGTCGCCGACGCTGATCGCCCGCTTCTCCGGCTGCGATCGCGTGCCAAACAACGCCGCCACCGCCGACTCGAACGCATGGGCCACGTTGGACGTGACCGACGGAGCGGGTGGCGTCTGGCCCGAGCGTCTCCCGGCACCGACCGGGGTCGAGGCGGAAGGTGCGGAAGAGCCTTTTGGAGATGCTGGCGACGATGAATTGGTGGACACCGTGGCGCTCGAGGCGGTCGACCTCGCTACCCTCTCTCCATCCTTTTGTTCGTAAGCGCTCGCATCGCCCTCGGACGCGCCCTCCCCCTCCCGATGCGGCTCACGGCCGTTCGGCCCAACACCGCCTCGTCTCCCCAACTCCAACTGCTCCAGTTGTACCCGCGCCGCCTCGTCTCCCTCGTCGGTTGATAGGAAATCGTCTTCGCCCTCTCCGGACCATTTCCGCGGCATGAGCACGACCGGAAGCCTCCCGACCACCGCCACCACCACCAACACCAGCACCAACGCTCGGCGCGCGAAAATTCGCCGCCCTCCGCGCGCTCTCGGCATGCGTGCCGGATTTTATCGGTCGACTGCGCTCGGGAACGCGCATGGACGACGTCATCGCATCGATAGCCTGTCGCCTGACGCTACGGGGAGATCCGACGTTATAGAGCGACGCTCTCTCCAATGCGTCCGGATATCGTCGCGTTGCCGTACACGCAAATTTCCACGAAACTGTACGTCCGCCGGGGAGACGAGGGGGCAGCCGTGGAGTGGGCGCCGGGGGCGCTGACCCAGCTGCGTTCGCATCGCACGGCCACCCACCAGGTATGGACGGCAGTGCTGTCGTTTCCAGAGACTCGGCAACGCGTGCCGGTGCGTGTATGGCGGCCGACGGCGGATGCAGAGGTGGCGGTGATGGAGGCAAACGGCGAGCGGTTGTCGTGGAGGCCGCGGTCCGCGCCTATTGTGCAGCGCGGCCTCAAACGGAGGCGGGAGATGGAGCGTGCGGTGCCGGTGTCGGTGATGCCCACGGAAATTGCAACAGCTGCTGCGTCGGAGAGTGTTTCCAGCCTTCAGGCTGCCGATGCCGATAGCGTGCAGCACGGGCTCAGGCGGGCGGCACGGGACGCCGCGGCACAAGCACTGACGCGGATGATACGCAGCGCGCGCGACGGCCGCTGGCAACCGTTGGCCGAGGCGTTACAACGCTCAGCGCAAGAGGCCAACGTGCATCATCCCAATGCCGACGAGTGTGCCTTGTTGAAGCGGGAACTGCTGGCGACGCGTTTCGCCTTGCTCACCGCCGTGGCACCCGCACCACCGACGGCCGCCGCCTGGCCGGCAGCGATGCGTCGGCATAGCACCCTGGTCAAGACGGAATTGCCCGAATCACCATCAAGCTGGATGCAGCACCAACTCGCACGTTTTGCCTTGGCGTTGCGTCAGGCACGCGCCTTTGCACGCGGTCGCCGACGCGATATCGACCCAACCGACGAGCCCGATGTACAGCAACACGCGGTGTTGGTGCAGCGGATGGTGGAGATGCTGCGCGACGCCCTTGTCGCCGACAGGAAGACGTCGCAGCTGGCCGCACAGCTGCTGAATTCGCAGTGGCGGATGCTGCTCGATGCCATCGATCCCGCCGAGGCACCCGATGCGCTGAAGCCGCTGGTGCGCCAAAGCCTCGAATGCTTGCGGCGCGACCACACCTCCACGTACCCACCGCCATCACTGCGGGCGTTGGTGAAACGGGCAGTGCGCACCGGCATGTTGCCCGACGGTCCGCAACCGTTCCTCGATGCCGCCGTGCGCTTGCTCCGTCAGCAGGTGGCCGCCTTGCCCGCCGTCCCTCATCCCCGCGACGCGGCGAGCGCTCTGCCCCTGATGCGCACGACCGACGATGTGCTCGCCCTGCTCGATGGCGCCCGTGCCGCCGCCAGGCGCACGCAGCGCGAGGTGGGCGATGCAGAGACGCTCACCGAACTGGACGCGCTGGCCGAAGTGGCCTTCCAGAGCGGCGCCACCGGTCTGGCCACGCAAATCTGGTGCTGGATACCGGGAGTCTCCACCGGCACCACCCAACCGCCATAACAGCGCCGCGTCTCCCCCACCACACCTATCCACTCCCTATCGCCCGCCGCGACCGCTGAGGTGACCCGCGGCGGCCGCACCGCCCACCGTCAGCACCCGCGGACACCCGTCCCGGTCTCTCATCAACAACACGCACTCGCGACAAAAGTACGCACTCTGCACGGCACCCTTCCCGCCGCACTGGATGCACACCGTGGCCACACCGCGGCATAGCGGCAACGGTGTCAACAGCTGCGCCGCGCACTCATCACACACCCGCGCCTCCTCCCACAGGTGTCGGTCGGCCTCACACGCCACGCACTGGTCGCTGCACCGCTCACACACCTGTCCCGCCTGTCGTCCCTGCAGCCGGCCGCACCGCACGCCCGTGTGCTTGGTGGACATAAACACCTGCCGCTGCCGTCGGAGGGAGACGGACGCGTGAAGGTGTTACCGACCAAGTGGCCGTGCCGAGCCGCAACGCCGAGCGCGCGGGGTGCGTAGAGCGACACCCAACGACACCGGCACTGCACCGATCCGGCCGTGGCCGCCACCTGCATGCCGCCGCGACCTCCCACGACTTGTCTACACGAGTTTACGGCTCTGAGGCAACTGTACAATAACGCACGGACTATCGGTATCTACGGACGCTACGCTTCCGCCGACACTCCGTCATCGCGCTCGGCGGTCTCTGCCGTCGTCGTCGGTGCTGTCGTTGCAGTGCGTACCACATGCGCCACCACCACGCTCACGTCGTCGTGCGTGCCGGTGCGCACAAAATGCGTGGACAGCTCGGACAGGAACGGGCGACACGCAGTGCAGGTGGCAAAATTGTGTGCCAGTTGCGCCAACATGTAACTCGACAGCACCGGGTCGGAGTGGGTGAACGTGGCCAGACAGGTGTGATTGGCCACCGCCAGCGTGGCATCGTAAGCGGTGGTGACCGGCGACAGCAGCGCCAGCACTTGACTCTCGCTGACGTTATCGAAGAAGCCGTCGGTGGCGGCGATGATCACGTCACCCTCGCACAGATGCACCACGTCGAGCTGCACGGCCTCGGCGCTGTTCCGATCGTCGTCGTTGTCGGCATCGTGGTTGCGTTGACAGGCACGATGCAGCACCTGTTGCGCCGAGCGAGTGCTCTGGTGCACGATGCTGCCGTCGCGCACCACCATCAGGCCGACCGTGCCCACACGCGCCGCGTGCAGCGTGTGAGTGTCGCGACTGAGACACAGCGCCAGCGCGGAGGCGACGCGGCGCGCTTCCGGCGGGTGTACGCCCTGCAACGCGTGCGTCAGATGGTGGGAGAGGCGGTAACGCGGTGCCCAACCCATGGAGGAGGCATCCGCGGCGTCGTGGGGAGCCGACACTTCACCACCGTCTTGTGCGCGCGCATGCACAACTTCATCGTACAGGCCGTCCAGCATGTTGCGCATGCGATACGGCAGCACACCCACGCGGTCCACATCGCGTTGAAGGGGAATGTGGCCGCAGTCCACCACACCGATGACGCCCTCCTCTTCGTTCATGAATACCGCATCCGTCGAGCCGTATATCGAGCGCGCCTCGCAAGCGTTGGCGCTGGCACCTTCGCCCGCATCGCCGCAGATCTGGTACGCGCCCATCTCCAACTGCAACGGCGGCGACGGCGGCGACGGAATGAAGCGCAAAGTCGTGCTCGCGGTGGATGGTGGCCTAGGCCGACTCGACGCACCACCCCAGTGATCTGACCGTAAGCGCTGTATCGCCCGGCGTGGTGGCGAGTGACTGCGGTGCGTGCACGAGACCGCCGCCGTGAAAGAATCGGGCAACGGCGCCCGGCAGCCGATCGCCCGCTGGGGCTCCCAGAACGACACCACGAACCCGACGGTATCCCCGGAGCCCTTACCCGGGTGCTCGCGCACGACTCCCATACCGGTGTGCCGCAAAACCGCCTGCCGTCTACGCACCCAGTTGTCCTCGGACGGCACAACCGGCGCGAGATACGAGAGCGTCCCCCACCCACGCGCACACGCATTCGCACGGCGCGCGAAATCGAGTCGCGCGCCCGTCTCCTCTCCGAACGGGAAGCGACGCGCCTGGCGGTGGGCGGCCTCGTTGCGGCGGAGGTGCCTCGTTCTGACCCCACTACTCGCCGGTGAGGTATGGGTAGGGTTATGCAATAAATCAACCCTTTGCATGGAAGGCCGATCGGGCGCCACGCTGGGGCATGGCGGCTCACTCTCGGGAAAGCGTTGGCAGCGACGCAGCGACGCCCTCGGCGAGACGATTCGCGGACGAGCCGCCGCCAGCCGCAGTGGACGTTGGTGGTGGGCAGTGGGTGTGGGGGCCGTTTCGCTGGCGGCAGCGTCCTCGTCTTTAGTGTGGAGACACTCCGTCACGGGACAGCAGTCATCGGCGGTTGCCGCCGAGCCCGAGGCGGAGGCGGAGATATGCGACTGCGGTCCGCTGTGGCGGTGTATGCAAGCGCACCCCGGCGCGACCCGCACAGTCTGCACCGAACTGGAGCAGTCACTGCGAGCGTGTATGGCGGCCCGTCGAGCACGACTGCAGACGAGGTGAACCGGTCGGCATTGTTCGCTTTGTACAGCAGACGGCGATAACACCGACGTCATCCTCTGTTCACTCGCAGTCGGCGTCGACCTCGCACAGGATGCGGTCGACCAGCCAGGAGTACTCGGTGGTGTTGCTATCGGTGGCGGCGTGTGGCAAATTGCGCGCCAGATGCTGGCGCGACAGGAAAAAGGCGAACACGCATGAATGTCCGCTGCACGACGTGACCTGCACCCGACACTGATAGGCGTCGTCGGAAGTGCGCAGGGCGCTCAGCACGGTGCGCGATCGATGCTGCAACAGGGCGACGTACGGCTCCAGCTGCAGCACGCGCTTGAAGCGCTCAAACTGGCCGAGATCCATCTTACGCCCAAAGAACTCGTTGTTGATGGTCCACACGTCGAAACTCGCAAAAGCATACAACGCCTCAATGCCCTCGTCTCGATTCGGTGCCATCGGGGCGGTCTGGTTGCGCCTCAGACCCTCCAGCAAGTGGTCCACGGTGCGCTCCGGCGACAGCTGGGCGAACAGTGCCACCGTGTCCTTCCAGCGCGCCGGCTCGCGCGCACCACTCGGCGCCGCACAGTTTCGCAGTGTACGGGCGGCGGGCGCACTCTGTGGGAGCGTCGGTGCCCGCGACGCCCGTTGCCCGAGCTGCCGTGCGGGAGGCCGCGTTCCCCAGCACCGGCCCGTTGGGTGCGTGCTCGAGTTCGGGTGAGAGCGTTTCCAAGTGCTGCCTGTCCAAGCATTGAGTATAAACGCTCCTGTCATATCTCTCCACAGTGCAGTGGGTACCTCGAGAACGAGATAGGCAGCGGTGGCAGTTTCACCTCCCGAGCGTCCTCGTCGACCGTCCGCCTCGTCTGTGCGCGCCCGGCAGTAACGGAATCGATCGGCAGCGGTGGCCCGCTCCGAGGCGCGACCGGCTTGGAGGTGCACGGTGGAAAGGCGGCAGACTCCCGGACAGCTCAGCGGGCGCCACAAGAGCACTTTGAGGAGTGAACACCCGTGTGCATACCGACATGATGCGCTGGGCTAGCCGGAAGAGACGCGAGGAGGATGATACTCCGGCGGGAACGGACGAGACGGCGCCCGCCAGCAGCTCGTCGTCCGGGAGGACGCTCACCGACGAGCAAGTGCGGCAGCGGCGACTGGCGCGGTTTGGTTCGTTAGAGACGGCGACCGCGGAGACGCGCGCCACGGGAGAGCGGATGGAGCGGCCACCGGCGCAGTCTGCCAAACCGCAACCGGCCGCCTCGCTACCGCCGCCGGCTCCATCGGAACCACCGGCCGAGCCGCAGCGACCGGTGGCCACTGAGAAGCTGGTGCATCAGGCGCTCGCCCGGATATTCGCGCTGGACCGGCTGCCCACCGGCGAGGCGCAGCAGCTGATGCAGGAGCTGCAAGAGGATGCCGCCACCTCAAGTACGCTGCTGAGTGCGCAGTCGGTGGACCCGCTTATTATGGAACGTCTGCGGGATCGTCGCGTGGGCGACTCGTTCACCCACCTGCTGCAGTGCTACCAGCGTGCCCGACAGGAGTTGTCGTCGGCGGCCGCGGCGCGCCATGCCGCCGTGCAGCATGCGGTGGCGGAGGCGTGCCGGCTGGTGGTGTCGTATGCGCGGCTGTCGTTGCTGAACCCGGGCCTGTTCGAATGCGACTTGCGCGAAGACGGCACGGCGGGATGCAACGACGGTACTGCGCGGCTGTTACCGCGGCTGCTGGGCGACGCACCGGACGGCGATGCCGCTGCGCTGCCCACCGGTTTCCTGGGCGACCTTTTGCGTCAGTGCTCCGCCGAGAGCGACGAGGAGCTGCGGCACCTGCTGGAGCCGCTGTTTCGACAGTTGGCGCAGCGGGCGCGCACCGCTGCCGGCACCAACCTGCTGGATACGACGCCGGTGGCGCTGGTGCGCTGCCTCGGCAAGCTCATCGAGCACGACGACGCCGTGCGCGTCTTGGTGGAGATGCCCGAGTTTGTGGTGGGCGACGGCGGTCGCTACGCGCCCGGCTCCCTGTTGGGCGCGTTCTTCCTGCCCACCGCCATGCCCGAAGAGGATCCGCGCCCCGCCCAGACGCTGTTTCGCAATGCCGCCAAGATGTCCGCCGAAGACGGTGACCGCGCTATTCACTCGGTGCAGTGGCCGCTGCACACGCTGCGCCAAGCGCTGCACCAGGTGCTGATGCGGCTGTTGCGGGCCGGGCCGCGGCCGCGCGAACGCACCCTGCAGTGGCTCGCGGCGGTGCTGCGGGCGAACCGCGACCGAGCCAAACTGCAGTACGACCCGCGTGCGGTCGCCGGCACCGGATTCATGTTCAACCTGACGGAGGTGATGTTGCGGGCGGCGGCACCGTTTGCCGATCCGCGCTCGCCCAAATTGGCCACCATCGAGGCGCGCTACCTGTTGCGTGACGGCCGCATTGCCGTAGATGCCGACGTGACCCGGGTGGTGGCCGATCAGGCACGGGTTGCAGCCTCGTTACCGATGCTGCTGCAAGAACAACCACAGCCGTCGTCGACGACGACCGCAACCGCATCGGCGTCTCGCCAGCCGTTCCCGTTTGTGGCGGAGTGCTTCTTCGTGACGTTGCGCCTGTTGGAGCTCACCCTGGTGCCGACGCTGCGCTGGTACGACCACGAGATCGAGCGCGCGCTGCAGCGCCTGGAGGAGATGCGACCGGATATGGACGCGGACGTGTCGGTGTTGCCGCCCGCCCAACGCCGGGAACTGGAGCTGACGCGGGCGCGTTACGAACACGCCCTCGAGCGCCTGCATCAGGAGCGCCTCTGCTACGAGGCGTACCTGCGCGACACCGAGTTTTTGGATCTGCTGCTGCCGTTCTGTGCTTGTGTGGCGGCCTGGCTGGAGCAGCAGGCCGGGTTTCGCGGTCGGCTGCCGCTGCCGGGCGACACCGCCGAGGCGGTGCCGGCGGCGTACGCCTGCCTGCCGGAGGGCATCGTAGAGGTGCTGGCGGAGACGCTGCACGCCGTGTGGCAGTTCCGCCTGCCCGTCAGCCCGGCGGTGTTCGTGCCGTTGCTGCCGACGCTGGTGGAGTTTATCACGGTGTTCCTGTCCAATCCGCTCTACATCCGCAACCCGTATTTGCGCGTGCGCATGGCCGAGTGGATCGCCGCTGTGTTCCCGGGCACGCGCGTCTCGGCCACCGCCGTAACCGCGGCGGCACCTCTGGCCCGCCCGGTCGTGCCGCCCGAGCTCGAGTCCGTATTCCTGGGCAACCCGCTGGTGATCCAACACCTGCCGGGCGGCATGTTGCAGCTGTATGTGGATGCGGAGTTCACCGGCGGACACACGCAATTCTTCGACAAGTTCGTCATGCGCTACTACATCAGCGACACGCTGGAGGCCATGTGGCGCAGTGCGGCCTATCACGAGGTGCTGCTGCGCGAGTCCACACAGCACGAGGACCGTTTCGTGCACTTTTTGAACATGGTGTGCAACGACGCCAACTTTTTGTTGGACGACTCGCTGACGGCGCTGAAGGAGATTCGCGACCTGCAGCGGCTGATGGACGGCGGCGCCGAGTGGGAGGCGATGCCGGCTGAGGCGCGCGACGAGAAACGCAAACGGATGCAGCAGCTGGAGACGCAAGCGCGCTCCGACAACCAGCTGGCCAACAGCAGCGTGCGGTTGCTGTTGGCGCTGTCGGAGCAGATTCGCCAGCCGTTTTTGCGGCCGGAGCTGCTGGATCGCACCACCCAGATGCTCAACTACTTTCTGGTGGAGTTGTGTGGGCCGCGCTGTGAGAACCTGGTGGTGCGTGACCGCCACCGCTACGAGTGGGAGCCGCGCCGCTGCCTCACCCAGATCCTCACGGTGTACCTGCACCTGTACGCGCCGGAGGACGATGCGGACGGCACGCAGCGGTTTTGCCGTTCGGTGGCCACCGACGGTCGCTCGTACAAACCGGAGGTGTTTGCACGCGCGCTGGATATTGCACAACGGCGGCAGTTGCTGTTGCCGCCGGAGGTGACCCGCTTTCAACAATTCATCGGGCAGGTGGCGCAGTGCGCGCAGCAGGAGAGCGCCGAGGACGAGCAGCTGGGACAGGCGCCGGAGGAGTTTTTGGACCCGATTATGGCGACGGTGATGCGGGACCCGGTGCTGCTGCCGTCCAGCCGACAGGTGGTGGATCGGGCGACCATCGTGCGGCACTTGTTATCGGATCCACACGATCCGTTTAATCGGCAGCCGCTGAGCGCCGACGAGGTGCTACCACAAGCGGAGTTGAAAGCCCGCATTCACGCCTGGATTGTGGCCCAGAAGCGAGCGCGCGGGTAAATTACGCAACGGGTTGTGCCTCATCGGGCGTGCGTCTCCGTAAAGCGAGTATGGCTGCGTTGCATGCCCTCCAGCGTGGCCAACTGCTCGTCCTTGTCGGTCAGCAGTCGCCGCACCGCGTCCAGCTCCTCTTGCATGCCGCGCATTTTCGCCCGCAGCAACGACACTTCGCGCTGCAGCGTCTCGGCCTCGGCGCTGGCATCGAGTGCGCGACGGTGCGCGTGCGTTAGCTGCTCCTGGATGATGACGTTGTGTGGCGACCAAGTGGCCGGCAGCACCAGCGAGTCCCTGTCGGCGGCCAGCGTGAGTGGGGACGGGCGACGCATGCCCGACAGCGGCGACGAGGCACTGCTGAGGGTGAAATGACGCCCGCTGCCGCCACTCGCCTTACCAGGTGATGCTTTGGGCGGTGACAGTTCCTCCCCGTCGTCGTCGTCGTCGTCCGGTTCGTCCCTGGATACAGGACCGACGCCCATCGGCGCGCCGGGCGCCCCGACCTCCGGAGTGAGCTCGTGCCCACCTCCGAAATACCGCGTCGCCCGCTCCTCCACCATCTGCTCGTACTCCCGCTGCACCCGCACTGGCTCCCGACCCACCGCCCGTGCCAGCTCGTACGCCATGCGGGCCATGAGCGCCCGTCGCGCCAACAGCTCCGCAGCCGCCTGCTCGGGTGCCAACTGCGCCTGCACCTTCCGAATCTCCTCGGATGGAATGGAATGATGCGGAGTGAACATGACGGAGAGAGGTGGATACGACGAGCGGGTGTGGTAGGCGGCGAGAGACGCTATGAATCGGGCACGAAATGTCCCGGCGGTGCACGGAGGCCCGAAACGCACACCCGCCGGGAGCGACGCGTGTCCTGGCGGTTCGAAAACGAACCGCCGCGTTCGCGCCAAAATTTTCCGACATCCCCCCGCGTGCCCGGTGTCGCCATCTGCGGACGACGCGGTGGGCATCCCGCTCCCGGCACCACCCAATTGCCAGTTATTTATCGTCTTCCTAGTGCGTTCACTGCAATCTGCCTCTTCGTTCGTGTGTCAGTTCCCTCCTACTCTTCTATGGATTCGCGGCGGGCTCGCTCTCGCGCGCTGCGGGCGAGGCGCTCGAGGCGGGATACCGCGCGCAGGGTGTGGACGGCGCGTTGCAAGTTCCTACGCGCCTTCCACTGACGCAGACGCGGCTGCACGCTGAGTTCGATCTGTGAGCTGGTGCGTTGTGCGGCGCGGTCGGTGAGCCACGGATGCGCCAACGCCTCGGCGGCGCTGAGGCGTCGTTGCGGATCCTTGTGCAGCACTCGCCGCATGAACGCCTGGCCGACGGCACTGACGCCGGCCTGCTGCAGCAGCTCGAACGGTACCGGATCGAAGGCGATTTGACGCAACCGGCGGCTTTCGCTGTCGACATCGAACGGCGCGTACCCGGTGAGCAGGATGAAGAGCACTGCGCCGGCGCTCCAAATGTCCGCGGGATAGCCGTACGGCGAGGCGTGCACGATCTCGGGCGCCACGAACATGGGCGTACCGCATAGGGAGCCTGCCCAGGCATCGGAGCTCTGCCGGAAAACGAGGGCGACGGCGCCCCGACGGTGCTCAGCACCGCCTGCCACACCGGCGCACCCGGGTGCAGGTACGCCAGACCAAAGTCGATCCGCTTTGGTCTGGCGCGTGCGGTTCCCGCGACAAGAAACACAAATTGTCCGGTTTCACGTCGCGGTGCAGCACCCGATGGGCGTGGCAGTGTTGCAGCGCGCGGAAGATGCTCAACGCGCAGTCGATGGCGTCGCTCTCCCGAAACAGCGTGCGCTCGATGACGCGGTCGAACAGGTCGCCAGCCGCGATCAACTCCATGACCAGGTAGATGTGTTGCTCGTCTTCGCAGACATCGTAGAGGCGAACGATGTTGTCGTGACCGCGCAGGCTCAACGCCTCACACCACTGTGCAGCGGCTGGAGAATCCGCGGCGGCAGACGCGAGCGGCCCTACCGCCGGACACCATCCGCCCAGCGCGGTCAGGGCGGCCACCTCGCGGACCATGCACAGGCGTCCCTGCGCCGACAACCACAGCTTGTCGACCACCTCCACCGCCACCGGTTGGGTCAGCACCACCGCCAGATGCGATGGCCAGTCGGCAGCGGCGACGAAACGAATGGCAGGCGCGATGCTGCCCTCAGGTGCTTCCGGAGGTGCTAGCGGTGGAGGCATCGCGCCTGAAGTACTCGGCATCGCCGTGGCGACCATGGTGACCGGTAGCAACGGCCGCATCGATTGCTGCAACCACTCCGGCCGCAGCGGCATCCGACTCTTGATCGGCTCCGACCGATATCGCTCCGCCACCGCGGGCACCAACCACGCATCCTCTGTCAGGGCCGCGGACGTCCGCACCGCCCGCCACACTTCGGAGTAGCCGCCCTTGCCGATCATACCGCCCCGACAATACCGCACCCCGTCGCCCACCTCCACGCCCTCTGCATCCTCCTGCACGACCCACGGTCGACCGCCTGCATCGTCGCCGTGATACAGGCGCCGCACCCTATCCTCCGTGATCATATCGAGCTCGCGCGCGTCCGCACCGCGACCGGCCGTCCACCGCACGTGCTCTTGCACCACCACCCGAATCACCTCCTTGGGCCGCAGCCTCGGCGACTCCTCGCCGATCGCCCCCGACATCCATTCCCCGGCACCCACTCCTCGTCTACTTCATTCTCGGCGGTGTACGAAAGGCGTGTCGCGGCTGGAGAGCGCACTCCGACCGCATCGCCATCGTCGTCGCCGCGCTCGTGCGGGAGCGCATCGACGCGGTGACGTGTATTCGCGTCACGAGCGGATGTTGGCCGCGCGCCCCGGCGCGCCACGTCGCGCCGGGGCGCGCGATCGGCAGCCCGGACGTGTTCGCGCCGGGGTGCTACGCCAACACTTCATGCGGTCATGGCTACCTCGACTGGTCGCTCGACGTCTTCCATGCCGAGAAATGTCGTCCATGACGTTGAGGGAGGTGGATGTCACACGCATTCCGGAGCCTCTGCCCAAAAGCGTCCACGACCGGCTGCACAACATCTTGCGGCTGGACGAACGAGCCGTGCGCAGCGGGAGGGCGGAGACGCCTCTCACCCTGTTTGAGCGGCCGGTGGATCAGCAGCTGGACGAGTGGCTGCAGCGACAGTTGACTGCCGACGCCGACGGTCGGCGCCGGATGCCCGGGGTGTTGCTGCTGGGCGAGTCGGGCAACGGGCGCACCTTCACGCTATTGCAAGCGGTGGAACGGGCGCGCAGCCGCGGCTGGCTGGCGCTGTACCTGCCGAAAGCGTCCGAGTGGAACGACGGCCACGGTCGATTTGCCGGGGTGTACGATCGCGGCTCGGAGGGCGTGCTGGCGCTGGAGATCCCGCGCTACTACGACCGGCCGACGCAGGTGCTGGAGCTGGTGCGGTGTTTTCGCACTGCGCACGCCGACACCCTGCGCGAGTTGCGGTGTGCGCCGCCGGACGAGCTGCGTGCCCACACTTGCATCGACGTGCCCGACGAGGCCGATACCGAGCGCGAATGTCAGACGCACGGCTGTGAGACGCTGCTGCAGCTGGCGGACACGCTCTTATCGTACGAGCCGGTGCTACCGACCGACGAGTATCAACAGGCGATGCTGACGATCGGCACCCTGTTTCGCTCGCTGTTGCGTCAACTGCAGCGCGTGCAACAGGTGCCGGTACTGGTGGCCGTCGACGAGTGGAACTACCTGAACAGTGTGACCGGCTTTGGCCATCCCACCCGGATGGGTCATTGGGTGCATGCAGCGGCACTGCGCAGCGCCCGTCCGCTCAACGCCTGGAACGCGTACGCCCGCTTGGGGGCGCACATGGCGCGCGGGCTGGTGCTTTGCGCTGAGACCGCCGCCAACATCCGGGGGCAAGTGCGCCGGAAGCGGGTGTTCGGCTCGTTGGCGCACCCGACCACCGACGAGATGCGCGGCGATTCGGCCGGTCGCCAGGCGGCCGCTCGCATCTTGCACACCGCCGACGAGGAGACGGCCGCCGCGCGACCGCTGGCGCTGACGATACCGCGCTTCACTCGCGAGGAATGTTTTACGTTGTTGAGCGATATGGAGAGGAATCAGGTGTTCCGACACACCGACGACGCCATGCTGTGGCGCTTGCATACGCTGGGCGGGGGCAATGCCGCCCGGTTGGTGAGACTGTGTCGGGCCGTTTGAGACGCGCCAGAGGAAGCGCCGTGGCTGCGAATCGCTGGATTCGCTTTACCCGCTTCCCCTTATCGAGGGCGATGCACTGGCGAATGCAGGTAGCCCACGGGCGTTGGGCGGTTGCCGAGGGTGTCCGGAAGCGGCGTGGACCGGTCGGGTGCGGCACGGTCCGTCGCCGCTGCTGCATCCCTATCAGCAGGGTTCGTCGCCGGCTGTTGCTGTTGTTGCGCGTCTTCACGCACCAGAAAGTCGAGCATATCGATCGGAGTGCACACGCTCGACACCACCTGCTTCAGCACGGATTCCCCGCTCGGGCGGTATTCGCGTTGCGTGATCTGCACGATGGCAAAGTGGTCGTACTTGAACATGCGCGACAGCTCGCCCAACGTCGTCCACGGGGTGACGCTGGCGTACTGCCGGAACATGGCCTTACTCACGGGGTCGCTATGCTGCACCCGTTTGGACGCCAGCTGCGCCAGCAAATTACCCTCGGTGACCACGCCCAGCACAGCACCGTCAGCACCTACCACTGGCAACTGATCCACCCCGTTCTCCGCCAGTATGTTCACCGCCTCCCCGCACGGCAACGATGGCACCACCGTGACCGGTGTGCGCAGGCACAGGCGCGACACCGGGTACTGCTCCCACGCCTGTGGCGCCGCGGGCACTTCCAGAAAACCCTGGCGCTCCATCCACGCGTCCGACACGAACTTGGCCATGTAATTGCGGCACCCGTCCGGAAGTATCACCACTACTTGCTTGCCGTTTTCCTCCTGATCCCACCCCAACTGGGCGATGGCCCGCAGCGCACCCACCAGAGCGGAACCGCTGGAGCCGCCCACCAGCAGTCCCTCCTCGCGCATCAACCGCCGCGCCGCCAGAAACGACTCCCGGTCGTCGGTCTTCACCCACCAATCCACCACCGACCGATCCAGCACCTGCGGAATAAAGTCGTATCCGATGCCTTCCACCGCGTACGGATGCACACCGGCTTCGTTGAGCGCGTCCGGCTGCGCCAACAACGACCCGACTGGATCCACCCCCACCACCGTACAGGCGCCGCCGCCTTCCCGGAACCGACGCGCACACCCGGTGATGGTGCCGCCGGTGCCCACACCCGCCACCAACACATCCACGCGCCCGTCGGGCACCTGCGCGAGGATCTCCTCGGCGGTGCCGTAATAATGCGCCAGCACGTTGTCCTCGTTGCGATATTGGTCCAGAATGAACGAGTGCGGTATCTCGGCATTCAGACGACGCGCCACGCTGATGTGACTCTCGGGCGAGTCGTACGCCGCCTCGGTGGGCGTGCGCACGATCTCGGCGCCGAGCAGCTTGAGGATGTTCACCTTCTCCTCGCTCATCTTCTCCGGCATCGTGATGATGCAGCGATATCCGCGCGCCGCCGCCACCAACGCTATACCGATACCAGTGTTGCCGCTGGTGGGCTCGATGAGCGTGTCGCCCGGTTTCACGCGTCCAGCGCGCTCCGCCTCCACCAACATACGCACCCCGATGCGGTCCTTCACGCTGCCGCCCGCGTTGAAGTACTCGCACTTGGCGTAGAGGTGACAGCGCAGTCCGACAGAGCGCTCGATGTTGTGCAGTCGCACCAGTGGCGTGTTGCCGATACACTCTAGTATCGAATGCACCAGCGGCGGCGCCGTTCGCGAGGGCAGAGCGGGTGAGGGAGCGTCGCGCTCCAGAGTGGCGTCCGCGTGGTTGGCGGCGGGCGACGAGGCGGTGCCGGTCATGGACGCACGAGATGGTTTCGGAGGCGCAGCAGTCCGTTGTGCTGATGCCGTGTCACTGGTTGGAAGACTATTTCGTGGCGAATTTTCGGTTCAAGCGCGGTGCCTCCGGTCGTACCACCCGCGGAAGCGGAAGTCGCGCGTGCGAATGGATGCGGCACGCGTTCCGCCGTTCGATCGCTGCAAGGCGCGCGCGGACAACCCCCCGGGTCGGTGCGCGCGGTGTGGGGTGTGCTCGGCGCTGACGACGACTGGAGGGACGACGCGGTCGGGGGGAGCGTCGGAGAGCCGAAGCGGTATATCGGGATGTTTGTGGCGGGAGCGGCGGCACTGGGCCGGAATTGTGGGAGCGTTGCCGCAGGGCGGTGTCGTGGACGGGTGGTGGAGCGTCCCGGCGTACCTGGCGGCGGTGATCGAGTGGGCGTGGCGAGGCGAAACACGGTGAAGTGTCGGCATCGAAGAGCCGCCGTGGGGTTGCGTCCTCTCTTCGCAAGCGTGTCGGGACCGCGCAATACCTCCAACCCGACGAGCGGTCTTTCCGCTGTTCCCGATGCGGGGAACGGAGTGGCCGATCTGCACGGCCCCACCTCGGCGGCACCCACCTCTACGATTCGACCGTCGCGCCGACTGAGGCCGCTGCTCCTCCTCTCCCTGATCACTTTATTGCTCGCCGCGGCCATTGCCGTACGTTCGCCAGCGGTGCAATTCCAATACACCGCCCTGCTGCAACAACTGCACGATTGGGTCAGCGCGTACGGTGTGACCCGCGTGGCCGTCGCCATGGGCGTGGTGCACTTTGTGGCCATCGTGCTGTGCTTTCCGGGCACGATTCTCATCGAGGTCATGGCCGGGTACACTCTGGGCTTGACGGCCGGTTACGTGTCCATGCATCTGAGCAAGGTGGCCGCGGCGCTGATGTGTTTCGCGCTCGGCCGCACGGTGTTGGCCGGATGGGTGAAGCGCCAGCGCCAGCGCTTCACGCGTTTCGATCGGCTGCTGGCGGCGGTGAAGCGCGAAGGCGCGCCGATGATGCTGTATATGCGATTGTCGCCGGTGCCCTCGTTTATCAACAATTACTTGATGTCCGCGGTGGATGTGCCGCTGTTGCCGTACGCGTTGACCACCGCGCTGGGCACGATGCCGGCGCTGTTACCGATTGTGAGCGCCGGTGTGGGTGCGCGCGACGTAAGCGCCGCGGCGCTGATGAGCGGGTCGGTGAGTGCGTCTGGCGCGCCCGCCTGGATGCATCTGTTGCGTCGCGGGAGCATGGCGGTGGGCGGTGTATTGTTGGCGGTGGCGATCGTGCGCATATTCCGCAGCACCGTGAAGAATGCGGTGAGCGAGGAGGCGTTGGAGGCGGGAGAGATGCGGGAGGTGTCGTCGATCACCACATCAGAGCCGCCGATATCGCCTTGAAACGCTTTGGGTAGCTTGGACGCTGAGGCCATGAAGAGAGAATTGGAGTCTTCTGGATTCGTAGCACCTTTTCATACCACCGTCGTCATCTCAGGTGGTGGGGCTGGTGTCCGCAAACGCAGGTCGAAAGCGGCGCCGGAGGTAGGCGCGGGCGGCGCGCTCCAGCACCGGGGCGACCAGGCGCCAGCAGGCGGCTTGCTCCGTATTCTGAAAGTGGGGAAACGGCGGCACTTGTTGGTCGCTGTCGTCGTCGTCGTCATCGGCGGCGGCGGCGCGGGCCTCGCTGGATGCCGGCGCGCACCACATATCCCGGCGCACGTTCAGTTTGGAGCGCAAGTGCCATACCAGACTGGACAGGGCGTCGACAGGGTCAGTATTGGGGGCGTAACGGCGCACGGCGTCATATACGGCACCCCAGACGGTGCCGCGGGCGGCATCCTCCGACGGCAGGCGGATGCCGCTGTACGGCCCGATCGCCGCCAGCGGTATGTCGTGGACGGTGAGCGGTCCGATGTTGGCCACGCAAACTCCATCGGGTACGCGACGCTGCAGCGCTTGTCGCGTCCGCGTGTAGCTCAGCTCCAGAAACCGTATCCACGGGCAGGACGTGCCTGGGGTTACATACCACGTCGCGCATCGATCCGACGTGCCGCACATGTCACGCGTCTCCGACTTGAGCACCCTCTCCGATACGGTCTCCGGTGGCGGCACCTCGCTCAGAAAGCGCCGCGTCCACTCTAGCGCGTACTCGCGCAGCATGCGCTGATCGCCGTGCATACCGCCGTATAAACTGCGCAGAAACAGCGCCGCCACCAGCGCCTGCTGCGGCACATCGAGACGGAGGCGAAAAGCGCTCTCATACGGCCGCCACGCGCGCTGAAACGATTCCACCGTCGAGAAGCGGTGCTCTACCCGCGTGTCTCGCTCCCGGACCGTAGCGACCTCCGCCACGTACTGCAACACCGCATCCACGTCGGCGGTCGACACGCGATAGCCCTTGGTGGAGGCGCCCATGTACCAGGCCAGCAGCGGTGCCGCTGGATGCAGCAGACCGTCCTCCACGGTGATGACCAGGAGGCGGCGTGTGAGGATGGCCATGCCGTGCGCCTGATAGATGGTGTGCGCTAGCCGCACCGCTGACAGCACCCGTCCCCGGCGTATGCACTTTTGCAACGCCGACAACAACACCGACCGCGATAGAGGAGGTGATGCGGGCGGTGGCGAGGTACTGCGTCGCCGGGAACGCTTGGAGCGGCGATGCAGCGGTGCGTGCTCACCGGGCATGCCGGGCGCCAAGAGGAAGAGCACGGTACAGCGCGCGGTGACCGGCAGCACCGAGTCGGGTGGCGCCTCAAATGATGTACCGAAAAAGGCATGCGGCAGATGCGCCTCGCCCATTCGAATACAGGGTTGCAGATGGGGCGGCAGCGCTGCGGCGCACGCCTCCCTCCAAGTCTGATGGGCAGCCACCAGCACAAACGCCCAGGTGAACACTGGGCAAGCCGATCGGTTCGTAGGAGAGGTAGCGCCGGGTGTTGTGGTCGCGTTGACGTTGCCACCGGCCACCAGACAACACAGTGCGGGGTGTTGCGACTCCATCAGCACCCCGAACGCATTCTCTTTCGACGGACTCGCCGCGACGATACGCGCGGCAGGCGGAGAGAAGGCCAGTGGTGCGGCAGTATCATTTTCGGCGTTCGGCACTTGAGCGGAGTCGACCGCCAGCGCACCCGAAGATAATTCGGTAGGCTCGACGGGTTCGCCATCCGCTCGTCCATCGTGCGCCCGCGTTCTGCGCTCTTCAGCGCCTGCAGCGAGATGAGCGCCCGTCGTTCGCCTCTCCGATAACACTGGACAATCGTACTCCACGTGGAAATCGATACCCGCTACGCTGGAACGCGCGCCGCACGCCGGACACTCCACCGTGGCGCTCTGCGTCGCGCCATCGCTCGGACGCCGGCCTCGTCGAGGGGCGTGCCCACCGCGGAATGTCGGCCAGAATTTCGCGATGCCACCCTCAGACTTCATTCCGCGTTGAACGCTGTCACTGTTCCTCTACATCAGATCCCACACTTTTCCTTTCCCATTCACTCCCTCCACTTGCCGTCGCGTGCACACCTCATCCTCTCCCTGGAACGCGGGCATGCCGGTGCCGAGATTTGCCGCAAAACCCGCTCTCGATGCGGGCGACCGTGCGTCGGGCTCCCGCCACTTGGTCGGCCGTAGCATTCTCCTCTCCCTGCCCTCTCATTTCCCGTGTTTACTCCAGATCACAATTCTCGACGTCCATGCTCGTCAAAGCCTTGCGGGCGCGGCTGCTGCCAGGGCATCTTGCGGCCCTCCATATCTGCCTGCACTTCCATCCGCTCCAGTTCGTACACCGATAGCGTACGCATCCAGGACTCGTCCTGGAGGGTCTTCACGTCCTTGCCGACCAGATCGAGGATTTCGCGCGCCACCGCTTCGGCCTGCTCGCTGATCTCGCGGCAACGGGCGACGATCTTCTCGTCGACGTTGCCGAACTGGGCGATCAGCTCGCGCAGGATCTCCAGAAAGCGGCGCGGATCGATCTCCATGCGTGGCTGGTCCTCGTCGGAACCCTCCGGCAAATACACCTTCTCCTTGGGCGATAGCACGGTGAAGAGAATTTGGCGACGCTTCTCCTCGTCGTCGGTGCGCAACAGCTGCCGCACCAGCCGGAGCTCCTTGTCCTTGAAGGCCTCGTCCACAAACGCCGCCGCCTCCTCCTTGGCCGTCTCCAGCATCTTCACAATCTCGGGTGCGGCGTTGGCCTTGCTGGCCTCCTGAATGTTGGCCTCGAGCAGCAGGCAGAACGCCTCGTCGATGCCGCCGGCACCGCCCACTTGACGCAACTTGGCGCTGATGGCGGCGGCACCGCCGGCGTGCAACACTTGCTGCAAGTTCCGTGCGGCGCGCTCCATCCGCCGCTTCATCTCCATGTTGATGGCCTCGAGCACTTTGATGGCGCCGGCGGCTTGCGGTTCCGACGAGCGCACATACTTGCTGAGGTACTCCAGAAAGTGAGCATCGAAGCGCTCGTAATTGGTCTCCACCGCCACCTGCAGGCGGTCGGCCGAGTCGTGCAACGCCAGCAACGCCTCGAGCATCTTCCTCTGCTCGCTGGTGCCGATGGGCGCGGCGGCCGTGCCGCCGGAGGAGGACGCAATGGCAGAGGCCGCCGGCGCTGCCCCGTCCGCACCGTTCGCCTCCGGCCTCGCTTTCGCATCGGCCGGCGGCGCTTTCTCGTCCAGCAACTGTTTCATCAGGTCGGTGATCGCCTCCAGCAGCGTGCGCAACGTCACGCGTTCCTCGAGATCCTGGGAGTTTTCAATCTTCTGCTCCACAAACTTGTAAAAGTCCTCGTCAAACTCCTCCATGTTGCTCTCGATGTACTTGGGCAGCAGTTCCGGTTCCATGTAGACCAGCTGTCCCAGCAGCACGTCCTCGCGGGCAGGCTGAATGACGTTGTCGGGTGTGCCACCGACCGGCGCGCCCGGTTTGTTCCACGGACGCATGCCGCCACCGCCACCACCAACACCACCGAGCATGCGCCAAGCGACACGACACAGCGAGCGCCGCACGTGAAGGGCAGGAGAGGACGGGCGCCGGAAGGCCGACGCAGCGCCGTGCCCAGCGCCTCGCCCTGAGGTCCGCAACGCCCGCCAAGCCGGTTGTCCCACGAAACTCACGATCGACGACTCGTCGGAATACATTATGCTCTACTGTGCGCCCTAACAGCCAGCCCAACGTTGCAATTCGATGGTTGCCTCTGCTTTCTCGGAGCGGAGGCAACGAACAGCGATCGACGGCGGCCGCCCCGAACGCCCGACCGGCGGGATCGCCGCTCGGGTTGCCGCGGTCTGTCTCAACTGTGGAGCTCGGGATGTTTCCCGCCGGCACCGCGTGAGGCTCTCGAGGAGCCTTTCATTCACACCGTAATAGTTCCCTCAGCTGTACAGCTACACGACGAGCATAACACGCATGCCGCTCGGTGATGCGGACGCGGCTGCAGTGGCGGAGGTGGTGCGGACGCCGGTCCCGGCCGACATGCAGCCGGCCAAACTGCGGGCGTGTCTGTCGTGCGCACTGGTCAAGGCGGTGCACCAGTTTGTGGCGGACGGTTGCGAAAACTGCCCCAACCTGCTAGAGCCGGGCACCGGGGACCGTGAGCGGGTCATGGCGTTCACCACGGCCGAGTTCAGCGGGCTGGTGGCGATGGTGAAGCCACAGGAGAGTTGGGTGGCGCGATGGCAACGCAGCGGTCGACTGTGTCCGGGCTGCTATGCGCTGCGCATCGACGCCGAGATACCCGAGGATGTGATGGAGGAGTTGCGGAGTCTAGGCACTGGCGCGCCGGCAGAATAACACACACGGGGACGGAAGAGTGCACAGGAAGGGCGCAGAGCGCCTTTCTGGGATCTGACATACCGAGCTGACGGTAAACGCTCTTCATCGGGTCGGCGCCGCCTTGACGCGTTCTCGCAAGCTCGCCGTCCGGCTGCGGCGGGCACGCCTCTGCGGCGATGGATTCCCTCGGGGCATGTGAGGTTCCGATCGACGCGATGGAGGGCCGCGCGCTCCGAATTTCAAATTCCGCTGCGCGTCGCCTGGTGGGAGGGTCGGCTCGCCCTTGAGCGCAAACACTCGTGGTGCGGAGCGGGTAGAGGCTTTCAAAGATCCCGCACCAGACGCCAACCGCATCGCACCGAAGTTGTCGCGATACACATCGTGAAAAGGCTGCCATTCGGTCACCTGGAAAAAAACACTGCGCCCGACGAGATCGGCCGCCCCATGACCGCCCCGGCTGCGGCGACGGCCGGTGTGGCGCGCACCGCGGCGCCAACATCCAACTCGAGCGCGGGCGCAGATCGTTCAAATATCCCATCCGGCAACGCTGAGACGCTGCCGCTGAGCGAGTCCAGCGCGCCCAACACGCAGTACTCGCGCGGCTCGTCGCACCTGCAAAAGTTCCTGCAGACGCCCAGCACCCTCTCCAAAACGTCACCTTTGGAGAAGGAGCTATCCGAATCGATGCTCGGCAAGGCGAGCGCCAGCATCCGGGTCATCGGGCTGCACGGACCGCCATGTCGCGAGGCGCAGCTTGCGGCGATGCCGACCGGTCCGCGAGAGCCCGACGCCGACGACACTTTCGGTTCGTTGAACGCCTCGTCGCAGACGGAGCAGATGAGCGTGCTGCAGGCCGATGAGGAGGCGCATGGTGGCGACGGTGGCGGCAATGCGAATGCCATATCGGCGTTTATCAGCGCGCACACTGCGAAAATGTCCGCGTGGCGCCGCAGCGCCCCGACGCCAGCGACGCAACGCCCACCACCGAGTGGTCTCCAACCGATACCGAATGCCGAGCCGACGACCCGGCCGACACCGGCGCCGCGTTCGCCACCGACGCCGCCATCGGCGCCCGCAGTGCACGCCGCCATCCGCAAGCAGGAGCGCGAGATCGAAAAGCTGAAAAAGCAAAACTTCAACTTGAAGTTGCGCATCTACTTTCTGGAGGAGGCGCTGGCCAGCGCCGGCATCGATTACGCCGCTGTCGGCGGCGGGGCAGCCGCGGTCGAGGCGGATGCCGGCGCGGCGGACGGCACGCCCTTCGCCTCCATTCGCGAAGAGCTGGAGGAGCGCGAACGCCGGCTGCAAGCGCTGGAGCACGAACTGCAGGAGCGCTGTGCCGATCTGGAAGAGAAAGAGGATCTGCTGGCGACAGCTCGCGAGGCCATTTTGGGTCTGCAGGAGGCGCTGGAGCGGGCGCAAGATCGCGTGGAGCAAGCGGAACGACAAGCGGCCACCAAAAACGAACACGGCGCCCCGCAGGACGTGCCGGCGGCGACACCAGCCGTCACCGTGCGCGAACCCATTGCGGAGGAGGTGGAGCAGGCGGCGCGCGCCCTGGTGGAGCAAGCCCAACGCGCGCTGGAGCAGCAGGTGCGCGAGTTGCAGGCGCAAGTGGCGCAGCGCGATGCGCACATTCAGGCGTTGCAGGCAGAGTTGAAGGCGGCGCGCGCGCACGCCGAGCATATGGAACAGTGGGCCCGCGAGCAGGAGGCGCAGTGCCGCGATGCGCAGCGCCAAGTCGCCGAGCTGGAACAGGCACTGGAGTACGCGACGCAGCCGGCCGAACGCCCCGACGATGCCGAGGCACCAGAGACGCAGCTGGCAGCCCTGAGGGCAGAGCGCGATCGGCTGCAGGCACAAATGGCACAGCAGCTCGCCGAGCGGCAAGCGCTGGAGGAGCGCGCCGCAGACGCCGAAACGCACCGTGACCAGCTGGCGGAGCGCGCGCGCCAGCTGGAAGCCGTGGCCGCTGACGGTGTCGCCGAGAGCACCCAGCGGCTGGAACGCCTGGCGCAGCGCCACGCTGCCGATCAGCAGGCCTGGCAGCGAGCGCACGACGACGATGTCCGCCGTATCGAGCACTTGCAACAGCAACTGAATCGCGCCGAGCAGGCGTTGGCAGCAGCGCAAGACGAATTGGCAGAGGCGCACACTGCCCGCCGGCAAGCCGAAGCGCAGCGGCAGCAGGCAGAGGCCGCGACGGCCGCCCGGTCGACGCCCGGTCCCGAGGTGGCGCGCGCCAAACAGGAGGCGTTGGCGGCCAAAGCCGAATGCGCTCGCCTCGAGTCACAGTTGTGTGAGCGCGAGCGCCAAGTGGAGGCGTTGCGGCAACAGCTGCAGTCGGCCGGCCGGCAGCAGGCGAGCACCGAGGCTCACATCGCCGAGTCGCGTGCCGCCGACGCCCGCCAAGCGACCGCCTTGCGCCAGCAGCTGCAACAGGCGGAGGCGGAACGGCAGCGCGCGCAGCAGCGATGTGAACTGCTGGAGCAGACGGTGGCGGCGCGCGACGAGCAAGTGAGCACCTTGCGACAGCGCCTAGCGGACATGGCGTCGCGCGATGCGCAGCAGCTGGGAGAGCTGCGCCAACTGCAACAACAATGGATGGAGATGAAGGCGGCCGTGGAGGCCGAGAAGACTATCCAAGCGCCACCGCCGCCGTCGTCATCCCCGTCGGAGGCGGCGCGGCTGCGCGAAGAGATCGAGTCGTTGCGGCGGAGCGTCGCGTTTTGGCGTGACGAAGCGCGGGTGCTGAAAGAGGAGGCCGCCGCGCTGCGCGCCCGGCCGTGGACACCTGAAAAGGCGGCGGTCGGTCAAGCGGATGCGACCAAAGAGGACCAGACGGCCGTAACGCCATCGCCGCCCGCCACGAGTGGCCCCGCCGGCGACACCGGCGAACTGCAGGCCGCTGAACGACATCTCGACGGCATGCTGGTGACCGTCGAGCGCCTCAAGCGGCTGCGTGAGAAAGAGCGTCAGCTGCGCAAGGAAGCCGAGCGTCTGGAGGAAATGCGCGAGCCCGGCACCGCGACCTCGGCAGCGCTGCGACGCCCACTCAAACCGACACAGCCGCGACGCACGGTGCGTTACTGGGATGCGCCCGCCACCGACGACGACGACGTCGACGACGACGCAAAAGACGAGGCAGCACAGCAGGAGGACACGGCGGCAGTGGGCGGCAGGGAAAACGACCTGGATATCAGTCGGGAGGTGATTCGGCTCATGCGCACCCATCGGCATCCGCGACGGGTGCAGGCGGAACCGCCTCGTGGCCACGCACCTTCTACCACCACCACCACCACCACCACGCGGGCGCCGCCGCTCATCGCCGACTCGCGCGCCGCCCGCCGCACCGCTGCCCGCTCGCCGGCGCCTCCCAGCCAGACCTGGCAAGAGGCCATCCTGCGGCAAGTGGAGGAGACGCAGCGCGTGATCGCCGCCACCCAGAAGCGCCTAGAGAAGGAGCGCGTCGAGTTCCTCCGACGCGCCCAACGCGCCGAGCCCGCCTTGCGCTCCGCCCTCTCCCGTCATCATCCGGACGTGTCTGCACGCCCGTCGCACCGATAAATGCATCGAGACGGTGTGCCTGACAAGCCCGCAAGTTTCACCCACTCCGATCGGCGCGCTCCCGACACCCCCGCTCGCATTCCCTCCGCGCCAGTGCCTCTCCCGCCTGCGTACCCTGACGCCAACCCTCCTGAAACCCTCTCCGCCACGCAGCTACGTATTCCCGGGCGTACGTCGCGTCCAGCTCGGTGTGGTACGCACACGACTCGATGCGCTCCAAGTGCACTGCGTGCTCCCGCTCATCCCACTGGGCGTCATTCCGTACATTTGCATCCTTCTCGATGTTGTCAACGTCATCTCCCAGTCCATCTGCACCTCCCATCCGTCCTGTGTCCTCTCATCCCGCGTGTGTACCCGCCGATGGTCGTCGCCGGCGACCGTTCCGCCTTTGTCGCGCGTCGACCCGATCGATGTCGTCGTGTCGCGCGCGAAATCTCCCGCGCGCGCGCGCACCGATTTGCGCGGCCAACGCCTCTCCGCCGTGGGAGCCCCTCTTCGACGATGCGCCTCCACGGGGAATCACGCAGCCCCTCCTCAGGACAGTGAATAGGCACTGCTTTGAGTGTTCATCTCTCTCATGACCTCCGTGGCCGCTTCAGCGATGACCCAATCGGATCCCTCCGCGCAGCGGGCGCCGACGGACACGGTTAGCGCGGCGCACATCATCGGCAACGTCACCCTGGACGATCCGTCGGCCGGGTACGGTGCGCTCCGTCTGCAGCCGACGGGACTGTCGTGGGCAGCGCGCGAGGGCACCTACTCGGTGGAGGTAGCACGCGTTGATTTGGAGGCGTTGTGGTGGTTGCGCGGCGCTCGCGGCTACCAGCTGCGGTGTCGACGTCGCGATGGCACCGAGGCGCGCTTCGAGGCGCTGCGCACGGCCGATCGCGACGCCATCGACCGGTATGCGCGAAAAGTACTGGGGCTGTCATCGGGCGTGCAGAACGCGGAGCAGGCGTCGCGCGGATGGAATTTTGGACAGGTGCGGGTGCACGCCGAGGACGACACGGTTCAGTTGGAGACCGGTGGTGAGCGGGCACTGGCGGTGCCACTGTCGGACGTGGCGCAGGCGCTGCGCACTGGCCGCAATGAGGTTTCGCTGGAGTTCCACCTGGATGACACTGCCGGGCGCGCCGACGAGAACCTCGTGGAGATGCGCTTCCAGTTGCCGTCCGAGGAGGACGCCGAGGCGCTACAAAAGGCGGTGGCCGCGCGCGCGGATACCACCTCGTTCGCCGGCGAGTCGATCGCCTTCTTCGAGGAGCTGCCGCTGATTGTGCCGCGCGGCCGTTACGACTTTGAGCTGTTTCCGCATTACCTGTCGCTGCACGGCAAGTCGTTCGATTACAAGATCCTCTACAAGACGGTGCGGCGCATGTTTCTGCTGCCCAAACCGGACGAGCTGCACATCGCCTTTGTGATATCGCTGGACCCGCCCATCCGGCAAGGCAACACCACCTACCCGCATTTGGTGCTGCAATTGAAGCGAGACGAGGAGGAGGTGGAGGTGGAGTTGAACATGAGCGAGGAGGAGCTGCGCCGGCGTTTCGGGGACAAGCTGGAGCAGCGGATGCGCGGCGAGCTGTGGCAGGTGGTGACCAAGGTGTTGCGAGCGTTTGTGGACAAGCCGCTGCACGCCCCGAAGGGTTTCGTCACCTCGCAAGGCGTGCACGCGCTGCGCACAGCGCTGGGCGCCTCGGACGGCTACCTGTATCCGCTGGAGAATTGTTTCTTCTTTGTGAACAAGCCACCCACGTATGTGCGGTACGACGACGTGGACTTTGTGGAGTTCAAGCGTCTGGAACTGGACAGGCGCTTTGATATGAACGTGGTGCTGCTGAACGGCGTCACGCTGTCGTTCACCAACCTGGAGAAGAACGAGTTTCAGCGACTGCACGAATTCCTGGACTCGAAAAAGGTGCGCATGGTGGGAGCGCCACGCGGCATGCTCCGCAATGCGGCGGTTGGTGGCGCTGGTGGAGAGCGCGGGCCGATGCGGGCGGCAGCGCAGCGCGCCGAGATGGCCATCGCCGAAGAAGAGGCGGCCGTCGGGGACTTGGACGGCGATGAGGATGAAGATGAGAGCGATGAGGAGGAGGACGAAGACTTTGCCGCTGCCGCCGCCGACGCCGACGCCGCGGCAGAGGAATCTTCCAGTGAGGAAGAGGAGGTAGGAGAGGAGCGACCGTCCAAGAAGCGCCGATCCGATGTAGAAGAGGACGGGGAGAGCGACGATTCGGACTTGGAAGCTGAGTTGGTGGACGAAGACGAGGAGGAATAAGGGCAACGGGTAAATGCGGCACTGCGCGAATGCGTCACCGAGTCGTGTATCCGTGTGCTCTGGTCATGCGCCACGTTGCAGCGCGTGCCCGGCGCGTGCGCGTTGCGAATCCGCCGCGCCATGGGACGCGAGACGCTTCTCCCCGAGCGAGGGCGACAGCGGATCACGGTGTTCCGTAGGGTTCTCTGCGCGGCTGGATTCACCTCTGAGCAGGCACCAAGTGGGTGCGGGGTTGCGGCGGAGTGTACTGCAGGATTCCTGGCCCGTTTCCAGTCCGTATCGAACGAAATGGAGGAGATGGACGAGCGTTTCACGCGAACGACCGCCGTCTCGGCGTTTGTGCCGTCGACGCTGCTGCCGTGGGCGCTGCCTCACTCCACCCCCAGAGTGGATCGGTGCACTGGTGCGTGGCGCTCCCGCCGATCAATGAAAAGATCCCTCTCCAGACCCCTCGTTGCGGTCACCGAGGTCACGCCGCGATGCCGCACCGACGCGCCGATGGAGCCGTCTGCTGGCCGGGAGGGATTCCGCGGCCGCACCGGATTGCTGCTAGTCAATATCGGCACGCCGAGCTCGACTTCAGTGCCGGACGTGCGCGAGTACTTGCGGCAATTCCTCGGTGACGACCGGGTGGTGGATCTGCAGCCGCGCTGGGTGAAACGCGTGCTGCTGCGGGTGTTGTTGGCGACGCGACCGGCCAAATCGGCCGAGGCGTATGCCAACATCTGGGACGCCGAGCGCGGCTCCCCGCTGCTGTTTTACAGCGAGGACCTGGCCGCCAAGCTGCAAACACGCCTGGGTGCCCGCTACCAGGTCGCCGTCGGCATGCAGTTTGGCGAGCCGAACCTGCGCACCGCCATGCAGCACTTTCGCCGCCAGGGAGTGGATCGGGTGGTGCTTGCACCCATGTTTCCGCAATACGCCAGTAGCACCACCGGCAGTGCGGTGGAGATGGTCTACCGAGCGGCGGCCGAATGCTACGTCACCCCCTACGTGCACACCGTACCCGCGTTTTACGACCATCCGGCATATATCGAGACGTACGCGCGCCAGATCGAGCGGCATATCGGTGCGCGCGGCGCCCGCACCGTCGAGCACCTGCTGATCAGTTTTCACGGCGTGCCGGAATCGCACTGTGAGCGCACCGACGACACCGGTCTGATGTGCATGCGCCGCGAGGACTGTTGCGCGCAGCTGAGGCACGCCAATCGCAACTGCTACCGCGCGCAGTGTTTCGTGACCGCGCGGCTGTTGGCGCAGCAGCTGCAACTGGATCCCGCCGAGTACACCGTGTCGTTTCAAAGCCGTCTGACGGCGGCCGGTCCGGAGTGGATCAAACCGTACACGGACGTCATTATCGAGGCGCTGGCGCGCGAGCGGGGTATACGGCGGTTGGCGGTGGTGGTGCCGTCGTTTGTGGCCGACTGCCTGGAGACGTTGGAGGAGATCGGTATCGAGGGGCGGAATTCGTTTCTGGAGGCCGGTGGCGAGACGTACACGCTGGTGCCGTGCGTCAACGCGTCGGACGAGTGGGCCGAGGCGTTTGTGCGCATTCTCCGCGACGCCTGCTGGATGGAGCCCTAGGAATATGCATTGAGGTTCAGGAGACGCTTTCCTTGGTACGCGGCGGCGCCAGACAGGGCAAGCAGCGACGCCACAACGACACCGTCGGCGATGGGGTAGCGCTCCCATCGGCCGTCGCTGCGGACAACTGTCCGTTGCCCACCGGCGCACTCGCCCTCTCCCCGGCATCCGTTGCAGCAGCTGCTGTTGTTTCCAGCGCTCGCTCCAGCTCCGGATCCACCGGCAGGCGGTCCAGTGCGGCCGCCTCCGCCGGATCGTCCAGGGCCACCAACGCCCGTATAAAATCTTGCGGCGTAATCCAGTCGCTGCCGCCCACCACCACCTCCACCTGCGGGTGATGCGCCGCCGCCTGGATCGCCGCCCGCATCTCCGAGTAGGTCACACCGCCGGCCACAAACACCACCAGGCGGGGCGTGGGCGCGGCGCTCGTCCGCGTACCGCCTGGAGGCGTCGTCGCCGCGCCGCTGACAGTACCCCGATGCGCGCGTTCCCCCCGCGATGTTGAACGCGTGTGCAGCGCCGACGCGTGCTTGCCGCCGCCACTACCGCTACTTTCGGCGGCGTCCCCGCCGCGGTACCGCGATATCGCGCGACTCAACTTGCCGGTCCACGAGCGCGACTTTTGGTGCTGCGGCCTCGGCACTTCCATCTCTGTGGTGGAACCCCGCTCTTCCGCCTCTTCCTCTTTCACATCCCCCGATTCGCCGGATGCCGATTCGTCACCATCCTCCACCTCCACCTCCTCCACGTCACCACTACGTTGGGTAGCCGACGCCATGGCCGCCGAGTAACCCTCCACCCGCGGCCATTCCCGCAACCCCAACCGTCCGCGGATAAACGCCTCCACCATCCGCTGCAGCGCGGGCACGTACCGACTCAGATCGTAAGGCACTTCGCCGCCCGCCTGTCGCAGTCTCTTCCGCAGCCGCTTCTCCTGGCGCCGCCGCATTTGCTTGCGCCACCAACTGACCCGCTGTTCGGGCGCCTTGGGCGCGCGCATGGCCATCAACGCCCGGGCACCGCGCAGCGCATGCATCGCGCGACGCCGATTCACCGCCGCGCGCTGCAGCATCATCTGCTCGTCGAGCAACTCCGCCGCCTCGCAACTGCCGACGTGCTTGGCGAACACCGCCAGCAACAGCAGCCGCAAGCGCTCTTCCTCGGTGCAGCGCGCGGTCGTCGTCGGTGCGGATTCGGTGTTGGGCGTTTGCGTTCGCGCCGAATCCGCCGGGCGCGAACCGGTGACACTGCCGGGCCGCAGCAGCAACACCGCCGACAGCGCCTCCATCAGCGCCTCGCGTTTCACTCGATGGCCGCGCGCATCCCGCCCGCACGCCAGATCCTGTTCCACGGCGGCCACCCGATCCAGCGCACGATCGCGAAACACCCGCATGCACTGACTGGCCACGCTGGTGTGCAACGAGTAACGGGTGAGCTGCTCGCGGTACTGCGGCAGCGCCCGAATGGCCGCTCCCAGATCCTTCAAGTCCACCGGCGCGCTGCCCACGCCGGCCCGCCGCGCCTGCAGCTGCGCCGCCGGGCTCGCCGCCAGAAACTCCTGAAACGCCTGCGTCAGCGTGGGGATGGCTTCGGCCATGTGCAGAAACCGGATGCGCCGAAACACCGCATCGTTGTCCACGTCGTCCAGCAACAGCTCCTCGGTGCGCTGTCGCCCGCCGCTGTCCACGAAGGCGTGTTGCACGCGCACGCCGCCCGCTTTGCTGCGATCCAGCCCGGACGCCACATCCATCACCATCGCCTGATAGGTGAACTCGTGCAGCAGCGGCGCCAGCGGGTCAAACGCGCGATCCACAATCAGCAGTGTGGTGGCCGGCGGCGCCGCCGCAGAGGCCGCGTCGGTCGTCGTCCCCAACGGCAAGTTGCGGGTTACCGGGTCCCGATCCAGTCGTTTGCACAGCTGGAACGCCATCCACTGCGCCAGCGGCGAGTCGGCCACATATCGCACATCCGGCTTCACGCCCAGCGTGCTGCACACCGTCAGCAGTTGGCGCACCTGCGGCTCCACGGCCTCGATCATGCGCGCCCGCTCCGGATGGTAGAGACGGTGCAGCGCGCCGTATCGCCGATCCAAACTGAACGCCTGCTCGTCCGATGCCAAAAAGTCCAGGTTCAGTTCGGCAAAGGCGTGAATACGGCCGCGCAGCGCCTGTGCCTTGGCGGCCCGCTCTCGTCGCTCGCGCTGTTCCCGCTTGCTGGTGCCGGGCGGACGGGCATCGGTGGGGCTCTGGGTGAACCGCTCCATCACCTTGTTGGGCACTGGCGTCAGGAAATAAATATGAAAGCCGGCGTAAGCGGTCGGATCTTCGTCGAGTAGGATACGCACCGACTGTTCGCACGGCTGGAGAATAAATATGGCGTGCATACGGGGAAAGCGCTCGCGAGGCAGTTCGTGCCGCTCCACCAGCGCCACCCCCTCGTTGAGCAGATCGGACATGTGCATGACCGCCGAGACGACGCGCATGGCGTATTGGTCAAGCACCAGCACCAGCCAGCCGTGCTCGGCGGATGGCGTTCGAGCGGAGGCGTCCGCTGCAGTTGGCGGCAGCGGCAGGCCCCGGACGGAGGCCAGCGTCTCCCGAATGACGCGCTCCAAGATGCGTTGCCGAACCACCGAGCGCACACCGGGTCGCTCCATGGGAGTCCGGCGGGAGCGCGACGCATGTGGCGATACCATCGAAGCGTACGTGGGTGCCCTGTGTGTGGCGGAGGGCGTGAACGTCGGTGGCGCCGGCGGGCTGGCACGAACCGAAGTGCCCGAGTGCGGACGCGACTCCGTTTTCGCCACTCGCCCCTCAGGCACAGAGGTGGACGGAGTGACTTCCCCCGTGGAAACATCGTCGTCGCTGGCCTCCTCGGAGCTGAACGACTCGTCGGACTCGAAGTTCGCCGGCAGCGCGCGCTCCTGATGGGCGGCGCGAACCTGGCTCAGACGGCCGAGGACGGTGCGGGCCTGCCGCGAGTCCGTCACTGTGGCGGAACCGCCGTCCGGGGATCGGCCGTCGCGTTGCGACAAAGCACGCCGCCAGACGCTCTCTTCGTTGCTCCGCCTGAGGCTGCTCATGGCGAGAAAAATCTAGGCGACGCCAGTGGCAGAAACGGGCCCAGAGGCCGCACTGCCGCCTCGGTCACCCGTGACGGATGGCGCGGACTGCCTCTGGCGAGATGACGCCGAAACTTTCACCAGCGACTCGTTCAGCCTTGCGAGGTCTGGCAAACCGCGGGCCACTGCTCAACGTCGCGACATCCCCGCGTGACGAAACGAGGGGCTCGTGACACCGTGAAAGTCACGCCGTTGGCCACGGGAGTAAGGGCACCCTCGTTCCCGTCACGACGCCTCCGTGAACGGCACAGGGCGAACGCCCAGATACACTCCGTCCGCCCTAGAATCTACTCCAGTGCACCCCATCGTCCTTTACCGATCTACTTGCACTTGATGCGAGCACGATAACCAACCCCGACTCATCGGCAGCGACAACACATCGTTCCTAGCGTCGCATCGCCCACTTTTCGAGTGACGCTCTGCGAGTCCCGCCCATCACACGCTCCACCACACCTCATCTCCTCTTTCACCTCAAGTTTGGGTGGCCTTCTTGGCCTCCTCCGGGGACTCGCCCTCGGCGCCCTTGGCCGCCGCCATCGTGCTCAGAAACGCGTTGTAGCCTACCTGCACCGTGTTGATGTAGAGAATGCGCTGCGAAGAGGGCACGAACCGAAAATTAATCAAGTGCGCCAGCGGCCACACCGTCCAGTTCACCTTGAGCGTCGGCCACAGCTTCTCACGGACCACATCCGGTGCCCGCTCCGGGTGACCCTCCGCCGCCTCCATATACGAGAAGAACATCGAGGTGAACACCGGCGCCCACAGCAACTGATCGATGGCCATCTTGCCCACCACCGCTGTGGTGCTCTTGCTCGCGTGGGGCATCACCGTGCGGTCCAGCATGTTGTACCAATAGTGCCCGATGGGCCCGTGCAGCAGCAGTCCGAACGAGGCCATGCGCGCCGTGCGCGCCGCGTCCCACGGCTTGCCGTCCAGCAGCGCCGGCATCTGCGCCACCAGGTCACCGACGGTGAACCCGAAAAACGAGGTCAACGTCTTGACCTGCAGCGGCTTTTCCGCCAGCCGCTGATTATAGCGCGCCCAGAACGCCGTCAACATGGAGGTGAGAAGATGTGGGAAAGAGAAAAGAGAAAACAGTGCCTGTTTGCGCCTGACGTAGTGGATGCGTGCGCTCCGAAATCAAGCACACGGCTAGCAAGGTGGCCTGTCCCGGAAACGCTGGCGTCTTCCCCGGTCTGCCCGGGCGCTCCGTTGCAACGAGCTTGATTGTCGCGGGTGAGACACGCCGGAGGGCGATGAAGGGCCAGACCGGCCGATCAGCCTCCTCCTTATCCGCTCACTGGAATCCCCTTCAGCAACAAAAAGTAGGTCGCACTTGCCAAGGCTTTCTCAAGTCGTGCCCGCGTCCCCAACTGGTTGGCGACGTCGTCGGAGGACGCGAAGTCAGTTGTTCGAACCGGCCGTCGCCGAACGATACCGCCGCAATCCATTTCTCGGGCGCGGTTTGCCGCTCAGAGCAGTGTGGAACGCGGCCGAAAGCGAGAGCGCAGACATCAGACGGTCGTCACCAAGACTGTGTTTGAGGATCGCGTGGTGCTGAGCGGGTTTCCCACTGGCTTCCTTCGAGACGCGCTAGGCCATCTCCTCTCGCCAGTGTCGTCTCGTGTCCGGACCGGAGTTTGAATCGAGCGGCGGTGGCGCTCGATTCTCGGCCCGTCACCGTCCCCCTCGCAGAAGACTCGAGCACTTTTCTCGGCATCCATGGTGCAGTTCGAAATCGAGTACGTGGTGCAGCTGCCGCGGCAGGCCATGTGGGATTTGCGGGAGGATCCGGCTTTCCTGCGCTGGCAGTACGAGCACTCGGTGGACATGAGCAATCTGGAAATCATGCGCAGGTATGTGGACGAGGACGATCCCGACTGGTGCCACGTGCAGTGGAAGATTTCGCCTAGCGTACCACTGCCGCAAGTGGTGCTGTCGTATATCGGCGATGGACAGGGCCTCTGGATCGAGGATATGCATTCGTACCGCCTGTCGGAGCCGTATGTGATCCACTTCAGGAGCCATCCGAACATGTTCCAGGAGTATACGGAGACGCGAGGCGTATGTCATTTTGTGGAGGAAGACGTGGTAGATGAGGAGGAGGAGGAGGCAGAAGAGGAGCGAGACGAAGACTTGGAAGATGAGGAGGAAGAGGACGAGGAGGAGCAGGCGGCCCGGGAGATCCTGCGCTACGTCAAGTCGCTCAACGTCCAGGGCAAGCAGACCCGCGTGGTCATCGAAGGCGAGGTCGATGTGTACGTGCCGGTGCTGGGCGGGCTGGTGGAGAGTTTTGTGGTGAGCAACTTGCGCGGCTTTTATACACGATTTCCCAGCCTAGTGCACGGCTACATTGCGTACCGAGAACAGCAAAAAGCGGGAGCGCCACTGCCGATGCCGCTGGCAAACGGCGCTGCGGCAGCCGGTGGGCTCCACGGGGAGCACAGCGCGGACGAAGCCGAGGCCGCCGCCGCCGAAGCGCCCGCCGGTGCCTAAAGCATCGTCGGGAGCGGTGGCCATTCGGCGCTCCAGGGCGGTTGTCCGTTCACTCCAAGCCGACAGCGCGACAACGTATCGTATTCCTCAAGCGCCTGCAACCATATCGTGGGTGGGAAGTGCCGATGCACGTGCTGCAACAGCAGGATCGCGTCGCTGACGTGGTCCGTGGCCAGCAGCGACTCGCGCATGTGCACCAACACCGCCACCGAATAGTCTACCACGGCCGGCAACAGCTGCACTGCCGCATCTGCGTACCCGCATTCGTCCGCGCGGCCGAGCAACAGCGCGTCCCATACCGGGAGAATGCGCCACAGTGCCACGTCTTGTACGAACAATGTGCGCATCCAGCGGATGAGATAGTGCTCGGCGTGCACGCCGACGCGCTCAAACAGATGCAGGTAAAGTGGTCGGTCGGTCGCTTGCAGCAACGCGCGATGTTGTCGTATCCACGGCGGTTCGCCTCGTCGACGCTGCCCGTCGATGCGATCCGATCGCCAAATCGGTGCGGTGCAAGCGATGAGGCGCTCGAAAGTGGCAAACGCATTCGCCTCGACGACTTTCATCTCCTCTGAATTCAGACGCGCCAACCGATGTGCTAACTGCTCTTCGGGTGTTGCCGCGGCGTCGTCCGTGTCGTCCTCGATGGGCCCGGCAAGCGCCGCCAATAATGGCAGCAGCACCTCCTGCATGCCCTGGCAGTAGTCATGGTGCACGGCTACGTGACCCAATAACAGTCGGTGTACCGCGGCGCGCAGCGCGCCATAGGCATCGGCGCCGGACGGCTGTGCGGGAAACATCCGCTGCACGTCCAGATCGATCTGGCCGGCCATGACGTCGTGTGCGCGATAATGCGGGTCGGTGAGCGGGTCACCATCCACGCGTATGCGTCGCCCGGTGGCATCCAGTCGTTGCAGACACTGCTGGCGATACCGCTTTCGCACCCCTTGCAACTGATCCGACCACGTCGAAGAGATCGGCGCCAGCACTTGCAACGACAACAGCCACGCCAAACCGCGCAGCGTGCCCGGACCGGCAAATCCGGTGCTCCACCGCTGCCAGTGACTTGACAATAGCGTGTCCTCGATCCGGCCCTGTTGCACAGCCCGCAAGCTGTACCTATACAATACGCTGTTCAACGCGACGAACCGAGTGCCACTCTTCGCCGCCTCTGCTGACTTTGTAGCCTCCGTTTCATCTCCTACCAAGTGCCGCAGTATCTCCTCTACCGCATGATCGATCGCGTCCCCTTCCCCCTCGACCGTGTCCCGCATCAGACAGTCACCTGATGCGCCTCGGACGCGACTTGCCGTCTGTGCGCAGCAAACCGTCACGCGGTGCACACGGTACAGTCACCGGCCTGCGCGTCCACGAGAAGAGGTCACGCGCTTCTCGCCCGTCGCGTCGGTGGAGGTGAACTCGAGCTCTATTGGGACGTGGAAAGAGCACTTGGGGAGGTGTGGATGATGCATATTGGTGTGCGATAGTTCGACGCTACGCTGGAGTGTATGTGAGGTGTTTCCGTCGCTTTGAACTTTCCCCAGCAACGATGCGCATCGGGCCACTTGCTCGATCGTGGGCCACACGCACGGCGACACGCACGGCGACACGCACCTCCAACACCAGGCGAACTGCACCTGCTCCTTCGACTCTAGCCCGTCGCGCCCATTCCGACATTGCTGCGGCAGTGGCGGAGCTGGATTCTTGGAAGACCTCCATCGCGCAGTTGATTCAAGGTCGGCCGGTGAGCGCGTTCACCATCGAGCCGGAGCAGACGGTGTTTGCGGCCGTGCAGAAAATGGTCGCGCACAATACCGGCTCGTTGGCAGTGGTGCGAGTCGCGCCTACCGAGGACGCGCTGCAGGTGCTGGGCATTATCACCGAACGCGATTATCTGCGCAAGATCATCACCCAGTCGCGGGCGTCCAAGACCACCCGGGTGCGCGACATCATGAGCGAGCAGGTGGTGTGCGTCACACCGCAGCACTCGGTGGGCGACGCGCTGCTGCTGATGGTGGAGAACGATTTCCGCCACGTGCCGGTGGTGGCGGCCGCCACCGAATCGAGTGGCTCGGGGGTGATGAACACGCCGAGCGTCGGTTGCGGCGCGCTGCTGGCGATGGTGTCGATGCGCGACCTGATGCGCCGGGTGGCCGCCGACCATCAACGACAAATCGACTATTTAACAACACAACTGCGGCGGTTAGCGGAGGTTGTGGTCGACGACGCCTCGCAATAGTTGGCGCGTCCCCTGCCGTGCGCTGCGGGGAACGCCAGAGGGCGCCTTGGGAACGACGCACGTCGAGCACGCCAGAGTGGCTCACACGCTTTCCGGTCAACTCGGATGCAGGGCTGCGCTGGCGTTACGCGCATCCGCTCGTCGCGAAGCCGGGTGATGGTCAATGTTGACCGGCGTCGAGTTGCGCGGCGGTCGCGGCATCGCGTCGTGCGGGGTGCTCTCCCGGGTGCTGTTCTCCGGGGTGGCACTATCGGCAGCAGACTGGGCGAGCATGCCATAGCGCGAATTCGCCGGCGGAGACATGCCCAACATCAGGAACTCACTAGGCGAAAAGTCCATGTTCCACGCCGGGTCGAACACACCGCCCGCAGGTTCCACGACGGTGGTCGGGCCGGCGCCGACCGCGTGGCCGCTGGCGCTCGGTCCCGGCGGCGGCAGCGACCCCGACGCCGGATGTCGTCGGGCAGTGCGCGACAGCGAGGTCGGCGATGGCGTTGGCCATCGCAGCGGCGGCAGTTTGGCGCTGACTGCAGCCGCCGCCGCCGTCGCCTCCCCGAGTGCACCTGCCTCCACCTCATCCGCGGCCGACGACGACGACATGGCCTGGCTTTCCCCGGCCGGTGCCCGCATATGCCGCGACAACACCGACGGCGGCGGCGGCGGCGGCGGCAACAACGCCCCGTCATCCGCCCCGCGCGACCCCATCACCTCGTCGCGCTGCGCCGGTTCCCGCGCCGGCTCCCGCGCCGGTTGTGCAGCGCCCGTCGACCCGATAAAGTACGCGCCCGTGCCCGACATGGACAGCGAGAGACCGCGCCACTCGTCCGGCGTGCGTCCGGTCATCATGGCCACCTCTCGCGGGCTGGAACTGAGTCGACCGGTATGCGCCCCGCTGCCGCCGTGCACGGTGGACAGCGGGTGCAGCCAACCGGGCGGCACACCCGTGGAGTGTCCGCCGTCGCCCGTCCACGCCATCGTCTGGTCACACGACATGCCGCCGTGTGGTGATGCCTCCGTCGGATGCATCGACATGATGCCGCGAATATGCGCCGACGTCTGTCCGGCCGACGTGCCCGCGAGGGCCATGGCGTAGTGGTAGTGTCCCAGCGAGCCCACGTGCGATCCGTCGGTGGGCGGCGAGCCGTACGGATTAAAGTACAAGTGCGCGGTGGCCGGCGATAACGGATGCAAATCAGCAGCGCTGCTGCCAGCGTTGGTGCCGTTGGCGCCCACGGTTGTCGGCCCAGAGGCGGCTGCGCCCTCCAGATTGCCCGAGGCGCCTTCCGGTGGCGCACCGCTGTAATACAGCGAGATCTGCCGGTTGCCGTTTTGAAACGCCGCACCGGCCGCAGCCGCGTTGAACACATGCGGTCGCGCGCTGGCATACACGCCCGCCCCGAAAGTGCCAGTCTCGGAGGGCATCACCGGCATCGGCCGACTGGCGGCGAGGCGGTGCGACGATGCACCGCCAACCGGCGCGGCGGCTCGGTACGCCTCGCGGACGGCCGCACCACGGCGACCCCGTCGCGCCTCCGCAGCGGCAATGCTCAGACCGTGCGGCACATCTGGTGCTGCGTGGGAGGCGGCAGCCCGCGCGCTGCCATTCACCGGCTCCAGACGGTCCTGGCCGCAGTACACTTCGCAGTCTGAATGCCGCGCCAGATACTTGTCCAGATTCTTGCGCAGTGGCGCAGCGTTGCCGGTCACTTTGCGCTGCTCCCCACGGTGCCAGATGGGCACGTGCTCGTTGTCGGTGGCGGCGAGGCGCTGCTCCGGATCCAGCCGCTCGTCCTGCCCGTCGAACACTTCACACTCCGGGTGCCGCGTCAGATACCTTTTCAGGTTCCGTCGCAGCGGCGCTGCGTTGCCGGCAATCTTGCGCAACTCCGCCGTATTCCACACGGTGATGTGCGTGTTGGCCTCTGCAGGCGTCAGCAGCGAAACGTCTTCCTGCAGCAGCTGCTCGGCAGTCAGGCCCGGCACGGTGACGCTGCACACCGGCTCTGCCTCCAGCCCGCTAGTGGCCGTGTCCAGCGTGGCACTGGTGGCAAAGGTGTCGGCCAGCTCGGACGAAGCGCCCTCCGACACCTCGGTGCCCGGTGTGGTAGCGGGTGGAGTCGCAACCGCCTCGGGCGCCTCGGTGGTCACCGTGTTGTCAGCCTCCATGAGGATTCAAACGAGCGGTACCGCCGCGCGGTGAAGCACCCGCCGCGAGTGTCAATGTGGCCTGCCTGTGGCAGATACAGTACGGTGCAAGACACGTTGGGCGCGACGACCAGAGTGCCTCACGTGTTGCAGTGACAGGGTGTCAGCGCGTGCGGAGCGTGAGCGATGTCCGCTCGCTGGGCAGGGCTTCCAGGGCGAAACCGCTGTTCTCGGGGAACTATGACAATCTATTACTTTATGAGACAGGTTGCGAGGTTGCCGGGGCATAGCGAGAGTCACCTCACATTTGCGGCTCTAGCACCGCCTCAGCCTCCTCGCCAGCTTCACATATCCGCGAGGCGCACCCCGTGCTGCTGCTGCTGCTGCTGCTGCTGCTGCACGACCACGTTGCCGGGCCACACCAGCTGGCCCGCCTCGTTCCACACCTCCCGGTAGTACGGTCTCCGCACGTCCAGCGCTCGCCGCAGCGCAGCTCCATCGCCTGGATGCGCGCACTGCTGTACATCCCACCAGCTGGCGTAATGGTGCGCCAGGCCTTTGGCGTCTTGCACGACAAAGTCGCCTTCACGCCACAGCTGCGCCGGGTGGCAGCGCTGCAGGTTGCCGGCGTGCCCCATCGAAGCGTAAAAGTTGAAACCCCGCGGGTGCTGCTCCCGCACACCCACTTTCCCGTCCGTGTAGGGTGTCCAAAAGGCCACCTTGTGCAGGCGCCGCCGCCCATACGGATGTCCGAGTCGGGTCATTTCGCGGCGCCAGCACAGCTCGGCCCGTCGCAGGCACCGCTTGCACCGACAAGTGTCCCAAGTGAAACACTGGGCGTCCGGCGTGTCGCGATGCAACACCTCGGGGCGACACGCACCGCCGTATCGGGGCATCGCCGCGCCGTCGGTGCGTCGTGCCTCGGCCTCGTTGTCGGCACTGGCCAAGTGCAGCAACACCTCCCACAGCGCGCTCTGATCGGCCAGCGTCTGCGGTTGGCGTACCTGGCGCTGCCACTGCTGCAGAAACCACAGCGACCAGTTGGTGTTGCGCACGAAAAGCGCCCCCGAGTTGATGTAGAACCCGCCGTCGTGTAGGATGATGTCGGCGTCGGCGGGCACGTGTCGCGTAAACTCCTCCAGGCGGATGCTGGTGTTGAGGATCATGGCGTCGGCATCGATGTAAAAGAACCACGCCGGCGGCACGGCTCGCTGTCGGCTCGCCATCAGGTGCTTGGGCAGAAACCACAGCCGGTTCCAGTACCCGCTTTGGTGATGCACCCGTGACCAGTCCACCACATCCATAATGAACTCGTAGCCGTGCCGCTCCGCATAACACTGCTTGTTGGATATCTGGCGGGCGAACTGCTCCACAAAGTCACCGGTGGCGCCGGTGACCATGGCGATGGTGGTCGCCGCGCGTGCGTCAACGGTGGATGAGGCGGGTCGCGGCTGTTCGACCGAGGGTCGTGTTCGCGCCCGTAGCACCAGCACCGTCAGCGAGGAGAGTATGAGAAGGAGGATGAAGGCAGGACGGCCGCGCCCGCCGACTCGGACATTCTTGCGAACAAAAACCGGCAGCATGCTCTACCCAGGTGGAACGCGAGGCCCACATATCGTCATCATACAAACCGGGCTGTCTTGCCGATGGCATTCCACCCGGCTGATAGACGGACGTCAGCCGGTGACCCTGTTGACCGTGCCGGAGATTGTCGGAGAGACTGCGACTCCGGCGCTGCGTTGGCTTGGCATACGTGCTCGGAGTGCAACGACGGGATCAGTACGCCACCGACATGTTCATCGCCCCTGGCAGCTACCGCGCAGGAAATGGCTCTGGGCGAGCGCCCCCGGCACCCACTGGTCGCGCCCAGGGTGCCGCACACCCGCCGCCGCTCCGCTACCCTCTCGACACCGGCACCTTTCGGCGACGGCACCTCGTCGCCTGCACCGACGCTCCGCAGCAAGCGGTGCAGGTGCTGGGCGCGGCAGTGAGCGGGGATAAGCGGGCGTTTGTGGCGGTGGGCACCGACACCGAGGCGGTGTTCGTGCCGGTGCGGCTGGCTTCGGGGTACGAGCGCGCCCTCTACCGCTGTCTGGAGGCGGAGACGGCCGACTCTCCCAGGGCGAGCGTGACGGCCACGCTGGCCATCGCCACCTGTCTCACTACCGAGCGCACTCTGGTGGACACGCTGCCGTTTGCGGACGCGTTCGAGCGCCAGCGACTGGTGAGCGTGGCGTTGGCGCAGCCGACCGCTAACCTGTTGGCGTTTTTGCAGCGCTTTTTATCGCTAGCCGAGGCCGCCGTGCTGGAATGCTGTCTGCGGGAACAGGCGGCGTTGTATCCGCGGATGGCCCTGCAGGGCGCTGTGCGCGGCCTGCGGCAGCGGCGCGAGGTGGCTGGTGGCACGGCGACGCTTTTCGAGGCGCCATGCAGCGCCATCGAGACGGCGGGCATCGCCAGGGCCACCGGCGCCCCGCTGTCGATGCAAAAGTCGGTGTGGGAGCGGTGTTCCCTGCCGGTGGAGCGCGGCCCCGACGGTCGCGTGCGGGTGCCGACATCGCTGAGCGCGACCGCAGCCGGCCCGACCGACGCTTTGGCGTTTCCCGACGACACCAGCGCGTTGGTGCAAGTGTCGGCGATGCAACTGGAGTCGCTGCGCGATGAGCATCTGCGAGCGCTACTGGCGCGGGAGGGCGTGCCGACGCGTACCGACACACCGCGCGAGCAGCTGGTGGAGATGACCCTGCCGTACATGGACGAAGTGGAGCGGCGCGAGTATCTCATCGCGCGAGCACGGCAGGCCGGAGAGTATGCGGAGGCGGATCGGTTGGTAGCCGGGCGGTCGCGGCGCGGTCAGCTCGCCGCCCGCATGCGAGAGGCATTGCGCCATGGACACTGGCCCGAGGCGCTGGCGCTGCAACGCGAGCTGGACGTCTTGAGGCAGCAGCGCGCGGACATCACTCTGGACGAAGGCGCTTACGACCCGTACTTGGACCAGGACCCGTGGTATCGGCCGTTGTGAGGAGATGCGACTGGCGGCGCCACAGCGAGCAATCGAGTTCGAGGTGGGATATCCGTCCCATAACTTGTAAAGAGCCACCGGGGTATACCTCACAATAATGGAGCCGCCGTTTACGCCCTAGGCGCTAGCGATACGTCTGACTGCGTACCCTGTCGCCCATCACCGCTCATCCTCATCCCAGCCTACTTTGTGGAGCAACTGCTGTTGTCGTTGTCGCACGCTCTGAATGCGTTCCCGCACCGATAGGGAGGCAAAGCGACGCGACGACTCGGTTATCTCGTTGCCGTCGGCATCGAGCTCGGCATGATCGCTGCCCGCCGTGCGTCCGAGCCCTCCCTCCAACTCGTCCTCGTCGGCTGGCAGAGGCGGTGGCGGCGGCGGGGCATGTTTGGGCGGCGGAGTGTCGAGGCCGTGTCGCCGTACCCGCCGCGGCACAACCCCCGCACCCGCTTCGACATCCGTCTCCCGCGTCGTGACCCGTTGAGCCGACTGCAGCGCCTCGCTCACCTCGCGCAACCGTTGCTCCGCCACTTCGCGCAGGTGCATCTCCTCCGCCAGCGCCTGCGCCATCTCCAGACTGCGCCGATTCGCTCGTTGTCGCGTCTCCTCCAGTTCCGCCTCCAGCGCATCCACTCGCCGCATCAGCGCGTCGTGCTCTCGGCTCAACGCCTTCAGGCGCACGCGCAACACCTCGGCGGTCTGTCGCTCACGGTCGGTCGGTGGCTCGGTCGGCACCGCCCGGGGCGACAAACTCACCCTCGGCGATGTGCCGTTACCGCCCGCGCTAGACGCGGAATTCCTCGACGTATCTGCCGCAGTCTCGTCCATCGCCGCGCGGCAGTAGTTGCCGGGGAACCAGCCCTCCGCTCCGTCGCGCAGCCGCCTTCCCTCCAACCAGCCGCCCTCGTTGCGCCCGCCGATGACCTCCACCACATCGCCCCGCTCCAGCGCCAACTGACCCTCGCCCTCTTTGCCATCTGGTGGTACGTAACGATAGCGACAACGCAGTCTCATGAGAATGACCTCGTTCGAGTACGCGGCAAAACGCCACCCCTCAACGCGGAATCGATCGCGCGACACCCCGCACGGCGCGCCAACGTCGCCCCAGCCTGGCAGCAGGGTCGTCCCAGAGAGACGCGTCGGAACGGACTTGATTGCACCTCTAGAACAACCGATTGACTGGCCCCTCCTCTCTTCTCGACATGACCACCGACACGTCCAGGACTCTTCAACTGGAAGAGGCCAATTCGTTGGCGGAGAAGGATCCGACTCAAGCGGAACAGCTGTACCGCTCGCTGCTGAACACTCCGATGCCCGAAGGCGACGAGAGCACCGAAGCCGCTCAGCGGGAGCGTGAAGTGGCAGTGTACGGATTGGTGGAGCTGTGGGCGCGACAGGGACGGGCAGCCGATCTGGTCCAACTGTCGCAAGTCATTCGCGAACAGTTCGATCGGGTGGCCAAGGCCAAAATGGCCAAGATGATCCGCACGCTGCTGGACGCGCTGGGGCGTTGTCCGTCGTCAGACCAACTGCAGGTATCCCTGTGTGAGGAAGTGGTGCAGTGGTGTCGCGAGGAGAAGCGTACGTTTCTGCGGCAGCGCGTCGAGGCGCGCCTGGCCAGCCTGTACCTCTCCCAGAAGCGGTACGGGGAGGCGCTGGCGGTGACCAACGCGCTGCTGCAGGAGGTGAAGCGGCTGGACGACCGGGCGCTGCTGCTGGAAGTGCAGCTGTTAGAGTCGCGTATTCACCATGCACTGCAAAACTTGCCGCGCGCACGGGCGGCGCTGACGGCGGCGCGCACCACCGCCAGCGCCATCTACGTGCCACCGGCGCTGCAGGGCGAGATCGACATGCAGGCCGGCGTGTTGCACGCCGAGGAGCGCGACTATAAGACGGCCTTTTCCTACTTTTACGAGGCGTTTGAAGTGTACGCCACCATGGATGATGAGCGCGCCCTGGCCAACCTCAAGTACCTCCTCATGTGCAAGCTGATGATCGAACAGGTGCCAGAGCTCACCGCGCTGCTGCAGGGGCGCGTCGCCTTGAAGTATCAGGGGCGCGAAGTGGACGCGATGCGGGCGCTCGCAGCGGCGTACGAGAAACGCTCCGTGCATGAGCTGCAGCGCGTGCTGGACACCCACCGCGATGTGCTGACCGAGGACCCGGTGATTCAGGCACACCTGGAGGATCTGTACGGCGCCCTGCTGGAACGCAATCTGCTGCGCATCATCGAACCGTACTCGCGCCTGCAGCTCACCCACATCGCCGAGCGTATGGACTTGCCGGTGGAGCAGGTGGAGGCCAAGTGCTCGCAGCTGATTCTGGACGGCAAACTGAACGGCATTCTGGACCAGGGCGCCGGCTCGCTGATTCTGCACGGCGAGGAACCGGCAGACGACCTCTGCTCGGACGCGCTGCAGACCGTCCAAAGCCTGAATGAGGTGGTGAGTAGTCTGTTCGAAAAGGCATCCACCCTGCGATAAACGAATCGAGAGGCGGATGCGAGGGCAGTGACGTCCGAGGCCGGTGTCGGTCGGGCGCCCGCAGAGAGGTGGCGGCCCGAGGGCATTGCACCGGTTATCGCACCCATTTCTCGCCCCGTCGCAAGATATCCTCCACGGCGCCACCCATTAACAGTCCGCACCCGCCCCATACCAGCCGATCCACCACGCCCTGATCCACCGGACGCAGTGGCGCCAGTCCCAGTTGGCTAAAGTAGCGCACCAGCCGTCGATGTTGTCGCGGTGCATCATCGATGGCCAGCACGTACGCTTGCTGACAGCCGCGTTCGCGCGCACGACACCCCAGCGCCAGACACAAATATCGCGCAGTGGCCGGCGGCAGCCGCAACCCGGGCGCTGCCCTCACCCGCAGCTGCTCCACGTGCACGCGCGCCCACAGCGGCCGCAGCGACCAGCCGTAGATGGTGCCCACTCGTCGTCGCCGGGCGATTCCAGTGGCAGACACGACGGGCGTTGACTCGGGTGCACTGGACACGTGCGGCTCTAGGATGGCGTCGAACTGCAACCACGGCCCGATGCAACGGTCCACCAACGTGAGACGATCCCGCCGGGCCGCCCGGTGCACATCGTCGAGCGTGTAGGAGAGACGCAGTGCCGGCGCTGCGGCGAACGATAGCATACTGTGTGGACCGTCAAGCTAGTCAAGTGTATTGGTTCTGATTGAATTCTCTCCGCATGCTCTCTCTCTCGCGCGCGCGCCCTGTGGGATGACCCGCCGCCGTGCCCCGCTACCTTGACCGGGGGTGCTCGTGCGTGCCCAGCGCTGCTGCGGTGATCGATTCCTCGAACCGCGCCTCTCTGGGGCGCGTCGGACTGTCGCGGGTGCACGCGCCCTCTCGAGAGACGCTGCACACAACGACGGCACTCGCGCAAACAACTTTGACGGAGCAGGAAGCGTGTTTGCGAGAGCACAGCACGGTAGTGCAGACTGTGCACAATTTCATGTCCAGCGTGCGCGCCGGGAGCCTCTCATTCCAATCGCCTGTGTTCGCTCGGCCGCTTCTGGGGAGGACGGCTGGACACGACCGAGCCATCAGAGGCGTCTGCGGTCCACCGAGGCGGGCACTGCGGGCCGAGCGACGGCGTCCGCGCTGTCGTCTATACAGCTGGCGTGCTCAGCAGGAGGAGTCGCCGTCGGACCGGCGAGATGACGCTCCAGAGTCGCCCGAAACTCGAAGCCGCACGACCGACGCGCCGCCGACACCCTCTCCGTCCTCCACCACATCGCTGCAGCAGCAACAGCCGCACTGGGCACCGCCGCCGGAACTGATCGAAGAGTTGTGGAAAGAGGATCCGGAGTTTGCCGAGTTGGATCTGTACGCCCGAGCCTGGATCGGCGACTCGTTCAGCCGTTGGCACTGGTGGGAGGCACAGAAAGCGCACCGGCGGGAGTCGTTGCGCAGGTTGCGCGAGCAGCAACAGCTGGCGAATGAGACGCTGGACGAGCTGAGGCGGTCGCTGCAGCAGTTGCAGAGCGTGACTGGCATTTCACTGGTTGGCGACGACGGCTCCATCACCGCGTGGGGATGGACGCTCTTCGTCACCGCTGCACTGACCCCGGTGCTCTTCCTGGTGTTCATCAGCCTCACCTTGAGCGATGCCCTCAACGATGCGTGGAAACAGATGGGACATTTTTGGTGAACATCCACAGCGGGGCGTTTACGGGCGCGTACACACACACACACACACCCGTCACCATTTCGTCAGGTCTGGCAGCGCCGGCGGCGTGTCCGGCAGTTCGCCCTCCTCCCCGATCCGCAGCGGCTCCAGTTGCTCATCGTCAGGCACACTCCACTCGATATCCTGCACCTGCAACCGCGTGTAAAGCTGGCGGTGGCCCTTGGTGCGCCGATACCCTTTTCGCCGCTTCATCTTGAAGTTGATAATCTTGCCCGACTTGCCCTGCTCCTCGATGATCGTCCGCACCCGCGCACCCTCCACCAGCGGCCGGCCGATGGCCGACCAGGCGGGCGTGCCCAAACACAGCACCGAGTCAAACACCACCGTCTCGTTCACGTCGCCGCGCAGTCGATCCATGTACAGCACATCGCCCTGCGTCACTTTGTACTGCTTGTGTCCGCGCATGATGACCGCGAACATGCCGCCGGGCACGCCGTCCAACAGCGGTCGTTGCAGCGGCGGCGGCGCGTCCAGTGGCTCGGCGTGCCGGACGAACACCGTTGGCAGGCCCAGGCGCAACGGCTGCTGCGGTTTGACGATAAAATAGGTGAAGCCGAGCGGTTCGGTAAAGTCCGACACCGCCACGCTGTGCTTGCCGGAGTCTTTTGCGGCGGACGCGCCGGCGGCCTTGGCGCTGCCGTCGGCGGCGGCCGCATCGGTCAGCCAGCGCACGCCGCGCGCCACTGCGGGCCACAGGCGCCGTAAGGCCATGACGATGTCTCTTTCAGTGACACTGAAGGTTGTGTGAACCCGGCGTCGTCGACTCGATGCGAATAGCTCACGACTTGAGCGACAGAGCGCCAACGTTGCACAGGGCAAAGCGAGGCAAGAACCGACGACTGCGGGGATGACGGTGCGAGCGGCAGGACCGCCGAAGCACATGAGACAGCTGTATTGAGGCTGACAAAGGCGTGACAGGGCGGATGGGGCTGATCGGCGGTGGCTCGTGTTGGAAAAGATTCTCTCTATCGTCTGCCGGAAGCCCTGCCGACGCCGGGCACCTGCCGCGACGAAGAAGCGCATGCATTCGTCCACGCGTCCTACACCCGAAACAACCCGGCGAACAGCACTGCAAGAAGCGCTCCGAGCGCGGTGTTCATCACGTTCACCGTCTCGTTGGTGAGCCAAGCGTATCGGTGTTGCACCGTGGCCCCGATAACGCTCTCGATGGTGGTGGCGACCAGGGCGGCCACCGCACACACCGCCACGGAGGCGCGCGTGGCCGGTATGAGCCCGGACATGGCCCCGAAGCTGGCGATCACCAGCGAGCCGACAATGCCCGCCACGGTGCCCTCGGCACTGATGGCGCCTTCGGTGCCCGGCGCGACGCGCTGGAAGTTGGTCACCAGATAGGTGGTGCGGCCGTACGCCTTGCCAATCTCCGTCGCCAGCGTGTCGGACAGTTTGGTGGCCATCGAGCCCACGAAACCCAGTTTGCACCACATCATCACCGGACTGCCGGTGGCCACACCCGCATACACCCACAGCGAGTACAGGATGCAGCAGGCGGCGGCGACCGCCGCGGAGCCCCACACATTCTCCGGACCGCGTGCGCCGCCGCGCTTCTCCGCAATCCCGCGTGACTCCTTCTCGGCCAGCTTGACGCGCGTGGCCACACTGCCCAGCACCAGGAACAGCACACAGGTGGTCCAGGCGGCCCAGCCGAGCGACGCCCACAGCAACATCCCCAACGCGGCCGCGTGGACAAGCGCCTCGGGTGTGAGCGACCGCGTAGCATACCGGCGACCGACCACATAGAGGGCGCCGTTCACCAGCAGCGCCGTCGCTGCCCGGGCATCGCCCGTGGGTAAGAGGGCTCGGAGAGGCGAGTTGCGGCACAGGGTTCGCAACGCGTGCCTCAACCGGTAACACGGCAACCGGTGCCCCGCCACCCACGGCGCACGCATAAAATTCGATGGTTGTCTCCATCGGGACAGTCGGTCCGCCCATAGCGGCGCCGCCGTCCACGCCAGACGGTGGCCTCGCCATCGGACAGCCGTCGGGAGACCCATCGAAAGGAGGGGAGATTGCCAAGATGACCCCAAAGAGTCCGAGGGAGTACCCAACACAGACGCCGATGGGTAGCCCGACGTCACCGCGCCCTGTTCTCCTCTACCCTCTTGTCTAGCGTTCCCTCTCAGAGGCACGTCCGTTGCACCTCGAGCGCAGCGACGCCTGCCCGCCCCTCCCGACCGAAAGTGGCGCGAGGCGTCTCCGGGTGCGCGCGCGCGCGCGCCACGAGCCGAGGTGTCGGTCGAGCGGGCCGGCGCACCCGCGGCACCCTCCTGGGACACTTTTTATGGTCGTGTCTGGCTGCCGGAGACGCCCAGACACACCATGAACTCCGTCGACGGCACCAGCACTGCCGGATGGGAACAGGATCTGCTGCTGGTGGAACGAGTGTTGGCGCGGCGGAGTGCGCACCTCGTCGGTGAACACGGCGCTGTCGGCAACCAAGCACCCGCCTCGGTCAGAGGAGTTGCGGCATCCGGAGTGCCGGCACCGTTAGGGCCCCTTTATCCGGGCGACTGTGTGGAAGTGCGCGGCGAGGCAGTGCTGGAGCCGGTGGCGCGGGCGTGGCTGTGGCAGACGGTGGCGCGGGCGGTGCGGGAGAGTCGGCGCCGGGGCGACTGCATATACTGGGTGGATTGCGTGGGCGTGTTTGGAATGGAAGGACTCGTGCGCAGAGGCAATATGGACAGTGTGGATGATCAGCTCCGACTCGACTTGGAGCGGGTGCAAGTGGCCGATGTGCACAGCGTGGAGGAGTTGGCGCAACTGTTGGAGGCGTTGCGAGAACCATTGCTGGCACGGGAAGCGGCACAGCGAGAGAAGAGGCACGACGAGCAGATGCCGGCAGCAACCGATGCGAACGCCTCGCACTCCCATCTCCATCGCTGTATGGTGCCGTGGACGGAAGCCGATTCGAGGGCGCTCACGTCTTGCATCCATGGGCGCGAGCAGTGCGCCACGCGTAGGAACGCGGACGGTTCTCCGACGAAAGCGCTAGCGCCAGACAAAAGCACGGGAGCCGCGGTATCCCTTTCGGCACCGACACTGCTGATCATCGACGGACCGGCAATGTTGGCATCCGCAGCCGGCAACCATGCCGCTGCACCGGATGCTCGCGCCACAGGTGCTCTTCATGCCCTCCTAGAAGACGCCAACGCCGCCGTCATCCTGCACCGTATTCCCACCGTATCCAGCGAGAGCGATGGACGGTATCGCCCGGCACCGCGCGACTGCCTCTCGCACTCGACATCTCCGCTGCCCATCACGCGGAGAGTCGAGGTGTGCCACTACAATCCACACAGCCAATGCGGGACGGTGCGCTGCTTCACAATGCCGAGCACACCCACCAGAGTGCAGCACGCCAGTTTTTGCTTGGCATCGCCGACCACGCACGCTTTGTAGGGTGGCAAAGCGCGGAGGTGGTCAGCGTGCCGCAGCGCTCCCCACGCACACGGATGTACGATATTGCCCCTAAACGTCGCATTGCACAAAAGAAGTTTCGGTCGGGGCACGCGACGGCGCTGCGACGGCGCTGCGACGGCGCTGTGCGCTCTGGGAACCCGGCCCGCACGCTCTCCCCCCTCGACCCGTTCGCGCTTTCACTTCCGCTTTTCCCCGCGTCATGTGGTACGACGAGGTGGAGTTGGAGGACATGGAGCGCGACGACCAGCAGCAGCGCTTCACCTATCCGTGTCCGTGTGGCGACGTGTTCATCCTCACGTTTGCGGACATGCGCGACGGGGAGGAGGTGGCGCGCTGCCCGTCGTGCTCGCTGATCTTGCGAGTGGTGTACGATGCGGCCGACTTACCCGCGGGGTCGGGTGACATTTCCACGGCGGTATTGCCCGACGACATCGCCGCGCACTAGGCGTGGCAGCGTGTGTACCGTCCATCGTGTCCGCACGCAGCGTCACCGGCGTTTAGTAACTTCTACCCCATAGCGCCCAACGTCGAGCCGGTCGCTCACAAGCGAAACAGCGCTTGCCGTCCGCCGGCGCTTCATATTCGTCGACGGCGCACAACTGCAGTCGTTGCATCTCCGCGGCGAACGGCAGGCACAGCGTCTTCGCGGCGCCGGTCAAGCCGCCGCCGCCGGCGGCCTCCTCTTGGGCGATGGCGGTGGCGCACTCCCCGCTGCGCTGCTTGACCTGCTCCTCGCATTCACCGGCATTGCACCACGGCGTCAGTATCATGTGGCCCGCCTCCAGCAACCGCATAAATGCCTCCCAATCCGCCGCGCGTCCGATATGCGCGTTGCGCTCGGCGGTCGCCCGCGCCAACATATCCGCCTGCACCCGCTCCAACAGCGCATGCACCGCATCCGCGAGTGGGTCGTGAACGGCGTCCACCATGTCCGCCTGCAACGGCAACGCCGTCTTCTCACCGGTGTCCCGTCGCGTCACCAGCACTTGCTCTGCCGCGATATCGCGCGGACCCACCTCCAGTCGCAGCGGCACGCCGCGCAACTCCCAGTGGTTGAACTTCCACCCGGGCGTCCGCTCGGTGCGGTCGTCGTACTTGACCCGCATGCCGTATCGTCGCAGGCGGTCCGCGATCATCAGACACATCGGGTGCACCGCTTCGTTCTTGCCGCGCAACACGATCGGCACCACCACCACTTGCACCGGCGCTACTCGCGGCGGCAACACCAGACCTTTGTCGTCACCGTGCACCATCACCGCCACGCCGATGGTGCGCGTGGTGCAACCCCACGAGTTCTGCCACGGCATGGCCCTGCTGCGGCCATCGCCGGCCTCGTACCAGATGTCGAACATCTTGGCGAAATTCTGGCCCAGCGAGTGACTCGTGGCCGCCTGAATCGCACGCCCGTTGGCCGGCACGAACGCCTCGATGGTGGTGGTGTACAGACCGCCCGCAAAGCGCTCCTTGTCGCTCTTCACGCCTTTGATGACCGGCACCGCCAGCAGCTCCTCGTATATGCGCCGATAAAGCTCCAAGATCACCAGCACCTCCTCGTCAGCATCTTCGCGGCTGACGTGCGCGGTGTGTCCCTCCTGCCACAAAAACTCGCGCGACCGAATGAACGGCGTCGGGTGCTTAAACTCCCACCGCACCACGTTGCTCCACTGGTTCAGCTTGAGCGGCAGGTCGCGGTGCGAGCGGATCCACTTGGCCATCGCCGGGTATATGATGGTCTCCGAGGTCGGTCGCACCGCAATGGGCTCCTCCAGCTCGCTGGAGCCGCTGCGCGTCACCCAGGCCACTTCGGCCGCGAATCCCTCCACGTGCTCCCTCTCCGATTCCAACCGCCGCGCCGATACGAACAGCGGGAAGTAGGCGTTGTCCACGCCCAGCAATTTTATCTCGGCGTCAAAGAACTCGCGAATGCGCTCCCAGATGGCATACGACCACGGCCGGAAGATGTAACAGCCGGAGATGTCGTAGAACTCGATCAGCTCGGACTTGACCACCAGCTGCTGATACCACGCGGAGAAGTGGCCGCCCTTGGCGAACTCGAGGCCTTCGCGCGACTCTTTCTCCACCACCTTCTTGCCGCTGGCGCTCTTGTTGAGGGCGTTCATCATCGGCGGCGCCGATTGGTGCTTGGTGGCCGGGGCGGCCGCCCGACGCGATCCGGCTCGGGCGCCGGCCGATGGGTCAGGCGCACCGTCGGCACCCACCGGGCCGTCCTGAGTGGCCACGGCCGCGCCAGAATCGCCGCGAACCTCTAGAACACCTTCACGCACACCACCCGATCGATTCACCCGCAACTCGGCCACAGCGGCCGTCGCGTCCTCCGCAAACGTCACCGACGCTGCGCCGTTGGCCGCCCGATCGCCGTCGCCGACGTCGACCGTTCCCCGCGCACTCCCCCCCGAACGCTTGTCCTCCATGCCCTCTGCACAATCGTTCACACCCTCCAATCGTCGCCTCCAAAAGTAGCGCTGTCGTGTCCCGCGCTTGACCCACGGGGGTCCCGTCCGCCACCCCACGCTCACGTGATGTCTCTCCCGACCCGCCCGACGCCGCCCACCGACCCGAGGCGACCGAAACGGCGCGCGGACGTGTGTGTCGGGCACGACGGGGAGCACCTGCGGGAGGCGTGCCTGCCAACACGTGAGAGGAAGAGTGAGCGTTGACGGCAGGGTATGAGACCCCGTCGCGACTAGTGAAGGGGATCACAGGTTGCATCTTCTTCATCCAGACGGATCATGTTGACGGAGGAGGAGTTTGAGACGGCGTGGCGGGCGGCGGGGGTGGCGGAATTCCCCGCCTGCCGCCTGCCGCCGGACGCGGTGCACGACGCGTCGCTGCAGCGGAGTTGGCAACTTGTGGAACAACACCTAGAGAGTGCCAGTAACTCCGCGCACGGCGACGGTGTCGAGTCGACCTTGGCGGCGCTGCAGCGCACTTTTCTGGAATACGAGGCGCAGCTCAAGGCGCTAGAGGCGCAGACGCTGGGCCGCATCACCGACGACGAACCGCTGATGGCGACGTTGCAATCGAATCTGGAGGCGTGTGCGATATCGTTCACCGAGCTGGAGAGCAGTTTGGAGGCGTCAGCGACCGAGGTGGAGCGGCTGGCGCGGGACATCCGGCAACACGAGAGCACCGCGCGCACCGACGAGCAGCAGCTGCAGACGCGGCGCGTAGCCGCGGCGCACCTGACCGCATTCGCCTCCGAGCTGGTGATGGACCCGGCGCACGTAGAGGCGTTGCGAGCGCCGCGCGTGATCGACGAGACCTATCTGGGCCACGTGGTGCAACTGCGCAAGAAAATCGAGTTCGCCTCGCTGGAGGACACCCGACGTACGGCGGCCTGCCAGCAGGTGGCGCCGCTGTTGTATCGGCTGTTGCAGGAGGTGGTGCGGCGCCTGCGTGAATTCCTGTTGGACAAGTTGACCATGCTGCTGGAGCCGAACACCAACGTGCAGATTCTGCAGCAGAACGTGCTGATCAAGTACGCGTACTTTGTGGAGTTTCTGCAGGACATGGCACCGTCGGTGTTTGACGAGGTGCAGAACGCCTACGTGGCCACCATGGGCCGCGTGTACCTGGGGCTGTTTCGGCGGTACGTTTCGGGACTAGTGGCACTGCAGGAGCCGGACCCTACCGGCAGCGAGACCGTAGTGACCTCGGCGATGTACGCCACCGGCTCGTTGTCGTTTCTGAGTTCGTGGCTGCCGTCGGCCTCCTCACTCCTACCCGTGGGCGGTCTGGCGCGCACCTCCACGCCCGCGGAACAAGACGCGGGCACTGGCCAAAGCGTCGGTCGCGGTTTTTCCCTGGCCGACCGTCTGGACATTCTGCAACGATACAACGCGCCGTCCAGTATCCTGGCGGTGGTGATGGATCGGCGACAGCCGCTGCCCGCCGAGGAGATCTTCCGTTCGGTGGGCAAGATGTTCATCGAAGCGTGTACCACCGAGTACGCTTTCTGCACCCGCTACTTTGGCAGCGTGCGCGACGAGGTATTTGAGCGCATCTTCGAGCCGGTGAAGCACTTCATCATCGACCAATTTGCCGCCTACGCCAACAGCACCGGGGATGCGCTCGGCCTGTTGACCTGCATTCGGGTGGTGCAGCGGCAACGCGCATTGGTGCGACAGCGTGGCGTGTTGGTGATGGAGTCGTATTTCTCGCGCGTGGAGTTGATGGCGTTGCCGCGACTGAAACATCTGCTGCAAGCGCAGGAGCAGAGCCTGCAGGACGCCCAGCCGCACGCGATGTTTGAGGTGGCGCTGGCGGCGGCGGGGGCGGATGTCGCCCAGCCGGAGCAGCTGCTGGGGGGCGTGTGTGGCCCGCATGTGGCGGTGCGCCGGTATGCTGGATGGACGGCGGCGCTGCTGGCGTTGCTGCAACCGCAGCCGCACCCGGAGGTGATGGTGCGTCAGCCGCTGGACCGTATGCGACGGCATATGGAGCGGATACTGCATCAGATGGCGGAGCGCTTTCCCACCCCGCGCACCCGGCTGGTGTTTCTGATTCAGAATATGGATCTGATACTGGAGCGGCTGCAGGCATCTGCGCAGCAGGCGGGCGTGACGGTGCAGCCGGTGGCCGTCGACCAGGCCGCCGACGAGTGGTCGGACCTGGTGGCGGCGCTGGCTCCACAACGCGATGCCTGCACCGAACAATTTGCGGAGATGGAGCTGCGGCGGCAGTTTGCCGATCTGATGGCCCTGCAGCACCGCGCGGATGCGCCCGACGAGCACCGCCTGCGGCTGGTGCTGGAGGAGTTTCGGGTGAATTGGCGGGACGGGTTGGAGCGCCTCGAACAGTCGGTTCGACGCTGCTTCGTGGTGCCGAGCGCGGCCACACGAGTGTTGCAGTCGGTGTTTACGCTCCTGATGCAGCTGTGCCACGCGCTGGATGTGCAAGTGGTCACCCCGCGGTATCCGTCGCTGCGAACGCTGCTGGTGGACGAAGCGGCTCTCGAGTACGAGGTACGCCGGCTGAACGGGAAGACGGCGGCGACCTCGTGAGACGGGCGGAGAAGGTGATTCGCCGAGTCTGGTGGCCGACCATCGAGTCGTCGGGCGTTCTCCTCTCTCTCTCTCTTCCTGTGTCCCTCACGCGCTGCCGCCGAAGAGCGACAAGAGTCCGCTCAGCAAACTCTTCAGCTTGTAAAGCAGCGTGCTGCGTTGGTGGGTGTCATCCAGCTCCTGCGTCAGCGCCTCGATCTGGCGCTTCAAGGCATCAATGTCGCGCAGCAACTCCTCGCGTTTGCGCTTCAGCTCCGTGTTCTCCGCACACACGCTGGCGTACTGTTGGTCTTTTGTCTGGCAGGCGTTGCGGTAGGTGCGCGTCTCTGCAAACACGCGATCGAGCGTTTGCGCGATCGCGTCCTTCTTCTCCGTCACCAGCTGCAGTTCACGCCGCACCTCCTCCTGCTCCGCCCGCAGCGAACTCACTTTCTGCCGCAGCTGCACCATTTCGTCGCTGTCGGCGGTGCGCGCCTGTTCGGCCAGCGCCCGCCAGTGTTGCACCTCGTGGTCCTTCTCGTACTGCAGTCCTTCCATATCGGCCAGGAGCTTGTGTTTGGACTCGCGCAGCGCCAGCACCTCGATGCGCAGTTCGTCGAGCTCGTGAGCGTGCTGGCGCAGCTCCTCGTTGGCTTTCTGCTGCCGCGCCAGTTCCTTGCTCACCGACACCAGGTCGACGTCCTTGTCGTGGAGGCACGCCTCGAGCGCCTCGGTCTTGTGGCGGAGCTCGATGATGCGCGCCTCAGCCTCGCTGCAGAGGCGTTTGCTCGCCTCCCACTCGGCGGTGGTCTCTTTCAGACGCAGGATGAGCGTGGAGTTGAGCATCTTCAACTGTTTCGCCTTGTACGTCTCCTCCTCGATCCGCTTGCGCATATACGCCTGGTCCTCGAGTTTGGACGGCGAATTGGCCAGCTCCTTGAACGGCGTCTGAATCGACTGATTCATCTTGTTGAGGTGGTTCGGCGAGCGGAACAGATTCTCCTTGTCAAAGTGGCGCGCCGGCGAGCCGCGGTACCGCGGAGGTGGCGAGCGATACGTCATGGTAGAAGCGACTGTCAGTCAGGTATGCACAGTGGGTCAAAGGGCAGCGAATGAGTTGGATAAACTTCAAGTCGCGGTGACTCGTAACAGTTGGGGAACGGCAACACCGAGTCGCGTCGAACGGCGGAGCGCCCCCGCAGCGGGGCGCAGCGTGGTCGCACAGATGTAACGGCTATATTTTTTCGGGGGTCGTCGCCCGAACGGAACGGTCCTGCGCCGACGACGGATTTCCCGCCAAAATGAGATCGTAACGGTTGGTTTCGGGCGACGGCGGCGCTGAAACGTTGACGGCTCTCGCACTTGCCCACCCGCTGTGCCACACCACCACCACCACCACCACTTGGGCACGCTGCTCCGCGCAGGCGTCTCTCCTGCGTTCTGCTTCGGCGCCAGTGCTGGTTTTCCGCTTGATGTCCCCTAGTGATTCCTCGCGGAACTCTCATTTCGGGCGCATTGAGACGCTCACCGGCGAACCGGACGCGGCGCAGGCGCGCGAGCTTTTGGAAGATGCGGCCCGGAAAGCGTTGCCGCTGATGCAACGGCGTGGATGGCGTGTCGGTATCCTGCGTGAATTCTTACCGCAAAGCGGGCAACTGCTCGGTCTGAACGTCAACCGCGGCCGCGAGGTGCGCATACGATTGCGACGCCTGCGGGGCACGGCGAAACGACCGCGCAGCGCCGCGCCCCCACGACAAGAGACGCGCCGACGGGTGCGCACCTTGGCGGACGTGCCCGGCGCGCCGGGCTCGCCCTTCTTCTCGCGGCAAGAAGTGCTGGGCACGCTGCTACACGAGCTGGTGCACATTGAGATCGGTCCGCATAACGACGCGTTTTATCGACTCCTAGACGAACTGTTCAGCGAGGTACAACAAAGATCGTTGCCGGCCCCGATACCGCCTGGTGCCTCCGCAGCGCGACGCGCAATGCCCAGTGGTGGCGGCCGTCATCTGAGCAGCCGCCAGCCCAGACGGGTGGGCAAGCGCCCGCACGCTTCGCTACTGGCGGATGCCGCCGAGAGACGGTTGCAGGCAGCGCGCGCCAGCATCAGCCACAGCGGCGGCGTGCGGCTGGGCACGAGCGTGGTGGTCGCGGCGCCGCCATTCGGTTGGCGTCCCGACATGAGCCCCGCCGAAGCCGCCTCCTGGGCTGCCATGCGCCGTTGGGAGGACGCCCAGCGCTGCGGGGTGATCGAGGTCGACGATCACCCCGTAGCGGATTCGACGGTTATCGATGTCGACGTGCTGTTTCCGGACGATCCGGCGCCGTCGATCACCCCGGCCTCCGGCCACCTCAGTCGACCGCCCCACCTGACATGATGAATTCCGCCTCGCGATCATCCAAGCGCGAGCGTAACGGCGCGCCGTTCGGCTGCATCGGCCGCGGATGCCGGGGCGGCATCTTGACCACCGCGGCGCCGACGTGCCGCGGCGATCCACTCGCTGCTTTTGGCGCCTGTGCCTTGGAGGAATTGCCAGCGGCTCTCACGGCAGACGATGAAGGCGCCCCAGCAGACGCCCCGTGACGGTCCGCAGCCGACCGTGTCGCCGTGCCTCCTGCAAAACGATTGGCGGCCGCGACAGCTCGTCCGGAAGCCTGAGCCACCTTCCGGGCCGCGTAGCGGAAGTATATCAACGGCGAGGTCATTTCCCTACGCGCTGGAAAATCCACTGTTGCCCAATCTATCTGCTTCAGTCCATATCTCCCGGTGCACACGCACTTGACGCCACCTCCACCGACACGTACGTCCTCGTGCTGGCAAACTCGATCGCAACCCCACCGCCGCACCGCCGTGTCACCGTCTTACGTGGCACGGCCGCCGCGTTCCGCCGTTCTCGATCGTTCGAGGCGCACCCGCGACGCAGAGAGAGACAGAGGAGCGCGTACACGGTGCCTGAGACGAGCGTAATACATCGCTGCGACACCGTTTCTTTTACGTATCACACGAAACTGGGCGAAGGTTGTGTTGAGCACCTGAGTACAGCTCATCCCGATCGCCCTTTTCCCGACGCTCGTCTGGAAATAATCTTCTCCTCCCCTTCAGCGCCCACCGATCTGCGAGTTGGCCGCATCGCTCACGATGGGAATGCCGTCGGGCAGCACACCGCGCACGCAGGACGCAAACGCGTACAACACGCAGCCGAGCACCCCGTAAAAGGTGGCGCTGCTGAGCGTCTCCACGACGGCCAACGGCAGCGACAGCGTCTGGAAGGTGTTCACCAGCAGCTGCGGCAGGATGATGGCAATGTCCAGCGCCAGCGCTTGCATGGTGTTGAAGCGCACAAAGCGGCTGAAGCGGCCGTTGCGCACCACCGTCATCAGCAGCACCAGAAAGAGCGCGAATGGCAGGAACGGCACGCCCCGGTAGATGGCGTACAGCGGGATCAGCGGCGGTAGCACCGCCCCGGAGATGGCCGGGAACTTTTCGAACAAGTACCGTCCGTACGCCAGCCCGTCCAGCAGCGGCATCAAGTACGGCAGGCAGGAGGTTGCGCGCTCCACCAGGGACGGGCCGCTGCCGCCGTTCCACTCGTTCCACTGCATACGCAGAGACGATCGCGTGCGGTGAGACCGCCGCCGTTGCGACCTCCGGATGCCGGCGCCGAGACTCCATTCATTCCCACAGAACGAGTGGACACGTCCTTCCCCAATCGACGTGGCAACGCTGCCGCTCGACGTCAGAGGGCGACAGCCCCCTGGCCACCGTCCCGACGGTCGCGCCCTCGCCGTGCACCACGGCCGCCGAGTGCGATCCCTCTGTGCGCATCGCGTTGTCCCCAGTACCCCGGTCGATGGGATGAACATGGGTGCCGCGTCGAGAGCCTTCAGTTCACTCATCGGTCGCGGTGTTCCGTGCGCTCACGGACTGCCCCCAGAGGAGCGTGATGGTGTTCCCCGCGGCGATGCGCGCGAATTCGCGTCTCCTCGGACGGTGGGTCGGTACGAGGCAGGGATATCGAACAGGTTGTACGCTGGGCTGGCGCCAAGTGCACCCACTTGAACCGCGTAAAAGGCGACGGCAGTCCCACTCACTTGATGGACGACCTCCTGTGGACGTGGTTCCAGTACTTATCCCTCCGCACGGTGTCGTTGCCGACAGTGGTGTTGACGAGTCTGGCGTACTGGCAGCGCGGGCGATCACCATCCTGGTCGCGCCTCTGGTACGCCTCGTCAGCGTGGCTGAGTGTGCTCTCGCTATGCCTGCCGTTCCTGGTGCTGGACGGGGTGCTTCGACGGCTGGAGTGCGAGGAGGCGTGTGATATGCTGACGCGATGTCGCTGGCTGACGCTGCCAGCCATGCTGTACTGGACGTGGCGACGTTGGCAACTGGCCTATCGATGATAAAGCGTATGTATGAGTAAGTAGCCTGACTTGCACCGCACCAGCTCTCTCTCTCTCCCTCCTCTCCAGGCAACTTGAAGGCTGCTCGCTCGTCGACCCGGCAGGTCGTCGGTGGGACGCACCGGCTGTTCGTTCGCCTCGGAAATGTCGTTGCTCTGAACCAGTCCGCAGAGCACGCCAGCAATGCCATAAAACACTGACAGACGAAACCGGTTGTGTGCATCATGTTCCGCGCGCCCGCCTTCACGCTGTGCCACTCACCGCGGGCGGTACGGTGGCGCGTGGGATGCACCGGGCACCGTTGGTGGACACCGACGGACAACACTCGGTGGCAACGACACCGGCCCGCCCGAAGCGACGTGCGACCCATCGCTTGTACGGCGGTGAATCATTCCGAGACTCCACCGAGTCGTCATCCGCACCACCCGCAATCGTCCGAAGCGCTCGACCGAGGTTACCACGTGCCCGTGCTGCTCGACGCGGTGCTGGAGGCGTTTGCGCACCGGCCGCTCCTGCGCCTGGTGGACGGCACCGTGGGCACGGGCGGACACGCGCTGGCGCTTCTGCAGGCGCATCCCGAGTTGGAGTGTTTGGTAGGCATCGACCGGGATGCGGCAGCGCTGCACATAGCCCGCCAACGCCTCCAAGCGCACCTGCAGGCGGGCGGGCGACCGTCGATGGTACGCACCGCCCTGCTGCACGGCAATTACGTGGACATGCCGGTGCTGGCCGCCGCCAACGGCATATCGCAGGCGAGTGGGGTGTTGTTGGACCTGGGCGTGTCCTCGTTGCAGCTGGACAGTGCTGAGCGCGGTTTCTCCTTTGGAGGCAGCGTCGTCGCGCGCGACCGCGCCCGCACCGACCCGAACGCGCTGGCACCGTGGCAAGCACCGCTGGATATGCGCATGGACGTGTCGCACGACCTGACCGCAGCCGATATCGTGAACGGTTGGCCGGAGAGCGAGCTGCTGCGCATTCTGGTCGAGTACGGCGAGGAACGACAGGCGTCCCGCATCGTGCAGCGCATCGCGGAGGTGCGGCGACGACAGTCGATTCGCACCACCGGGGAGCTGGCGGCGTTGATACTGGAGGCAAAGCAGGTGGTGCGCGGACGCCGTCGCCAACGTCGACCGACGGCAGCGCCGGGGGGAGACACCCCATCTACGACGGCCACGCCGCTGGTGGTGCCCGACGATGTGGGCGTGTGGTACCGCGGCCGCCGCAACACCGATCGGTCGCGTCCGGTGCATCCGGCCACGCTCACCTTCCAAGCGCTGCGCATTGCGGTGAATCGGGAGCTGGAGCTGTTGCCGAGCGCACTGCAGGCGGGTGCGCGCACGCTGGAGGTGGGCGGTCGCCTGGTGGTGATCTCGTTCCACCGACTGGAGGATCGCATCGTCAAGTGGGCGTTTCGACGGGCGGCCGCACTGGCGCCTGCTGCGACCGCCCAAGTGGATGATCTGGCACCGTGGCGCGCGGACAGCGGTCTGTGGCGGCGGCGCGCGACTCCACCGCCGCCGGCGGATATCGCCCACATCGAGGCGCTGCTGCGGCGATCGCGTGCGGCAGCAAAGTCAAGCGATGAGGAGGAGGCGGAGCAGGCAGCAGCAGCGCCAGCGTCCGCGTTTACCGTGGTGACCAAAAAACCGGTCGTGCCCGACGAGAACGAACGCGAGGCGAATCCGCGATGTCGCTCGGCCAAGTTGCGCATCCTCGAGCGCACGCAACCGGACGTCTGAATCGACCAGTTACCACGGCGCTTTCAACAGGGGTTATGCGCCGAGTGGCGGCAGCAACGGCGGGAGGGCACGGCCGACCATAAAGGCGCATAACGTGTGTGGGTGCTGGAATACCGGCAGCATCTCGAGATGATGGGGACGGTCCGTATCGTTGCCGAAGCGGTTTAGACGGAGGATGCATTGCGGCGGTGTCTGGTGACACGGCGGCATGGGCAGACCTCTGACAAGTGGGGACACTTACGGTTCCTCCTCCTCCTCCTGCTGTCCGTCCTCGGACCACGGCGACAGGCGATCATCGTCCGATCCGAACGACGTCGATTCCCCTCGCGGCCGTTGAACGCGGCGCGTTGCCTCTCTCGGCCGAGCACGCGATGCCGCAGCACCCTCCTCGCCGGCCTGGTTCGCTCTCCGCGGCATTCGGCGTGTCGCTGGTGGCGACGACCCCTCGCTCGGCATCGAATACCTCCGCCGAGTCGACGGTGTCAGCGCCGTGAGCACCGCTCGGTCACGTCGCGTCCGCGTCATCCTCTGCTGCTCCCGCTTCCGCTGCGGCTCCATCGCTTGCTCAAGCATCTCCTTCAGCATCCGCCGCACCCCAGCGACGTCGCCGTTCACGACCTGGCCGTTCACGTTGATGTGGTCGCGCAGCAGGTTCACCAGGCGGCGTTTCTCGAGCGCCACACACCCGTTCACGGTGACGCGCCCGAGTCGAATCAGCGTCTCCAGCACATCGCCGGCGCCTACGCGCAACAGCGACAGGGCCGTCGTCAGCGGTTTGATGGCGGCGCCGGGCGGTAGATCGTCCGCCGAGGCGGCAGCGCCGGCGGCGGCCGCCCGTCTCGCGCGGAGTGGCGACGTATTCGGGCGCCCTCGAGGCGACGGCGGCGGCGATGCGGACATCGGTGGGCGGGTGGCGGTGGCCTCGCGGAATGGCGCGTTGCGGCGCACGTCGATAGATCGGCCGGCACGGTTGGCGGTGGTGTCATCCGTCGACGCCTCCGCCACTCGCCGGTCGATGTCGGCATCGCTTACATCTTGCGTCTCCGCATCCTCCCCGTCCTCTCCCGGTGTGTCATCCACCATCTCGGCCTCCTGGAAACCGTCATCGTCATCGTCGTCATCGAGCGCCGGAAACGTCGTCTCCACAACGGCAGGGGTGGCACGCGCACCCGTCCGCCTTGGAGCGGTCGCAGGGACCGTGACGCCTGTTCTCGGCAACCGGCTCCCAGCGTGGCCGCTGCGCTCGGTCACCGTCGCTGTCGTCGACGGCGACGAGTGCGGCAAGGAGGACGTCGCCGTCGCCGTCGACTCAACGCTCGACCTGCTCCCCGACGGCCGCGACTGCTGCTGCGCGGCGCGAGCCCGACGCAACTGGAGGCGACGAGCGCGCTCCTCCGCCTGCTTATCCATCGACAATAGGAACTGGTAGTGACTCCGCACCCACGCGTGTTGCTGCGGCGTGCGCCATGGCGCTGGCGACGGTGCCACCAGCTGGGGTTTCTCGGTGGATCGTAGCTGCTCGGACCGCATCTCTGCCTCTGCAGCGGCCGAGCGGTCCGCGCTCTCCACAGGGGCCGGTGCTCTCCGCTCCGGTGATGGCGCTGCCGAGGAGGCGGTCGCGGCATCCGCTGCGTGGCTCGTTGTGCGCACGTCGCGACCTCGAGCCGAGGCCACGTCTCCATCGGCCACTGCCTCCGCCTCCTCCAACAGCTCAGGCTCCGACTCGGTGCCCGCCTCGGTTTTGCGTGTCAAGTCGAGACGCTGATTGGTCCGTTGTCCCGGGCGCCCGTTGATGGCGTCCTCCTCATTCATCGCCGCAGCGCTGCCGCTCGGGTTGCCTGCAGTGCGTCTGCTGGTGCGCCGCGCTCGCGGGCCACCGGCCTGCTGCTCAGTACCCAATGCTGCGGACGTTGCGCCGTTCGCCAACGGGTCGACATGGCTCGATACGCCTCGCCCGACGCTCTCGCCGTCCGGAGTGTGAGGTGAAGAAGACGTGTCCGACGCCGCCGCCGCCGCCCTACAAGTCTTCCACCAGCCCGCAGTGTGCACTCGCAGATATTCCACTGTCGCCAGCCGCCACCCGTCGCTGCGCTGCCGGCCGCGCACCCGGGCATCTCTGGCGAGCGCTCGCCCGTCAGCTCCATACCGCGTTGCCAGCCACGGTCCCGCCCCCACGTAAGTAAACATGAGTGGCAACGAGCTTGCAACAATGGACTGTCTCCCGCTCTGTCCGCCTTGCGCGCTGGATGAGGTGATGCGGCAGCCCGGCCGCGTCGGACGCATGTCTGCGCGAGGGGGAACCGTCCGCGTCCGGCGTGCCTTTTTTTGTAAAGATTGAGATGGGCGATCAACTGCGAAAGCACGTCCGGCGACTACCACCTTTTGTAATTCTGGCAGTGTACGGCACCGCCAAGTTCGAAACGAGAAACTGGACTCCGAGGAAGCAACGCCGTGTTGCGTCGCGAGGTGCACCCTGCGAAGGGCGCGTCGCCGGCCGCGGCCGACCGTTTGGTGAAGAGCCCTCCGCGCAGACGAAATCAACGGCTGACGAGTCGCCCGGCGCTGCGCTGTGCGGTCTGCGAGCGTCCGTTACGGAAAGAGATAGCGGGTGGGCACGGCGGAGAATCACAGATCAAGGCATACCACGGAGGTGATCGCTCGGTGAAAGGACATACCGGCTCGATCACTGGGTGTTCTAGAGTCATGTTTGTGACAGCAGGGTGGTGTACAGGGTGTCTGTCGTTTGGTGTAGCACCTCGAAGGGCACCATCGGGCAACATCTGCTGTGCGAGTGGCTCCCCGCGAAGCTTGTCTTCCTCGCGTATACTCGCGTCGCTGCAGCGTCGGGCCGTGGCGCGCCCTGTTGGGTGGCCAGAAGTGACTGCCAATCCGCGGCGGGGCGTATGTTACGCGCAGGCGGGTCGGGCGCTGCGTTCAGATGACGCTCGCGACGACTCCAGCGGTAGCGGTAGTGGTGGCGGTGGCGGTGGAAGTGGAAGTGGAAGTGGAGGTGGTGACGGCGATGACGCGACTCCTCCGGCCCCGCGGCTCCCACCGCTGATGGCGCTGGTGGAGGCGTATACTCGACAAGTGCGCCTACGGCCTATCCGCACCAAGGCGCTCTCCACCGGCATCATCAACTTCTTGGCAGACGCCGTGGCGCAGTGGCTGGAGGCGCGGCACAGCACCGACGGCGGTGACGGCTTTCATTGGAATGCCCGGCGGTCGCTGTCGTTTGGCGCCATCGGACTGCTCTACGTGGGGCCGGCACTGCACGGCTGGTTCGCCTTTCTGGAACGGCTGTTGCCGGCGGGCCGGTGGGTGCCTCTGGCCAAACTGGCTCTGGATCAACTGGGCTTTGCGGTGGTGATCAACACCTCGCTGCTGTGGCTGCTGGCCTGGATGGAGGGCAGCGGCGGAGGAGCGGCCGGCGCCTGGCGCCTGGCGCGCCCGCGTATCAAACCGACGCTGTTGGGCAACTGGCGCGTATGGCCGGCGGCGCAACTGGTCAACTTTACGCTCATTCCGCCGGCGTTTCAAGTGCTCTACATTAACTTCATATCGTTCGGCTGGACAATATACCTGTCGGAGCTGGCACACGCATCGCCGGAGGAGAGCGGCCAATCGGGAAAGAGAAAAGCGCCGGCGCATTAAGGGATATGGGGCATGGGGGATAGGGTACCGGCGACGAGGAGCGTAACGAGGAGCCGTTTTAAGTAGTCTTCATGGAGGCGCACTCGTCGAGGATGCGTTGCAGTGGAGGCGCTTCGAGGGGAATGCGCAGCCACTCCCAGGCGGCGCCATCCGTTCCGACACGGCGTTCTCGCGACTTGACGACCGGGCGCTTGCCCTGCCGATGCCCGCCGCCGCTAAGCGACACCAACAGTTCGTGGTCGCGCAGCTCGGTGAGCACCGCGCGCAAGCTGTTCGGGTTGCTGACCAGGAACGCCTGGCGACACCGCCGATACAGCGTATCGAATGACAGGCCGACGGTCGCGGCGGTATCGGCGGTATCGACATCGTCCGCCTCGTCCGCCTCTAGCGGGCGCGCGTCGCGGTGGCACTGCAGTTGTCTCAGCTGGTGTTCGGCCAGCAGTTGGAAGATCTTCTGGGCGTTGCCGGTCAGGCCTCGCAGCAACATCACCGCGCCGCGCACGCGCCGCCCCTCGCTCTGATCGCCGAGTTGCTCCGCCATAAAAGTGCCCTCGGCGTCGTACGGCGCGAACGTGGTGCAGTCCTGCCAGGCCCATCGGAAGCGAGCGAGGGTGGTGTCTGCCGGCCACAGCAGCGGCGTGTTGACGTGATCCACCGACGCGACCAAGTGCACTTGCGGCAGAGACGCCAGCCGCGACAGCGCCTCCTGGGCCTCGACGGTGCGCAGGGCGGCCCCGTCGATGCTGTGCAGCACCAGGTAAAGACGGGAACAGGGAGCAGCCGCGAGCAACGCGCCCACTTTCACCAACATGTCGGCCACCGACTTGCCCGATCCCCAGTCCGCCTGTGCCAGTGCACCGCCGGCATACCGGTCCTCGGCGTCGCTCAAACCCGACTGATGTAGGACGTGTTGCAGCAGCAAGCGCACGCTCAGCATCGGGTTGTAGCCGTCGGCCACCACCAGTGCGGTGCGGTCGGCTCCGGGCACGTCCCGGTCGCGGGCGCGCCGAATATCTTGTTGGAGTCGTGCGGCAAACGCCTCCAGGATAGCGCGCTTGCTGCCAAACCCGTACGCGAGGACGGAGAACCCGCCCGAGTGCAACAGGTGCTTCCACAATGGGAAGCGGCGGAGTGCCTCCTCGACGAGATGTCGGTGACCATCTGATGTCGATGCCGACGGGGACAGTGCGTCGTCTAATGAAAGCGTCAGAGGCGTTGAAGGCAGCGCCTGCGTCCGCCCATCGCCCGGATTGCCGGGGAGTGGCGTCGGCGCGCTCGCCGGCGGAGCGGTTGTGCGACAGGCGGGCGCCGAGGGGGCGGCAGGCGGTGCACGCGTCCGATACGCCTCAAAGTATGTCAGTGGTGGACCGTTCAGAGGACCCAGAACGTCAGTTCCTTGCCCGAAAGCACTCGCCTCGGTGTCGCTCTCTGCAGTGCTCGTGTCCGCGTCCGAGACGTCCGAACCGAGGCGACTGGACGCTGGCGATCGCGGTGACTTGAAGTTGCTCGTCTCTGAACGACAGGCCTTTCTCATTGCAGGGATCCCTGGCCCTCGTCTGTGTCGCTCGCCTCCCACTGCCACCTCTGAGGGCTCCTCCGTGTGCCCCTGACCCAGCCGCTCTGCTGACGAGCGGCGTCTTCGGCGCACCTCGACCCTGCCCGCTCTAGAAGCGCTCCCGCTGCCCCTCATCACCATTCCGGCACTTTTTCTGCGTCTGAACGGCATCCCCCTGCAATTCGCACACCCCAGCGCCTGTTCAGGGTGTGCCTCGCCCTCCACGCCTCTGCACTTCTGCCTCGTGGGGCGGTTCACGGCCGCCCGTCGAGGCGTCCCCGATCGGCGCGATTTCGGTCGTTCGGCGCTCCCGCCAAAACCGAAAACACGCGCACGCATGCGAGCGCGCTCCGGGTGTGTGCACGCTCTGTCCGATGCACACGCAACCACAACGCTCGGCGGCATAGAGGGAACGTCTTCCGTCTCTCTCTCTCTCATCGATGGCGCGAAAGCGGCTGTGCTTGCGGCAACCGGTGCAAGAGAGCGGGGGGATGGAGCACACCGATCGGGAGACGTCCCCGCTCAAGTGGGCGACGCAGGCAGCGGCAGCACCGCCCGAGACAGTGAATGCCCGAGAGGCGTTGCGGCTGCACTGGGTGCATAGTGCTGAGGACCTCGACGAGGACAATCAGGGGTATGCGCCGATGTTTGTGCACCAGCTGTTCGCGGATGAGCAGATTCGCGGCTACCGGAGTCCGCGCCTGCGCTGTTACTTTGCCAGCCGCACCCTGAAAAGCTTCATCCGATTCGACCACGACGGGGAAATCGAGGGGGCGGACGGCGACAGAACCGATGTGGCGCGGGTGATCGACCAGCACGTGCCGCTGAGCTGCGGTCGTTTTGCCCACTGGGACGCTTTCTGCCAGCACGCGCTGGAGGAGCAGCACAGCACCACCGTGCCGTTCCGAGCCGTGGTCGACAGCTACAAGATCGACGGCCAGACGTACACCGTGTATCGATCCGTTTTGGCAGATCCGGCCGAGGCGGCCGGGCGCGCGTTTCATGCCCGCGCGCAGTTTCTGATGTTGGTGTCCATTGATGCCGCCTCGTACATCGATGACCGCGACGGCCGCTGGAGCATGTACGCGGTGTTCGCCGACGCGAGTGGGCGTTTCATCGGTTACGCCACCGTGTGCCGCTTTGCCGGTCTGTTCGCCAAAGGCCAAGACCAGCCGCCCGTCGATGAGATGTCGCGACGCGCTCGTGTCGCCCAGATGGTCGTACTGCCGCCGTATCAGGGCTGCGGCCACGGCCGTCATTTGCTGCAATCTATGTACGTTGACTTGACGCGACCGTCATCTGCAGCAACCGAAGCGGGTGCTCAGAGCATGCCGCCACTTCGCGTGGTGGAGATCACCGTGGAGGATCCGTCACCGGCGTTTTCGCGGCTGCGCGATGCGGTCGATGTGGAGTGGGTGTGGCGGCGCCGCGACCGCATCGGGCAATGGGCGCGCTCCATCGGCCACGACACCGACGCGCCCACCGAGGCGCAACTGCGCGAGTACGGAGCGACCACCTGCTTGACCGCTGTCCAGCTGCGCCGGGTGTACGAGCTGCTGCGTTTCCGTGCACTGCAACGGCGATTCGGCAGCGAAGAGGAGGCGTCTTCTGACGAAGCGCTAGCAGCTTACCGCCAGTACCGTCTGAGCGTCAAGCGGCGCCTGTATCGTGAGCACGCCGAGGTGCTCGAGCCGGCCAGCGATGCCGAGCGCAAGGCTCAACTCGACGAGCTGTACCATGAACGGGTGCACGCGTCGTACTGCCGCACCCTGGCGGCTTTACGGGCGAACGGCTGCTGCTTTTTTCCCCCTGAATCGAATGAGTGAAGCGATGTCGACGTGATGCCGGACTTGACGTCGCCAACCCGTCTCCTCGCCTCGTGGTACCGCTCTGGATGACTGCCGAACCGCCTCCGCACCTACCTACTTTCCTCATCTCTTCCTACGCCTATATCGCACTCAACTTTCTCCATTCTTCCTATGTTCAACGGCGATACCGCATCGGCCCGTTGCACCGCGCCCATCAGCTCCGCCCAGAACCACTCGGTGTCCACCGCGTGCGCCACATACACGTTGGGCGTAACACCGCGCCACCGATCTACCACCACCACTTTACCGCGACACATCGTGCGCGGCATGGTCTCCACACGCACACACTCGTGGCTGACGCGATACTTGCCCAGCGCGATGCCGAACACCGCCGCCACCGCCACCGGGTCGTGCAGACAGGCGGCCGCCATGCCATAGGTCTTTCGGTAGCGCTCGTTGTAAAACCGCACCAGCGCGGCCACCACATCCCCAAAAATGCTGTGCAGATCGGCCCATCGTTGCACGATGCGCTCGTCGGCCACTACCGTGTGGGTCACCTCCAGTGGCACCAGCACCACGTGCTGGATGCCCGCGTGGATCACCAGCGCAAACGCCTCCGGATCGTGATGCACATTGAATTCGGCCAGTGGTGTGACGTTGCCCGGGGCGACCAACGCGCCGCCCAGCACCACCACGTCCACCATCGGTACCAGGTGCTCGTACACCGACAGCAGCAGCGCGATGTTGGTCAGCGGTCCGCAGGCGACGATTTTCACCTTGCGCGGTGAGGATACGGAGGGTGGGACAGCGGCATCGCCGGCGTCGCCAAAGACGGCCTGCATGACGTGGTTACGACACCCAGAGGTATCCGTAGCACGAGCACCTCCATGGGCTGCGGGCGCATTCAACCGCGCATATTCCACGGCGATGATATGCGCCATGGCCTCGACGGCCGGCTGCTCGCCCAAACACCTCGCACCGTAGTCCTCGGACGGCCACGGGCTGTCCATGCCCAACAGGTCCATTCCGCCATCGCCGTGAATGCGTGCCGGGTGTCGCCGTCGTCGCCGCAACGCCTCACCCACCTCCATCCCGTTCTCGTCCCGGAGCGCGTCCCCTCCGTCCATCCCGTCCGTCAGCACCACCGTCTCGGTGGAGTACCGCAACAGCGGAGCCGACGCCCCGGCATACACCTTCACGTCACGCACCCCACACGCCGCCAACATCCTCAGTGCATTACGCGTGGTGCATCGCAGCGGCGCGTTGCCGTCCACCGTGGACACGCCCAGCACCCGCAGTCGCGGATGGTGCAACGCCAGCACCAACGCAAAGGCGTCGTCGTGCCCCGGATCGCAATCAATCCACACCGGGAGCGTCTCATCTACATCGTATCCCCGTGTCAGAATATCCCACGCTGCGAATTCGACTGGAGTCTTGCTGAACGATGACGTCATGCAACCGGAGCCCATGCAGCAACGCCTGCGACGGGAATCTGCCGCGACCCGACGCGATGCGGGAGGGAGAGAGACGGAGAGAGGGCGCGCGCACTGGACGGCTGTGGCGGTTGGCAGAGGGCCACGGAAAGCGCGTAACGAATCGGCAACAACTGGGCAGAGACATCGCGGAGGGATGGACGTCGGAAATCTCTCTTTTATTCATCGGGTCATGTTCAGCGCATGATTCAGAGTCTCTTCGTGTTGAACGGCAACGGCGAGGTGCTGATCGAGCGACAGTGCCAGCCGCCGGCGGCGGGCGCGATCGGGTCGGAACGGACTGCTTGTCGGGTGTACTGGGAGCAGGTGGTGGCGGCGTCTCCACGAGGACCGGGAGACGGTTCCTCTCGTGGTGGAGGCTGCGGCGATCTGTTGTGGTATGGGAAGGCGGGGTCGGTGGGCGATCAGGGCGTCGGGGCGCCGGCTCGGGCGGTGTGTTATGTGTGGGCGCAGCGGTTGACGTTTCTGGCGGATGTGGATGCGGCGATGAGCGCGACATCGCGCTCGGTGATGACTCCGGCGCTGGTGTTGGATTTCTTGGAAAACACCCTGGTGCCGTTGGTGCGCACGTATTGCGGCGGACAGTTGACCGAGGACGCGTTGCGAGAGAATTTCGTGGTGATATACGAGCTGCTGGAGGAGGTACTGGACAACGGTTTTCCCAGCACCACCGAGCTGAGTGCGTTGTTGCCGCTGGTGCCGCCATCGTCGGCCACGGTGCTGGGTCGCATGATGGAGGCGGTAACCGGTGCGTGTCGGGACAGTTCCAGCAGCAGCGTGCCCGGTGGCGCCCATCGACCCAGCAACGGTGGTGTAACGGGTCGGCCGCCGCATGGGCCGTCTGCCGGCACGTTCGCTTCAGCTGCCGAATCGTTGATGGCGGCATGGCAGGGCAGCACCGCGACGCGCCCGCATCTACCGAGCAGCAGCAGCAGCATTGCCGCCGATGCCGTCGGCGCCCACACGGCATCACCGTTGCAGAGGCGCGGCAGTGCCGGTCTGCCGTGGCGCTCGCCAGGCACTCGGCACCCGCATCAGGAGATCTTCATCGACCTGGTGGAGCGCATCGAGGCGATTCTGTCCGGCGGCCACGGCGAGGTGATCCGCGGCACCGTACACGGCACCATCGAGTGCCAGACGCAGCTGTCGGGCATGCCCGAACTGGTGTTGCGACTGCGCGACACCGAGCAGGCCGTCGACGACATGGCCTTCCATCGGTGTGTGCGCCTAGACGCCGTGCCCGATTGCGACGCATCGACCGTAACGTTTGTGCCGCCGGACGGCGCCTTCACCCTGGCGTCCTACACGCGCCACAATCTGTGGACACCGCCGGTGAACGCGAGTGGCACGGCGCGACCGTTCCCGTTGCGGGTCACGTATCGAGTGTCGACCGCAACCGAATCGCCACCTGCCGAACCTCCATCGGCAACAACCAGCAATGCGAGTGCTGTCCCCAGGCGCCATGCACCACCTACCCGTTCGCTCCTGCTGCACATCACGCTGCACGCGTTGGTGGCCGGCGATCAGCAGGTGGAGGATGTCATCGCGCGATTGCCGTTCACCACTACCAACGCTTCATCTCGGGCGTCGGCGCCGCTCGAGTGCCGCGTGCGCGCCTCCAGCGGGATCGCCGCGTGGGATCCGTTGGCGCGCGCCCTGCGCTGGTCGCTGCCGCGCCTGGCCAGTCACACCAGCGCCACCCTCACCGCCACCGTATCGCCAGCCGGCAGCATCGATGCCGCCGCCTCCGTGCCCACCGCTCCCATCCTGCAGCTCAGCTTTCGCATTCCCCGTCTGAGCGTGTGCGGCCTCGGCATTGAGCGTCTGCAGGTGTTGCGGGCGACGCATCCGCCCTACAAGGGCATGCGCTGTGTGACCCACACCGCGAACGTGGAAGTGCGGCCCGCACGATAGGGGAAGCGCCGGAGTCGTTGATAAAGCGCCAGCCCGTGTAGTGCATCGCATGATATTACCGTCGCTCCGACTGGATGGTATCGACCACGTCCCTGCTTCCCGCAGGTTCGCTCGTCGAGGTGAGGGAGCCGGGCAACCTCAGCTTGCCGCTCGCGGCCAGCCGTCTACGAGACCGTTTGCTCTGCGAGCCGATCGGTGGTGCGCCCGATGACCCTGCGGCCATGTCCTCCTCCCCCTCCTCTCCTCGGAACCGTGTCACACCCGATAATGCACCGAGAGAGTCGACACCGTTGTTGGCGCTGGGCACTCGGAGAGACGCGCGGTCCACGTCGGAGTTGTCCCGTCGGTGGGGCGAGTTCGCCGGCCTGACACTGGCGCTGTCGGTGGTGATGATCCTACTGGCGGCGTTCGTGGAACGGCAACAGGCAGTGGGACGGGAGCGGGCGCTAGAGTCATTGCGCCAGTCGGTGTGGGCGCTGGTGAACACTTCGGCCCGTCCGTGCGGCGGCGACTTTTACGCCTTCGCCTGCGGCAACTATCGCGAGGCAGTGCCGCCGGGGGAGTCAGTGTGGGAGCGGGGCATGTCGCAGGTGCGTTATTCGGCGGTGCCGCTGTTGCGGGCGTTGCTAGAGAACGAGTTGCGAGAATACCGCGCCGGCCTCTTCTATCGCTCCTGTGTGGATGCCGATGCGCTGCGGCCCGACGACCGTCAGCCGTTGGATGCGTTGATAGCGGCGGTGCAGCGGGCGGCGTCGTGGGAGGCACTGGCGCGGGTGCTGGCCGCAGTGCATCGTTCGGGCTACGGGTCGGTCATTTATTCGTTCGCGGTGGTGCGCAACGTGTGGCGGAGCGATGACTCGGCGACGGCGTATGTGTTGGCGTTTCAGCAGGGCGGACTGGGGTTGGCGCCGAGTTATTGGGTGGGATGCGGCGGCATCGCCAACGACAACGACAATTCGACTTGCGGGCGAGTGCTGCAGGATTATCGGACGTACGTGCAGCAACTGTCGCGGAGCGCATGGCCTTATGGGAATCACGGCGGCGGCGGCGACGACGACGACGACGACGACCATATCGATGCGGATGCCGTGGCCGCAGCGGTGCTGACCCTCGAGGAGCAACTCGCTCACCTGTACTGGGAGAGCGCCCTGCCGTACGCCAGTCGGGCGGACGTCGAGGCGGCCACCGCGCATGACACCCAAGCGGTGCCGTTGGCGCAACTCGATTCCCGATATCCGCATCTGCACCTGGGCGCGTACACCGAGCAACTGCTCGGCGGTTACAACGCGCAACGGCTGCTGTCGTGGGTGGCCGTTCGCGCGCCCACCCTGTTCGCCGGCCTGGACGCGCTGGTGGCCACCACCGACTTGCAACACTGGAAATGGTACGTGCTGTACCAAGTGGTCAGCAGCAGCGCGGGCATGGGCGCACTGGGCGCCGCCTTCACCGACTTGCATTTCGCATTTTACGGGCGACAGCTGGCCGGCGAGTCCACACCACCCGACCGCCGGGCGATGTGCGTGGCGCTGGCCGGCGAAAAGGTGGGCGACGAACTGGGCGCCGCCTACGGCAACAAGTACCTTCCGGAGCGGGCGCGGGCCACTGCCGAACAGGTGGTGCGGGCGGTGGCCGCGGCCTATCAGACCGCCATCGAGAACGACCAGTGGCCGTGGCTACACCCCGGCGCCGAGGCCGGCGATGGCGTGGACCGCACCACCTCGGATGGCGCACTGGCCAAACTCGCGCAGCTGCGGCTGCAAGTCGGCTATCCGCAGGTGTGGGATATGGCGCCCGAGGGGCTCGGCGGCGCCGGAGCCGACTTCGGCGCCGGTCGCTCGGTGCGCCCCACCGCGTTCCTCTCCAATTGGATGGTGCTGTCGCAGCAGAACGCACAGCGGGCGCTGGCCAACATCGGTGCGACGCGTTTCGACCGCGACGCCTGGCCGATATCGCCGGTCACGCCCCAGGTGTACTACTCGGCGGTGGCCAATACGCTGACGGTGCCGGCGATGCTGCTGCGTCCGCCGCTGTTCGAAGACAGAGCGCCCGCCGTGGCCCAGTACGCCCAGATGGGTTCGCTGGCCGGCCACGAGATCGCTCACGCGTTCGACCGCCAGGGACGCATGTACACCGCCAACGGCAGTCTGTTAGAGTGGATGACCGGTGCGGCCGAGTCGCGGTACGCCATCGCCGAGCGCTGCGCCGGCGGCACCGAGCTGTGGGCGGAGGGTGTCGGCCTGAGCGCTGCCTACCGCGCCGTGCTGCAGCAGCACCCGCAGCTGACCGCCGAAGAGCGACGTCTCTTCTTCCTGGCGTACGCGCAAATGTATTGCACGCGGTACGCGCAACCGGAGTCGCATGCCGCCCAAGTACAGAACGATTGGCGACCGGCAGGCGATGTGCGCGTACGCATGGCAATGGCTCAACTGCAGCACGTATGGATGCCGCTCTTTCAGTGTGCGGCCGCAGGTGATGTCAGCGCCAGTGCGCCCGATTGTCAGTTGGCACTGGAGACGGGCGGGAATGCACCGCCTCCGCTCACTTTCGCACGTGCGTGAGGGCTATGCGAAAGTATCACGCTGTGTGTGTGTGTGTGTGTGTGAGAGAGAGAGAGACGAAGGAATGTCTAGAGGGGCGCGTACGTCCGAGGGAAATCGTCGTGCGTCCCTCTCCCCGATGCCTTGCAGCGCGATCCCAACGCGGACGCGAAGCGGTCGTTGCGCGGTGGCGTCCGCGTCGGTGTGTGCTTCGTCTCATCGCTCGGTAGTGAGAGCGGGAAGATCCCGGTGGGGACACGAATGAAAAGTGTGTCTCGGGACACTTCTGCGGCGATCACCCTTCTCCGACATTCCATCCCTTTCACGTCCGTCGTCGTCGTCGTCGTCGTCGTCTCTCCCTATTCATGCATCCGACGGGGGTGACGCGTACAGCGGCCGCTGCGGGTCGCAATCTGTTCCAAGTGGCGCAGCGACTGCCGCTTTACGGGCTGCAGCAGGCGTTCGGGCGCAAGATGTGGCGAAGAAACGGCCACGGCGACGACACCTACTGGAAGTTGACGCGGGTGGTGGCGCGCAAACAGGGAAGCCGCCTCAAGGCGTACGGCGTGCTGACCTGGCACGGGCAGACTGACCCGAAGGAGCGGGAAATTCGGGGCTCGCACAAGCGGGAGTGGCGGTGGATACCCAGTCCACTACCCAGGCCTGATGAAGGGAAAGGAGAGTGAGGGACACGGCGGCAGGCGCCCGAGGGATCGTGTTGCCATGAAAGCCGCCGCCGCCGCCGCCACTTGCTTTACACCGACTCTACCGACAGGGTACCCGCCGATGTTGCATCTTCCGCGAGACACCCGGGCGCGTTGCCCCACACGGCGGAACAGGCACGTCGGGCGGCGCCGGCGTGGGCCACCTGTTGTCGTTCTAGTGTCGACAATCGCCGCTCCACCGCGGACCAGTCCGCACGCATCTCCGCCCGTCTATCGCCATCGCTGGACGCGCGCTCACATATGCGCTGTAGGCGCTGGGCGCCCGATGACTGCAACGCCGGCATATCGGTGTAGAGCAGGCGCACCACTTGATCGGGCGGCTGGGTGACATCGCGCGCCTCGTACGCTTTCACGCCACCCACGCAGGCGACCAGCGCCATGCCCGCAGTCACCCATCGACTGTTGCGCCAGATATGCAACACGCCCATATCAGGCGCCAAAAAGAGGGCAGTTGTGGGCGGGTGGAGGTTGCGAGTCCTGTGCTCACACGCGAATATATATAGGCGAATTCGCGGCGCGTAAACGACGGCCCATCGTCTCGACGCTGCGATCAAGCGCCGCCACATCCAAGCCGAATTGCGACAATGTTGGACGTCCTTCGGCTTTCCCCTGCAGGCGTTGGGAAGTTCTCGGAAGTGCACGCGACGTCCCTTACCGACGCGTACGGGATGTCACCAGGCGCGAGAGCGCCCGCGGCGGCGCCCTTGCCGCTGCGGCTCGCTGACGAGCAATCACCGCGGCCGGCAGCGGGAGTCTCGCGCTCCTCCCTGTTCGGTCGCGCGCGGGGTCCGTGAAGCCAGACGGCGCTGCTGCGGGGCAGTGCCCTGCATGGCGCCGCCCGATAAGGGACATCCTGTCGGGTTTCCTCTGCCAGCACCCGCTCCGGGGCCGGTCCCTCTGCCGGGCCAACCCTCCGCGATCGCACCGCTGTCTCTGGCGATAAGGGACGCTGGCGGGTGCGGCCGGGTCCCTAAGGCACCGGGGGATGCCAGACCTGCGCCAGGAGCGGGTTCGGGGCGAGAGGAGACGCGGCAGCCCCTGGCGGGATGACCGGTGCGCGTACGTGCGCGCACCTGGACCGCGACCGACCGCATGGTCGGCTCGGGCGCGGGCCTTTTGGGAATCGGCGAGTGCACGCTTCTGTAGCGAAAGTCTAATGCGCAGCGCGGTGTCGCGACACCGCGGACACAATCGAGACTACTGCCTCGGGGCGATGGGTTTCTTTTGCGCGAATGAGACGGCGTCGTTGAGAGGGGCGCGAGAAGAAGCCGGCAAAGCTGCTTGGCACGGCACCATCTCGGAAATGCCACACCGGCCACGTTGTCTAAAAGAACTTCTATTTATCAGAGAACATCGGGTCGGTAGGGGCCGGCAGACTCCCGGTGCCGTATCGAGCCCGTGTGTGAAGCGGAACTGCCGATGCTGAAGTGTTTTCCGTCATCCGCCGCGTCGCTCTCGTATTCGGTGCCCGAGGAGGTACACTCGTATTGCACGCGCAGGCTGTCCTCGCCGTGCAGCAGTCCCCACACGCCCAGCAGCAGCGCCAGCAGTTGCACGCCGGCCAGCACGGCCACTGTCAACGTCCATGCGGTGGCCAGCGGAAAACCACCGGTGCCGTGGCGCGAACACAGGAACAGACCCTCGAACAGGTCGGCGGTGACCAGCGCGCACGCCAGCGCCATGCCCGCCAGCACTGTCATCGGCCGCCAGCCGCTCGGCGGGTGCGCACACGCCAGCATCCAGGACGCCCATGTGAGACACCAGCCAGCGACGCCGCTCCCCGCAAAAGCCACCCACGCCAAAATGGAGCCGCGTCCCCACACGTACTGAGGGCCGGGTTCCCAGCGAGTGTGCGCCACGCCCAGCAGAATCGCCGACGCGGCACTGAGGAGACAGCTCGCAAACGTGAACAGCAGCGCCACCCGCCACGACGTGTGCAGCACCTGTCGCCACGGCGACGGCTTCACAGGTATGCGATGGGCGTACGCACCTTGCGAGCGTAACGGCACCTCCTGTGAGTCCGTTGCCGCCTCGTCGAAATCCGAGCTGCCCTCCGATGCGGGCGCCCCGCGCACTTCAATGTCGCTCTCGTCGTCGCGCTCTGCCGGTTGCGAGCCGTAATAGTCGCCTTCGGACTCTTCGGTCTCCGACGGCCACGCGCTGCCCCTCACTTGCGGCACGCGGCTTTTCATGGCGGCCTGGGCGTACCGCCGCGCCAAGTGCCGGTCGAGCGGCGCCTTGGACACGCGGCCTACCTCGGGAGTCGACGATGTAGACTCATCGGTGACGGGCGCCTTGGAGGTGCTAGGCACGTCGACAGCGTTCATGACGCTCGGTCAACCGCGCGGCAAGCGGCGGCGAGGAGCGGCGGGAGAAGAGCGTTCCCAACGCCGCCCGTTCCCGACCGCCGGTGCCCGCAGCCGCCGCCGGCGATGGCGCCTCCGGTCGCGGAATGCGCATCGCGATGCGCGGAACGGCGGAACGGCGGAACGGCGGAGTGGACAGGCGGCCGCTGCACGAGACGAGACGGTGTGAGGGAGAGTGGGGCTGAAAAGAAGTTACAGGTGGCGGCTGAGCAATGCAAATGCGAGCGACGAGTTTGATACGTGTCGTGTGGGCGAGCTTCGGGACTGGGGACAGGACACACGCATGCCCGCGCCATCCATGATGATCCACGAAAAGCTCACATACAACCGCAAGTAGAACACATCAGGCATAGTGCCTCCAGGCTTTAGCTACGCATCCTCCATATCCTCCTCCCCTTCCGCCTCGCCCTCTGACTGCGCCTCGGCCTGGCCGACATTGTAGTAGCGCAGTTGGTAGGTGTCGCGGCCGCTCGACACGATGCGCATAAAGTCCCGCATCTCCCGCTTCTTCAAGTACTTTCGGGCGAGGTACTTGAAGTACCGCTTGGAGAACTCGATGTTCGCGGTGACGACGATGCGCGCCGCGCCTTCGCGCGCGACCACCACCACATCGCCCAGCTGTCCTGTCTTGCCGTTCACCTTGATGCGATCCTGCAGGTACTTTTGTAGCGGCGCGGTGTCCAGGATGTTGTCTTGCACCGGTATCGAGCAGTCGATCACGTACCGCTTGGGCGTGACCTTTTTCGTCCGGTTGCCGCGTCGCACGAGCGCCGGCATGAGTGAGAGAGTAGAGAGATGAGGGGATGGGAGGAAGGCGCGGGCGAGCTAGAGAAGGTGGCTCTAGCTCGGACGCGAGGAGACGCAGGACGAGGGGAAGCGGAAGAGCGGAACGTGCCTTTCGAAACGATGCGGACGCCGCCCCGGGAGGCCCGCGCGCCGGAGCGGTGACCGCGCAAGATGAGGCAAACGTCTCCGATCTCACAGATGGCGACGCACCGGTGGTCGCGGTTCTCGTCACACGCACGATGGCGCACGGGGTCGCTGCCACTGCTCATTGGACTCGTTGGAGCGCACCCTCGTCTCTCCTGGTGCCATGGCACCGGGCGAACCATCCCGAGCCCATCATACATCCCGCTCGAACTGCAAGTCCATTCTGAAAAGCACTCACGCGACCGCCCGACGAGGCCCCACCGAGTTCGAGGGCCACCCTGCCGTTCCCACCGAGGCCGGACACGCCGCGCTAACTTCCGCAACCACCTCATCACCCGCTAGTGCCCTGCATGGTCAAGACTTCGGCGCCGCCGGCTCGCTTAGCGACAGCTTGCCGGAGTCGCCGTCGTCGCGGGGACGCAAACGCAATCGGCACATCCAGTTCGACGAGCAGAACCTGCAGATCAACGAGGTGGAGCGGTTGCGCGCCGAGCGAAGACGCATCGACGAGCCGAAGACACCGTTCCACGCGCCGCACGAGGAGCCGGGGTCGGGATCGGCATCGCTGGCCGGCAGCGACGACTGGGAGGCGCTGGGCATTGGGCGCGGCCAGGTGACCGGGGCGGCGCTCACGGCGGCGGCGGTGGCGACCAACAAGGCGCACGGCGGGCCGCACTCGCGCAGCTCATCACCCGAATCCACCGCCAGCTCCAATACCGCTGCCAGCGGACGCCGTCTGTCGCACGAGGAGTTTGCCCAGAAACGTCGGATGCTTTACGGGGAGGAGTTTCGGATGGCGCAGATGTTGAAGCATCGCCTGACGGACCCCGACGCCGACCGCGGCGACGAGGAAGAGCACGAGGAGGAGGAGGAGGAGGAGGAGGATTCGGCGGCGGCGGTAGAGAATTTGTCTACCCACGCGCAAGACGGTCGCAGCATGATGGACGGGAACGATATGACGACGGCCGGGACGCTGGACAGCTTGCCGGCGATGAACACTTCGAACCACCGCGAGCCGCAACTCCCGCGGCAATGAGCACGGGGGTGCGACTTGGGAAGGACGAGAAGAGCGTCTCTTCTCCAGTGTCTCTCTAGTGCCAGCGGCGGCCGCGTCGCCATCGCGCCGGCCAGGTATCGACCGAGGCGCGGATGATGCGCCCGCCGGCATCCACCTCCACATCGGCCGGACGGACGGGCGTAAACCCCCATTGCACTTGCGTTACGGCAAGCTGTTGAGAGGCGATCCCGGCACATTGTGCGCGGCGGTTGGCGTCTTCTACACTGTCCGGTGCCTTGAACAGAGACCGTGGCGCAGCGCCTCCGGTCGTCCGCGAAAACAGCCGCAGTGACACCGGCCGCTCAGCCTCTCTTGCTCCTGACGTCGTCTCGATCGACACCTCCGCATCCTCCTCGACGCTATCCCATTCCCACACCTGGTCCAAGTGCCGCTCCAACAGGCGCCTCGCCCGCTCCCTCCACACGCTTTCAGTGGCGTCGACCTGCTGCCGACCGCAACCCTCCTCGCCTCGTGCGTCTCCTATCGCCCCCAGCGTCTCCAACACCGCCCGCACTCGAGCACTTCTCTCATCGTCTTGTTCCATACGTGTCCATAGAGCAACCCTATTCCCTTGTCCTCTCTTAGCACCACTGCCCACCGATCGGACTGTTCAACGAGCCCAGCAGCGGCAACAGCGGCAGCAGCAGCCTCTTAACATCGCGCGCCGACGCCGCCGTTCCGCACATCGTGTTCGGGCGCAGGGGGCTTTGCGACGCGGTCGCGCACACCTGCCTTCCACGCTCACCTCACAACGCAGCCCTCTTCCATTCATGCATCTCGCGACGTTCGTGGTGCCGACAGGCGCTCTCAGCGCCCCCGGTGCGCCATTCCACAGACGAGGTGTCACGCCTGGCTCTTCAACTGCACGAACCAACCCCCGACCGCTGCGCATGGTGCAGACGCCTGCGCGCACCACCTCCGGCTCCCGCGCGGCGCCGTCGGTCAAGGTGTCGGTGCCGATGACCATCACCGAGAAGATACTGGCGCGAGCAGCGGGGCGCCCTTCGGTGCGGCCCGGTGATAACATGTTCGTCAACGCGGACGTGTTCATGACGCACGACGTGTGCGGGCCGGTGAGCATAGCCATCTTCAAACGGGAGTTTGGAGCCGACGCCCGCGTGTGGGATCCGGAGCGAGTGGTCATGATACCCGACCACTACATCTTCACCGCCGATAAGAACGCCAACCGCGCTGTGGACATCCTACGCGAGTTCGCCCGCGAGCAGGGCATCCGCCACTTTTACGACATCACCGACCGCAGCGACTTTCGGGCCAACCCCGACTACAAGGGTGTCTGCCATATCGCCCTCGCTCAGGAGGGACACTGCCGACCGGGTGAGGTGCTGTTCGGCACCGACTCGCACACCTGCAACGCCGGCGCGTTTGGCCAGTTCGCCACCGGCGTCGGCAGCACCGACGGCGGCTTCGTGATGGGCACCGGCAAGTTGCTGATCAAAGTGCCGGCCACCATGCGGTTCGTGCTGAACGGTGAGATGCCCGATTATCTGATGGCCAAGGACATCATCCTGCAGATCATCGGCGATATCGGTCTGGCGGGCGCGACGTACAGGGCGATGGAGTTTGCTGGCGACGCCCTGGCGCAGTTTTCCATGGAGGAGCGCATGACGCTGTGCAATATGGCCATCGAGGCTGGCGGTAAGAACGGGGTGGTGGCGGCCGATGACATCACCCTGCGGTATGTGCGCGCGCGCACTGACAAGGAGTTTCAGGTGGTGCACAGCGATGAGGACGCGACGCTGTACGCCGATTACACATACGACCTGTCGCGGCTGGAGCCGACAGTGGCCAAGCCGCACACGCCGGACAATCGCGACCTGGCGCGCCATTGTGAACACATCGAGATCACCCGCGTATACATCGGGTCGTGCACCGGAGGCAAGATCGAGGATTTCGTGGCGGCGGCACGCATCCTCCGCGGCCGCCAGGTGCGTGTACCGACGTTTCTGGTGCCGGCCACGCAACAAATCTACGGCGAGCTGGAGACACGCAAGCTGGGCGACCAGACGCTGATGCAGATATTCCTCGAGGCCGGCTGCATTCCGCCGGCGGCGCCGAGCTGCGCGGCGTGCCTGGGCGGGCCGAAAGACACCTTCGGCCGGCTGAATGGCCCCGAGGTGGTCGTCAGCACCACCAACCGCAACTTTCCCGGTCGCATGGGCGACAAGTCCAGTTCGGTGTTCCTGGCGTCGCCGTACACCGCCGCCGCCAGTGCGCTGACGGGCCGCGTGACCGACCCGCGCAAAGTGTACGACTTTGACCGCGTGCGACACGCACCCGAGAGCTACGCCGGATAGCGGATGCGATACGTGCATGAGGGATGGACACGTAAAACGGACGGTTGGTCTCAACGAAACACGTCTCAGGTGTAGATGAGCTGGTCGCCCCAGTCGCCCAACGAGTCGGTCACCGCAGCGCCGAAGTGCCATGTTGCGTGCTCGTCGCCAGCGAGACGATGGTCTGCCGGGCGCGATAGCGGATGCAGAGACTGCCAGGCGATGCCGTGAAACGCCGCATACCACGGCGACCGCGCGGTATCGAGTGCCGCCGGCAGCACTGTACAATGCGGGTGAATGCTTCTCTGTGCGGCCAGGTATTCGACGCGCGTCAGGAGTATCGAAGGAGGATGTGGTGGCAAAGGCGGGGTCGCGCCTGCGGTCACTTGCCGCAGTCGGTGTTTCCGTGTGCGCGGCTGCTGCCACTCGCCGTCCGCCGCTGCCGATGGGGAGGTCGACGAGAGGCCATCCATCACTCGCTCGGCATATCGCTCCAGCCGATTGCCGAGAATGTGCAGGCGCGACAGTCCGCCGTGCATGTCATAAATATGTAGCAGCAGCTCGTACAACTTGGCGCTGCAGTGCGGCATGTACAACAGCGTCTTCTCGCCCGGCACCCTCGGTCGCACAAAGTCGTGGAAAGCGCGACTATGCGTATGGGCTACTGCATCCGATAATGTCGCTTGTCCACACTCTGCCCTATTGGTACTCCTGCAATAGAAACACGGTTCCTGTATCTCCGCCGACGGGCCGCGGTACACCTCCATCCCGTAGTGTTCCGCTATGGCCACGTCCTCCTCGGTCATCAGCGGATCCACCAGTTTCATCTCCCTTATTCCCTCCGCACCTCCTCCATCCGCCAACGATACCGCCAAGGCCAACTGCTGCTGCGAGGCCGTCGAGCAGTGCAAGGCGCCCAGCCCCAGCGCCAACAACCGATCGAATCGCTCCCGTTGCATCCTCTGCACCAGAGCCGACGCCCATCCCAGTTCATGTTCCACCATGTCATCCACCTTGCGGATGACCCGTACGACTGCATCACCCTCCCGACACCTTCCGCGCCCTCTCCTCGCCTTTTCTACCCTCCGCCACTCCATTTCAACCCCCACCAGCGTGCTTTCTCAGTGCCGTCAAACGAGAGTCCCTCTCCTCTCCCGCGCGTGCTCTGTCGTCGCGCGGGCGGGCGGTGGACCACGCTCCGGGCACGCTGCGGAGTGCCGCGGGACCCCATTCCCGAGCGACAGAGAACGTGTTAGAAAGGGACTTTTGCGAGGATCTTACAGTGGTCAGGTCAGGCAGACTGGTGGAGTAGTCGATTGGCAACCCTGTGGTGGAGAGGGTGAACAAGGGGCGGCAGTGGTGCGCCATGGCCGACCTCCCCTCGGGAAAAGAAGAGTGCACCCCTGCACGGGGCGACACTGCCTCAAACGATGCGCGTCCGCCACTGCGAGTCGTGGTGAAGAGTCCGGCGGCGGGAATGGGTGCGGTAGCCGGCGGCGGCGCGGTGGACGGACAGAATTACACCTGTGAAGTGGACGCGGCTGGCAGCGTGCTGGCACTGAAGCAGCGGTTGGCGGCCGAATATCCCGGGCAGCCAGCGGTGGAGCAGCAGCGACTGGTGTATGCCGGGCGGCTGCTGCGCGATGAGGAGACGCTGGCGCAAGTGGTCGGGGTGGGCGCTTCCCATCAACTGGCTGGCGCGCAGCAGGTCATGGTGGTGCATCTGGTGGTGGGTGCTCGGGCGCGGGCCAGCGCCTCGACACAGGGAGAGCGGGCGGGCGCGGTGCCGACGACGCCCACGCCATCCATACAGACGGTGGAACGACCCGCAGTGCCGCTGCCGGCACTGGACGAGCGCACCTTGCAGCTACTGCTGGCGTATACGCGGGCGCTGCGGGCGTATCAGGATTACAACGAACAACTGACGGCGTACTATGCCTCCAGCGGTCAGCCGGTACCGCCACATCTGTTGGCCGCAATGAGCGGTGCCGGGAACACGAATGGCGGAACTGTTGCCGCCACCGCATCCGCGGGCGGACCGCCGCCCGCCGCTGCTCCGCCGCTGCCCGGCGGCGATGTGCCCGCAGCGGCCGTCCCGCTCCACTTGCGCGCTTGGGACGGCGCGCCGGCGCGCGTGGTGGCCATTCGAGTGCGCGCCATACCGCTCAACTGGGCGCTGCTGGTGAAGTTGGCGTTTCTGGTGGTGATGTTCGGGCAGGATGCCGACAAGGAACGGCTGGTGCTTCTGATCGGCATCGCGGTGCTGATCTACCTGTATCAGGTGGGGATGTTTGACGCGCTGTTGCGACAGCTGGAGGCGCTGCCCACGCAGCTGGTGGCGCGATTGCAACGGGCGCGACCGCGGGTTGCGGGAGGAGGAACCGGAACAGCAGCCAGCGCTGCCGTTGCTGCCAATGCGCCGCCGCGAGCGCCGGCACCTCGCGGCTGGCAAGCGCTCCACCGAGCGCTGTATGAAACATACCTGTTGCTGGTGGCGTTTTTCTGTTCGTTGTTTCCCACCTGGCGGCCGCTACCAGCAGCGGCTGCAGCCGATGCCCCGGCCGACCGCGAACGTCGACGCGACGCCCCGCCATGAACCATACTAAACCGATGTCGACATCTCTCGGGGCAGTGACGACGAGCGCGCCGAGTGGCCATCCGCATCCTCGAACTGCACCGCGATCACCTCTCGCTGATACGACCGATCGTCTCGGGCCGACCTCCACACGCAGCGGCTGCGGCCGCCGAGTTGGCGCACAGCGGTGTGCAACGGCCAACTGCCGCCGTCCAGTCCGAAGTAACACGTCTTGGTGGCCAGCAGGGCGACGCCATGCGGCTGGCGCAGCAGCTGTCGGCAGACGCGCAGACACGCCTCCAGAACTGCAGCGGTGTAAGCGGTCTCGGACGCCAACACCAGATCGTATCGGTGAGCGTTGGAGGTGCGGTAGGCGGCGGCCACCGCTTGCGGCAGGCCCCGCCAGTCGCCCGCGAAGAAATGGTGGCGATGCAGGGACATCGGAGACGGTGCCGTCGACCGCCGCACTGCATTGCGCCATACGTTGCGTTGGGTCAATTCGGTGATCACTCGTCGGTTGTAGTCGTGGAAATCTACCGTGGCTCCTGCAGCGCGCTGCCATTCCGATCGTTGCGCCAGTCGCACGCCGGCCAAGGCGTGTCCGCAACCGATCTCGATGGCTCGCACAGCCGACTGCCGATCGGTGTCCACCAGCGCGGCATACTCGGTGGCGAACGCGGCACTGCCCACGTAGGTGGCTAGATCGCGCGCTCCCTCCCACACCCGGTATCCCGAGGCGATATCCATGTTCTCGGCGTGCAGCTCGGGCATACGGACGAGCGCCACCCGCTCCAAGACGTGTCCGTCATCGAGCACCTCCGCGGTCCACCGAACAGCGTCGTTCGATACGTGCTCTTCGGTGTATGAATCCGTCCAAGGAATGCATTCACCAAAAATCCACTCTGGCGGCTTGCCTGCTGCCTCCTCGCCGTCGCCTACCCTCCCAGGACGATCCGCGGTCGCTTCCCGGTTCGACGCGCGCTCAGCACCTCCCCCATCTTGCCGCTCCCCAAAATGGAATCGAAACACGCACATACTCCCCGTCTCTTTCCACTCTTCGATTGCCCCACACAATTCCCACTCACCTTCCACTTTCATCCCTTGCACGTTCGTCCATTCCCTTTCGAACGGCTCGTGGCGCGGCACTCCCCGCCAGGGCGAGGTTGCATTCTCGGCACCCTCACTGGCCTCGGGTGTCGTGCGAGGAAGCAACCCAACGCGGCGCGGCCGTGGTCGAAACCGATGACACGCCGAGACGCTGGTTTATTCCGGTACTCTCGTTGCATCGGGAACGCGACGGGTCGGCACTACGAGCCGATAGCCGCGCAATCACTTCGACCTCTAATCCTCCTGCTCGTCCTCCTCCTCGTCGGCTTCGCGGAGCCACGTCAGAAACGCATTCACCTGAAAGAGTGCCTTGGTCTTGCCCGGGGTGATATCGGTGACATCTTCGCGCCACCGATCGAACGCCTCCTCGCTCACCACATCGGCGTCGTAGAGCGCCTGGAAGATGCCGTTCATGAGGTCGGGCGGGAAATCCAGCCGATGACACGCCGCCTGCGCCGCAAACACGATCTGTACCTGGCGCCGCTCGTCAGCGGCAGCGACGCCGCCGGATATCACCTGCAGCAGCGGCATGGTCAGACGCAGGCGGCGCGTCATCTCCGCCAGGTCGCGCACCGTCTCGCCAGCGACATAACCCAAAAAGACGGTGGTGGCCAGCGCGCGGCACAAGGCAGGCAGTTCGGGGGCGGCGGTTGGGACCGACGAACCGCGCGCTTGCTCGCGACGTTGCTTGGCGGTCAGCACTCTGCTCAACCACGCCGTGCAGGAATCAATATCGGGCACCTCGTCTGAAGACGACGGCCGCAACAGCGCGTCGCGCAGCGCATTCTCAATAACCGCCGGCGGCAAGAGCGCCTCCAGCTGCCGCTTGCCCAAATACGCGCCCAATGCCTCGGCATCCACGGCCGACATTTCCTCCATCACCAGCTGCAGATCCACGCACGCCGCCGCCACCGCTTCCGCTTCGGCTCCACGCAGCCACGTCTCCAGCAGCGCTTGCAGCAACTTCGCCCGACGCTCCGGCGGCGTCGCCGACAGCAGCTGCGACAGAAACGCCTCCTGCTGCGCCGAGTCCGTCTTGCCCTTCAAGATCACCTGCGCCGCGCACTCGCCCAACACTGCTGCCGCCACCGGCATATCCCACTCGTCCTCCAATTCCAGCAGCTCCCGTGCGGTGTCCGCAAAAGCCTGCATCAGCGTTGCCGAGTCCACCAACGACGACAACGCCCCGTGCCGGGCGTCCAACATCGCAACGCGGTCCCTCTCGCGCGCCGTCAGCACCAGCCGCAGCCACTCGCGGGCCGCCACCGGACCGTATCGCTCCGGCTGGCCCGTCAAATGGGTGGTCTCCAGCGAGCGGCGCGCCTCCTCGGGTGACGGATTCGCCACGTAGTCCTCGATGACGCCGCGCAGAATCGACGCCGCCTCCTCGGCACTGGGCAGCGGACGCTCGGGTGTGCTGGTGCCCGACGAGTCCCCGGTCGTTGCCGGTCCGTTGCTGGCGGCCGCCATTGCTGCTGCTGCTGCTGCTGCTTCCACCGCCGCCGCGTCCCCGCCGGTGAAGCGGAATTTGGGCATTCGCCGCGGGGCATGCGCAGCAGCGGCCTTACCGCCGCGACCTCCCCGCGGTTGCTTCTTGCCGTGAATTTCATCGAGTGTGCTGGGCGCCTCCTGTGCGCGCCGCGGCTTCCACTGGTTTTTGCGCAAGTCGATACAGTCCTTGAGCATGAAACGGTAGCGCGCGCGCACCGCCGGATTGTCCGACATGGTCTGGATCTTCACAAAATACGCGTTCATGTACGGGCGCGCCTCGGCGCGGTCCATCTGCGCACCGGCCACGCTCAACAGCTTGGCCAGCGTTTCGATGCTGTCCTCGTCCTCGCCCTCCTTCAACAGCATTTGCACACATTCGTGGATGATCTTCTCGCTCAGCAGATGCCGCTTGAACAGCTCGCCGATGAAGATGATGTTGCCCAGCGTGCGCCGACGATACCTGGCATACGTCTCCTCGACCTGCTCCGACGAGCTGCTGTCCACCATCGCCACGCGGTTCACAAACTCGCGGCGACACTTGGCCAGCAACATCCGCCGAAAACTGGTCACGCCGTCGGCCTCGCCGTCATCGACCGATGCGCACACGATCTCCGGCAATGCGCCGTTCATCGCCTCGCAGAGGTCGGCGTACACACCGCAAAAGTAGGGCTCGGCGAGGGCCTTGTCGAAAATCTCCGAGATGACCGCCTCCAACACCACATACTTGTGCAGCGGCAAGTCCAGAATCTGCTGCGTCAGCGTCTCAAAGCGTTCTGGCACCAGTTTGTTCAGCACCGCCTTGGCTTTGCGACGCGCCTGCTCCAGCGCCTGCACCTCCTGATCGGTATCGGTGCGCGCCGCGTCCTCCACGAACGACGGCCTCCAAGCGTTGGCGCCGCGTTTCAGCGGCGGCAGTGCCGGTCGCTGCGCCGATCCGCCGCGACGAAACAGGCCGATGCCAGACGCCTGGCCGTTTCCAACGCCTGCCGCCGACAGCGTCGCCGCCAAGCCGTCCACCTCGGCGGCGTGTGCTGGGTGCCGGATGCCGGTGCCATAAGCCGAGCGCGCCCGGTCCGGTGCCGATGGCAGCGGCCGCACCGTCGCCGTCAAGGAAGTGTTGCCGCCAAAACGCACCACCTGAATGCCGCCGCCAGCGGTGGCGCTCATCGACCCCGCCTGTTTCGAGCCACCAGTAGCCGTCGCCGTCGCCGATGCCTTGATCTCCGCGCCAACGGCAGTTGCCGCTCCGCCAGCACCACTCTTTCTACCCGACGCATCGCCATCTCCTGTCGTCGTCGTCGTCGTCGTCGTCGGCCGCCCGTCGCTGCCACTGCGGCCGCCCGTGCCCGAACCACTCACCGCCGACCCCGATGACGTCGGTGACGCCGACACCGACGCCGACGCCGACGACGCTACCAGCGCAACAAACTCCTCAGCTGCCTGCTCCCATTCATTCTCGTCATTCGCACTGGACATGCACCGAACAACCCCAATTAGATAACGGTCAGACACGGCCCCGCAGTGTCACTTACCCGCTCGCGAGGCTCCCGCGCACCGACAATCAGAGCGCGCCCTGCGTCCCTGTCGGCCGCCCGGGCGCGCTGCGGGAACCGATGGGGTGAATGTAATAAGGGAATCAACCGGGAAATAAGGGACGGGCGGGAAGGCTTCCGGTGGAGGACAGACGTCCCAGTCGTAGGGACATCGCCACACGGGTGAGAGACGTTGTGCGAGAGAGACAAACAATGGAGAGGAGCTGTGCTTCCTCCCATTAAGGCAACCTTGGAGAGGAGAGTAGGGACAGCCGTGCGGCGGGGTGTGGGAAGACCTGCTGCGGAAGTGGTTACTCGTCCAGGGTGTGGCAAAGCGACAGCTACCGGCCCTCGCTGGTGAGACCGACCGGGCAGGTGCCGAAGGAGATCGCGACACCCTTCCACCTCACCACAGTTTCACTTCCGTCCACCCATCCCATGTCCGAACGGCTTGCCAGCCAGGCCGTCCACGCGGCTGACAGTCGCGCCCGCGTGGCCTACTTTATGGACCACCACGTGGGCGGCTACTACTACGGCCAACACCACCCTATGAAACCGCACCGGGTGGCCATGACGCACAACCTCTGTCTGGCGTATGGTCTGTACCGCCACATGGAGGTGTATCGGCCGCGAGCAGCAGCCGCCGAGGAGTGCAAAAAGTTTCACGCGGCCGACTATATCGACTTCCTGCGGCGGGTGACGCCCGACAACGCCGAGTCGCTGCTGGAGGCGCTGCAACGGTTCAACGTCGGCCGGCAGTACGGCGACTGTCCCATTTTTGACGGCATTTGGGACTTTTGTGCAACGTCCGCTGGTGGCAGCATCGACGGGGCGCGCAAACTGATGAGCGGCGCCAACGATATCGCGGTCAACTGGGCGGGCGGACTGCACCACGCCAAGAAGAGCGAGGCCAGCGGCTTTTGTTACGTGAACGACATCGTGCTGGCTATTCTGGAGTTGCTGCGTCTGCACGCGCGGGTGCTGTACGTCGATATCGACGTGCATCATGGCGACGGCGTGGAGGAGGCGTTCTACACCACCGACCGGGTGATGACGGTGTCGTTTCACAAGTACGGCGACAACTTCTTTCCGGGCACCGGCGATGTGTGGGACCGCGGCTTCGGTGCTGGGGAAGGGTACGCTCTCAACGTGCCGCTCAAGGACGGCATAGACGATGCCTCCTTCCAGCGGCTGTTCCAGCCGGTCATGTCCAAAGTGATCGAAGTGTATCAGCCGGGCGCGATCGTGATGCAGTGCGGGGCGGACTCGTTGGCGCACGACCGCCTCGGCTGCTTTAACCTGACGGTGAAAGGGCACGGCCAATGCGTCGCCTACATCCGGTCGTTCCGCATTCCATTGTTGGTGCTCGGCGGCGGCGGGTACAACATCCGCAACGTGGCGCGCTGCTGGTTGTACGAGACTTCGGTGCTGGTGGACGTGCCGGCCGACGCCCAGATTCCCTACAACGACTACTGGGAGTACTTTGCACCGGATTACTCGCTGCACATTCAGCCATCGGCCGAGTTGGAGAATCAGAACACCGCCGAATATTTAGACAAGGTGAAGAGCAAAGTGCTGGAGCAGGTGCGACAGCTGCGAGGTGCCCCGGCGGTGCAGATGCAGCATATGCCGCCGACGTTGCTGCCCGCGGATGAAGAAGACGAGGGCGAGGAGGAGGAGGAGGAGGAGGAGGCGGATTTGCCGATGATGGGTGGCGGTGGAGGTCGACAACCGCCCACTTTGTGGCATGCGCCATCGCCGGCGGCTGTGTTGCCTCCAGGAGCGGTGTCGTCGCGCGAGCCGACCGCCGCCTCCGAGGCGCCCCCACCGACGCCCAGCCCGCAGCCGTGATGACGACATATGGCGTCGCCGCATTCGACCGCCCTCCTTCCCGTGGCGCTGCCGCTCACAACCAAGTGGTCACCATGGCGGTTACCGCGGTGGTCGTACCGAGCGCGAACAGCAGCAGCTGCGCCAGCGGTTCGTACAAGTATTGCTTGGCGTGCAGCGCGTTCTGCCAACGGTAAAAGCGCACGATCCCGGCGATGACGATGATCATGCCCGCTACCGCATACATCACCCCCAACACGATCACACTGCGGCCGGCCAGCAGTCTGCCCACCACAGCGCCGGTCAGCACCAGTCGCAGGCTGGTGCGCACCCACGACATGAACGTGCGGTCGTTGGCCCGGAAATCCTCCAGCACAAACGACGGGTCGGCGCGCATGGCCGTCCAGCGCACGTGCTGCTCGGCATCTTCGCGCAGAAACCACCGCAACCGATGTCGCAGTGCCGCCTCCCGGTGTGAATGGTGTTGAGTGAGAGGTACAGCGGCGGAGGCGGAGCGGGTGGGCGTGGCGCTGACGGTAGCGAGTGCTCGGGATGACGATGCGTCCAGTTCCGGGCCGGATGCGATCCCTGACAGTTGTTTCACACTGGTGTCTATTCCTAGTTCGGCATTCTCTGCAGGGTAGGGTGTGTCGAATTCAGCTGGTGAGAAATTTTCCCGCTGCTCTTCCAGTCGTAGCGACGACAGGCGTTCCTCCACCAGCTCATCTAGACGCTCCTCGATTTGACACTCGACGAACTCGGGGTCCTCACCGAGCCCGGAGACAGCACCGTCCCGCTGCAGGAAGAGATCGGGAAGTGAAGCGACGCGGTCGTCAAGCCGTCCCGAGGTGCTCGGCTCGGAAACAGTGGCGGACGTCTCCCTGCCGGTTTTCCCACCAGGGGCTTCGTCAGAGTCCATGGTGTGCGGTACAGCGCCTCCTCACAGACGGCAATCAGTCCCTCCGCCAGCGCGCACGCTCCCCAACGACAGTGAGACGGTGCAGTTGCTCATATCGTTTTTGGTCGACTCCTCATCGAGCCTCAAACCGAAGTATGACTCGCAAACATGTCGGACGCGATCGACGCCCCGTGCCAGGGCCGGTGCGCGTGCGCCCGTCGCGCAGCGAGATCCGCGCGCACGACCCGGGCGATGACACCCCGGGACGACCTTCTGATGGGGTCCCACCAGATACGCATCCCATATCGGCGAGCACCAGGTTGGTAATTGTTGGTTTATCCTATTCGGATGAACATACACCACCGAGTGCCTCTTCACGCAGACGCAACCCCATCACGTCCCCTCCACCACACTCTCACGCGACAACGCCAGCCGCACCGGCCGCCGTGGGCATCCACCCCTGCCCGGCGTCCCGCACCGCAGTGGGCCCCTCGTATGCCAGATCCAGCACGCTCGCCACCCGCTCATAGCCACCGTGCGCCAGAATGGCCTCGTGCACGTCACACCGGTGAGTGCGCTCGAAATCTACCGGGCGCGGCATCTCGCCGTCCACACCGTACTTGGGCATCCACCACCGCAACAGCTCGGTGCGCAACAGTTCGAAATTGCGCTTGAGCACACCGGCCGGCAAGCGCCGCTCCAGCGTGATCCAACCCAGACGCCGCGCCACATTCTCCAGCCCGCCGTGGATGCGCTCACACGCAAACACCAAATCGGCCCGGCCGTCCAGCCGCAACTCCTGCGCCGTCGGCATACAACGCGCCGGGGAGTGCAACACTGCCTGATGATTGGAGGCGGACCCGGTGCCCGTCGATATGGCCGCCGCGTCCCTGCCGCTGACGCCGCTACCGCCCGGCACGACCGCACAGGCATCCGCCATATCCGCTTCCTCCGGTCCCCAACCCTCCAGCTGTCCCAGGTACACCTGCAGCTCGCTGCACACATTGTGGAAATCGTTCCAGTATCCCTTGCGCCGCTTCTCATACGCCGGCTTCAGTCCGAGCTGTCGTGCCAACCGATCCCACCCGCCGTGTCGACGGATGGCCGCGGCCATATCCTGCCGGCCCGCCTTCAGCAACATCGCACTGGTGGGCATGTGCTCGCGATGACCGCGCCCCGTCGGCTGCGTGTTCATCAGAAAAGCGTCCAGCTCGCGCTCCACGTGCGCCAACGAGTTCCAGTAGAATCGCGGTCGGCGCGGCGCTTGCACCCGCATGCCCATCCGACGCGCCACCGGATACACCCCGCCGTGCAGATTCACCCCGTACACCAGATCGAAGCGGCCGGCGCGCACCAGCTCCTCCTGCAGCGGCATCAGGCGCGGTGACAAGCCCGAATTGGCCATAAACACCCGCAACCGCTTGCGCAGGTTGTCGAAGCGCCGCCAAAAGGTGGACGGTCCGAACCAGAACAGGTGCAGACGGCCGGCCACCGCCGCCGGGCCGCCGTGCCGTCGAATGGCATACACCAGATCGTTTCTACCGCACGACCGCAGATACTCCATCCGCGGCATCATGCCCGGATAGCAGTTCTCGTTCACAAAAGCGTCCAGTTCGGTGCGCAAGTTGTCCAGCGACGCCCAGTGGCCGCGGGCGTTGCGACGGACGGACGGGGCACGCGCCCAGCCCAGTTGCACCGCCACCGCATCGATGCCGCCGTGGATGCGGATGGCGTAAATGAGGTCGCCGCGGCCCATGGCCAGCAGCTCACTTTGCAGCGGCATGCGCCCGCCCGCCAGCGTCGCCCGGGCGAAAGCGCGCATCTCGTCGTGCAGCCGCGCCGGGTCGCGCCAATAGAACGGCGGCCGGCGATACGGCAACGACCGACACAGATTGAGCGCCGCCGCCAGCCGGGTGTACCCGCCGTGGTACCGGACGATGGCGTGGTTGATGTCGTAGCGGCGGGCGCGGCGCACCTCATCGCTACGCGGCGCCTGCCGGTGCCGGGCGATGCTCTGCGGAAAACACTGCTGCAGCTCGCGCTGCATGTCATCGGCATCGCGCAAGTATCCGCGGCGGCGGATGTTGCGCACGCCGAGGCGCGCTGCCACCGCCGTAGAGCCGCCATGCATGGCGATGGCTAGCACCAGCGAGTGCTGTCCCTGAGCCCGCAACTCCGCCGCGGTGGGCAGGCGCAGCGGCGACTCCGGCGATGGGGGCAATGACGACGGATGCTGCTGCATGAATGTCTGCACCGCTTGGGCCACGTTCTTAAAGTGATGCCGCCAATGGCCGTGCGGCAATTGCCGCGTCCGATAACCGCATTGATTGGCCACGTACGCAAAGCCTCCAGAGCGGTCGATCGCCCGCAGCAGATCACAACGGCCAGCATACCGCAGCTCGAGGTGCGACGGCATCAGCGGCACGCCGTCCTCCTCCAACACTTGCGCCCGCTCGGCCACAAACTGCCGCACCTCGCGGAGGAGGTTCTGCTCGCTCAGCCAATACCCCCGAGGTCGCCGCGACAGTGATGCAGCGCGTGCATTCACTGGCGAGGGCACTGGCGCCGACGCCCGCCGGCGTTGCCGCCTTCGGCGCGGTCGTCGCGGCACTGCCGACCCCACCGTCGTCCGCAACGTCGGCTGACCGGCCGCGAGCAGGACAGTGTTGCTGCTGGATCCACCACCCATACCCAACGACTTCCGCTCGCAATCCGTCATGCATACTTGAAGCATCCCATGGGTGACTTGTACGCGTCGCCGACACTCTCTCCAGCGGCTGGCCTGGCCGTCCGCCACCCAACTCCCGCAGCCGACCCGGGCGACGCCAGCCGACAGAAGTGCACGCCGGTCAACGCACGGCCACAAGAAACCCAGCGCCCTGGCGTGACCCCCATCAAGCCCAACAAATCCATCAACATGATTTATGGTCCCCATTTCCCTCACCAGTACATTTCGCAACCGCCAACACTGTCTAGCATTTCACGGCGCTACCGACCGACCGACCGACCGAAACCCGACCTGCCGTCGATGGGATCGCGCACGCGTCGGGCAGCGGATCGCGACCTGCTCGACGGGGATGCACCGGTGACCAGCCTCTGCTCGACGACAAAGGGACGCGCGATCGTTTACCGAAACACCTTCACGGCAACCGGAGTGTCGGGCACAACGATGTGGTTCTCAGATTCCCTCTACACGCATTGCATCTATCTCCTCCGTCACCCGCTCTCATCCGCGCGTTGTCGCTTGGATGAGGGCGTCGACGTTCTGTGCTGGCTCCGTGTCGCCTGTCGGGCGTATCGCGCCTTTTTGCGCTCTCGTTCGTTTCGGCGGTGACGTTCCTCGTCCGCTCGCCGTTGCGCCTCAATAGGAACGCGCTTCTGTTTCGCGGCCTGTTTGCGTTTGGCCTCGCGATCGTGCCGCAGCGCGTTGAGCATCTGCAAAAAGGTGTGTTCGCGACGCTCTTCGGGTGCCATCACCACCGCGCGTTCGTCCGCACCGGGGTGGGAGCGCGCCCGGCGTTTGCGAATGCCATCGCTGCGCTGTTCATCTTTCGGTTTGGCGGAGAAGGGCAGCGCCGCCGTCAGCTTGGCCGGAAGCCGCAGCGGGTGGAATCGGCGCGGTGCGCGCTCCACGCTGCGATACATCGAGTCGTCGCGGTGTGGGATGGGCAGCTGCTTTGCCTGGCGAATTTCCCGCACCGTGCGCATCACCCGGTAGGTGTCGCTCGCCGCGGGCAACAACAGGTTGGCGGTGATCACGCAGTAGCGCGGCGGCTGCACCGGCACCCACGCCCGCAGAAACACGATGTCGCTTTTCAGCAGGCGGTCCTCAAACGTCGCGCGGAAGGTGCCCGGCGGACCGTCCCGCACCGCCTTCTTGACCATACCGCGAAGCCCGCTGGGCGTGCGCAGCAACGCGCCGACAAACTTGGCCACCTCCAGCTCGGAGTTGAACATGCCCCGAACAAACGCCGTGTTCTTGAAGATGCGCATCGGCTCTCCGACCAGCTTGAGCTTCTTCACAATCCGAAACTGCGCATCCACCTCCTTCACTACGCCGGTGGCCGCCACCCGGAAACTGCGCTGCCGCTCGCCGCCCAATGTCTGGAAGCACACGACGCCGGTGCCGGGCGATGCCAGCGGGCCGTACACCACCGCGTCGCAGTGCAAATGCTCCGGAGTGTACTTGATCATGCGCTCGCGCCCGTTGGCATCTGGCATGGCCAGGACCGGCGCCGCCTCGAAACGGCGCCAGCCGACCGAAAAGATCAGCGGGTCGCGGTTCTTCAGCACTTTGCGGAACCAGCGATGCCGCAGCAGGCGCACACGCATGAACGAGAGCGTCTGCTCCAGCGGGGCGGGCAACGCGCCCAGCACCACCAGACGTCGCGGATCGTAGTGCCGGGTGAATTCGGCGGGCACGCCGCGCAACACCAGCCGCACATAAGTGCCGGGCCGTATGCCCTCCAACTCCTGTCGCAGCGGCGCATCGAGGGCAGACAGCTGCTCCTCGGAGCGCTGCTGTCGCTCCTGCGCCGCCTGCCGCTCCCGTTCATAGTGGTCGGCGCCACCCGTGACCGCATTGGCCTCGCTGGTGGATAGTTGAGTGGAGGCGCCGCCGTCCGCAGTCTCCAAACGAACTTGATTTCTGTCCGCGGCATCGACAAAGCGCGCACCCTTACAGATGTGGTTGTTCGACTCCCCGTCCGTCATCTCAACCTCTTCGTCGCGGTCACCGGAACCGGAATCATCCCCATCGTTTCCACCGTCGACATCGAACACTTGCTCGGCATCGGTGCCGCCCATGACGGCACTGCTCGAGTCGTTCTCGGCGTCCGACTCTCCCGACTCCTCCTCGACAGCATCGGACAGATCGTCCCATGCCTCGTCGTCGCCATCTTCGTCGCTGCCGTCGTTCACCGTCGGGTCACTTGGAACCGGCGGACGCGCCTCCACATCCACCACCTCGTCCGCGTCGGAAGTGCCTCCCTTGTAGTGCTCCACAAAGGCAGCACGCGCGGCAAACCGCTGCCGCAATTGCGCATCCTCTGCAGCTGACCCGGTGATCGGCGCCGCGACCGTGCTGCAGTCGCGCGACCAGGCGTTCGCCAACGAGTCCACAACGGGCGCTCGCCGCACGCGAAAGAGACCGCCCGGCGCATCGTCGTCCTCGGATGGCTGCCCGGCGCCAGCGACGTCATCGCGCCCCGCCGCGACGCCCCACGGTTGCACACGCGCTGTCCGCTTCTCCTCCTCTTCCATTCCCGAGTCGTCGCTGGCGTCGTCATCGTACAGCACCCGCTGCAAACTGGGCGCAGGGGCGACACGACTCGCATGCTCCCGCCGAGCTTGTCGAATACGGCGCTCACCAATATCCTCCACCTCCACGGATACACCAGCCTCTGTTCCCTCCAGCGGCCGACGAAAACGATCGTCCGCGTCCCCCGGTGACTCTGCCGGTGCTCGCACGGCCTCGCTATCCCGCCACAGCCGCAGTCCCCACGCGCTCGACTGCTCCGCCAGCGAGCGGCTGGTGCGTTGCAGTTTGCGCACCATGCGCACGCCCTCCTCGTCCGAAGCGACACTGTCGTCATCGCCATCTTCGTCGTCGTCCGGTGACGACTTGCTTGTCTGGCTGAAACGCACGCTCCGGTCGGGCACGTGGATGTAAGCCGCGTCCTCGTCGTACGCGATGCCGTCGAAATCGCTCATGGGCGCATGCAGCTGGCGCTCCTTGAGCGACAGCGAGCGACGGCGCTTCGACGCCTTGCCGTCGCCATCGGCCATCGCAGCCGGCGGCGGTATCGGATCGGCGCGCACCTCTGCCTGCTCCACCCACAAGTCACCCACCCCGAACATGTGCATGGCCACCGGCACCCGCAGCGGCGCGCCGCGCACAAACCCGTACACCGCTACGGTGCGCCCGACGCCGACCGGCGCATCCGCCGGCGTCAGATCCTCCACACGGTCAGCCAACACGTACGCGTGCTCGTTGCGCCACGAAATCGGCCGGTACTTGGTGATCGACAGAAAGCGCGCCAGGTTCAACACCTCCCGCTTCAGGTACTCGCCGTTGCTGCGCATCCCCGACAGGTAGAACAGCTTAGCACCCTCGTGCACCTCAGTCCAGAAGCGCGACTTGAGCGCCTTCTTCGTCTTGCTCATCCTCTTCCCGTCCCGTATCTTGTCCAGGTGCGTCAACACGCCCATCACCCGCGGCATGCCATGCACCGCCGCGATGTTCAGAAACTCGAACGTCTCCATCTCCAGCCCGAAGTGCGCGTCGATCACCAGTACCGCCAAGTCGCACACTTTGGCCGCGTCGATCATCGACGGCAAGTCCGGCGGCACCTCCACCAGCGTGATGCGCTTCTGTTTGCCGGTCACAACGGTCACGGGCCCGACCACCTCGCCCAGCGCGTGCCGCGTGTAATGCTTCACCAACGCCCGTACGATCGACGACTTGCCCACGCCACGCGGTCCCACCACCGCCACCACCCGCGGCACCCGATCGCCACCCGATAAATCGGCCGTCACCGCGCGCGCACTGCGCATCGACCGGTCTGCCTGTGCTTGCATGGCCCGGCGCGCCCTGCCCGGCTTGGCGAGCGCCACCTTGCCGCGACCAGCGGAGGGGCGAGAATTCGCCCCAGAACGTCTCCCATTTTTCTCAGAATGGTTCATTCCGGACTTTTTCGCATCTGCGGTGGACATCGTGACACCGAGAGATGGTTTGACTTGCCCGCTGTAACCGTCGATGACTCCCTTGACTCCGAAGGGGCGTTTCGATGCGACGGCGGCCGCGTCCGACCCGGACATCGCGCGCGGTCGGCGATTTCGCGCATCGGCGCAAGCGCACATCTGTTCGGACAAGTACGGTGTGGTGGATGGATCGATGGGGAGACACACCCCCGTTGAAACTTTTCACTCATGGATGACTCATTCCATTCGAGTGCCAAGGTCACTGGTGAGACGGCGGCGGTGAGGAAAGTGCAGAAGCTGTTGCGGGAGGGTCCGCTGGCGCATCCGCGGCCGCAGGCCCTGATCGGGGCGCTGCAACCGTTCGGGGAAGTGGAGGGTGGCGACAGGGAACCAGCCGACGTCGACGTGCGGTCGGCGCTAGAGTGGCAGTTGGTGGAGCGTTTCGCGCAAGTGGTGCAGGCGCACCGGTCGGTGTGGTCGGAGGCGGCCGTCTCCAGCGGTCAGGCGACGAGTTTGCAGCGCAAGTACGCGGCCGTCATTTCGCGGTTGGACGAGACGGAGGCGCAGTGTGTAAGCGTGTCGGACACCGCCGCTGTTATCCACCAACAGCTGGAGGTGCTGGAGGGCAAGGTGCGCCTGGCGACGCGGTTGGTGCGGGCGCTGAGCCTGACGGCGGACGAAGAGGCGGCGATCGACCGGGGCGTGGTCGATGCCGCCTTTCTGGCGGCCTGCGAGCGGCTGGCTCGTATTCGCCGACGTTTGCGGCGGCTACAGGCGCACGCCACAGACTCGATGGCGCTGCGCGAGGTCAGTGCGAGTCTGGAGCAGTGGCGCCAGCGGGCTGAGGAGGCGCTGCAACGATGGCTGTTGCACGAGGTGTGTGTTCGCGACGAAGTCGACCTGGACGAGGTGCCCGTGCACCTAGGCGCCACGACGCTGCAGCGACTGGCGGATACATCGTCACGCGACCAGGCCGGCGGGGAGAGCGTCGCCCGCACGCGGCGCGCTGTCCTCGCCCGGCGCTTTGTGGACGCCATGGTGCGCGGCGACCCGGCGCGCGGCGTGCGCCCCATGGAGATGAGCGCGCACGACGCACTCCGCTACGCCAACGATATGCTGGCGTGGATTCACCACGCTCTGCTGGCGGAGCATGAACTGGTCGAGGCGTTGCTCCCCGCGGAGGAGAATCGGCGATTGGGGGACGGTGTCGCGGCAGAGGCCGTCGCCGTGAACGCCGCTGACGGGCCCTCATCGACAGGCGATACCGCCGCTGCAGATATCATGCATCCGCTAGACGACGACGATGCCCCATCGTCCGTGGCGGACCGTCGAGCGCGCATTCTCCACGAGTTGGCGGAGGCGGTGCGCGAGCCGTTTCGCCTGCGATACGAGTATGCGCTGTCGCAGCAGACACCGGGCCCGGCGGAACTGTGTCAACTGGCCAGTCTGTTGGAGTTTTATGCGCGCGTGATCGGCAAGCTCGTCGGCGACCGTGCCGCGTTGCCGACGATGCTGCTGGAGCTGCACCGCCAGGCCCTGGAGGCGATGTTGGCGTCGTGGCGTGGCCACACCGACACGTTGACGGAGATCGGTTTGCGGGTGCCCAGGGATCTGGCACCACCCACACCGCTCACCCAGACGCTGTACCGGCTGGAACAAGTGCTGACGGCACTGGAGGCGAGTATGACAGCGCCCCAGGAACAGCGGCGGCAGGCAGACGATCTGCTGCAGGTCGCGCTGCAGCCGCTACTGGAGCTGAGTGCGGCCGCCGCAACGCGCCAACTGGCGGAAGTGGATCAAGCGGTGTTTCTCCTGAACTGCTACGAGGGGGTGCGCGACGGGCTGTCGCGTTTTGCGGTCGCCGATGACTGGGTCGCGCACGCAGCGCAACAGGTGGAGCGATGGGCGGGACGCCTGGAGCACCTGGCGGCGCGCCACCTGCTTGCCCGCAGCCGTCTGCTGCCATCCGTGGAGGCGATCGAGCAGATGCGGGAGCGCTCCGAGACGGACGACGCGGCGACACCCGGGACCGATATCGCGTCGTCCGCGGCACCGTCAACGCCGCCTCTGCCGCGCGCCCTCGACGCCACTGCTTTCGCCGTGGCATTGCGGGAATTCTATGCGACCGTGTTCACCGCGGCCGATGTGCGCACCCTGATGCCGCCCCAGTTGCTGCTGATCGCCAACCCAGTGCTACGAGATGCGGTGCAAACGCGCACCTGCACCCGAGTCGTCGCCGCCTACCGGCTGGCGCACGACTGGGCCACCCGAGCCCAGGCTACAGGTCGTAACGAGCTGGCCGGCGTGCCATTGCGCGACGCGCACGAGGTGGCGCTGGTGTTGCGCGGTGCGCCGACATAACGTGTGTCGTGTCGCGTGAATGCCCTATCTGCGTTCCATCTCTTTCACCACCGTCTTTACCACGCTCGTACCAACGCGCACGACACATTCACCCTTGTGAATGCGTTCTGGTCCCCGCGACGCACACCTCACCATCACGCCTGTTCGCGTTCCCGTCATCGTCACGTGGACGTTCGCCGCGAGGCCATGCTGCTCACCCGCCAGGAATTTTCTTGTCAACTCGGTTTCGAATCCTCCACTCGGTCCGTTGCCCAAAGCGAATACCATCAGGTGGCACTCTGCCAACGTGGATGTTGCCATTCAGTGCGCGGGACATGGCCAGTGGCAAGCCGCGGCGGCTGCACGGTCGCGGTTGTCTGCGGGTGCGGCGGTTGGCGCGACGGCTGCTGCTGAACAGCCGAGCGCTCAGCGCACTGTTGCTGTTGCTGCTGCTGGGCACTTGGCACCCCGGCCTGTTCTTCACCGACTACTCGCAACCGTCGAAAGCGTACGCGGTGCTGCACTATGACCGCGAGGTGGAGTTGGCGGCGAACGTGTCGGTGGCGAAACCGCCGACGCCGGTGCCCAACACGGTGCATTTCATCTACGGCCTGTCGGAGCACGCGGAGAACCGCACGTTCGGCCTGATGCATTATCTGGTGGTGAAAGCAGCGCACGATGCCATCCAACCGGATCATATCTACCTGCACTATCGGCACCAGCCGCAGGGCACCTGGTACAGCCGGGCGCGCGAATACCTCACCCCGATGGCGCTGCCGAACGAGCCGCTGCCGCACAATCTCAGCGAACTGCATTATGCGCACGAATCGGATGTGCTGCGGTTGTTGTTGCTCATGAAGCATGGCGGCATCTACTTGGACATGGATGTGCTGGCGTTGCGCTCGTTCCGGCCGCTGCGCACGCAGTGGCGCGTCATCCTCGGCACCGAGTACGTGCGCAACACGCGCCTGGTGCGCTGGCCGAGTCCCGGCGGGGTGGCCAATGCGGTCATCGTCGCACCGCCCAATGCCACCTTTCTGCACCGCTGGCTGGCCACCTATGCCACCTTCGATCGATACGAATGGGCCACGCATAGCGTGCGCGTGCCCGAGGCGCTGGCCAACAGCGGTCGCTTCGATGACGAGGTGCACGTGGCCGGACCGCGCGCCTTTTATTACCCCACCTGGTCTCCGGACGATGCGCAGGACGGCCTGCCGCGGCTGTACTCGCCCAGCGGCGGGCGCCGCCGGCATCCCCCGCGCTACAACTTTTCCGACGGCAACTACGCGGTGCACCTCTGGCACAGCAAAGTGGAGGAGGTGTACGGCGTTGCCAACATATTCACCCTGGAACACCTCTGCAATGTGGCTGGCGTGCCCGAGCCGCATCTGTCGGCCTTTCAGGTCCTGGCCCGTCGCATCTACGGCGAGTGTTGATAGGAAAGTGGTTTGCCATTACGGAAGTGTGCATAATGCCGTCTTGCTATCTGACTGTGCTCGTTCGTGAGCCGGTCTCTCACCGCGTTCGCCTCTCTCGCTCTCTCGGCCCGGAAAAGCGATCGCGTTCCCTCCACCACCACCATCACCACCGCCGCCGCCGCCGCCGCCGCTCGTCGGGCCTTTTCAGGCCTGGCCGCGCCCCTGGACGACCGTCCTACACTCTCCTCCTGCTACCCGATACCCGTCACGAGGGGGCGCGGACGGTTCATGAGTTGGTGGACGTCGGGGAACCGTTGGCCGTGGCGTTTACGCCAGAGCGCAGCTGCCACTTTGTTCGTGACCAGCGCGCCGACGTCGCTGCGATCGCGGGCGGCATCTTCAGCGTGCAGCGGTAGTCACCGCGGCGCGGCACTGCGGTGGGTGTTGGCGTCGACAGTGCCGCCGTGGCGCTTGGAGCACGGTCGGGTGCGCGTACCCGCAGCTTCCACCAGCGCCGCTAACATGGCGCCGCCCAAGACCATTGGCACGCACTCGGGCACGTTCCACTGCGATGAGGTGTTGGCGTGCTCGCTGCTGCGGTTGCTGCCCGAGTACCGCGATGCCCCCATCACCCGGTCGCGTGACGTGGACACGCTGGCGACGCTGGACTGTCTGGTGGACGTGGGTGCCGAATACGAGCCGAGTCGGCGGCGCTTCGACCACCATCAGCGCGCCTTTTACGAGACGTTCGACGCCAGCAAGAAGACCAAACTCTCCTCGGCCGGCCTGGTATACAAGCACTTTGGCAAGGATGTCTTGCGACAGGTGTGTGGCGATGCCGCCGACGACCGCACCATCGACCTGCTGTATAAGAAGGTGTACGACGGGTTCATCGAGGCGATCGACGCCAACGATAACGGCATCAACGCCACCAGCGAGCGGCCGCGCTTCACCGACAACTCCAACCTGCCGGCCCGCATCGCCCGCATGAACTCGCCGTGGAACCGTGACGAGGCGCCGGCGGCGCAGAATGAGCGCTTCTCCCGGGCCATGCAAGTGGCCGGCACCGAGTTTGTGGATTACGTCCTCGGGCTGTACGAGCAGTGGCTGCCGGCGCGCGCCATCGTGCAAGAGGCGCTGAACGCGCGCACCGAGGTGCATCCTTCGCGCCAGATCATGCTGCTGAAGCGGTGGTGTCCATGGAAGACGCATTTGTACGAGCTGGAGGCAGCGATCAGTGGCAACAGCAACGCTCAAGGGTTGCCGATACTGTTCGTGCTGTATCTGGACACCAACCGCATGTGGCGCGTGCAGGCGGTGAATCAGCCGGACTCGTTTGAGTCGCGGCTGCCGCTGCCGGAGGCGTGGCGCGGCCTGCGCGACGAGGAGCTGGTGCAGGTGTCCGGCATCGACGGGTGCACTTTTGTGCATGCCAGCGGCTTCACCGGCGGCAATCGCACGTATGAGGGCGTTCTGGCCATGGCGGTCGCGGCGTTGGAGATGTCGAGAGCGGCTGCGTCCGCGTCGGGCCCGTCGAATTCACAACCGACGGCTGGGCGGCTTTAGGAATTGCGACAGACTCCACAACGGCCGACTGCCGTTGCTGCTACCGGAGGGCGCTTCGTCCTTCCAGCCCTGCTGCTGCTGCTGATGGATGTGCAATAGCGCGCCGGCGTGTCGAATGTGTCGCTCCAACGCCGACCCGCCCGCGGACGGCTCGCTGGCGCGCTTGCGCCGCAACATCAACTGGTTCAGGCCGTCGGCGATGCGGTATCGGCGCTCGGTGTTCAGCAAACTGGCCACCGGGCTGCACTCGGGTTCCTCGTACGCCAGCAGTGCCAGCGCCTCGCTCATGTCGTCCCGCCAGGCCACCTCTTCCGCCGTGCGTTTGCTATCGGCGGCGGCGGTGGTCGTCGCCGTAGACGGGGCAAGCGCCGCAGCCCATTCCCGCGGCTGCAGGTGCTGTCGGGCGTACTGTATCGCTTGTTCGGGCTCGCGGGCGCGCACATACTCCACAAACTGCTGCAAGTAAGCGTAAAAGGCGAGCGGCGCATCCAACTCCTTCACCGACCAACCGGCGGCGCTCGACCGCTCGGCCTCGGGCGGCGTCGCCTCGGAGGTGTCCGGCGACCGACCTGCCCCTCCACTGGACAACGACAAGTCGGCCAGTTTCACGGCCTCGTGCACGCGACCTTCGCGCACGATCATATCTCGCAGCCGACGCCGCTCCCGCATACTATCATACCCGGGAAACGTCCGCAGCTCGGGCACCTGCGGCAGGTCCCGCTGCAAGTGGGCGTGCAGCGCACGCGCTGTCGCCTCGTGACACTCTTCCACCAAGTACCGCAGCACCAGCAGGGAGACTTGCGCGTCCACTGGCGCGTCCAGCGCCCGCTCCTCGGTGGGAGCGTCGGGCGGCGGTGCGCGATCCATGCTCGCGGCCACCAGACCGGTGCGGCTTGTTGGAGCGCCCGTCTAAAGGTCACTGTGAAAGCGCTTCTCGAAGAGGAACGCGTCGGCCATGAAATTTTTTCTATCGATTGCGGCGTGCGTGGGCGCCGTGCCCCTCCACCCCAATGCCTCGTGGCCGCCTGACCCGCGTCGGTCGGTCAGCACCGTGGCAGCCTTCCGTTCCGACACGCCTCTGCGGCGTTGCGCGCCCCGATGGGTTGCATGTCAGCCGGGCGGACTGCAGCGGGAGCAGCAGACACGGGTAAGGAGGAGAGAGGAATATGAGCCGATGCGGTATCCAGTGTGAGTGTCACTGTTCTGGTTTACGCACGCAGTGGAACGACCGGATAATCAGGCGGCAGTACCTCAGGTACATCACCGCTCCCCCGCTTGTCCACCTGCGTCGGAAGCGTATCGTCCGCGCACCAGGGCGTCGACGTCGGCTGCGGTGTAGGCACCGGGCAGGTGCTCAAAGTTGGGATTGAATAGCGAGTAGGCGCTCTTGCGCCCGGGCTCGCGCGGCTGTCCCCGGCCTAGACTGGCAAATATGCCCGCCACAATGGACAGCAGTAAATATAGGATGGCGATTGCCGGCGAGACGTACAGCAGGACCGTGAAGCCGACTGCCCACAACAGCGACAACGCCAGACGCACCTTGACCCACAGCGGTATAGGCGGGCGCGGCCGACGTCCCCTGCGCGTGCCGAGTCGCCGCGGAGCACCACCAGCTCGTGTAGTATTAAGCACACGTTGCATCGTTATACTATATTCCGCATTCCCTTTCCGGTCTGCAGACTCCCTCCACTCCCACACACCGCGTGACTCTGTGCTTGCGCGCGCAACGGGCAACGGCTTCTGCACGCGTCGATGCTGGCGCCGGACGATCGGTCGGGGCGGCGCACGCGTTTCGAGGCTCCGCTGGAGGCAGCACCGAGGCAAGTGAATCACCTGGTTGCGTACTGGTTGTGAGCCGGGTGGACACGGCCGAGAATCGCCTGGTCAGCACCGAGTTGTGTTGGTGGCGACTGCGGGGTAGTGATTGCGTGTTGTGCTTTCCGTCGTGGGCGAGTCAGCGATCAGCGGTGAATCGACCGAGTCACCCCACTGGTCTACCGCCAATGTTGGCGTTCCTGGCCTCGTTCGTGCTCGTGCAGGGGCGCCCTGCGTTGGGCGCTCACGGCGCTCACGGTCGGTGCTCGTTCACCCTCTATCCAACACGCGGCGCGGCCTTTGCGGCGCCTCCTGGGCGGCGATCGCGGGCGAGTCGACTCGCCTGGCGTCTGCGCGCCGCCGCCGCCGCCGACAGTTACGGCGACGCCTACCCCAGCACTGGCGGAAACGCTGGCGGAAGCAGTGAACCCTCATCCTCCTCTTCTGGTTCGGAATCCGACTCTTCCAGTGGATACGCTTCCGACCAGGACTACCCGTCGGATTCCTACTCGCGCTCACCGGTCGACGCCGTGCGCTCGGCGGTGTTCGACCAAGGCCGCATCTCCGAACTGAAAATGAAGCTGTTGCAGATCGCGGCCATCACTTCTCGGGGGCAACTGGCCACCCGGCAACAAAAGGCGTCGGCGGAGGAGATGGTGTCCGAGCTGGAGTCCAAGTCGCCCACCGCCTCACCACTCGAGTCGCCCGATTTCGACGGCGTCTGGCAGTTGGTGTACTGCTCCAAACCGCTGTACGCCACCAATCCGTTCCTGCTGCCGGCGGCCACGCCGCTCAGCAGCATTGGACGCATTTTGCAGACGATCAATCTGGATCTGGGCGAGCTGGTGACGGAGGTGGAGATGGCCGCCTTTCCGGCCATCCGCGGCGCAGTGGTGTCCACGGCGCGCATCGTGCCCATCAACGCGAACCGCCTGGAGTTGAACGTGGAGAAGGTGACGCTGCGGGGCAAGGACATTGCCGACCGCATCGACCTGGGCGGTATCAAATTCGACGTGCCGGTGGAGCGGATCTACGCCCGCATGCAACGCGGCCCATCGCCGGAGACCTACCTGGAGACATTCTTCCTGGATTCAGACATGCGCATCTCCCGGAGTCGCGACGGCACCATCTTCGTCTTCCTCAAGGGCGTCATGTGAGCGGCGAACAGCGCGGGATAGTGTGCGGATGGATAGCGAGCGTAAAATGCCATACCGAGTCTGTACAGGATGGACGATGGAGGAGGGTCAGCGGGCGCATCACCGCTCGTTCCCTCACGGCCCCAGGCGCACCCGCATGCCGGCGTCGGGAGCGGCGGAGGCGGCGGCGCGGGGCGCCTTGCGCCGCAGCAGGTATGCTTTGAGGCGCTCGTAAACCAAAAAGGCGATGCCAGATGCCGGTGCCGCTTTGAGCAGACTGGGCACGGTGCCGCGGAACAGACCCGGCATGCGCTCTGTCCGATACACCTGCACGCAGCAATCCCAGGTGTTACGGTAGCGGCGCGGCTGTTGCAGCAGTCCCTGCACTTGCATGCGCTTCTTGGCGTTGTCCAGCGGCAGGGTCAGCAACTTGGACACGGTGCCGGTCACCGCACCGATGATCAGACTCTCCACCGGCTGCAGCGTGTCCGGTGCGACCGCCTGTTCTCCTCCTCGTCGTCGTCGTCGTCGCTGCTCTCGGGTGTGATATGCGTGCCGCAACTTCTCGTAGATCAACAGCTGCAGCGCCACATACGGCACGATCTCGACCAGCGTCGGACTCAACCCTTGATAAAAGCCGCGCACGCCTTCTTGTCGCCCGATCGTGCGAACCGCATGCACCACTCCGTGGTACGTGCGCGGCTCGCCCTGCGCGGCCAACCGGGTGCGCAACAAGTCCAGCGGATACGTGCACAGCGTCGCCGCCATACCCGACACAATGCCACAGGCGACCGTCTCCACCCCGCCCATGTATCGCTGCACCGAGGCGTCGCCGTCGCCGCGCCAGCTGTTGACCTGTTGTCGCAGCTGATAGAATGTGGCAAACTGCACCGAGGCGTACGGCGCTACCATGGCCAACGCCGGCACGTTGCCCTTGAAGAACGCACGCCATCCCTCCTCGCGGGCAATGCGCACCACCGCCTGCAGCACCGAACGGTACGGTGACCACCGAGGAGCGGTCGAGGCGCTCGATCGCATCACCTGCCCGATGGCCGGCTCGTTCTGCACCTGAAAACGTATCTTGATGACGTCGAGCGGCGCCACGACCATGCGCGAAGCACACCCCGCCAGCGCTCCCGCCAATAGATCCTCCCCCGCCGTCAGTCGATCGGTGCGCTGCTCGACAGAGGCGTCCATAGGGCGCGCATGCGCGCCAGCGCTCGGAGGCAGATCAACAGCTGCTGAAAGCGATGAAACTGCAAGCGATGAGCTGGAGATTCCCAAAAGAGGAAATGAACGTCGCAACAACAAGGTGCCGTCTCGTACAACAAATAGTCGATCGACACGACGTCATCCCACGAGCACCCCTGCTGCGCGCGCGCCCCTCCGCACAACGGTCGCTCCATGGCCGCGGCCGTGGGCGTGCGTGGACGCGCTTCGGGGTGCAGCGCGGTAGCAGGGCGCGGGTGCTCTCCCGGGGTCATCCATCACACAGAGACCGGACGCTGCAGTAGGCCACGGAACACTATATTCCTATTCATTCATCTGTGCATCCTCTAGGTATGCAAGGCGGCGTCGCTTTTCCTGGAAATAGTGGCGGCTGGGGGACGGCCACGCCGAGCGGATGGGGCACGCCGCAGCAGCAGCCGCAACAACCACAACAGCCCAACGTCAACTTGGGGACGGGCTACATGCCTCCAACCAGTTCCCTGCCGATTCAGACGGGGGACGCAACGGGTGTGTTCGGCTCGGCACCGCCTACACAGACGTGGGGCACCTTCGGCGCGCCGATGCCCGCATCCTCCTTTCCGCCATCGGCACCACCGGTGGAGCGGTTGCCCGGCTGGACCACGTTTTCGGACTTGCCGCCACCGCTACAAGACAGTCTGCTGCAGGCGGAGCGACGGTTGCGACAGCTGGAGTCGACGGCACGCAGTCACAAGCTGGAGGATATGGGCGCGCTGTTGGCGAGTGTGGATCAGCGAATGGAGGAGATACGGCAGCGGGTGGCCAGCCTGGCGGTATCGTTGGAAGTGACCGAGGCCGACCGGCGACAGCTGCGCGCCCGAACCGACACCGCGGTGCGACATGCCCACGGCGCCCACATGTTGTACGAGGCCACGAGGCGGATGCTGCGGCCAACGCGCGACACCGAGGAGGGTGGTGGCGCGTGGACATCGCCTACCACCTCGCCACCGCCGCCTCACCCACAACAACAACAACAACAACGCGAGAAATGGGAAGGCCTGCGGGAGATGCATGGCAGCGCATCGTATCTGCACCTGGTGTTCCCGTCCGCCTATCTGCGACAATGGGTGGACTCACTCGAGCAGGAACTGTCCAGGTCCGAGGCCAAGCTGGCGCAGGTGGAGCAGGCACTGGCCTGTCGGAGCGGCCGTCGGCCCAGAGAAAATGCAGTGCCAGGTAAAGAGGGCAGAGGCATCGACGGCACATCGTCGTCGTCGGCAATGAAAGCCGTTGGCGGTGGTGCACGCCTGGCCGAGTCGGTGTTGCGCAACGAGTACGCGGCGCTGATGAGCGTGGCCGGCCGCATCGCCGCCGCACATGAGCGCCTGGAGCACTTGAAAGAGGCATTCGTGTCGCTGGTGCGCCAGCGTCGACCGGACATTTCGAATCCGCTGGCGCCGCCGGATGCCCGCATCACGCCGGGCGACCCGACGCGCAGCGCCCTACCGCCGCCGCCGACGGCATTCGGGTCAACGCCCGCACCGGGTGCCGTCGCGTCGTCGCCGGCGGCATCCTATACGCCGGCCACCAGTGCGCCGTCCATGGGATTCGCCTCGAGCGCGCCCGCCACCTACGGCAGCCCGGCCAACACCAGCGGCATGTGGCGGTAAATGGGGCGACGCCCGCCATGCCTCTGCTTTACATTTTCTTCTCGCACCGCTCACGGCTTGTCGACGACCGCCACCGCCTCGACGCCCAGCTGCGCCAGCACCTGTGCCCGCAGCGTGTCGTCCTGGCAGGCGCGATATACCTCGCGCAAACAGTCGGCATCGACGGCGGATCGCGCAGGGTCGAAACCGGCAGTGTCGCGCAACAGCGTCGACGCTGCCTGCCACTCGCCACCGCGCGCCAGGGCCACCGCGGCATACAGGCGCGGTGCGTGCGCGACGGCATCGGTGCCCGGTAGGGCGGTGCGGGATAGCACGTCGGTGGCGGTGGCAGCGTCGCCCATCGCTGCCGCCATGCGCAAAACCTCCAGCGCCAGAGAGGTATTCAGCGGTACGAGCGGCGGCGGCGGCGGCGTCGGCGGCGGTGCTGCGGAATGTCCGGGCGTCGCGGCACTGGGCGATGGATCGAATCCCAGCCATTGCCGCACCTCGCTGCGCCGCAGTAGCGCGGCTTTGGCGCCGACAAGCCCCTGCGCCAGGCGCGTCCGATCGGCGGCGGAGCCCAGCGGCTGGCCATAAACATCCGGCATCCCTTCATTCCCCTTCATCGGGTCCGCTCCGGGCGTGTCCGGCCAGCACCACGCCCGCAACGCCTCCAGCTCCCGATTCCGCTCCCGTAAGGTGTCTGCCAGCGCCTCGCCGCGCATCGACTGACGCGCGCGCCGCGCCGCCTCGCGCACCGACGTGAAGGCGGCCGACACGAACGGCACACCGGACGTGCCCTCGGGAAACACACTGCGCCTCTCATGGCGAATGCGGGATCGCGACGACGGGGACGCCTGCCGGTGGCGCCATTCCGCCAACAACGCCAGCGTCTCCGCCACGCGCCCTTGATACGCGTACGCCGGCGCCAGCCATCGCAGCAGCGGCAGCGGCAGCAGCGGCCACAGTCGTTCGGGCGGTTCGTCGTCGGCAGCGGCGCCGTGCTGTTGCCCCGCGGCCAGGCGCGCCAACCGCTCCGCCGCCTCGGCGTCGCCGCGACGGGCACAGCCGACCATGGCGTAGAGAAACGTGCGCGCATCCGGCTCCACCGCCACGACACCGTTGCGGGCAGCGTCGGCCTCGTCGCTGCGGCGTTGCATTTCGGCGATCAGCATCACAATGCGCTCCACCTCGCCCAAGTGCGCCAATGCCTTGATCACCACATTGTACACCACGGTGTCCACGCGGCGACATCCGCGTTTTTGCATCACCTCGAATACGGTCACCGTGGCCGCAAAGTGTCCAGCGCGCGCCAGCGCCAACATCAGCATGGTGTACGCGCCGAGCTGCCGCAAATCGGGGCGCAACAGCGCATCCGCCGCCGCCACCGACGGCCGGGCCAGGAAAGCGTCATACGCCGTCGGATCGAAGGGGCGCGTCTGCAATGCGGCTTCAGTATCTGCCGCGGGCGCGGGTGCCAGGGCCCACAGGATGCGTCGCACGCTGCGATCCAATTGCTCTCGGCGCTGCTGCTCGGCAATCGAGGCAACGGATTCCGTTGCCGATGTCTCATCGACGGCTGTGTCGTCGGCGGTGCCGTGAAACCATTCACCCTGTCGTCGATAGTACTGGCGCGCCAAGTGCAACGACTCGCGCAACGCCAGCGGCGCCGCGTCCGACTCGAGACGCTCCTCCTGCCTCCCCGCCTCGACGGCGTATCGCTCGTCGGACCATCCGTCGACCACTCGACAATCGGCGGCGTCTCCATCAACTGCAAGCACACCCCGCTCCAGTGCACTGGCCGTCGGCGCCGCTTCCGCCGCTCGCTCCAGCCCGCCGCGCATCAGCATCCGGTACAACTGCCGATACTTGGGCAAATTGAGCGGCACCTTCCGTTCTTCTACCTGGTGAGCCCGCTGCGCCTCGGCCGCCCGCAAACTCCGCGCCCCCTCCGACAGCGGTCCGTACTTTTCTCGCCAGTGCCGTGCCCGCTGTCGCCGCTCCCGTCGTCGCTCCTCGGCGGGCGTCACCCGGCCGCGCCATCGCACCCCGCCCAGCCGTTGTTGTTGTTGAACGGCCGTGACCCGCTGAGCAGAAGAGGTAGGTGCTCGGTAAAACAACGGCCATCGCACTGCCCTACTATCGCTCAGGAAGATTCCAGTCGACACCCAAAGACTTCTACCGAGTTGCATCGGCCGTCAGCGTCATGCGATAGTGCACGCTGCTGCGACCCGAAACGAGCGTTCGTCTCCGTGTCGCGCGTTGGCACGTTCGACGGATGCGGAGAACGTCTCAGAGGAATGGAGCGCAATGTACGCCCAGCTGGTCCAGTGGTGACTGCAGTACCAGACGCGGAGTTGTGGGGATCCATCTTCGTACGAGCTTCGATCTGTTGGTTGCCTTCTCGTGTCCGCGCTCATCCCAGCCATCGTGAAGAGATATCCGATCGAGGCCGCACATCGAGCACTCCTCTCACAAGCAACCTTCGCCAAAGAGCACAACACGGTTTAGCGTCATGGGCGTTGGCATGCGCATCCTCCACCTGCACTATGACTACACGGTGGTGTTGCCTGCTGCTGGCACCCGCACATTCCCCATCACGTCGACCGCACAACAGCGCACTCCTGCCTCCTCCCTCGCGGTTCACACAATGTTCGCCTTGCAGACGGGACACTGCGCCTGTTGCCGGAGCCACGGATCGATACAGTGTCGATGGAACTGGTGTAGGCACGGCAGCACGCGCACTTTCTCCTCCGTGCAGAACCACTCCAGACACACCACACAGGAGACGTCAGTGGTATCGACCTCGGCCCGCCTGGCGGCGGCGGCGGCGGTGGTGGTATCGCTGCGGGATGTCTCGTCGGCCGCGGCGGCTATTGCCGTGGACGATCCCGGCTTTTCGTCGCTGCCGGCCGGCGGCGTCTTGTCGCTCACCACCCGTTGCGCCTCTCGGTATGAGTAGCACGGCAGCATATCGATGGCGTCTTGCGGGGCGCCTCGCAGAAACTCCTGCATATGCGCGTTGCCCGCATCCAACTCCAACAGAATGTCGTAGTCTTGCGGGGTGAAGTCGCGGTCCACCATGGACAGTCGCTGCATGATCTGCAGGTAGCGCAATTCGTGCGGCGGCAGCAGACCGCGTTGTCGCCAGTCGAGCGGCAAACCCCAGCGCCGGCTACCGAGGGCAGCGGTGCGACTGCCCGTCCGGCGATACCGACGCGGCAGCGCCGACGTGCCGTTCAGCATGCGTCGCTCCTGTTGCTGCACGTATCCCACATACAGACGCACCACAATGCCCGCAATAAACAGCACCAGTCCGATCAGCGCGGTGACCTGCACGTCGCGTTCCAAAAACACCGGCACCATGGAGAGAAACGCCAGCAGGAGGAACACGCTCGACACCAGCACGCGCGCCTTGCGCACCTGCTCCGCCAGCACGCCATAGTCGTCCAGTCGCGGTGACGACGAGCGCCGCTCATGCGCCCCCGAGAAACGCACCCGAGCGTCGCGTCGCCCGCCGTCCTCGTCGCCGCCGCCGCCGCCGCCGCCGCCGCTGTTATTCGGTTCGGAGCGGCCGCCAGGTTCACCGGGCAGCTCGCGGCCGTCTGCGGAACGGCGCCCGGTGTGGTCCACCGAACGTTGCCGCCGTCGCGCCGTCCCCGTGCGGACCGTTGTGGACGTTCTGGCACTGGAATCACTTGGTGCTGCACTGGGTTGTGCCTCGCGGACGGCTCCGTTCCGCTCACAGCCATCGGCGGTGCCCTCGTCGATGCCATCCGCGCGAGCCGCCACCGTGCCGCCCTCCATGGCTGCCAGAAAGTCACCGATTCGGGAAACAGCCGAGGGGAGCAGCGTTTCAAGCGGGTGCAGTGCGCACGTTCACGTCGCCCTGCGCACGTTCTTCCTCCGTGTTTGTCGTCCGTGGCAACGGTCGCCAGACAACACCCATCTCCAACGACCGGTTTACAACAGACGAGAGCCGCCTCACATCGAACGGACGGGACCGTTCGGGCAGTGCCTGGCCTTCCGGAATGCCTTGGCGACGCCGATAAGGGAAACACCCGTTGAAATGGCATGGAAAAGGAGGCAATTGGGGCTGGAGCGGTCGAATTCCCTTAACGGTCGTCGGCGCAGCGTTCGGGCGGTCGCTGCCGTGCGACGGTGGCTCGCGAGACCGAACCGAGCGTGTGTGCCCTGTCGCAGTGGTGGCGGCCGCCAGAACGCTGCGCCTTGGAAATGGCACCGCATAGAGCTGGTCGTGTGCAGGCGGTGGGATTTGTCGCCGGTAGTGGTCTGCTGTGGCGGGAACGCGGGCAAGATGGCTCCGTCAGGGTGCCGGGCAGCGGAGCGGGCCCCATCGGCCGAGACCTCGCCAGGCGACCCGCCGCTCCCGCACATCCTCTCCTGTCGCAGCGCAGACGTTTGCATCATCTGCCTCTCTCCATGATCCATCCCTGGCAGGTGCCGCCGTCGCCGTCTTCGGCACGCCCCTCGTCGTCGGTGGCGGCGGGCGACGGTCTCTACACTCCGTCGCCGCCGGCGACGACGACGACGACGACGACGACGACGACGAGCGCACTGGTGGAGTTGCTGCTGCCCGAATCGCAACGCGATGCCGCCCTGGCCGAGGCGCATACCCTGCCGATGGTGGTGCTCACCGAAGAGACCGACTGGCAGTGGTTGCACGTGCTGAGCGAGGGCTGGGCGTCGCCGCTGCGTGGCTTCATGCGCGAAGAGGAGTATCTGCAGTGCTTGCACTTCAACTGTATTCGCGACGCCGACGGCCACGTGCACAACCAGTCGGTGGCGATCGTGCTGGCCATCACCGACGAGCAGCGACAGCGAATCGAATCCAGCGGCCAGGACGCCTTCGCGCTGTCGCTGAGCGCTCAACCCGAACGGCCGGTGGCCATCGTGCGGCGGCCGGAATTCTACGTCCACAACAAGGAAGAACGCTGTGCGCGTCAGCTGGGCACGACACACGCCGGCCACCCGTACGCCGCCATTATCCACCGCTCCGGCGAGTGGCTGGTCGGCGGCGACGTCGAGGTGCTGCAGCGGTTCCGCTACGGCGACGGCCTCGACGCCTACCGCCTCACGCCGCGCGACTTGCAGGCCGAGTTTCGCCGTCGCGGCGCCGACGCCGTGTTCGTGTTCCAGCTGCGCAATCCCATCCACAACGGACACGCGCTGCTGATGACCAGTTGTCGCGACGACCTGCTGCGACGCGGTTACCGCAATCCGATCCTGCTGGTGCACCAGATCGGTGGCAAGGTGAAGCAAGACGACGTGCCGCTGCGGGAACGTATTCTGCAGAACCAGCAGGTGATCGAAGAGGGCATTCTGGATCCGGAGACGACGCTGCTGGGCATCTTTCCCAGCCCGATGATGTATGCCGGGCCGACCGAAGTGCAGTGGCACGCCAAGGCGCGCATGAACGCCGGCTGTCAGTTCTATATCGTCGGACGCGATCCAGCCGGCATCAAGCACCCCGACGGTGAGCGCGACCTGTTCGATCCGTGGCACGGCAAGAAGGTGCTGCAGCGGGCGCCCGGGCTCGAACGGCTGGAGATCCTACCCTTCCGGCTGGCGGCGTACGACAAGACCGCCGGCCGTATGGCCTTTTTCGACCCGTCGCGCGCGGACGACTTTCTCTTCATCTCCGGCACCAAAATGCGCGGTTTTGCGGCGGCCGGCGAGACGCCGCCCGAGGGATTCATGGGCAAACGCGCGTGGCAAGTGCTCGCCGACTATTATCAACGCAAACGGCAAGCGGAGGGCGGGAAATAGGGAGCGGATGCCGTAAACCGTATCGGTGGTGAATGCAAATCAGGGGCGGTCGCCGACTTGCCGTTCGAACGCCTCCTCGATCTGCCCGGCGTGGTCCACACAGCTGATGCGGATCTTGGCGCCCGCTGGCGGGTTGCCGCACTGGCGACACACCTCGCGCCACGGGATATCCAGTAAATGTACTGGTGCGCTGGCTTGGAAGAACTCCTCGTGCGCGGCCACATCGCCGTTGAGGTAGTAGCCGATGTGGCCGAGGCCGTTGGGCGCACTCACCCGCACCACCCCCTCCGACTGCCAGGTGATGCTCGGTCGACGCGGCGCCGAATGCGCCTCGTGGTGGGCGCGGGCACGCGCCGGCAATCCGTTGGTGGCGACGTAGAGGCGCGGCCGTGGCGGCGTCGGGGTCGGCGAAGGCGACGGGACCGGCACCGACACGGCGCCATCGGGCGCAGGAGGCGGATGCGGCGGATACAGTGTCGCCGGATGCGGCTCGCTACCCGCCCGTATCAGATACGAGTGAAACCGCAGGCGCGTCGCCGCACTGCGATCCAGTCGGGGTTCGTCGGGCGCTTGCATTTCGGCGCCGGGCTGCGGCTCGGCGACGCCGAACAGCCGATACAGGTAATCGAAACCGCGCGCCATGATACCGCCGCCGTTGTGCGGATGCGGCAGCGACAGGCAGTGTCCCAGCTCGTGCAACACCGCGCCCATGCTGGTGGACGCGAGCGCCCAGTACTCGCCGCGCCCGGCGCTATCGTCCAGAAAACGCCGCCCGTCCACCGCAGTACGATCGGTGAAGCGGCGCGGCACCTGCTCCAAATTCTCCGGCCACGAAAACATCGAGCCCGAACCGAACAGCGCCAGACGACCGCCACCCAGCGCCGTGTGTCCGTACAGCATGCCGGTGTGGGCGTCTTTGCGGGTGAACGACATCAGCGCCACGTCGATGCGGCTCTCGCGGTCCGGCGCACCACTGAGCGCTTGGCCGACACGACCATACAGTTCATCGCCAGAGAGCGCCTGCAGCGCCGCCCGCGAGTGTTTGAAGCGATGCACATGCACCGGCACCCCATACGCCACCAGCACCTCCTCGTATCCGCCTTCGGACGGGCAGGCACGCGCTTGCGCCGGCTCCTCCAGGCAGAAGGTGTATCGACCGAGGCCGTGGCGATGCATCAGTTCGGCCAGGGCGGATTGCAGCAGGCGCATGGCCAGCGCCAACCGATGCACCGCACTGTCGATGTCGCAACGCTCGTGCGGGGGCGCTTGGAAACCACCGACGGGATCGTCGGCGGGCACCACGTAGACGGCGCGCACGCAATAGTCCCACGGCGCGTTGAGGTAGTGCACCACCAGGCGGTGGATGGCGGCGACTGGCTCGGCACCCGCCCGGAACTCGATCACATTCTCGCCGGGAACCAAAAACGCGAGCGCCTTGAAGACACCGGTGTCGAGCGCCACCGGCCACGCCTGCGAAGGCGCCGTGTAGGTGTGGGCACGGAGGCGGGGGTGGTCGGCACCGATCCGACTCACGGTGACCGAGGTGGCCGCAGAGGCGCCGTGCAACTGGCCGTCGAAGAGGACGAGCGGGTACGAGACGACGTCGCCGGAGCGAACGTTGGAAATGGTGAACGTCGGCCGATCGAGCATCAGAAAGGAGCGTGGTCGACGCGAGACAAGGCGAGCGAACGAGTGCAGCTGCTGAAAGCACCGCGGCCTACTCGACGTGCAAGCGTGAGCTCGTCATCTTCACGGCAAGCGTGTGTGCGTCTCCGAGCTTGTTGCAACCGCCGAGTTCGTCGGTCGACACCTCCGCAGGCGGACCCGAGAAACGGCTCGGTGCACACGAGCACTTCCGCGTGCTGTCCCGACGGAGAAACCACGTTTTCCGTCGGACTCGAGGCGCCACGGATCGTGTTGGTCGTTGTGAAGCGCGCAAGTCGTTGGTGTTGTGTGTCGGGGGCAGCGCTGTCTCATTCCAAGTCGAACTTCTCCGAGGACACCACCACGACTTGTACACTGCGCCATGGGCGAATCTCACCCCGAGCACGCGTCGTCGAATGACGCCTCCGCACCGTCCAAGCCGACCGCGACGACCATCGGCGAGCACGTGTACTACTTCGAGTCGCAGCCGAGTGCACCGTCAGCGTCACAGCGGCAGTCAGGAGAGAAGATGGCCTACGCGTACGGGTCGAGCACACCGCCGCCAGCGCCGCCCCACTATACCTACGTGTACAGCGAGCGCGCCGAGGACGGCTCGACGCGCCACTACTACCGTGCGGCTGGGGCCTCGGGCGCGGGTGACCGTGCCGGGCCATCGGGCAGCACGACGCCGGATGGACGTCACGGCAAGAGCGCCAGTGACGAATGCCTGGACAACTCGGGCTGCGGAACGGCCGCGTGTGGCACGCTCGCCTGCTGCTGCGTGTTCGGGCCCATTGTCGCTGCTCTGACGGCGCTGACTGCGTGGTGCTTTGTGAGCGAGCGCCGTAAGAGGCAGCATCCGCAGTGAACAAAGTGCGCGGAGGGTGCCCAGGTTGTGCGTGACCTGTGAGCTTTTGGGATGCTTCAGGAACTGCCCAACGAAGACGTTGCGTGCTCGGCGCCATAGTTTGCACACTCCTAAAGTGTCATGCCTCGTGTGTGGGGTCGGACACACCCGCATTTTGCCATGCCCACCACCGCGGCATCGAGCCGGGCGCGCGTGACCGTCCGTGGCCGCGCGATCGCGCGATGTTCCGTTTGGGCGCGCGGCCAGCACCCGCTCGGTGGGACGTGTTTGCTCCGCAGCTGACACGCTTGTGAGGGTAAACAAGCGGGGCGCCTAGCGCGGGTTCGATCAACACAGTGTGGTTTGCGGCACTGCTGGGGGAGAGAGGGCGTCGGGAGGTTGTGCACGTACCACGTCGAACGGCTGCCCGCCTCCAACGTCGGTCTCCTTGGGCGGGTAGCAGGGGTACCCTCTCCGGCGGACGACATCCCGCCCGTCTCGCGCCCACCCGCAATGATCCTCCGTGGCGCTTCGGCGCACACGTGGGATCACCTCTTGCGCTGCTCACGCGTGCGCCTGCTCATCTTCGCCCTGCCGATATGGCTGTTCGTGTGGTTCGCGTTCTGGTCGGAGCGCCTGTGCTCGCTCTGGGGGGTGGACACCCCGGACCGCGCCGAATATGGCGCCGTCGTGCTCAGACCGGATAACGAGCGCGCACAGGTGCAGGCGGCGTTGGCGCGGCAGACCTTTTACATGTGTGAGTTTTTCGTGCAGCACCGGCGGGCCTGCCGCAACCAGTACAGCTGTCTCATCGACCGGCTGCAGCGACAACCGTCCGGCTTTCTGCGTGAGCCGCAGCGCTCGTGTTGGCGGACGCTGGAGGCGTCGCTGACCGATCCCAAGGCATCGCAACTGGTGCGCATGTGTTATTCGTCGAACAGCACGCGCTCGCTGGATGTGGATACGGTGTTGCGGGTGAGCGAGGTCAACGGTTGTGTGCGCGGCAACAGACACCTGTGGATGACACTGATGGTGCGCAACGAGGCGCGGCTGCTCGTCGAGAACATGCTGTACCATCTATCGTTGGGCGTGGAGCGCTTTCTCATCTACGATGACCGCTCGTCGGATAACCTGCGCGAGGCGCTGCGGCCTTTTGTAGAGGCCGGCGTGGCCACTTACCTGCCCATCACCGGCAACATGCGGCAGCTGCAGGTGTACGACACCGCCGTCCAGTATGCCCGCGACCAGCGGGTGCGTTGGCTGGGCGTGATCGATGCCGACGAGTTCTTCGTGTCCACCCGCGACGTCTGCATCGGTGCGGTGCTGGAAGGCGTGTATCGTGAGCACGCCCCCAATATCAGCACGGTGGCGGTGAACTGGCGCTTCGTGCAGCCGGACGTAGTGTTGGACACGCGCGGCCTGTTCCAAGCGGAGCGGGCCAACTTTTCGGTGGGCCTGGCCAACCTGCACGTGAAACCGTTCGTCATTCCGGATCGTGTCGGCCGTTTCCGGACACCGCACAGCAACGCCCAGCGGCGGGGGCGGTATGCGGTCAGCCCCGGCGGTCGCGCGGTGCGCGGGCCGTTTCTGGAACCGCCCGACGCCGAGGACACCGCACTGCTGCATTTCCAGGCGAAGACGCCAGTGGAGTGGATCCGCAAACGCATCCGCGGCAAGCCCGACATACCCGATGCCGAACTGATGAACGAGAAGGGCGAGTTTGATAACGACGATGCGCTGAGCCTGCTGGATGAATGGCCCGGGTTCGAGGAGTGGGAGGCGCCGCCCGACCACCCGCTCGCGCATCAGCTGCGCTGGAATATTGCGCGACTGTATCGAGCATGGGAGAGTAGGTGAGATGGGTCGCGCTACGCAGAATCATAAAACGGCTCGCTCGACACCCATCAAGCTCGCCGCGGGACACGTCGGCGACTCTATCGAGCATGGGAGAGTCGCTGAGATGGGTCGCGCTACGCAGAATCATAAAAGTGCTCGCTCGACACCCATCAAGCTCGCCGTGGGGCACGTCGAGTGCGTATGGCAGGAAAACGCGCCGCCCGTCGCGGCTCGCGCGAACGGCAGCTGCTGTCCCGGAATCGCAGCGGCGCGCGTGTCGACTGCCGCTCTTCGACCACCCACGCAGCTGCTGCGTGGTACCCAAACGACACGCGCTTCCCGCTCATGAGCAAAAACAACGTGCCGCAGTACGTATACGAGCCGGCCGACAACGTCGACTACTACGCCCAACCGACGCCGGCGGCGGTCAACTCGTACACCTACTACCACGGGGGCGCGGGCGCACCGCCGCCGCCGCCTCCGCAAGGCGGGGTGGCGTACGCGTACGGCGCTGGAGCGCCACCGCCACCACCACCCTCGTATCGCTACGTGTACAGCGAGCGCGCCGCCGACGGCACCACGCGGCACTTCTACTACGTCGATGCGCAGAGCGGCTCGCGAGCGACCTCCCGACGAGATCAGGACGACATGAACCGTCAACAGCAGCACGATCAGTGTCTGCAAGCGTGCTGCGAAGGTATTGCGGTGGGCGCGTGTGCGGCCGCGGTTTTCACTTGCTGTCTGGCGCTATGCGGTTTCTACTGACCGCCTCCATCAGCGTGAGCTCGACGGGGAAGCGCGCTAGGGCGATATGCGGCAGCGCCAGAAACGCGTCGGTGAAGCGCTGGCCGGTGCGCGGCACGCAGGCCAAGCCGGCCAAGGTGCCGCGGTATTGTCGGGGAGCAGCGGTGGTCAGTCGTTGGCCGGTTGCCCGGGACTGATGGCGGCCACAATCACATTGCGTGGCCGCGGTGGAGAGATGCGTGCGCACCGAGACGCTGGCAAACACCCAGCGCTGCAGCAGCACCGCTTGGAAGGTGGCATCCAGATCGAGCTCGGCGGCACCGTCGGCGGGATTGAATGTTCCCTGCAGTTCTCGCGGACGCACCTCGATGCAGAGCAGCGACAGCGGCAAAAAGTAGGCCGCCACTGGCGGAATGTGAATTTGCTCCGCCGGGAAGCGCAACCACCATCGAGCAGCAGACGGTGCCGGGTTGACGGCCTCCACGCGCACCTCCCCGAACGTGGGCCGCGCTCGCCGCTCCGGATTATAGGCAAAAGCGGGGTACGCGCCAATCTTCAGAGTGCCGCCGTCTAAAACGCGCAAGCGCACTTGCCGATCGCCTGCTTGACTCGCTCGAAGGCGTCGAGGTGACCGGGTGGAGATCGACCGGCCACTCGGGTCTCGTTCCACCACGCTCAGCCACTCTGACTTGTGCCCACTCGTCGATCTCCCGTCCACCCCGCTTGTAAGCACTCTCCCAACTCCCCACTCCCCCACAAAGGCCATCACTCCCTCCCTCTGGACTCTGCAACGCTCCTCGCTGCAGACCCGCGCTTCCATGCCTCCCGCGAACAGGTCCATCGGTTCCGCGACGTTCCGCGGCGAGCCATGCCCGGCGCCCGCTCTGTCTCTCTCCGTCCTGCGAGTTCACCGACATGTCCGCCCGCCGATGAACTTTCCTATAAGGTATGGATCGTTTGATCAGTGTTGTGCGTGCAGCGCACTCTCATCCAATGGGGAAGCGTCCACCTCCGACGCTCAAGGACGTCTATGGAAACTCACTGTAGCGTTGCCGGGCTCGTTTCTGGCGAACGTGCAGACGCCCGAGCTGCGCGCCTACGTCGCCGGGCAGGTGGCGCGGGCGCTGACCATATTCGGAGTGGATGAGGTGATCGTGTTCGCGGAGGACGGCGAGCGTCAACACGGTTGGACGGGCAACTCGGCGGCGCTGCTGGGGCGCATCCTGCAGTACCTGGAGTGTCCGCAGTACCTGCGGAAGATGTTGTTCCCGCGGTCACCCGATCTACGACACGCGGGGCTGCTGAATCCTTTGGATGCGCCGCACCATCCGCGGCGACACGAATGGCTGCGCTATCGGGAGGGCGTCATCGTGCCGGAGCGCGACGGCGATGGCCAGCGCACCGCGTCGTTGTTGGCGGCGGTGGGCCTCGACCAGCCGGTGCGATTGACGCGCTCGCCACCTCTGGCCGTGGGCACTCGGGTCACTGTGCAGCTGCGGCGCCGCAGCGACACATCCGCGAATCACGCCCCGCCGCATCGCAAGCGGGCGCGGCGGCCGTCGTCATGCGACATGATCACCGAGGCCACGCCGGTATCGCCCGAGGCGCCGCGACACGCCCACGGCCTCTACTGGGGATATCGAGTGCGCCTGGCCGACTCACTGCAGCACGCCCTAGAGCTGAGTGGATGCGATGTGAAGATCGGCACCAGTGACAAGGGGCACAACCTGTTCGCGACCGCCCATCCCGGATTGCCCCATGCCGGGTTGTGTCGCGTGCCCGCCGGCGGCTTCCGCCACCTGCTGCTCGCCTTTGGCGGCGTTCATGGCCTGGAGCACTGCCGTCCGGCCGGTGAGCCAGTGTGCCACCTCTTCGATGCCTACATCAACGTGTGCCCGCAGCAGGGCAGTCGCACCATCCGCACCGAGGAAGCGCTCCTCATCGCGCTGTCGGCCATGCAACCGTGGATCCACCACAACGGTTATCGAAGGGGAGGTGCGGAAATACGTGAAGAAACATAAACCAGGGCCGGTGCCATCCCGGTTTTTTTCGGACTCTCTTCCCCCGTGACCTCACTGCTCGCATTGCTCGCCCGCGTCACACGTCGGTGTTCCCCATCGCTCCCACATTCCGCCTCTTCGCGCGCTCCCCTTCGCCTCGCATTTGGCGCGCAACGCCCGCGTTCGGTTCGTCGCTTTCGCGCCTTTTCCGCGCACCGCTTCCCCGTCCCTCCCTCCCTCCCTCCCTCCCTCATCTCCTCCTCGTCAGCATGTTCGAAGCGCGCTTCACGGAGGCGAGTTTGCTGAAAAAGATCCTCGACGCCATCAAGGACCTGGTGCAGGATGCCAATTTCGAGTGCAACGAGAGCGGCGTAGCGCTGCAGGCGATGGACAATGCGCACGTGTCGCTGGTGTCGCTGCTGCTGCGCGGCGAGGGCTTCGACCTCTACCGAGTGGACAAGCCCGAATCGCTGGGCATCAACCTCAACTCGATGTCGAAGATCATGCGCTGCGCGGGCAACAACGACTCGGTGACGATGGACAAGGTGGAGAGCGCGGACACGGTGCGCTTTCTGTTCGAGTCGCCCAGCGCGGACCGCATGAGCGAGTTTCACTTGAAACTGATGGATATCGACTCGGAGACGCTGGAGATACCCGAAGCGATGTATCATGCGGAGGTGGAGCTGCCCAGTGCGGAGTTGCGGCGTATCGTGGCGGATCTGGTGACCATGGGCGACTCGGTGCGCGTCTCGGTGAGCAAGGAGGGCGTGCGTTTCACCGTCAAGGGCGACGAGGGCAGCGGCAGCGTCATCTTGCGACAGAGCACCGGCGTGGACAAGCCGGAGGATGCTATTCACGTGTTGATGAATGAGCCGGTGGAGCAGAGTTTCGCCCTCAAATACCTCAACCTGTTCTGCAAGGCGGCGCCGCTGAGCGCTCGCGTGCAGATCAAGCTGAGCCGCGACGCGCCGCTGTTGGTGAACTATGCCATGAGCAATGTGGGTCACTTGGCGTTTTATCTGGCGCCCAAGATCGGCGACGAGGAAGACGAGCAGTAGATGGCCGGAGAGAGAGGGTCGGGAGGCGATGCAGTGCAGAGAGATATTTTAGCGACCGGCTGCACTGCCGCCGGTGCTAGCGACCGCCGTCGGAGCGTTGGCCGATGCACCCGGCGCTGCCCGCATCGCCGCGCCCCCGCCGCGCGATCCCCCGCGGTAGAGGCCGCGTCCGCGCGGCGGTCGCCCAACCGGTCCGCGGTGCGCCCGCGGCGCCTCCGTCGCCGCCACCCGGTCGCGATCCATCGCGTGCCCCAGCGCCGTGGTGCGATACAACAGCGACCGCGTCGCATCCACAACCTGATCGTAAACGCTGCCCGCCCGATGCCCCATGAGGATCTGATTGGTGCGGTCGTCGATCTTGGCGTCCACCCGCGCCGTCCGAATCCAATCCACCACCCACTTCTCCGCCTGTTCCGGCGGCAAATACAACTTGTCCGCCAGCACCTGCATATCCAGACACTCATACAGCCGACCGTACGTTTCCAGCACCAGCTGACGCGCGTGCTCCAGGAACGGCTCCCGCAGATCGCGCAGGAACAGATCCTGTCGCATCGCCTCCTCGCACTGCTGCAGGCCGGTCGGTGCCGTGGCCAAGTCAAAATCCACGTACATGCTGCGCAGTAGCGCCACCAGCGGGTCGTCCGCCAGATCATCGCGGCTGACCTCGATGACCCGCGCCAGGTCGCGCAACATCGCCCGCCGCTGCTTACGCTGCACGGTCACAGCGGCCACGATCACGTAGCGCAACAGATGCGGGCAGTTGGTCTCGATGACGTCCAGGTAGCGCTCGGTGTGGCCTGCGCCGCCCGTCGTCGTCGTCGACGAGGAGGGCGACGATGACGGGGCGGTGGAGGCATACTGCGGGAACACCCAGTCCAGCAACACGTTGCGCCCGTGGGGATGTCGGAAAAACACAAACAGCCCCCAGTGCAACAGCCATGTGCGCTCCTGCAGTTCCTGCAGCGGGTTCAACGTGCCGCGCATGTCGACCGGCGGCGTGTCGATCAGCTCCCGCAGCGCGTTCAGTTCGCGCAGGGCGCGCTCCCAGTGCTCCTCCAGTATTTCGCACGCCAGCGTGCCCCATTGCGCCGCCAGGATGCGCTCCGCATGCGCGCCGCTGTTCAGCACCCGGTACAGCCGCAGCACATCGCGCGCTTCGGCGTAGTTGCCGCAGTCGAACTGGAACTTGCCGTACTCGTAGAGGGCCTCGATGGTGTCGGCAGTGATCGAGGCGTGGGCGCGTCGCAACTGCTGCAAGTCGGCATCGGAGAGCAGAGACAGGTCCGTCGTCGCCGTCGGCTCGTCGGCCTGGTCCTCGCTGGCGGCGTGCTCGGCGCCGGCCGCATCGCCATTCTGCTCAACCGCGGCGCGTTGTGCCTGACGCGCCGCCCGCACCACCGCCTCCTCCACTGCCTGCAGTATCGGAGCCACTTCCACCCGCAACGTGCGCAATGCCATCAGGATCTTCTCCCGACGCTCCTGCAGCGCCTCCTCCGATACGTGGCCGGCGCGCAACCGCTCCGCCCCCACTCCGGCCGCCTGGCAATCGCGCAACACCTCCAGCGCGTAATCGATCATATTGGTCTTGACCAGCACATCCAGTTTGGCCACAAGCACCTCGCGCTTGTCGTAAGCCTCGGAGGCGTGTTCCTCCAGAGAGTGCAGCAGTATCAAGATGAGGTGGCGATCCAGGCTGCCGGCCAGGATCGGTGTGAGATCGTACCAAGCCATGGGGGAATTATAGCGACTGGCGGGTAAGCAGGCGTGAATCCGTACTGGCCTATCGTTGACAACTTCAGTCCGCGCTCCACTCCCTGGGGTGAGACACGGCGCGCCACACCGCAGCGACGACGAACGAGCCGCCAGCCCGCCGCGATCGAACGCATCGGTGGGCGCGCGCGTGTCGCGTGACCGGTGCAGGGCGACCTCTGTGCAGCCGCGGAGGAGGGTGTGGATCTGCGGGCTCGCGGAGGGGGCACGGCCTATAGGAGGAGATGTTCACGTGAGCGAGGATCGTCTCATCGGTGACATCCTCCAGTCGATGGTTGAACAGAGTGCGGCTGCTGCAGCCGCTGCTTTTCCGGCGACCACCCCGGACGCTGCCGCTTCATCGGTTCCGACTGCCGCCGCGGATGCCGACCGCTCCGCCGGTCCGCCCGAATGGCTGCGACTGTGGGGCACGCGATTGAGTTACGGTTTATTGGGTGGGGCAGTGTGGGGTGTGCGCGTCGGTCTGGCGCGAGCGCGGACCCCGCAAGTGCACGCGACACCGGTCGGGGTCCCGGCCACGCCGGCTGGGCGTATGTCGTACTTTGTGACGCAGGCCATCGTCGTGCAGAGTGCGCGGGTGGGATTCTTCGTGGCGCTCTACTCGGCGGTGGAGTTGCTGGTGCGGGAGCGGCTGTTCGCCCAGCGCGTCGCAGCAACGACGACGGCGAGTACGGCATCCGCCACGCCACACCTGCTGGGTGATGCCGCGGTCGGTACTGCCGGTGGCGCCGTTACCGCCCTGTGCTTCGCATGGCGTCGATATACCGTGCGTGGCATCGCCGCAGGCATGCTGTTGGGCGCCCTGCTGGGCGGTTCCCTGGGCGGCATGGGATCGGCTGTCCAGCGCCTGGAGCACGGCTTGCACAACGAATTGGAGGCGGCGATCCAACGGCGAAGCGACAAGTCGACAGCGCAGAGCGGCGAACATATCGACGGCGACGACGACGAGGTGCCCCGCGCCGGCAGAATGGACCGCTGGATACACGCGTTAGAGCGGCAGGCTGACGCCGCCGACCAGTATGCGCGACAACGACAGCAGCCACCGCCAGACGCTCCGAAGCGATGACGGAACCATCGCCACATCAACACTCCCTTCTCTCATTGCTTGAGGCGCATAGCACAGGCAGCCAGCACCCAGCACAGGATGTGCACGGCTGCTGCTGCGGCCAGCGCCGACTTTGGCACGCCCCAGCGCAACAGCATCGTCGCGCCACCAAACACCCCCAACGGCACAGCGGCCATCAGCACTGCAAACCATAACACCCACCGCACTTGCTCTGTTCCCTCCTGCCACTGCTGCCGCACGTGCTGCACTGCCTCATTCAGTGGAGTCTGGGGCCACAGCAAGCGCCACAACGCCAGTCCTCCTTCCGCAGCGGACGTCTCCTTGTCCGCAGACGTTTCTTCCCCTCGAATGGCATCGGGCACCGACCGCCCCACCATTCCACTCCTGCTTTGATCACTCGATCCACCAGACTGCCCCACTGCGGTCATGCCCCCGACGAGACGGTCCTCCGCTCTCGTGCACGGCCGCCTCCCGCATCCGCGCGCGACGGAAAGGCGCGTCCGCGCAGACGATGCGAGGTGAGGGTGCGTGTGTGGGTGTGGGCGCGTACGGCACCGCAGAGCACGGAATGACGTTGACCGGAGGCAGAGGGCATGAAGTGGGCGATATGGCGTGGGAGAATGCACTGGGCTGTGCGAGTGTGCAGCAGAGGGTGCAGTGGGAGTAACGCGAGTTATTCTGGAAGTTCCGTGTTGCACAGGGACCGGGAACCGATGGCCGACGCTGCAGAGCGCTTCCTGGCGTTCAACCGCGCCGAAGCGGCACGTCTGGAGGCGCAGTATCGGGAGTGCCGACGAGAGCGGGAGATGGCAGCGAGACGGCTGGCGGATGCTCGCAATCAGGTGGCTGCGGCTTATGCGCTGGTGATGGAGCGGGCGGCGGCCACGCGGGACGCATCCGCGATAGCGCGAGCGCGCGCTTATACGGAGGAGGTGCAGAGAGAGTGCGAGCTGGAAGAGACGTCCGATCCATCGCGTCCACGACGGAGACGGCGACCGCACTTGCAGAACCGTCTCACGAACAACGCTGCAGCAGCGTCACCGCCCCACAACGTCTCCCCGCAGCCGTGCTCCTATGTGGAGCAAGCACTGCGGGGCAAGTACCACGAGTCGCCCGCCATTGGCTGTGCGCCGGTGATAGCGCGAGCGTACACCCACTTCCACAAACGCTTCGAGGCGGCGCGACAGTCGTTCATCGGACCCTCCACGCGCGCCGTCTTGTATCGCATGGACGCAGACGTCTCGTCGCCGGCGACATCGTTCCCGGTGGGCAGTTATGTGTGGATTGTGTACCGCTTGGATCGGAATTTGGGGCTGTGGCGGCCGTTGGTGCGCCCGCCGCGACGCGACACGACCGCCGGGCGTATCGGGGTGCTGGCCACGCGCTCGCCGCACCGACCCAACGGCATCGGCATATCGTTGGCGCGGGTCATAGCGCCGCCCGCCGATGCATGCCTCGGTTCGGATGCATCACCGTGGCTGCATTTGGAGGGATGCGATCTGCTCAACGACACGCCAGTGCTGGCGGTGCAGTCGTACGATGTGGCGCAGGAGGATTGGCCAGAGGCGCGGGCCGGCTGGACGGCGGACGCGCAACACACCCGGCGATTGTGGTACGACCGAGCGGATACCGTTGCGACAGTATATCAGGTGCAACTGGCAGAGGCGCGCGTACGGCGCCGAATGGAGTGGCTGGCGGTGCACGCCGGTCTGACGGACTTGCCCGCGCGCCTGTCCATCCTGAGCGACCCGCGGCAATGGCGCACCGCGACGGAGGACGGCATGGATGGAGCAGCGACGGCAGCGAGAGAGAGTGAGCGGTCGCCGTCGGGCGTGTTGAGCATTGGCGCCTATCGAGTGTCGTACCGCGTCGACCACCCAACGCGCACCGTGCACATCGACGACATCGTGTCGGGCATGCGCGCTGAGGTGTTGCAAGACCCGCGGGAGGTGGCCACCGACCCCGAGGTGCGGCAACACCGCCAGTTTATCGCCGCCTTTGAGGAATAGATCCGTACACGCGCAAACATCGCTGCAACGGGCTGACACAACCGACGATACAGGCCGGACGGCCGGCTTCGGTCTTCCATCCGCTCACATCCATGTGCACCACATGGACGTCGTGGCCGTCTCGCTCCCCCGCCGGAATGGTCTGATGCAGGGCGTAGGTGTGCGCCTGCCACACCCGAAGGGTGCCATCCAGCGCACTGCTCAGCAGCACCGGCACTTGCGTGTCCGCAGTGCCTGCGGTAGCTCCGAACGCCATGCCGCTGATCGCTGCCCGATGCGCCGGCATGCCGTAGAGGCGCGGCACTGCGGCCACCTCCTCCTCTACCGCCGCCGACGTCTCTCGCAGCGCCGCCAACGTCCCCGCCGATCGACGGATATCCCAGACGCACGCGGTACGGTCCTCGCCGCCGGTGGCCAGATGCCACCCGTGCGGATGCCATGCCAGGGCGGTCACGCGACCGCTGTGCGCCGCCTTCAAGCTTGTGTTTGAGGCGGCTCCCGTGGTGGCCTCCGTGGGGCGCAACATGCCCATGGCCATGACGCACTGGCCACTGCGCAGGTCGAACACGCTCGGTATGCCCAGCTCGCCGGCCACCGCCAGCAAGGCGCCGTGCGGGTGAAACCGCACACAATGTAAACCGGCAGAGGGCGACAGAGCACCGGCAGAGACGGACGCGGATGCCAGGCGATGCGTCTGCAGCACGCGCAAACCCTTGGAGGAAGCGTCACCGGTCGCCAGGCAGCCGAGATGCCATCGGTCGCCAGTGCACCACGCCAGAAGAGCGTCTTCCGCCCAGTGCGGCGCCCAGTCGATGGCGGCGACCGGGTGTGCAGCAGACGCCTCGGGCCGATACGGGTATTGCGGCGCAACGGAGATGACATCCATTGCTTCAACAGACTGTCGAGCGTCTGCACTCCACGCATAGACCCGCAGAGTGCCATCCACATACCCGGATGCGAACAGCGAGGGTGCAGGCACGTAGGGGGACGCTTCCGAGGGGAGCCCGGCCGGCGCCGCGCCTCGATGAGCTAGTGCAGTGACGCGCTGCGCATGCCCGAAAAGTGAGCTCGATTCCCGTCGGGCGGAATTCTTCTCCTCGAGCGTGAAACGGACCGCCGCTTGGCGAGCGACACCCACCCGTCCCTCTCCATCGATCGATTCGCAGCCTTCACCAAGTCTCACCTCCACCAACTGCAGTTCGCCGCGACTGCTGCCCACCAGCACATCCGCCACAGCTACGCCCTCCGTCGTGCACCGTACGCCTCCCCAACAACATCGCGTGGGCGTGCCGCGCGTGACCCCCTCCCACGCCGCCAGCCGCTCGAATCGGCCCGGTACGTCCTCCTCCCACCAAACGCTTCCGGTTTGAACAGCGCGTCGGGATGGCTGTCCATACATATGTTTGCTTCCTCCGCTACCGCCTCGCTGTTCCTCTTCCCGAAGGCATTTTCCTCGTCGGACCGTGAAGTGTCTCGCACCCCCGTGCCGCAGCCCGACACCGAAGAGAGGGAGCCGGCAATCCCGCGCGATGGCGCGCGACACATCGGCGGCGCTGCGGTTTGCGTGCGTGCATTTCCGCCGTGTGGAGACCCTCCTCCTGGTTATGCACCAGACGGTTTTATGTTCCCGTAACGCGTAAAGTCCCCTTTCGGTTCCCGCACACGACCCCTGCACTCATCCCCAATAGCAACGTTCGGTCAGGTGACCGACACTGCCGCTCTGGCAAGAGTGCAGCGTGTCGTCGTACTCGCGGTACCAGTGTTTCCAGCGGCGCTGTCGCCAGATGATTCCGGCGCGAAAGTTGTCGTGGCGGTGCACGTGCCACGGCTTGATGGGGCCGTTGTAGTGGATGATGCGCGTGTGGCGCGGGTGCACGTTGCGCTGACAGGTGGTGTTGTAGATGGCAGGCACCTCCTCGAAGGCGTCCTGGAAAAAGTAGTTGAGCAGCGGCTGGTCGCCGTACGGGAACGGGTAGCCGCGCCGATACTCTGCGCGCCACTCTTCCCGCAGCAGACAGTTCTTCAGGGCGGCAAACGTGTCGCGATCCGGTCGCAACAGCATCACGCCGCTGTTGAACAGCCCGAAACCGCTCTTGGCGGCGGTCAATTCGTCGTAGTGGAAGAGTTCGTCCAGCGGCGCGATGGCCACGGCGTCCGCGTCAATAAATAGGAGCTTGTCGAATTCGGTGAATTCCCACAGGCGAATCTTGTCAAAGGTGGCGCGCTCCCACTCCGTGCCCGGTCTGGAGGTCGACTCGGGCGCGCACGACGTGGCACCAGCAGCGCTTCCCGCCGATCCATTCTGCATCTGTCGCTGCAGCGCCTTGTTGGAGAGGCGGCGCGAGCCCAGGAAACCGTACCACTCTAGGTCGCTCAGAAAGGACGGCACCAGGCGCACATCCCATCCGACGCGCGTCAGCACCGCCCGATGGACCGGGCTCACGTTGGAAGCGACCACCGCACACACCAACGGCACGCCCGGATGCAGACGCCGCAACGACGCACCCAGCACCACCGCGCCCAACACAAAGTCGTCCGATGAGCACACCGTGGCGAAAGCGTGCGGCGTGGCGCTGCGATGCCGCGATGAAGCCCGCATCTGCGTCGTCGCATCAGCACCGCCTTCCACACCGATCGGGGTGGTAGGCGACAGCCGCAGCTCACGAACGGCACTTTCGTCGCCGTGCCGCTCGCGCATCCATTCCTCGCCGTCGCCGCCGCCCACGTAACTCTGCGGCGTGTTGGCGCTCATTCGCGAGCGCACTTTAGGCATCGACAGGCCGATTTTGGTCGGCGTGCCGATGGGCGTCACCGACGAGTCGTAAGTCGGCGGGCGCACCTGCTCTTCCACCGCGCTGACCGCATCCGCCTTCACAGCACTGTTGTTGCCCGCCGGTGCACCGTGCCGCGAGCGCGCCACCGCCGCCTCTATCACTCCTCTACCGTGCGCATACCTCAACATGGCGGTGAACAGCTGGTGCTCCAGCGCCGCGTGCACTTCAGCCCCGTGCGCCTGCACATGCCGCCGCGCCCGCGCCCCACACCAACGGTGACCGAGCCACGTGCCGAGCGAGGCCACCGCCACCACCGCAGCGGCAGTCGCCCGCCCGTCCGCCGTCTTCATCGAGCTCCACACCCGCTGCAACGATCCTCGACGGTGTCCGCTGCCCGCCTCGACCGTTTCATCTCCGGCGTCGTAGTACTCCACCTCGTCCGCCGCGGCTGCCTTGCCGGTGTTTGTCTTCGAGGCTGCTTTGCCGCCCGCATCCTCCGCATCATAATACTCCATCTCGTCTTCCTCAGTGCTCGCCGTCGTCGCTTTTCTCCCCATTCTCATTTTTTTGGTTCGTGAATCTTGTGCAGCGCATCCACGGCAACCGCTGCGCAACCCGCACGCCCGACCACCTCAACGTCGGCTGCGGCGCTGTGCATCGCTTCAAAACGCCGAGCGCGCCAAATCGGCCCGCCAGCCATCCATCCAGCCAGCCGACACGCGCATCCGTCTGGGACAGATGTAACGCGATAAGTGTCACATGCGTGTTATCCACGCTCGCCGCGGCTCCATCGAGACTCGCACGCTCTCGTCATCAGCGCCTCTCTCTGTGAGGAGCGACATCACCACTTTCACTGTTTACTTGGCTGGTCCATGTCGTCCATCAAGTTGGAGATGGACGAGGAGTTGAAACTGCCGGTGGCCACGCTGCGACGGATCATACGGCGCAAGATGGACGAGCTGGCGCAAGAGCCGGGCGGCGAGGCCGTGGAGACGGCAGCGGGCGACGGTGCCAAACGGTTCTTGTTAGAGAAGGACGCCATGTTGGCGTGCTCGGCGTCGGTCACGGTGTTTGTGTCCTACTTGACGATGCTGGCGGGCGACCTGGCGCGTCAGCGGCGGCGCGGCACCGTCACCGCGGACGACGTGCTGGAGGCGCTGGATCGCGCCGACTTTGGGGATTTCCGCGAGCGCGTTCTGCCCGCATTGCAACGACACCGCGAAGCGGCAGAACGCAAAAAGGAGCGCGCCCGAGTGCGGACGGCGGAGCGGCGAGCGGCGACTACCGCCACCACCGGCCCCGCTAGCGATGGCGTCGGCGAAGAGAGCGCGCCGGCCGCAACCCACGTCGACGCCGCCACCGGCACCGTGCGCTTTACGGTGCCGCATTGGGCCAACGTCCCGAACGCAGAGGGAGGCGAGGAAGGCGAGCGTGCGGAGATGCCTACCGACGACGCGCAACCGTCATGAAGATAAAAGTGTACAGTGAGCGACCACGAGCATAAGATGGCCTACAATAACGTGCTTCTATCACGAAGAGACGTGACTTTCTGCCAGCGGTTGTGTTCCTCCACACGTATATGCCTCGCACATCGATGTGTGTGTGTGTGGGATGCCCGGCACCTGCGCGCCCAGGCGATCGCTTGGCCTGCCTGTAGAATCTCGCGCGTTCTGGAGGCTGCGACGCCTCTCGCATCCGTCTACCGCACCCGCTGCCAGGATCGCCCACCATGTTGCGGCGTTGTAAAGCGATCCATACGGAAAATGGTCCGGCCAGGATCCGCAGCAACGGAAAACGTCACCGCCTGAGCCGATCGGCGGTGGAGCGTTGGGTGCTGCTGCTCTGCGTACTGGGGTTCGCGGCGATGGCCGCGCTCACCTGGTGGCGGTGGCGAGCGGTGCCGGCGGCCAAGGCGCTCGACGCGCCACCCGAAGAATTCTCGGCGGCGCGCGCCTTTGAGCACGTGAAGAAACTGGAGGGAATGGCGGTTATCGGGAGCAAGCGTCTGTTGGAGAACGAGCGGTATATTTATGGCCAGCTCGAGGCGATGCTCCGCTCGGTGGACGCTGCTGCGGAGTGGACGGCCGTGCCCAATGGCGTGCAAGTGCGCACGCCCACTCTGGATGCGGAACTGGGCAAGCAACGAGTGGGCGGCGCCTACGAGCTGGATTTCTCTCAGCTCGGCGATCAGTTGCTGCTCAATTTGTACAGCAACGTGACCAACGTGGTGCTGCGCCTGTCGCCGCGCTCCACAGGCACTGCTGCGACGGCCGTCAACACTTCTGGTCCGGACACGCTGGTGGTGAATTCGCATTACGACACCGCGCCCGGCTCACCCGGTGCCTCCGACGCACTCACTCCCATCGCGGTGATGTTGGAGCTGGTGCGCGCGGTGTTGCATACGCACCACGGCCGCGGACGTGCGTCCAATCCCGCAACCGCCTGGCTGCAGGCGCCGCTGATCTTCCTATTCAACGGCGCGGAGGAGTCGTTCCTGCAGGGTGCGCACGGTTTCGTCAGCGCCCATCCGCACGCCCCGCGCGTTGCCGCCCTGCTGAACCTGGAGTCGGCCGGCGCGGGCACCGGCCCGGAGATGTTGTTCCGCTCCGGTCCGCGCAACGCCTGGCTGGTGCGGGCATACGCGCGCGCTGTGCCGCGCCCGCACACTGCCTCCTACGTGCAGGACGTGTTCGAGCAGGGCTGGATACCGGCCGAGACCGACTTTCGCATCTTCGCGGAGAAGGCGCACGTGCCCGGACTGGATATGGCACTCTATCAGCGCGGTTACACCTATCACACCGAGTACGATGCGTCGTGGCGCGTCGACCCGGGCGCCATGCAACACATGGGCGACAATGCGTGGGCGGTGTTGCGGGAGCTGGTGGGCGAGGCGCACGCCCTGCGGCACGCCGAAGCGGCGCGAGACCAGCGCGCGGTGTACGGCGACGTGCTGGGGGCGGTGATGGTGGTGGTGGATGAACGCACGGCCCGGTATATATATGGGTTGCTGGTGGTGGTGTTCGGGGCGGTGCGCTGGCGGCAGTGGCGGGAGGCACCGCGACATCGGCATCGCGAATACTGGGGAGCATTGGCGGCGCTGTTCCTGACCATCGCGGCCGGTATGCTGGCGGCGCTGCTGCAGGCGGTGGTGTTCACGTCGTGGGTGCCGCGACCGCGTCCGCCGATGTGGTGGTTCGGGCGGCACCTGACGCTGGCGCCGCTGTTGTACGCCCCGCCAGCGCTGGCCGCGGCTCTGGCGGTGCTACGGTGGCTACAGCGGCATTGGCCGCAGTGGATGGCCAGCGGCGGCGCCGCTTTCGATCGGTTCGAAGAGGCGTCGGCCACGCTGCACGTGGTGCAGATGGCCGTAATGGGCATCGGGCTGCGGTACGGCACGGCGTACGTGTGGGCGGTGCAGGTCGCCCTGCATCTGCTGGCGACGCTGTCGCTGCCACGGTTGGGCAGTGCGCGCCATCCGGCACTCGCCGCGCTGGCGCGCTTCACATTGCTGTCGGTGTTGTCGCTGCCGGTGAACATGCCGCCGATGCTGATCGCGCTGGAGACGTTCGCGCCGCTGATGGGGCGCGCCGGCGGCCGCGCCAAAGTGGAGTGGGTGATGGCCGGCCTGGTAGGCTACTTCACGCTGCAGTGGTGGTGGGCGCTATGGCTGCCGCTGCTGGCGGCGTATCGGCGGCATTCGCGGTCGGCGTTGCGGGCGATGCTGGCGCTGCTGCTAGCGACGAATGCGGTGGTGTGCGTGGCGGTCAGCGGTGGCCGTCGCGTGCCCTATTCGCGCGAGGCGCCCAAGCGCATGATCGTGCAGGCGGTGCATATCGATGCACCGGCCGCAGCAGCAGGCGGTATTTCGGATCCACCGGCGACCGCGTCGGCCCGGCGGGTGGTGGCGCTGAGCGGAATGGATCCGTATCCGCTCGAATCGGTGATGGATCCACAGGCGCTGGGCCGTTGTGCTTCCGCCGTGGACGGGTGGGGTTACCAGCGGAATCGATCGCTGTGGGAGAATCTGACGCCGCTCGCCCAGCACATGAAGACGCAGGCGTGGGTCTGTGCGGCCGCAGCAACGGAAGCCGAGGCCGCCGGGGCGTGGCCGTTGCCCGCGCCGCAGGTGCGCTTGGTGGAGGACGAGCGCCTGCCGCCATTAGAGGAGCGCGACACCGGCAATGCGACAGCGCGTCGTGCGCGTCGGCGTCTGCTGTTGCAGGTGCACGCACCGCGCGCACATTGGAGCTCGCTGCGTTTCGATGCGGCGGTCAGCGAATGGAGTCTGACCGAGTGGCCGCCGAATGGCGGTCGCCGCGCCAGCCACTTTCTGCGCCATGTCGCCGGGCACACCGCCGCGCACCTCTGGAATGTGTCGTTGGTGTACGAAATGGAGGAGGATGCGGCGATGACGGCGTCGCTGACGGTAGACGTCACCTCGATGCATTTCGGCATCGTCGACGACGTGCTACCGCCCACGCTGCAACGATCGCGCCTGCCAGACTGGCTGTCGCCGGTATACATCACCGCCCGCTTCGCTTCTTATCAAGTGTAAAACAGTGATGAGAGGCGTTTAGGCGTGCGGGATTGTGCTGTGCGCTCATCGCCATCGTCGACGTTGTTGCAGGCGGTCGCTATGCAACTTGGCCAAGATACGCTGCGCAGCGCGGGGCGGCACGCGGGACACCGGGCGGTGGTGCGCCCCGTTCCCTGCCTGCGGCTGCTTCTCCGGTACAATGATGCGCTCGGCACGACAGGCTTGCGCTGAGGTGATCACCGCGTCCGGAAGCAGGCGCACCCGTCGTGCATGCCTCCGTTCCCACGCCTCGGCGCGCCGCTTTCGCAACAGATATCGCACGCGCTCCAACTGTTCACGGTCACGCGCCTGATGTTGTAGATATGCCTCCCGCCAACTCGAATATTCGGTGGGAGGAGATGGTGTCGGCAGTTCCGGTTTGACGTCGGGAAATTGCGCGGTGAAACGTGGAGTGGGCGGTGCAGCGCCATCGTCGGTCGGGGCGCCCTCGGTCTCCCACCCTGCTGCGCATCGCCACTGCGGCCGTTCCATAAACAGCGCGTACCATCGCGATTCCAGCGCCTGCTCCAGCACCCACCGCATCCCCTTCAAGATGTTTCCAGTGTCCGCCTCGGCGCCAGCACCGTCCAGTCCGTTGGCCGCGCGCAGGCGTTCCAAATCCTCCGGCGGCATTCGGGCCACCATCCAAAACGCCTGCTCCACACTCAAGCAAGCCGCACCCAATTCCGTGACCACTCCCCCATTCTCCCCTATCAACTGGGCGCACCAATCGGCCAGCGATGTCTTCGGTGCGCCCATGGATTTCTCTCCCTCCGTCGCGCACGTCCCCGGCAGAGCGCGCCCGAACGAGGACGACAGCGCGCGATCGTCTGCCCCGATGGTCGATGCGCGCTCGGCAGGCGGCTGGGCCGCAGCGGTTGCGACATCCCCATGTGGGTGAACGGAGGGACGACGGCCAGTTTTACGACAAACATATATTCAAGTCGTGTTTGCCATGGCAGACGCGAGTATGCACACCTTTATCGCTTCCGGTCACGGCATAAATCGCCGGCACTGAACGTCTCGTCCAACTGGGAGACGTGGGCCACCAGCCAGTACGTGGTCGGTGCGGTGAGCCTGTTCGGTACGCTGCCGTTCTTTGTGGGTCTGGTGGTGTTCACGCGGGCCATACAGCGACAGCGACGGTGTGTGCGGTGCGGCGGATCTGGCCTGGTGCGGTTGCGCACCGGCCGTTGGGCCCGCTGTCCCGCCTGCGGCGGCTTTCTGCCGTGGCAAAATTGGCGGAGATTCTTCACCGGCTGAGAGGATCGTGTTTTTTCTGTGAAGCAGTTCACTTTGGGGGCACACTATGGCTCTCGCCGTTTTTCGGGCGTCAGGTCGACGCCGGCGGCCGCATTCTCCATTGCGGCAGATGCAGCGGCGCCCGATGCGCGTCTGCCACGGGCGGCAACGGGGCGGGCCCGCTGGCATCACGTCCATGCCTGGGATCCGGCGCGCGCGGCTCGGGCACCGGCGCTGTTGCCCTTGCACCACCTCGTCGTCGCCGATAGCCGGATCGCGGATGGGAAGATGTCCCGGGCGGCATCGCTCCCGGAGGCTGTTGCAATGGTCGCTGCCGTTGTCGGTTCCTCCTCCTGCTGCCCGTCGATCGCCGCGCGACCGCCTCCTTGGCGTCATCGGAAAACTCCATCTCCTCCTCGGACACCTCCTCGGAGAAGCGGTTCGAGGCATCGCACCCGGGCACGCGCACTCGGTCCGGATCCACCCGGCGCGACAGCTCCACCACGTAGTAGACCTCGATGCCCGGCACGACGCGCTGCACGGCACTGCCCTCCGTCGCGGGCAAACGTAGCGTGTAGTGCGGTCGATGCACCGATCCGAACGTCTCGAACACCTCGCCCAACGGATATCGATCCGCGAAACACAACACCGAGCCCTCGTCCAACGGCGATAGTGTGTTGCGGGCAGGCGCCGACTCTATGACCACCAGCCCGTCCACCACCGCAGTGATGCGTCCACACAGCTCCAGCTGGTGCTGTGGTTGAATGAGACCGGGCGGCAGCGGTTGCGCCGGCGCCAGCTCCCACGGCAACACCTCATGCTCTGTGCGCGGTTGTGGTTTGGTGGCGTTGGAGGTTGTGCGAGCGGAGGAGGCGGTGTCGATGCGGGGAGCGTCGGTGACGGAGGAGGCGGACGTTGCGGCGTCCGAGGTGAGGGAATCCTCTCGGGAGACTGCATCGTCTGAACTTGCAGAGGAGGAGGTGGAGGAGGCGGTTGATGAGCAACTCGCTTGATCGTCTTTGCCGCGTGCTCCGTCGTCTCCCGGTGTCCAGTCCATAGCCGTTTGCGGGGACACGGCGTCCGCGCCGGTCGCCGTCTCCGCGACTTGCATGTTTTGCGAAAAGTCAACGTATCCGATCTGCCTCAAATCGCCACGAGCGCACCTCTCACACCCACTCCCTTGCTCGCCATTCCTTTCGCCGCGTTGCAAACCGCTACGCACAAGTGTGCAGGTCGCTCGCCGAGGCCGTTCTTCGGGAGGCGCGCCCGTGGCGATTTGAGGGTGCTGTTGGCACGGCGTCGGGCGTTGGGCCTCGGCGTTCGCCGTCTGCGCTCCTCAACCGTCTCCGAAACCCCGGAATCTCCTCTCCCCGCCGTCATCACTTCGCGGCTCCCCTCCTGCCCAATGAATCGACTCGGCGGCCGCGTCTTCTATGGCGTGATGCGATCCACTGCGGTGCCCACCGCCTCCGCCCATCCGCCCAACACCTCAGCCCCCTCGGGCCGCATCCGACGGTGGCAGGCACAACGCTGGTCATCGGGACACATTCCGTGGAGCGAGGTGAAGAACAAGCGCGACTTTAGCTCGTACTGCGAGTGCCAGAAAGCTGCCGTCGTGCTCGGGTCGTGGCTGGTGGTGGGCGTCACCGCAAGGTGGCTCCTGAGCGGCCGCGGCGGAAAGAGCGAGGCGGGTGCGGATTCAGGCTCCGGCGGCGCTGCTGGTCAACCGGTCGCTGCCAGTGCCTCGCAGACACAGTAATGCACCACGCCGGGCGCTACGCCGAACGCTGTCACCGCTCGACCGACCTCCGGCGCTCTCATCGTCAAGTGAGGAACGGCTGGCGCGCGGCCCGCATCTGTTTCATGCGTCGCTTATCGAGCTCGAAGCGCGTGCGCAGCGCCTCCAACTGTTGGCGTCGAGCGTTTTGACGGTCGACCTTGTAAAAGCCGGGGTGCGTCCGGGGTTCGGCATGCGCAGTGCCATCGGCCACGACACTGGGCGCTGCCGTCGACGCCTCATTCCGATGGCGCTTGCGCGTCACCCGAGTAAATCCGTCGTCATCCACGAGCGCCGCCTTTTGTTCCGCCTCTTGCGATTGTCGCTGCGCTTCATAGGCCGCCACAACGGCATCCGCCTCCCGCTCCAAAGCAGACGTCTCCTGCGGGCAGCTGCGCAGAAATGCCCGCAGCGCCCGCTCTACGAAGGAGGGTCGCTTCGTCTTCGCCCCCAACCCGCTCTCTTCTTCATTTTCTATCAGCGGCAACGCGTCCAGGCGTTCCGGATGTCGCACCGCCGCGCGCGCCACCGCCGCACTGCCCATGCAGACGTAACCGCGCACGCGGGCGCTATCCCACGTCAATTCTGTCGATGCCTGCAGTCGTCCTGTATCGATTGAGGAGAAACCAGGTGACCAAGACGCTTCTCCGTCCTCGGGAGTTCGATCCAAAAAGGCTGCGGCCGTGGCGTCCACCGGAGCAAATGCTCGCGCCAGCCTCTCCGCGGTCAACCAGCCCGGCACGTTGACCACCAAGAGCACTCGACGCTCCCGGGCGGCCTGCTGCACCCAATCCGGGGCCGTTACCTCAGCGCCGTTCACGGAAGTGGGTGCGTCTCTGCGTTGACGTTTCTTATTCGTTGCTCCCGCATCCGGTGCGCTCTCTCCATTCCGCCCTGCCCCCGCCCACGCTTCGCGCACCCGCCCCGGCAGCTCGTCACCGTCGTATACTCGGTAGTAGAGGTATCGCCAAGCGCTGGTCGGTTCATTCGATCGCCCTGCCAGCGGCACTCGCCATACCGTGTACTCTCCTACGCTATTGACCGGATCCTCTGCGGCTACACGTCTCTCGTCCATACTGCCGGCGTTAGGCACCAGCCAAGCGGCACGCGTCCGGTGTCCGCCGCCGCGCCGATGCTCCGGGTGGTGCGGTCCGTACGTCGTGCGCGTTCTGATTGCCTCAACGAAACGAGAGCACCATGGGCGCGCAGGTCCTCCTATTTATCCGGTGGACATGTTGCCGCTTTAGGCCTAGCTCAGCCTCCGAGCGCTACTCTCATACTCCTCAATTCCAGCGACCGATTCGATGGCGACGTTGCCCGACCCGAAAAACCCGACCACACTCATTGTTGCCCCGCCTCCGCGCCTGCGCCCCCACCGGAGAGCACTCCCTATCCTCACCTCCATCCCCTCCGTCTCTTTCCAAGTTGCTCGCCGTGGCCACCAATCTCTTCCCGCTCTACGTGCTGCTGGGCAGCGTCGGCGCGGCGCTACATCCGCCGCTGTTCTCCTTCTTCCGACCCGGCTACATCACGCCGACACTCTCGCTCATCATGCTGTCCATGGGCCTCAGCATGCAACTGGGCGACTTTACCGCCATTCTCTCGCGGCATCCGCGTCAAGTGCTGTTCGGCGCCGCGGCGCAGTACATCATCATGCCGCTGGTCGGTTGCACCATCACGCGCACGTTCGGACTGACGCGCGGCCACGCCGCCGGCCTCCTGTTGGTGGCCTGTTGTCCGGGCGGCACCGCCTCCAATTTGGTGAGTTATCTGGCGGGTGCCAATGTCGCCCTGAGCGTGCTGATGACCGCCTGCACCACGCTAGCGGCGGTGCTGATGACCCCGCTGCTGATGAAAGTGCTGGCCGGCGCCATCGTGCCGGTCGATGCCTGGGGCCTATTCACCTCGATGGTGCAGGTGGTGTTGGCGCCGGTGGCACTGGGGCTGGCGCTGCGGCTGACGCCGTTCGGAAGGGCGTGTGTGCGACAACTGGAGCCGGTATTGCCGTTGCTGTCGGTCATCGGGGTGGTGCTGATCAACGGCTCCATCGTGGCGCGCAGCGCGTTGTCGTTGCGCACCAGCGCGCTGCCTCTGTTTGCCGCTTTGCTGACGCTGCACGGCATCGGACTGGTGTTGGGATTCGCGGTCGCCCGTCTCTGTCGTTACGACGAGCGCATGGCCCGCACCGTGGCCATCGAAGTGTGCATGCAAAACTCGGGGCTGGGTGCGGCATTGGCACAGACGCATTTCGCCGCACAGCCCAGTGTAGCCGTGCCCGCGGCCATATCCGCCTCAATGCACTCCATCATGGGCAGTCTGGCGGCGGGGTATTGGCGGTGGTCCGATGCGCGGAAGGCGGAGAACAGGCGGGAAGCGGCGAGGTGACACGCGGAAGGAGGAGGCGTACGAGGAGTGCCGGAGACGATGAGGGAGATGCCTCGAGGGTTACCGGCCGGCGGCGATCATCTCCGCGGCCACCTGCTCCACCGCCACGGCCATTCGATGCGGCGAACAGTCGGCATTTACGCGACCCATCACCGCCAGCGCGAGTGAGGCAGTGCAAGTGATGACAACGCGGTCAAAGGCGGGCGCCGCGTCGTCGGGCGTGCCCGACCACCGCAGCCCGTAAACGGAGCGGTCTGCCACCGTGGTGAGCAGCACGGACGCGCCTGCAATCGACAGAAACGACTTGGCGCGGCGGATGGCGTCCAGTGGGGAATTCCGGAGGCGCCGCATCAGTTCCGCGAGTTCGGCGGCCTCGGATTCGCCGAGCCGCACCGAGCCGGCTTGGTACAGGGTTCGTCGCGGCGCGTCCGCCCTCAACGACAAGATCGTCACCCCGACCGCTGAAGCATTCGTGACGAGGCGCTCCGCCCACTACACATACTTGGGACTTTCATCGGCGTCGGTGGTCATCAACTCTCTTATTCCCACCTCTGCGGCCTCGTGCAGAAGAGACAGCGGCGCCCCAACCGTTTCCGCTCGTGTGAGGCTCACTTCAAGGGTCGTCCCGCCGATGCACCTCCCCGTCGGCAGACCGCGCGCACCCCATCGTTTACGACCGTCGCCGGTCTGGACGCTCACGGAAACGGCTCCAGATCGTGCATCTGGTTAACGGCCGCCAGACCACGCACCGTGCGCTCCATCTCCAGCCGGTACAGGTCGGCGTCGCTGGGCGAGAACATCTCGGCGGTGCGGGCGCTCAGCGCCTCCTTGTCGAAGCATATCGGCGGGTCGGCCGCCAGCCGCTCCGCAAACATCAACATGTACACGCCGCAGTCCATGCCGTTCTGCTGTATGGGCACTTTGGGTTTCACCAGCGGCAACGAGTCCATGTCGAACACCTTATGGGGCGGTGGCGTCTCGGCGTCCTCCGCCTCCGCCTCGGCCTCACCTCTTCGTTCGCGGCGCAGCTGATAATACGAGTCTAGAAAGGCGCGCAGCGCCTTGGTCATGCCGCCCGGGCTGCCGCTCCGCATCGAGTCCAGATACAGAATGCACGGGTGCGGCGACGTCGGCTCGGCGTCGTCCGGCGCGCGCATCGCCTCGAAGCGATCCAGATTGCACAGCACCGCCAGCGACCAATGAAACTCGTGATGCACCGGGATAAACACCAGACGTCTCTCGAATAGGTCCACTCGCCGCGATAGAAACCATCGCTCGGCCGTAGCCCGGAACAGGGCGTCGGCGCTGGCCGACGTCCTCGTCGCTGGCGGCTGTCGCTGCTGCGCGCTGACAATCTTCTTGTACAGGAACGACGACGCCATATACACGTGCGGCTGAACGGCCGGCGGAATGCGGTACTGGGCGATCAGCTTCATCCAAAAGTCAATGACGGTGTCGTTGAGGTAGCCGCCCGCCTGCAACAGCCACAAATCCGAGGTGGTCAACAGCACGCTGCCCGGTTGCTGCGGAGGGAAGCGAAACAGGTCGCACGGCGGTTGCGGCGCCTCGCCAAACGCCGGATGAAAGGTGCGTCGCCGCAGGCCGGAACGCGGCGGGCGGTCGTGATGGAGCGTCTGCACCTCCTCGTCGGGCATGGCGGTTGCATCGGTGGCCGCGGATGGGGCGCGGTGGTTGGTGGAGGTCACAGAGGCGCTGTCGGTCATTGCGTGGTCGCTCCCACGAACGTGTGGCCGCTGGCTGTCGACGGTGGCGTCCGCGCGGTCTTGAACGGTCTGCGGATCGCCGCGCTCCACCTCCACCGGAGTGTCGACGCGATAACCGCCATTCAGCACCGGCGCCGTGTTGGTGTGCTCCTCCCATGCGATAGCCGTCGTCAGGCGACCGATGCGGGCGGCGACTTGTCCGTACCGATTCCGCATGCGCTGTTTCCGGGTCCGGTATCGCATGTGGCACTCTGCGCGCTCGCTCAACAAGCGCGTATCTCGCAGATATGCCGCACTATTCGGCGGCAAGGCGGGCGAGGTTGCACTGCCCGATGACTGCCCGACCTCCGCGTCATATTCGGGCACGGTCTCCACAGCGCCATCCTCGGAACGTTGTCCTCGCACCGTCGACCGATCGCGCTCGTCACCGGCGTCCACGTCGATGACCGCTTCCGGCTCCTCTCCGGTACCGCCCTGCATGCCACACCGCATCCGCATAGCCTCGACGATTTTGCTCTCCCCAAACTCCCAAGTTGTGCCCTCCTGTCGTGCCTCTATCCTAGGCAGTGCTCCGTCCCCGCCTAGGGCCCTGCACTTGTCCACGCGGAGCACCTCAAACCGTTCCCGAGTTCTCGCACCCACCGACACAACGCTCGGTCACACCTCTCTGTCCCATCACCTGCTCCCTCTCCCATCCTCTCAGTTGCCACCCTTCACTCCCTTTCTCCATTCCTCCCTCGGTGAGGGTGTCAGGCCCGTTGCCGCCTGCGCGCCGCGCTTTCCGTTTTCAGACGGGAGAGGCCGCGCTCTGTCCCGAACGCTTTGCACCGCAGTCCCGCAGGTCACGCACCCAAACAGCACTGCACAAAGGGCGCCACGATGAATCGCGCCCTCCGCATTGGAGTGCTGGAGCTACAGGGAGACTTTTACGAGCACGAGGCGATGCTGCAGCGCTGCGGGGTGCAACCGGTGGGGGTGCGCCGCCTCGCCCATCTGCTCGACGACCGGGGTGAAGTGCTGGTGGACGCGTTGGTGATACCCGGCGGCGAGAGCACCACCATCGGAATGCTTCTGGACGAGTTGGGTATGCTAGAGCCGGTGCGGCAGCTGGTGCGACCACCGCACGCGCTGCCGGTGTTGGGCACTTGCGCGGGGTGTATCCTGCTGGCGCGCGAGGTGAAGAGCGAGCCGCAACTGAAACGCATCGGCTGCATGGACATCGAGGTGCAGCGCAATGCGTACGGCTCGCAGGTGGACTCGTTCGAGTGCCACGTGCGCAGTGAGCAGTTTGCCGACGGCGAGCCGCTGCGCGCCGTGCATATACGCGCGCCGGCCATCACCCGCCTGTTGCAGCCCGAGTCGGTGCGGGTGCTGGCGGCCATTGAAGGCCGTCCGGTTATTGTACAGCAGGGCAATCTTTTAGCGTGCACTTTTCACCCCGAACTGACCACCGACACGCGTGTGCATCAGCATTTTGTAGCCATGGTGCGAGCACGGACGCGGAAAGCAATGCCCAAAAGTACCTGATCGTACACACAGAGCACACAAGGATGTCGCCCGTACACACTGCGGCTGTGTGTAGCCTCCCGCGGCATCACTTCTTCAACCCCAGTTGTCGGTTGATGAAGTCGAAGATGCCAAACTGCGCCGCGGTGAGCGTCATGACCATGATGGCGCGAGCGCCCATGCCGCGAAACAGCCCGCGCACGCCCAACTCGCGCAGGATGCGCGGTACGCTGCCGTCCGCCTCTTTGTTCAGTGCGCTCAGCACCGTATCGGCCGGCTGCGAGCTCACCGCCGCGGCCGCACCCGCACACAACCCACCCAGCAGCGATAATCCGTTGCGCTGAGCGCCACTCAGATCGTCTTTGGTGATGTCGCGTCGTTCCAGCGCGTGATAAATCGCCTCGGTGGTGATCTCGTACACCGCAAACTTGGCCACGGTGTACGGCACTTGCCGGAACATCAGCGGCGGCAGACCGCGCCACAAACCGTACGCGCCCTCCTCTCGCGCCAACTTCACAAAGCCGTCCGCCAGTCCCTTGGCATACGACGGGTGACTGATCAGGCGGATGCGTACCGCCTCCATCGGCGCCAGGAACACGTCGGCGATCACTTCGGCGCTGGCGCCGCCCACCATCCAGATGCCGAAACGCCACTTCAGCGCCTCGTCCAGACCGTACCGCTGCGCCACGGTGGAGGAGTAGAACGCCTTGAAGAACTCGTACCCGCCGAACTTGAAAAAGCCCTGCATGAAATAGCCCACCGCGGTCGGTCCGAGCCCCTGCAGCAGCATGTGCAGGCCCTCCTCTTTGACGATGGTGCGTGTGGCATCGAGCATGCCGTGATAGCGGTTGGACACCTGCAGTCGCGTCTTCACCACATCCACCGGCACGACGGAGGAGTGAGTCAGACCAGTGCCCACCGCACCGCCCAGTGCGTATTTGAGGTACACCAGCGGCGATTGCATCTGCGTCGGGGCCGACTCCAGCGCGTGAGATCCGCGTGCCTTGCCCGATACGACTTGCTCATCAGGCGAAGCTGCGGCCCAAGTAGATGAGGCTGGCGCAGAGTGCGTGACCTGGTGGGCTGGCCGGTGCGAAAGCAGCGCGTAGAAAACCGAGCGCAGCGAATCACAGGGCGGTGGCGTCAAAGCGGCACGCCAGGCTCGTTCATCGCGCCATGGCTGCCCGATCGACTGTACGATCCCATTCAAGCACAGAGTCTCTGATGCCCGCATACCTGTATCTGTGCTGCCTATCCCCATCGCGGTGTGCTTCTGAACAGATTTTCCAGCAACACGCCGGGTCAACGCTCCCGTTCCGGAATCCGCTCGAGACGGTCTATCGGCAGAGCGAATTCGTGGCTGTCCCTCAGGAGCGAATGGTTTCAGGAAAACCGCTTGGTGCATTCGATTGGAAACTAGAAAACGCGGTTGTTGGAAATAAGGGACACAAGTCCCTTACCTTTTGCTGACCCGGGTCGCCTCTCAGCGCGTCCGGTCAGGTTCAGCGTGTCTGCCTGACACGTTCAACACCGACGGGAGGCCATCGAACAAGCGTCATGTTCGTCGGCGCGCCATGGACGCCACATGGGAATCGATACCACCGCCACTGCTGTTCGCGCTGCGTCCAACGCGCCCATTCACGAGCACTCACTCCGGTCACCGTCCGACGTTGCCGACCCGCTGCTGCACCTCTTCAAATGGGCCTGGCCACGTCGGACGCCCGCCCTCCCTCTCCCGCGCCGTTACCGCCCGTCTTCGAGTCGTTCACTTTTCGCGAGCGATACACCGGCCGCTTACCGGAGTGGCTGTTGAGCCGACTGGAGGCGCTCGGTTTCGTGCGGGTGACGCGAGTGCAGGCGGCCGCCCTGGAGACGCTGCTCCCGTCACCGCACCACTCCGACGAATCCCCCAGCGACGCGGTCATCATGGCCGAAACCGGTTCCGGCAAGACGCTGTCGTACCTCTTACCGATGCTGGCGCGCGTGAATCCGCGTCGCGCCGCCGTGCAAGGTCTCATCCTGGTGCCCACGCCGGAGCTTGGCGTGCAGGTGGCGCGCGTGGCCCGCCGTCTGGCTGCCGGCTACCGCACTGACGCCCGCACCACTCCCGTTGACCGACAGCGCCTGCTGGTCAGCGCGCTGCTCACATCCTCGTCGTTGGCGCGACAGCGCAAAATGCTACGTGGTGCGCCGCCCACCATCCTGGTGGGCACCGCCGCGCCAGTGCACGCGCTGGCCACCGCCGGCACCCTGCGACTGCATTCGGTGGCCGTAGCGGTGATCGACGAGGTGGACGCCAATCTGCTCTCGCCGGACAACCGCCAACAGCTGCACGAAGTGCTCACCGAGCACTGCATCTCCCGCATCGGCGAGCCGCGGCGCACCGTATTCGCCTCGGCCACCGTGCCGCAACATCGGCACTTTGTATCGTACGCCGTGCAACAGAAATGGCTGCAGCCGACCGCCCGCCTGGTCACCATCGGCACGCACGAAGCCTGGAACGGGCTGTCGCTGGAGGCGGTCATGGCGCGCGGCGCGGCCGAATGGGCCACCGCGGCCGCATCCCCCGCCAGCAGCCTCCCGCCCGGCATCACCCACTGGTACGCGCTGTGTCGCGCGCCCAACAAGAAGCTCAAAGCGCTGGCGTTTCTCATCCGGGAGGCGTTGCGCCGCCAACCCGACCTGCGGATGATGGTTTTCTGTCACCGCTCGCGTCCCCTGGACACCATCGCGGACTATTTACATCAATGGCAGGTGGTCGCACCCGAGCGTCTCACCATCTTGCGCGAGGATCTGGGCAAGCGCGCCCGCCGCACTGCCATCGAGGGTTACCGCACGGGCGCGCAGCAGGTGCTGCTGACCACCGATATGGCCGCGCGCGGGCTGGACATCCCGGAGACCACCCACGTGATCAACTTCGACCTGCCGCCCGATGCGGACACCTATCTCCATCGCGCCGGCCGCACCGGTCGCATCGGCCGCGGCGGCATCACCCTGAGCCTGGTGGTGCCCGGCGAGCAGTTTGTGGTGGACCGCTTCGCCAACCGGCTGGGCATCGCCTTTCAACCCATGGAGGAGGCGTTCGCACCAGAGAGAGGCACGGAGAGGTGAGCACGCTCGGCACGAAGAGATGCGTGGATGAGAGGTGTCGATGATCCGTTGGTCAATCGCCCCCCTCTGTACTCACAAATCCTCGATGCAGACCACCACGGCGTGCTCGACTTGATCACGCGCACGATCCAGCACCGCATCCACCTCGGCATCGGTCAGGCGTCCTGTCGGTGCGTGCTCCCCGCTTAAATATCCACAATGGCGTATCAGGCCGCGTCCGACGACCGCCTCCAGTGCATCGCCGTGCAGGGCCCACCACCGCGCCGCGTCCGACACCGAGGCGAAGTGGTGTTGAATAAACTGACACGCCTCATCGGCCAGTGGCAGCGGGTGCATGCCAAACTCCTCCTCCAGCGCCGAGATCAACACATGCACGTCTAGCAACGCCTGGCTCACGGTGCGCACACTGAGCGACTCGTCGGGCAAGGCGGCCACGCCGTGCACCACCGCGCGCAGGGTGGCTTCCATGCAGGCACGCCACAGGGCGTCTTGGGCGCGCGGCGGCACACCGGGGGTGCGGCGTAGGGCGCGCAACCGCTCGACAGTGCGCTCCACGTAGGCGTTCGGCCGGCTCACCGGCACATCGTCCGCCGGAGACTGCTCGTCGGCGGCGTCCTTGCGGCTCAACCGAAACGACCAGGAGGCAGACGGAGCCGGTTGACGAGCTCCTACTGCTCCCCCGTTCTGCCCGGCGGGGTTCGCAGCCGAGGAGGAGAGCGGCGACGGCCACCAGGAGCGCGTTGGCGCCAATTCACCCGACACCTCTCTTGCGATATTCTCCGCCTGCACCAACACCACCGCCGCGGAACCGTACAACAACGTTTGCAGCGTGTCCGCCAGGTTGCGCAGCAGCCGTGCCGCAGCAGCCGATGTCGCTGCGGACCGCTCCTCGCTTGTCGCGGTATCGTCCGACGGCGCCAACTGTAACAACCGCGCCCCGAACCTGCCCAACGTCCACGCCGACTCCACCACCCGACAGAATTTGCCCACATGCCACTCGCCGCGCAGTCGCCGTGCGTTCCCGTCGGCATCCGCGGCGTGGGACATCTCCACCTCCAGCGCGTCCACCAGCGCCCGTTGGTAGTCGTCCCGCAGTACCCGATGGCGCTGCGCTCGCGACAACTGCAGCACCGACGCGTTGGTCAGGCCGGCGCTCAGGAACACCGGCGCCACTTGCAAGCACTCGAGGTACACGGCGTATCGAAGCAGGTGGGCGATAGGCGTACTGGTCGGGGGCGTGCTGCCCGCTTCATGCGGTGCCGCAATCCACAGCGCCGGTGCCATGGTGGCTGCGCACTCCAGCACGTACAGCGAAGCGCCCACAAAAGTGCTATCTTCAGGCAGCAAATGGGTCGGCTCGGCCAACATGCTGTGGAAGAGCGCCTGCAACACCTGCACTGCATCGATATCGACCGCCGGCTCGCCCAGAACGTGCAACACCGGGTTGGTATCCGCGGTCACCGAAATGTCCGCCACGCGTTGCTCCAGCGTGGCCAACAGGTGCAGACCGTCCGCCAGCGCCCTCTCGTTGCCAGAATCTTCTTCCCCTGCGGCTTGCCATGTCGGCCGCACCCGTTCCCAGGTGACAGAGCCGTCGCTCGCCTCCAGCATGCGCGAGCGCAGCGACGCCTTGTACCATTCCACGTGCATTCGGGCACAACGGTGGCTGATGTCGCTCAATCCCTCCCACACCGGGTCCGGACACCACTCCAAATGTACTCGCAGCTCCTCGGCTACACGGTCGGCGCCGTCACATCCGCCACTTCTGCTGCTGTCGCCGTCGTCGCCGTCGTCGTCACCGACCACCGCCATCACTTCCCGCAACAACCGCTGCCGCTGCGCATGCAGCGTGCGCGCGGCCACATACGCCCGCCACAACTCTCGAAAAGTGACGCGCGACATCACGTCCTCGCCTGCCGCCAGCACCTCTCGCATCAGCGCTTGTGCCTCCACCAGGTACTGCGCGTGCGCCCGCTTCCACACCGACACAAACGCCCCCGCGCTCGCCCCCAAATGCTCCAGTAATGCTTGCAGCGACACCCACACCGACGAAACCGCACCACAAAACCATTCCACCACGAACAGCAGGTCTCGCATGCCGTCGTGACTGGCTGTGGGTACTGTCGGCATGTCGTCAGCGTTGTCGACCGCCGTCACCTTGGCGTTGGTGAAAACTCCCGCCGCCAATAGCCTCGCTTTCTTCTCGACCGCCGCGTTCGTCGCGGCCTCCTTCAGCACTCCCATTGGCGCTCCCTGTGACAGCGCCTGCTGCCGTGCAATCCCCAGCGTAGCCTCGTAATCGGCCGTCAGCCGCTCCACCAGCGCTGCCTCGGCACCCAGAGCGCCATACGCCGCCCGGACGGACGCGAACGTCTCGCCGTCGAAAGCGAAACACTGTCGCCGCAGGTTGTGATACAGCTTTTGCAGCACCTCCGCCGACACGTACTGAATGCGCTCGGCGAGGTCACGCAGCACCGGCAGTCGATCCGCCATACCGCGAACCGACGGTGGTGCTGACGCCAGCTCTTGGCGCATGAGCGTGTCGAACTGGTGACAGAGCCGATTGGCATCGGTGTAACGTCGTTCCGCCAGCGCACGCTCGGACTCGCCTTGTAACGCCACCAACTGGCGCAACAGTTCTACTGAGCGCAGCAGCTGCTGCAGGTGGGCGCGACGATGCGTGCACCGATGCACATCCCGCAATGACTGTAGCAACCGTTCGCCAGAAGCGCTAAGGGCGGCGTTGACCTCCTGACAGGCGCGCCGCGCCGATGACGTTCGGACCCGTGTCGCCTCTAACGGACTCCTGGCGCGTGGCGCAGCGTCCGCCAACCACTTTCGGCGGACGCTATCCCCACGTCTCCGGTCTCGCACCAGCAAACCGGCCGCCACCCCATCCATACGGCGCACCAGCGTATCGATGTCGTTCAGCACCTCCAGCAGGTAGACGGTGTCAAAGACCGGCGCCGGGCCGCTGGCAACGCGATCGTCTTCATCGCCCGTAGCCGCCGCCGCTTCCAGTGTCGCCTGCACCAGCTCCTCTACATCGACTTCCAGTGCTCGACGCCCGCCTTCAGCTTCTCCCGACAGTGAATCGGTCTCGACTGTCTTGTCGGTGGTCGCGCCGTCCGGCGTCAGAGCCTCCAGTCGTCGACCGACCCGCGCTAACATCTGCAGTGCGTCCGACAGCGGTGGACAAGTTGGTGTGCCGCCCTCAGCTGCCGCTCGGTTCTGACCGGAGTCCATGTCGGGAGAGACACGCGCAGGCCGCTGCTCGGCGCCTCAGCGACATGAACGCACCCAAACCGTGGCTCTCCAGTCCGATCCTCGGTACAGCATACGCCACAGCAGAAGAGAGCGTACCGCGCACCACGCCCGAAGCTTTAGCGAACTCGACGAGTCAGAAAAGACCTCCTCGAAAGCGCCCTCTTCGACACGGCAACGGTGTACGGAAGAGGCGGACCAAAACCTCGGCCGCTCGCTCCCTCACCGAGTCGCGTGCCCGCTGCCGAACGGGATGTAGAGATGCGGACAACTCCCCAATACATAAACAGATAGCGGCCGCGTATGCATCATCCACCACTTTACGCACTACTAGCAACACTCATTATGCCGCCGCCGCCTCCTCCTTACTCGTGGAAGCGCAACGGTTCAAACTTGGCGCCCGACCCGTGCAGGTTGTAGAACTTGTTCTGAAACTCCACCCAATGCAGGCGCAGCGCGTGCAGAAACGCCGACAGCGACTCCATCAGCATCAGCACGCCGATGGTGAGGCCGACCCAGACCAAAAACCCGATGTACGCGAGCAGCACATTGGATGTGTTCACCGCGGTGAACAGCACCTTCTGCAGGAACACCTCGCTGAGTTCGGCGTGTGCCAGCGACAACGCCCACAGCCGCAGGTAGGAGGCGGTGTTGGAGATGGCGCCCAGCACAAACTCCACGGTGTGAATCATGTTGTTGACGAATGCCTCCACCAGATCGAACGGAGCGCGGGCCGGCTCGTCAGGCATCGCCTGCGATCCGCCATCGGTGGCCAGTCCCGGTACCGACTCCGCCTCGCTGCTCAGCGGCTGATACCGTTTCGAGGCCGATGCCGTCGACCGCGCCCGCCGTCGCAACACCAGCGGCTTCACCAGCAGCATCCACGGCACCGTGGCCACCGCTACCGCCAGCAGCGCCACCTGCAATACGCCCTGGCCGCGAAACAGTCGCTGATCCGGCGGCAGGCGGCCTGGTGACATGAACATACCGATCAGCACGCTCTTCAAATCGGGTGCTGGTCCGGCGCCCGGCGCGCTCCAGTTGATGCTCCACTTGAGCAGGATCAGCCCGAACAGATACCCGAACACCGCCGTGAAAAAGAGAATCTGCGGCACGAACACGTGCCACACGTCCACACTGCGCTGAAAGTAGAGCGCATTGGTCAGCGACAATACAATGCCCAGCGTCATCTGCGACACCGCAAAGCCGATGCTCAGCTTCATCTTGTACGAGTTGTACATGGTAAGACCGTTCTGCGCCGCCTTCCAGAACGGATCGAAACCGAACGGGTACGGGTTGCGCGGCGGCAGCACCTTGGCCGGGTCGGCGCAGTTGTCGATGCCGCATGCCATGTCGCTGGCGGAATTCCACCGCCATCGGGTGCCAAACAAGTCGAGCGGCACCGCGAAACACTCATTGTACACCAGGCCGGTGAATATGGAGAACACGCCCATCAGCAACAGGATATAGCGGCCGTCGTACAGCGTCTGCATCAGATCGCCGAGTCGTTGCCGGGCGAAATGTCGCTCGCGCAGCACGATATACACGGCGCACAGGGTCATCAGCGTGCCGTGTCCCACGTCGCCAAACATGACCGCGAACAGAAACGGGAACGAGGCGATGGACCACGGCGCCGGATTCATCTCCTTGTACTCGGGTATGCCGTACGCCTCGACGATATTCTGCCACACCGCGGTGAATTTGTTGGTGCGAAACAGCGTCGGCGGTGCATCTCCGGTGCGCCGCTCCTCCACCACCGAGGGCGCCTGGGCGTTGGACTTGAGGTCGCCAATGTGTACGGCGGCGCGCACCTCCTCCACCATGTCGCGCGGACACCAGCACTCGCCCACGAACAGCCGCTGCGACATGTCGTAATTGAGCTGGTCCAGCGTGTAGTAGATGGCCTTGTCGCGGTAGATTCGCGCCGACCACGACTCCAAATTGGCGGCGATGTCGCCGAGCACATCCACGCGCTGCGCATGGGTGGACTCGATGACCGCCTGCAGCTCAGCGAGTTTGGCGCGGACATCCGCCAATAGACGCCGCCGCTCGCCCTCCTCGTCCGGGAAAGCGTACCGCTTTCCGCCGAACGCCTCGCAGATGCGCCCGACCTTGGCGCGCAGCTCGGTACCCGGAAACAGCAACACGAACACCGACTTGAGCTTGTCCTCGTTGGCATCCACGTCGTGCACCTTGTCCGGTATGTTCATAAAGCGCGTGAAGCAGTTGCCACGCGACGCCCGAAACAGCAGCCGCGCAAACGCCTCGGCGTGCTCGGTATCGACGGTGCCGGCGAACAGGCTCAGCACCGAGCCGTACAGCAGCGTCTGCCGGCCACCAGTGCTCTCTGCGGCCACCGCCTCCGGTCGCGCCTCCACATCCTCAACAGACGCTTCACCCCGCGCGCCCTCGATGAGATCCAGCGTGCCGTACAACGCCGAGGCGGTGCGCGGCGAGGCGGCGTCCGCAAACAGCGTGGCGCCCAACTCCAGCACGTACCCAAACTCCACCAAGTCGCTGTGCTCCCGCCGCATGGCATCCCAGTGCACATTCATGTCCAGCACATCTCGCTCTAGCGAGCCCAGATGCCGCTCCAGCTCCTCCAGACTCTGCGCCTGCCACGACTCTTTGCCGCCATCTAGCCCAGTGTAACCGCGGCTCGCGCCAGCGCCACCGCTCTGCAAAACCGTCCGGCCCTCCGCCTCCCGTCCCGGCAGCACCTGCTCCACCTGCTCCGCCAGAAAACGCAGTCGTCGTTGCAGCTCGTCACACCGTTTGATGTCGCCCGAGAAGGTGCGCTGAAACGCCGACGCCCCGACGTTGAGGTCCCGAAACTCCACCAACTCCCGCTGGCCCAGCTCATCGATGCACTCGTGCGCCGCCACTCGCTGGAAGTAGATGCGCAAGAGGACCATGTCCTCCGAGCGCCACAACGAGCCCATCGCACCTGCTGTGGTTGTGCAGATGGACTGCGGGATCTGGACGTCCAGGTACGCGGGCGCACCCGAACAGAAACAACGTCCGACCCGACAGATGGTCACGCGCTGCTGGTGGGGTGTCACACGGCGGGAACGTGGATGCAGACGAAGCAGCGGGGTCGGACCAGAGACACCATGGCCACCACTGCTGCTGCAACTGCTGGTGGTGGTGGTAGGACGGAGAGTCCTTCGAGGTGGAACAGATCGCCGCACAGCAGTAGGAGCCTGTGGAACGGTTCCGCCACGCAGCTGCGACACAGTTTTCGGCTGTTGTGTGCGCAGGTGCAGCAGGAGTTGGAGGCGGTCGCGGCGCTGGACGCCCAGTTGGATGTCGACGACTTGGCGGTGGAGGCCGCTACGCCAGTATGGTTGGAGCGGGAGGAGCGCGTCGCTCGTCTAGAGCAGTACGTGCGGGCGCTGCAAGAGATGGCCGTCGAACTGGGCAGCGGCACACCGGCGGCGTCCGGGGAGGCGGTGTGGCTGCGGCGCAAGGCGGAGTTGCTAGCAAAGAGCGTGCCATCCAGTCGCTTTATTCCACCTCAACGTCTCGGTCACCCAATGAGTGACGTGGAGGAGGAAGATGCAGGAGTGGCGGCGGTGGAAAAGTTGTTGGAGGATTATCCAGAACGATGGCCGGCTTCTCCATCGCCGGAGGGCAAAGATGCACCCAGTGCCGAGCGAGGAGCGCAGAGCAAACTCTCGGTAGCGGATACGCGCACGCAACTTCTATCCGGCCTGCGTCGACGCGGTGTGGCAGGTGCCGCGTCCCCAAACACCTCGGCGCCGAGGCACATCTCGCTGCAGGCAGCGAGTCCGCACGCACGGCAGCACACGGACACGCAGCGAGCGCTGCAGGACGGCCTGGTGCACGATCTGGCCGACACCGTGGGGCAGTTGCGAGTGCACGCACAGGACATTCACGACACCGTCGCGGAGGACAACGTGGCGTTGGATGAGGTGCAGCAGCGCGCCGAGTTGAACTTGGCGCGCATCTCCCAACAGAATCGATCGCTCACCGAGTTTATCCGTGCAAAGACCGGGGCCACCTGCGCCCAGTGGGCGATGATAGCGATTGCGCTGGCGACCTGGGTGGTGCTGGTGCTACTGCTGCGACTGACTGGATAGGTGATGATGAAGAGCGGGTGGAGAGGGATGGGAACCGAGGGTGTCGCTCTGGGAGCGTCGGGAATGGGCGCCAACGCCACGACCGCCTCCCGCTCGGCATTTCGGGCATGCATTGCTGGCATTGCCGCGAACTTGCCGAACACCCCTCCTGCTCCCCGCGCCATCTCGCCAACCCTCCCCTTATTCCCGCTGCGGCGTGGAAGACTGCGACGCGGCCGCGGAAGACGTCGCCGAGGATGGCGGCGGCGGCGGCGGCGGCCTGCCCGGCGAGTCGCGTTGCCGGCCCGCCCATCGCTGTGCCCGTGCCGACGCCATCGACTCGAACAGCCGCCGGGCACTGCCCGGCGCTGGCCGCTCTGCCACGCCGCCCTCCTCGGCCAGCGATCGTCGTCGCAACAGCATCTCGCGCTCGCTCTCGGAGTCGCTCGGCGTCGTGGCCTGCCTATCCAAACTGCTGCGCGCATGCTTACTCAGCTGCCGCTCCAGCGCCGCTTTTTCCCGCACCAGCTTGTCCACTTGTCGCTGCAACTTGTTCACGATGGCCTCTTGCTCGGCCTCGAGCGCATTCTCCATATCCACTTTCTCGCGCTTCAGCTGCTCCATCCGCTGCTGCAGCGTATTCGTCAAATACTCCTCCTCGCGCTCAATGTCCTGCACCAGCTTCTCCTTCTCCAGTTTGAGCCCCATCAGCCGCTTGTTCAGTTTGTTGGTGAGCGCCTCCTCCTCAAACTCCAACTGCTGCTGCATCCGCACGCTCTGCTCCTTCAGATGCTGCACTTCCGCTTCCGCGTTTTGCCGCAGCCGGCGCTCGCACGCCAGTGCCCTCTCCAACTCGGCCAATCGGTGCTCGGCGTCGGCCGCGCCCGGTGCGGTGTTGTTGGCACCCGCGACGCCTGGCTCGTCCCCCGGCGCCGGCCGTTGTGGACCGCCACCAGCCGCCGTATCGTCTCCGTCCGCCGCCATCGTCCCCGAGGCGCTCATGGCGCCAACAATACCTCCTTGACACGTGGTGAATGGCGTCCCCCGCGGCAAGTTCCTCGCGCAACGCGTGCACGCAGGCAACGCGTCCGCTCGTTCGGTGGCCGCGTCGCGACGAGATGCGGTCGTTCGTCGGCGGGAGCGAGAAAACACAGGAGACGGGTGACGGGGCGCCAGCCCGAGTCAGGGAGTGCGAAAGACAAGACAGTAGACTGGAAGGCAATGCGGGGTACGTGTAATTGCTGAGACACCTGAAGAGCCCCTCGGAATCGCCGTTCCTGGCGTTTTCGCTTGGGAAATGGACTCTGAACCCGCTGCTCGACGAGGCACGACAGCCGTCTCGTTGGGCGAGTGGGTGTGTGAGTGGCTCGTCCTGCTCACCCACTGCACGCTGTACGCTGCCCGGGTGTATCCGGCTTGGTTCTTCGAGCGACGGCGGGCGTACGGGGTGCCGGTGTATGTGGCGGTGCACCCGAAACTGCAGCGATACGTACAGCGACACATACAGGCAGCCGCCCAGCAGTGGCTGAGCACCGGCCAGTTGGAGGCGTTCGGCGTGGCCATACAGCTGCTGCCGGAGGGCGTGCGGGATAGCAGTGTAAAGGCCGCCGCCCAAGGCGATAGTGACGGGGGCGGCGGCGGCACATCGCCCGTCACGGCGCGACATCGCCTGGCCACGCTGCGCGTGGACGGCCTGCACATCGACGGATGGACGACGGCCATACGGCGCGGAGAAGAGACCCAACAATACGCATCCCTGCTGTGCCATTTTCGTGACGCCCTGTGTCGGACGCTGTCGTATCCGTGGCCTGCGCTGACCGGAGCCGAGCGTGCCGGCCGGCAACAGCGCATCTTTGAGATATTCTTCCTGGCCACCGCCGCCACCGGATTGCGCTTCCATGCGGACTGCGAGTTTGGCCTGGATATCGACGAGCACTGGGTGCCGCATGTGGACCGATCGCCACCCTCCGCGACCGCGGCGCCAAGTTTCCCGCTCACAGCGGAGGCCGAGCCGGCCGAGCAGTGGGTGCCGCTGCTGGATGCCGCCTTCGCCGCGCCCACTTCCGGCACCGCCGTCCACTTCCACCTGGCGGTCATCGAGTAGCCGCTTGCGTCGACGATGACATCGCTGTCTCCGGCGGCAGGATCGTCATGCGTCCCCTCGTTCCCTTTATGCTCGCACGTACCTTACACATTGGCGCATGCACTGCACAAGTAGATTTTATCGCACGCTCATTCACTCGCCCGTCCTCGCGCTGCTCCCTCTCGCTCTCGTCTGTTCAAGTGATCCGCAGCGGCTTGTCGCTGGCGTATCGCAAGCGCCCGCTGCTGCGTCGCCGAGCCGCCGCCGCCGAGTCGTGATGCTCCAAGCCGAGGTAGGTGTAATTGTACGACTCCTCCGAGTCGACCACCAAATCCGTCAGATCCACCGTGGGTATCAGCGGCGTCTGTTCCTCTTCGGCGTCCACTTGCATCTTTGGCGCCGGTTGGGCGTCGGAGCGCTGGGTACCCGCCGGCCGTCCGGCCGCGCCTGCGTGCTTCTCGCCGCCGCTGCCGCACCCCACGAAGGTCACCGCGTTGCCCTCGGACGGGCGCACAATGGCCAGATGCCAAGAGGCAAACTCCGGTTCAGACACCTGCAGCGCATCGCGCACCAGCTCGCGTAACTCCGCCACCGGCATCGGGCCGTGCTCCTGCGGCGACGGCACGCGCAGCACACACGGCAAGCCGAAATTGTTCACTGGGCTGCCAGCCGCCGCCGCCGCCGCCGCCACTCCGACGTGCCGCTCGTTCTGCACGCCGTACATGGCCAGCGCGTTGCTGCGAGTCATGTGCGCCGCCCGGATGAGCACACAGCCGCGCTCGGCCAGTGCCTCGGGCGTCTCCTCCGGCGGCACCGGCTCCACCAGCAGCTCCAACTTGCCGCGCGTGTTCTCCGAGTGGATATCGGCCACCGGGCGATCCAGCGGCACGCACGCCGCCCAGATCATCCGCTGCCAGAGCTCGTGAACGCGCACCCCGGCGCACCGATTGCTGCTGCTGTCGCGGAGGTGCTCGCGTTCCGCGCTCGGCAGCCGCGCCATAAACGCCTGCACCAGCTCCCGATACGTGGCGTTCGGCTCCAGCAGCAGCAGCATCCGCCGACCGATTAGATCGGCGCGCGACACCCGCCACAACACTTGCACCTCTTGCATGCCCGCAAACTCCTCCAGATCCATGCTCAACACCTCGTAGTACAAGCTCGCCAGCCGGTGATGTCCGAGCTGATCCCGCACGCGCCACTCGCCGGCGCTGCCGTGGGTGGGCAGCGGCTCCAGCTGGCGCGGATACAAGTGGTCTTCGGGCGCGGTGAAGCCGTGCTTGTGGTAGCGGATGCGGTTCGGCCGCAGATCGCCCACCGCCACGTCCACCCGCTTCTCCGACAGTGACTCGATCTGCTCGCTGAGCTTGCGTATCAGCAACACTGACAGGTCGCGCTGCGTCAGCAGCATCGACACATCGTGCAGCCACACCTCGCCGAACGAGTCGGCGGTCACCGCCGAGCCGTCGTCGCCGGGCACGCCCTCGTCTTTGTTGGCGATACCGGTGGCATCGGTCAGCTGGAGGGGCATAAACGGCCGCAGTTGTACATCGCAGTGATAGCGCAGGTAATCGGCAGCGTCGTTGAACATGTCCGGCAACAGCGACACACCGCCACCGTCCGCGGCCGCCTCCGTCGGCGCTGCCGCTGCCGACGGCCGCCGCGCCCCGAACACGATGATGTCCCCGCTCTGCAACTGGTTCTGCACTTGCATGAGCGGCACATCGCCGGCAATCTCCTTCGGCTCGGTGGTGGTCACCTCCTCGTACCAGTACAGCTCGCTCGCATCCGCCACCGGCAGCCGCTGCTGCTGCACCAAGCTCGCCGCCAACTCCACCACGGTGATGTGCAGTGGCACCATGTCCCAGCCAAGCACCTGCAATTGCGGCGCCCGACCGGCGGCCCCGTCGCCCGGCTCGAACCACTTGAACAAGAGCATCGCCTGCGTTTTGGAGCGCAACGTCTCCGGGCGCACCGCCTCCGGCCGCACGTCCACAAATATGCTCAGCGCCTGGTTCGGGTTGCCGCCGGCGACCGGAGCATAGCCGCCACGGCCGCCGACCCGGTCGCCCAGCGCTCGCTCCAGCGGCAGCGCGTCGTCGCCGTTGTTCAACAGACGACTCGGCCGGATCGTCTGGTTCTGGCGGGTGATGCACACCCAGATCACCAGGGTGCGCCCGCTCGGCGGTCCCGTCCCCCCGTTCATCGCGCCGGCGTCCGCGCCATCCGCCTCCAGCTCCTCCCGCAGCAGACCCTGCGCCAACAGCTCTTTCAGGCCGCCCAGCGTCATCGAGCGCTGCACCCGAATCTCCTGAGCGCGCGCAAAATCGATCCAGTCCAAACCGCGGTACTGACGCTGTACCGCCGGCGTCACCACCCGCAACAGCATGCTCTGGCGGAGCTCCAACTGCTCGCGCCGCCGCCGCTCTTCGTGGGCGCGCTCCAGCGCAATGCGCTCCCGCAAGCGCGGGGGCACTTCCGCCTCGGAGGGTGCACCGAGATACTCGGCAGCGACGCTTTTGCGCACGTACTGCAACATGTAGGCGTTGGTGAAACGCTTTTGCGGTGGAAACGCCACTCCGTTCGCCAGCGCCGGCGCCCCAAAGTTGTCCTCGCATGCCTCGGTCTCGGATACGCGCAACACCCGCTCGTCGTCAAATTTGAGCCACTTGCCGGCGCCCTCGGGCGACACCGGATCCGGTCGGATGTAGGCGTGGTAGTGGCCGCCGCCAGCGTCGCCCATGTGCACCAGCACCGCGTGCAACAGATACACGTTCTCTTCGCCCTGCTCGTCGGCGTCGCCACGGCGCTCGACAAACTCGTTCAAGTTGATCTCCGGGTAAAACGCGTACCGATCGTTGATCTTCATGGAGATGCCACGCGCACAATCAAACTCGAAGCGCTTCAGGTGCAGCTGCAGCACAGGCGCCAACTTGAGAAACTTGACGCCCATCTTGGCATCCTGCATGCCGTAGCCGTTCGCCTGATACTTGTTGTCGCCGTCCAACATCTCCACCTCGATGTACTTGCGGAACGAGTCGTAGATGTCCGCACAGCCGCGGACGTTCAGCGACACGTCGTAAAAGGAGTCGTCACGCGTGCTCTCGAACTCGACGTTCACGCACTTGATGAAGCGCTCGGCACGCCCCTGGAACAGGCGCGCGATGGTGCCCTCCAACGGGGTGCCTTTCATGCGCTCCTCCAGGGTGTCGCATAGCAGGCGGTTCAGCTCCTGCACGTCGTGCTGCATGAAAGTGTCGGCGTCGGTCCAGCCGTAAGCGTTGGTGAGGTCCTTGGTGCTGACGCAGTGTTGCTCGTGCTGCAGGTCGTAGAACACGCGCTGCAGCGCCAACGTCAGGGCGTTACCGTGCGGCTCAGCGCGTTCCGTCGGTTCCACGGCACGGGCTGCGTCCGCCGCCGTGGGCGGCGGCAGCGGCAGAGCGTACACCGCGCGCCGGAACTCGCCGATGTTAAACAGCGTCTGCATCAGCGAGTTCAAGTAACACGTGGCGCCCTGATTCTTCAACCCCACATAGCCCGTCTCCCGTTTCGAGTCGTACTGCTCGCTGAACGTGAACGAGTCCTTGTCGTACTCCACCCATACCCGAAAACGCACGGCGTTGTCGTGAATCCAGCCCTGCTTCGTGTCCAACAGGTCCTTGCAGCGGATAAACTCCTGAAAGCCCCAGTCGTTCTCGCGGGGCGAAAACATGTGGCCGGCCGTCTCCTTGCGCACCATGTGCGGAGTCAAGCCCATCTGATTCACCAGCGCCAGACGGAAACGGGCGTTGGCCCGCCACGAGCTGCGCTCCTCATCGCTGGCGTCGTCCAACGGCGAGCACTCCAAAAACACCGACATGCACTGCCCCTCGATGCCCGCATTGCCCAGCGGGAATATCAGCAGGCGCCACTGAAAACCGAATGCCTTGATCCATGGCGACAGCAAGCGCAGACGCACACCAGCGCCGCCGGCGCCACCGCCGCGCTGGGTCTGCGGCGGCCGATGCCCGCTACCCGGATAGTGCCGCAACACCTCGCGCAGCGTGTACTCAAACACCAGCACCGAGTCGGTCACCTGCTTGCAACGCACCCCGGGCGTTCCGGCCTGCTCCAGCGGCATATCGATAAAGGCGTTCTCGTGGGCGTCGCGGTCGCGCACCACCGCCACCGACTGCCCGAAAGCGTTGAGCGCGCCCACGTCCACCGTGTCCGCTGCGCCGTCGTCGCCAACCATCTCCGACCGGATCAGCGGACGGATCTGCTCGCTCTCGCCCTCGTCACTGCCGCTGTCGCCGCGCTCCTCGTTGTTCTCCAGGTGTGTCGACGACACCAACGACTCGTCGCCGCTCTCCGCTTCCATATCGACCTCGTCGTCCTCCTCGTCGTCGCCCGCCACGGCACCTGTCCCGTATGCCCCGCCACTGATGGCCAGGTACTTGTGGCCGTGCGCCCCGCGAGTGCGCGTTGGCGGTGACCGCCGCCCCTGCCCGTCCTCCGATACAAACGCCACGTCCGAGTCGGAACTGTCCCGCCCCGCCGCGCCCTGCCCATCGTCGTCGTCGTCGTCGCCGCGCGTGCGCTGCTCCGGTGGACGCGCCGGCACCATCCGCTGCCGTCCTTGCGCAACGGCCGCCGCCCGCTCACCGCCCGGGTGCGCCCCGCGCCAGCCACCACCGCTTCCATCGACCCCGCTCTCGTCCGCCCGCACCCCGGCCCGACTCTCCCGCTGACCACCGGGCCGCCTCTTGTTTCGGTCTAGAGCTGGATTCATGACGACAAGCGCCGCTGCGACGACCACTCCCAGAAACGTCTGTGCTGTGGCGCCTCGTATGAGCGAACTGACGGACGGCGCGGTGGCCGAATGTGGATCCGGTGCGCCAGCGCGGCCACACGGCACACAGGGTACGGCGCAGATGAGCGGTAGGAGGATATAGAGAGGAGCGAGGAAGCGGAGCACCTTTGGGGGAGGTGTGAGGGTGGACGGTAGAGCAGGAGGGAGTGCGCCAAACAGGGGTAGGTTGAGGGGAGCGGGTGATCGCATCGTTCTGAATAGGATCGACTTGTACGAGGGTATATTGCGAGCAAGTTGTTCCGCCAGCACAAGGAGCAACGCACAGGCGGCCGTTGGAGGTGTTTGTCAGAGCGCTCCTGGGATATCTCGTGTGCTGGGATGCTCTGCAAATAATCGACAGCCTTCCCGGTCCCGAAAAACCAACCGTCACACCTGCATACGTCTTAGTGCCCCTCTCACACTCATCTCAACACTCCATGGCAAGCACCAACACTGTGGAGAACATCGTTCAGACGACCTGAAGGTATCGCTATCGGCGTTGCACCGAAACGGCATCCGCGCTGGGGCGTCGTGGCGCGAAATCGTTCGGGGAGCCGCTCTCGGGCGCCTGCTTCTCTCGGTTGGCGTCCCGCCGGTCTCCGCGCCGCACCCGTAAAATGACTGGAATCGACGCAGCCCCAAGTCCTTTGAGCAAGTCGCTGCGACTGGTGACCTGGAATGTAGACATGGATACGGTCAACGGTCGCTCTCGGTGGCGGCATATCGCCCTGCAGCTCTCCGAGCTGCTGCCGGACGTGGTCCTTCTGCAAGAGGTGTCCGCCAGGCCGCCCGAGGACACTACGGGCGCGGAAGGCCCGTGGGGATCCACCTCCTTGGAGGTGTTTCAGCGGGCACTGGGCAGCCGGTACGAATTGGCATACGATGTGGGCGCTGCCGACGCCGAGGCGTATTTTGTGGCCGCGGCAGTGCGACGAGACCGCTTCCGGGTGCTGGAGTACGAGTACACCGAGTTTGAGAACACCGTTCAGGGACGCGGTCTGTTAAACGTGCTGCTGGCGTCGGTGGGTGATGCGGCGTGGCGCGTGCGGGTGCTGACGGCGCATTTGGAGTCGGGTGCCGAGGCGAGCGCCGTACGCCAGGCGCAACTTGCTGCAGTGGTGGATGCGATGGTGAGCGTGCCGGAACAGGCCTCGGTATTCGGGGGCGATACCAACTTGCGTGCCAAGGAGGTGCCGGCGGGGTTGTTTCGGGTGCCCGCGGCTGCCTCGACCGGCGACATCCTGCGAGACGCCTTTGTGGAGGCGGGCGAACCGCCAACATTGCGATACACCTGGGACACGTTCCGCAACCACAATAAGCGCGACCTGCGCGGTAAGCATCGAGGCGCTCGCGCCCGCTACGACCGCATTTTCACCACCTCGCACTGGTCAGCGCGCTCGTTGCGGCTTTTGGGTACAGAGCGACTCGGCAGCGGTGTCTTCCCGTCAGACCATTTCGGTCTGTTCGCCGAACTGGGCTGGTGTTCCACGCGACGATTACCCCGATGAGACGGCGGGCAGTCTTTGCCTTCATCGTCTCGTATCCCCATCCGCCAACCTCTTCTCGTCCCGATGCGGGTGCCGTGGCCGCAAACCGATGCCCAGCGGCTTCATCGAGAGCGGCGGGAAGTGCACCGACTCTGCTGTGCCGTTCACATCTCCTCCCCTAAACAATTCACGCCCTGTGTCGGGTTGCACCGATGCCCACTCGCCCCATCGCAGCACGGCACACACCAACAGCACCTTCAGCTCAGCCAGCGCCAACGAGCTGCCCGCACACATGCGCTGGCCTCGCGCGAACGGCACGTAGCAGTAATCGGAGGGCGCATCACCGTGTCGGTCGTGGTCGTCGCCGAGAAATCGCTCGGGCTCGAAGCACTCCACATCTCGCCAGTACGCCGGATGGTGGTGCATCACCCACGGCACCACCGACACCACCTGACCCGCGGGGATGAACACTTCGCCCAACTGGTCATCGGCTACTGCTTGGCGCTGCAGGATGGGGAACGGCGGGTAAAGGCGCAGCGACTCGCGAATGACGGCGTCGGCATAGGGCAGGTGACGCAACTGCGCGGCGGTGAGCAGCAGCAACTGCCCAGCGGGGTTCGCGGAGAGGTCTGACGCGTTCGCAGCAGTGTCATCCACACTGCCATCTGCTGACCGTGTCTCCCGGTCCCGTTCCATACATTCACGAATCTCCTCTTGCAGCCGCTGTCGCACGCGATCGTGCGTGCTCACCAAATGCAGCATCCAGATGGCCGCCACCGGCACTGTCTGGGTGGCCGCCATCAGCAGCCCGAGCACTTTGCCCAGTTTGCCGATGCGACCCACCCGACCGACCCAAGCATGCACCCAGGTGCCGGCGGTGCGGTCCAACTGGGCGGCGAGGCGCCGACCGAAGCGCAAGATGGCGACGATGTGCGCAAAGTAACGCAGATTGGCCAGGCCGTGAAACCAGCCACGATACGGCGTTACCATGCGCAGACTGAACTCGTCGCCCGCACCGGAGATGGCGCGGCCGATGCGGAGCGCCTCCGCGGCCGGCAGCCGCATGCGAAACAGAATCCAGCAGTTGAGCCGCACGTAATGCGCTTGCACCGTGGCGAAATCACCCTCCGGTGACAGCGGTGCCCGCTCCAACTCCCCCAACAGCTGCATCGATGCCGCGACCATATCCGGCGTGCTCTGCTCCATGAGCGCGATCAGCGCCCGACGCGTCGGGTTGGCCGCGTTATCCTCGGCGTCGGCCTGCCGCTTGCCCTCCGTCAACACGCGCACGCGCTCACTCGCCCGATGCACCTCCAGCGCCATCTTCATAGCTCTCGAGCGATAACCAAAGTAACGCGGTTTCACGTACGCCGCGCTCGCCAACACCCGCTGCACCAGCCGCTCGTCCGACACTACCACGAACGGCGACCTGCCCACCCAGAACACCCCCACCGGCCGCTCCATACAATATCGGTGTAGCGTCCGATAATAGCCGCGTCGCAACAGTAGCCGCGAGTTGCCCCATAACGGCACCGGCGGTGGTCCTTGCCGCCGCACCAGCTCCCGCAGACCACCCTCCTCATGCCGCTGGTGCCGAGTTTGTCCCCAGTACCACCGGGCAAACGCCCAAAACGACCGCGTCAGTTCTACGGCCACACCAACGCCCACCGCCGCCCCACCCAACCATACGATCCGCGGTACTCGCACACCACTCAGAGAGCGCATCTTCTGCACACAACACCGGCTGCTGGACCCCACTGGCCTCAAAACCGACCACCGACTTCCACATGGCCGACGTCCGCTGTGCGATGTTCCGAGTGGACGGATCCGTTACGGCGTGTGTGCTCGTGGAGACGTCTCCGTGGCACCCCTCCGGGCGAGCAACACTGCGCTTGGGGGGCCATAATCGGCCACTAGAGCAATCTCCACTACCGGTCGGTCGTCGTTGCATCCTGAGTCTCTTATGACGGCGACGGGGGCGCTGGCGGTGGACTTGCTGCTCACCGGGACAGTGGTGCTGCGATGGCTCAACTACCAATTTGTGCGTTTGCCCACCTCGGTGGTGTTGGCGTTGGCGGCGCTGATCACCTCGCACGTGCTGCTGGTGGCGGCGTCGTTGGTGCCCGGTCTGGGCAGCGATCTGGATCGGCTGCGACAGGCGGTGCAGAGCTTTCCGGACGTGGTGCTCCGGTATGTGCTGGGGTTTCTGCTGTTCGCCACCGCGCTGCAGACCAATATTCGGGCGTTGCGGCGCATTCGCTCCACAGTGTTGCTACTGTCTATAGGTTCGACGCTGCTGTCGACGCTGATGGTGGGCGTGCTCACCTACTACTTGATGTCGGCGGTGTATCCGCTGGACTTTGCCCAGTGTCTCCTGTTCGGCGCCATCATCTCCCCCACCGATGCCGTGGCGGTGGTGAGTGTGCTGAAAGAGTACCGTAGCATCGTGCCGGACTCGACGCGGTACTTTATCGTGGGCGAGTCGCTATTCAATGACGCCGTCGGGGTGGTGCTGTACGCTTCGCTGGTGCAGTGGATTCTGCAGGGCGGCCAGAGCGCCTGGCCGCAACAGGCGGCGCTGGTGCTGCACGCCCTGCTCAGGCAAGTGTTTGGCGGCGTGGCCGTGGGCCTGGCGCTCGGCTACCTAACGTATTGGATGATCGAATCGCTGGACGACCCGCTGCTGGAGATCACCACCTCCGTGGTGCTGGTGATGAACATCGAGCTGGTGTGTTCGCGAATCGACGCCTCCATACCGCTGGCGGCGGTGTGTGCCGGCCTCTTCATCGGTAACTACGGGGTGGAGTTTGCCATGAGTCGAAAGGTGGAAAAGCGGCTGATGCAGCTGTGGCGCTTCATCGACGAGACGCTGAACAGCACGCTGTTTCTGCTGATCGGCCTGACGTCGGTATTCCTGAATCCGGCAAACCTGTCGTGGCGCGCCACACTGTGGATTACCCTCGGCGGCATCGCCATTACGGTGCTATCGCGGGCGGTTTCGGTGGTGCTACCGCTGGCGGCGGTGGTCGCCTGGGAGCGACTCTTCCCGCAGTGGCCGCTGCGACATTCCAGCGTGCGGTATCGCGCGGGCACCATCGCGGTGATCGCCTGGGCTGGCCTACGCGGTGGTGTGTCCATCGCGCTGGCGCTGGCGGTGCCCGGCTCGCTGGATGCGACCGCCGTGGGCGGCAGCGGCCCGAGCGATTTCGGCCAGATCATCTTCCTGCTCACGTACGCGTGCGTGGTGTGGTCTATCGTGGTGCAGGGCCTGCTGTTCGGTCGATTCATTCGCGTGGTGTATCGGAGGAGCCGCAAGGCGGCCGAGCGCAAGGCGCAACGCAAGCGTGTTCGCGCCAGGGCACCGGAGATGGAAGAGGCGCAAGGGTCGCTGGCCCGGCCGCCGCCGCCACCTCCTGGGGCGCTGGAGCGGGAAGCTGAAGCGTCCGAGTCGGACGAGCAGCCTGACACCGCCGCCTCCGACGTGCGGGCGCAGCTGAGTTTTCTGCAAGTGGAAAGCGGCACGCCGCGTCCGTTCACCGACGATGACTCGCCGATGTACACGCCGCTGCCCATCGCGCTGACCGCCGCCGAGGCGAACGCGTACGGCACTTTTGGCAGTGCCGACGCCGACATCCCCACGACGACAGACACCACCCTCTCCCCGCCATTCCGCGCGGGTATCACGCCACTCCCGGCGCGCAGCCGCACCAACACACTCTCCAGCGACATCGCGCCGCTGTTCGACGACTCCGCCGCCTCGGTCGGCCGCGCGTCGGCACCGACGTGCGTCGCGGACCGCTTCCACAAACACGGCGGCAAGAGCGCCTTGAAAGAGAAGATGTTCGCCGACCTAGAACCGCTGGCGCCGTTGCCCAGCATCGCCGACATGACCGCTGCTGTGCGCGACCGCATCCAGGGCCCGCTGGCGCTCGGCCGTCTGCCGCGTTCCACCAGTTTCGACGGGCCGCTGCGCTCGCGGAGAGAAGCGTGAGACGCATCACGGACCTCTCCGGCCGTCGTCCCATCGGTGCACTCTTGCTTGTCGGCTGCTTCACCACCGGCAATTCAGCGTTTTATCCGCGTACACCCGCCTCCGCCCTGCTTCCCTTCACCTGTATCCACCGAACTTCCCTCTTCACCTTCACAGCATCGCCCGACGTCGAGCGCCCGACACCGGCAATCCGTCGCCGTCATTGCGTTCAAACACCGCCGCCGCCCCCATGCCCGTGCCGATACACATGCTCACCACGCCGTACCGACCTTGACGTCGATCCAGCTCGTGCAACAGCGTGGTGGTCAAGCGTGCGCCGGTCATGCCCAGCGGGTGGCCGAGCGCGATGGCGCCGCCGTTCACGTTGAGGACATCGCGGTTGACGCCCAGCTCGCGCACACAATACTCCGCCTGCGATCCAAACGCCTCGTTGATCTCCAATAGGTCCACTTGCTGCATGCCGATGCCGGCCATCTGCAGCGCCTTGGGGATGGCCACCGCCGGGCCGATGCCCATCACCGACGGATCGACGCCGGCCACCGCGAACGACCGCAGCGCGCCCAGCGGCTGCAGACCGCGGCGCTGTGCCTCGCTGCGCTTCATCAACATGACCAGCGCGGCGCCGTCGCTGATTTGCGAGCTGTTGCCGGCCGTGGTGGTGCCGTCCTTGCGGAACACTGGCGGCAGTTTGGCCAGGCGCTCGACGGTCACGCCCAAGCGAAAACCCTCGTCGCGCCGCACCGTGACCGGCACTGGGGCGGCCGCAGTAGACATCTGCTGTTGCTGTGGGCTATCTTTGGCCGGCGGCGGCGGCGGCTTCACCACTGTGTGCAGCGGCACGATCTCCGGCTCGAGCCGACCCGACAGCACCGCCTGCGCTGCGCGATTATGGCTCATGGCCGCCAGCACGTCCTGGTCACGGCGCGCGACTCCGAAGCGCTCAGCCACATTCTCCGACGTCTCGCCCATGGACAAGTAAGCGTCCTCGGCCGCGCGGCAGTTGGCGGTGCGCGGGTTGCGCTTCACCTCCGGCGGGCGGAACGCGTGCAGCGACATCGATTCGACGCCGCCGGCCAGCGCCACCGGGTAATCGCCGCGCTGCACGGCCGCCGCCGCATCGGCGATCGCCTGCAGGCCGGACGAACACAGCCGATTCACCAGGCGCACCGGGACGCTTTCGGGCAGCCCGCCGCACAGGGCGCCGACGCGCAGCGACACTGCGGCCAGGTCGCCGCGCGGCAGCACCGTGCCCACCACCACATCGCCGATGTCCGCGGCGGGCACGCCGGTGCGCGCCAAATGCGCCTCGATCAACGCCATCACCATGTCCTCCGGCGGCGTGTCTTTGAGCTGGCCGCGCCCAGCCCGACCGACCGGGGTGCGCAGCGCCGACACCACCACCACGTCGTCGTCGTGGCCGGAGGCGAGTGGCGGACGCGGCGGGCGCTCCAGCCGCGGCAGGCCGGCCGACGGCGTTGCCGCAGCAGCGCGCATCAGGGCGAACGAGGGCACAAACACGCGGCACTGGCCCTGGAACGTCCGATCCCATTCGCTCAGCTTGCGCAACACATATTGCGGCCCGCCGAGCGCGTGCTGCGCCCAGTACAGGATCCCGCCGCGGTACGCCGGAAAGCCGTAGCCCATCACCGAGGCGATGTCCAAGTCGGCTGCCCGCTGTGCCACCTGCTCTTCCAACACCCGCATGGCCTCGTTCACCACCGGGAGCATCACCATCTGCACCAGCTCCTCCGGCGTCAGCGTCGACGTCGACGCTGTCTTTTGGGGCAGCAGCGCTGCCAGCGCTTCGCGATCCGGCAGGCCGCGACCGCCCTTGTCCGCATACCGATAAAAGCCGCCGCCGGATTTCTGCCCCTTCCGCCCGGCCGCCAGCAGGCGCTTCACCAGCTCACCGCGATACACCCGCTCTGGATACGCCATGCCGAACACCTGGTCCACCGAGGCGCCGACGTCCAGCCCCACCAGATCCACCAGCCGGAACGGTCCCATCGGCAAGCCGAGCACCTGTTCGCACGCCGCATCGATGTCGTACGGGTGCACGCCGAGGTGCTCGGCCACGAAAGTCGCCGCCTGCGTCTCCGGGAAATACATACGGTTGACCGCAAAGCCCGCACAGTTGCCGACCACGATGGGCGTCTTCTTGATCTGTTTGGCCAGCGCCAACACCAACTGCACCGAGCGCGGCGCGGTGCGCTCCGCCCGCACCACCTCCAGCAGCGGCATCACGTGGGCGGGCGAGAAGAAGTGGGCACCCACCAGACGACCGGCCGCGTGTGCCTCAGGCACGGCCTCGCCGATCAGATCCAAGTTGATAGTGCTGGTGTTGGTGGCCAGCACGCAGTCGGCACCCGTGCACTGCACCAGCTCGCGAAAGATGCCCTGCTTGGCCGGCACATCTTCGACGGCGGCCTCGATGACCAGCTCTGCGGTGCGGAACTGCTCGGGCACCCACTCGGCGGTGCCGTGCAGCTGCGTGCGCATCAGCTGCTCGGCGTCGCGCGAACGTCGGGACAAGTTGCGCTGAATGCGAGCGTACGCCGCTTGTAGCGCCTCCTGGTTCACTTCTTTCAGCAGCACCTCGCCGCCGTGTTCCAGGATAGCGGTGGCGATGCCGCTGCCCATCAGGCCGCCACCGATGACGGCCACGCGCCGCGGCGCAGCGACAACCGACCGCTCCATCGGGCCAGCGTTGCCGCGTGACGCAAAGAACACGTGGATGAGCGCTTTGGATGCCTCGGATGCGGCACACTGGGCGAACAGCTCCGCCTCGCGCCGCCAGCCGGCCGTGCCGCCTTTCAGCTCCAGCCCGTCCAGCACCGCCAACACACACGCTTCGAACTGCAGTTGCCCGGTGCGCTCGCGCTGTTTCGCGGCAGGCGGCAGGCGCGAGGCTCGCAACTGCTTCAAGTCCACGTCGGCCACCCGGTCGGTGCGCGTCAGCAGCGGCGACGGACGGGGGCGCTTCCCGGTCACCATCTGCAGTGCCAGCTGGCAGGCACGTTCCAGCACCGCATCGGGCGCGCTTATCGCATCCACCAGCCCCAGCTCAAGGGCCTCCTCGGCCGCGACCATTTTCGACGTCAGCATCAGGTCCAGCGCCCGCTCCACACCGACCAACCGCGGCAAGCGCTGCGTCCCACCCAGACCGGGTATGAGTCCTAGCTTCAGCTCTGGCAGGCCGAGCTGCGCTTTCGACGACGCCACCCGCGCGTTGCAGGCCAGCGCCAGCTCACACCCCCCGCCCAGCGCCAAGCCCTCCACGCAAGCCACCGTCGGCTTCGGTCCGGTCTCCAGCGCCGTCCGAAACAACTCAGTGTCCGCTTCGGTCATGCCAAGGTTGCTCGACAACAACTCGCCAAACTCGCGAATGTCCGCCCCGCCAGAGAACACGCCGCGCTCCCCGCGGAGCACCACCGCCTGCACCCGCCGGTCGGCCATGGTGTTGGCCACGTTCAGCGCCAACAACCGCCGCAGATTCAGCGATAGCGCATTCACCGGCGGCGAGGAGAAGGTTATCACCGCCACCTTGTCCGGACGCACCGTGATCCCCACGTTCTCGGGCATGTTGAGGTGATGTCTTCGGGTCTGGGTGAATATCTCCACGGAGCGAACGCCGCCCCGAGACGGAAATTCCAGAATCGGCGGTTCGCCGACCGACCGACTGAGACGAGTGCCCTGCAAAGGTGGCCCTTCCCCGCGGAGAAGACGAGTGTCTCAACCTTCCGGCGAGGTGTGCGTTGCCTCGGTCATTATGCAACCCGTCGGCTTTGCGGTGACACCGTGGAGTGATGTCAGAGGCAGGCCACGTCGAATCGGCGTTTCACCACGGACAGGGTCGCAACCCCCGAGAAGGCGGCGGCGGCGGCGGTTTGTTGGGCCGGCGCGCCGACCGCGTTGCACGGCGAGCTACTCGCCCGTGCCTAGCGACGAGGCGATCGAGATGGAAGTGAGAAAGGCGCGGCAGCTGCTGGATGAGAGCAGGGCACGTGTGGCGGCGGTCGGGGTGACACCTGAGACGCTGGAGGCGACGACGGCGGCCAGTGCGGCGGCCGAGGAGGACCAAGGCCTCAACGAGGTGAAAGTGGTGCTGAAAATGCAGCACGAGCTGGGCGGTGACTTTAAGCGAATCTTTGACTCGAGCAACTCGGTTATCGGCGAGGTGTTCTAGGGCAATGGGGCGAGGGCGCCCGGTGGCGCGGCCAGAGTCGGCGCCACGACTGGGAGCAGCGTCTGAGGGAGCGCGCCGAGATCATGGCATCCACGAGCGCGTCACTCGATGTCGCGCCTCTGCCGCAGGGAGTGGCCTCTGGGGATCAGGCGGTCCACATTTGCATAACGGTGACTTCCTTATCAAGCGGCCGTGGGCGCCTTCGCCGCCCGCACATAAACTCCGACACCGTCCCCGGGAATCATCGATTACTTTATTTTCAGCAGTTGCACAAACTCCTCCCACTGAATGCGCCCATCGCCATCGACGTCGATCTCGCGGATCATCTCATCCACCTCCTCGTCGGTGAGCTTCTCGCCCAGGCTGGTCATCACGTGCCGCAGCTCCGCAGCCGATATGAAGCCGTCTCCGTTGCGGTCAAACACTTTGAACGCCTGGCGCAGCTCCTCTTCCGCGTCGGCCGAGTCCCGCATGTGCTTGCTCATCAGGTTGATAAACTCGTCCATGTTCACCAGGCCTGGCTGCCGGACGCGCGCCGCGTCCTCACGGTTAGTCGCTCGTTCTCCACACGCAAGCCCACTGGTCGCAATGCGCCCCGCCCCTGCTCTCCCTCACGACGCCCTCGTCGTCCGTACCACTTACCGTCTCCGTCGGTGTCCACCTCTTCGATCATGGCCTGAACCTCCGCCTCGGTCGGATTCTGGCCCAGTGACCGCAGCACCGTGCCCAGCTCCTTCACCGATATGGAGCCGTCGCCGTCGCGGTCGAACAGATTGAACGCCTCTACAAACTCCTCCCGTTCCTCCGCCGACAGCGGCTTGCTGCGCCCGTCCGCGTTGCTCGCACTCGCAGCAGCGCGCGACATGACTTTCCGTACTCTGAATTTCCCAGTGAACCCGTCCGCGACGCACAGATGCCGATGCGGCGAATCGTGCGGGACCTACTCTACGCCCAGCTATGCGAAGAAACGTGCTCGGTGACCCGAAACGATCAGCCCGACGTCGCCGTAACGTCCGCAAGGCCGCAGATTGGCCCACCCGCACCGCCAAAAATCGCCCGACCGGTCGATTCACACAAGAGGGGAACCTCAAACGAGCAGAGGGAGTACGAGAACGGGACCGGTGCGAGACGCTCGCGCCCATTGCGTGGCGCACTAGAGACAAGCGCGTCAGCCAGTCCCTCGGGCAATTGCTCATCAGGGTAGCGGACGGGTGTCCACCATTCCGACCGAGCGTCTCTCTGTGTGTCATTTCTCCTCCGACTTGTGCATGGACCAACTCGGGCTCAGGCACCTGCAATGACGCCTACTGACATCGCAACGTGTTTACCTTATCGATCCATCGGTGACAGTGTCCGTGTACGTGGCGGAGCGGTGCAGCAGCTCCTCGCAAAGCCGTTCGTTCTGGTTGCGCAGTGCCTGAATCTCCCGTTGCGCTCGCATGTGCATCTCCTGCAACCGCTGCACTTCAGTTTTGGGCACGTGACGCGCTTCCTTCTGTCGCTGCAATCGTTGCAGCAGCTCCTCGCTTGGCAGCGACTTGGGCGCAGCGCCCGAGCTGCGACGTTCGCGGCCGTGGCCATCGTCGGGCGAATGTCGCGGCAACGGACCTCTAGGCGGCAGGCGCTCTGCTTCACCGGCGTCTTCCGCCGCGGCCTCGATGTGGATCTTCTCGGGGATGTATCGCTCCGCTGCCGGCACGACGCGTTTCAACACCCGCAGCGCGCTCACCAGGGCGTTGTAGTGGTGGATGAGGAAGCCGCACACGTGTTGCGACATGGCGTACATATGTTCTTCTTCCAGCGCCCGCGCATGCACGAACAACTTCTCCGTGGCGTTATCGAACTCCTCCTCCAGCGTGGCCAGTTTGGTCACCAACTTGACCTGCGCCTCCATCGACGGCACCCGCTTGGCCCGCTCCGCGTCGAGCTTGTGCTGCGCATCAAAGTATTGTGCCCGCGCCCGCTTGTACTGCGCTTTCAGACGCCGCAGCTCATCGTATCGCTCTTTGAAGCGCTTGCCTTCCAGCACGATTGGCGCCGAGATGCGCTCCGCGAACACCGCCTGAACCTGGTGCGCAGCGCGTTCTGCCCGCCCCAGCTGCACCAACATCTGCCGCTCTTCCGGTGGATACAAGTGCGTCGACACGTTCGCCATCGCTGCCAACGCCCGTACGTCTCGCGACCCACTGCCGCCGCTGCTGTTGCTGCGCCCGCGCGGTCCCGCCAACGCACTGGAACTGCGTCGCGACCGCACTGCAACACCGCCACCGCCGCCACTATTCAGTATACCTTCGGAAGGCACGAAACGCCGAAAGTTGGAGATGGACACGTACGTCTCTCCGGCAGCGCGCCCGACCGACGACAACTCCGTCAGCGACTGGTGGTACAGTTTCGCCTGCTTGACAATCATGTCATTCACGTCTTTATACTGCTTGCAGCGCAGCAGCAGACACTTGAGCTCGTCATCATACACCGGCTCACTCGACATCCTCGTCATCTCACGGATTGAATCCCACAATGACTCCATGAGAGCGTTCATAGCGGTACTCGACAAACCGACGAGAACAAAAACACAGGGCCAACTCGCTCGCGACCGGTCACCGCTCCGTCCCACTGGTGGGTCGACGGTGGGAGGAGCGGATGGAGAACGGGGAAGGGAGGTGAAGCGGAGTGGTAGCGTGGGAGTGTCCAGGGAGGAGGAGGGGCGTAAGACGCGTAGAATCCGATTCCGAAAGTGTGTTGAAAGAGCCTGATCATGGTGTCCAGAAAGGCGAATCGGAGTGCAGCGATGGTGGACTTTCCAACGCGCCCGTGCAAAGTGGGCAAGACGGTCGAGCCGTCTACGGCGACGCGCACCGCGGTGCGGGAGAAGCGATTGCGTCCGGCGCAGGCAGTCCAGTTGGGTAGTGGTGGTGGGCAGGCGAGAGGGGCGGTGGCGGTTTTGGAGGAGCTGGAGACGCAACTGGCGAATCGGTTCGTGCAAGTGCGACTGGCGGCGGCGCAGCGGCTGCTGACACATTTGCAGCTGCCGCCGCCGAAAGGAGTGACCGAAGGCAAGTTGGCGTTGCGGCTGCGGTCGTTGATGCACCAGGTGTGTGTGTTGAGTGCCGATCCGGCGGATACCCAGCTGCGCGAGGTGGCGCGGCAGTTGATGGGCGTGCTGATGCAGCGGCTGACCCGTCACCGGGAGTATCGACCGTTTCTGGCGAGTGCGGCGGCACGCGTGGTGGCAGCGGCGGCCAGCACGCATGCCGAAGTGGCGCGAGATGCCTTTCGATTGTTGGTGGACCTGTGTCAGCACCGCGCTCCAATCGCGCGCGGCGACTGGCGTGTAACTCTGGCGGAACCAGCGCTGCTGGGGCGCCTGGCGCAAGCATGGCGCCTGTGGGCGGGTATCGATGCGGCCGACCGACAGGCCGCTGCGCGTAACGCGATAGGTGGGAGACGCGCATCAACGATCGGCGGAAAAAACGAGCGAGTGCCGCCGGCACTGCTCAACCAATCGTGGATGATGTTGTATGAGTTGGCGTGCGCGTGCTTTGCGACCACCTCCCACGCTGAGGAGATCGACCCGCGTCTGGCAGATGTACCCGTGGGGCCTGAACAGCACCCGCAGGTGGGCGCGGTGCACCCGCCGCCTCCCGGCCACGTCTTTGGTGTCTGCGCCCTGCCGCTTGATCGAATGGCCAGACCGGCTCCGCTGACCCGACGAGCACCCGATTCGGTGAGCAGTACCGCCGTTCTAGCTGAGTGGGTGTCCTTCTTTCGGACGTGTTACGTGTTTTTCACCGAGGCCATTGTCCAGGAGCAGATGGCGCCAGCGGCGGCCGTCGGGTGCCTGGAGCGGTGTGTGCATTTCGTGCGCACCCGGGCAGTGGATGTCGGAGAATTCCGCCTTACCGCCCAGCACCTTTTCCACAAGCACCTGCGGCCGATGACGTCTGCGGGGCCGACAGTGGCGCGGCTGGCGCTCGAGCTGGCGCGTCTGGCCAACTACCCGGGCTGCTGTGCGCCAGTCGACTTCGCCCCGCTGATCGCTCAGGGATGTGCGTACACCCTGCTGCCACTGGTGGCCGGAGAGTGTCGCGAGGCGGTCTGGCAGCAGTGGCGCCAGCGATGGCTGGCGGAGGCGTCGTTGGCGCTGGAACCGGCGGAGGCACCGCTGCGAGCGCTGACACACGACTTGTCGATGCTGCTGGCGCATGGTGATGAGGTGTGCATCGTGCATTTGCCGCGCATCGCTTACTCGCTCCGGTCGCGCGTGAGCGTCGTGCTCGCACCGGCAGACCGCTCGACGGCTGTGTGCTGGTGTTTTCGGGCACTGCGGCACATTCTTACAGAGGACACCGGGCGACGTGTGTCTCCCGCGAGCGCCTCGCGGATTCTGTTGGCGCTGGCACCGTTCCTGGCGCGCCCGCGGCAGGGCAAAGTGCTGTTGCTGGCGCTGGAGGCGGATGTGCTCGCCGAGCTGGAGGCGGCGCTGCGAGCGGGTTTGGTGCGGTCTGGCGGCGTGCTGCCAGCCGGGTTGGAGGCGGCGCTGGCGCTATGCCTGCAAGATCCGCAGGTCGTCGCCTCGGGCAGGTGGATGCCGGGGTTCTTTCTTTCCTTGGAAGCGTCGATGGAGAGTTTTGTGTGCTTGTGCGTCGCGTTGTTGCGGGGTGTCTCTGCTTTGCCGTCCGACCCCACCACTACGCCCAGCCTCGATGCTGGCGCTGGTTCGCGCCAGCGCCCTGACAGTGTCCTAGCGCAAGTGGCACAGTGCGTTGAGCAACGCACGCGGCGGGACCGCAGTGCGCACATCGCATTGCGGCGACTCGTCCACGAGGAGGTGACCAACGGAACCATTCATCGCGACATAGGTGCGCACTTCACTGCCTGTTTGCCAGGGCAGAATCCGTGAGGCATCATACATTCGGTTTACGTGAGGGCGAGCGCTCATTGCGGGCGGTCCTATTCAATTCGCCGCCCTCTGCCTACGCTACGTCCGTCTCACCCTCGCAGCAGCTGGTCACGGTCGGCCAGCTCTACCGTTTCGTTCACCGCCGGGCGCACCGCCACCTTCTTCCCATCGACAAACACCGACGCCTGGCAGTCTCGCGTCCACGGTGGCGGATACTTGAACACGTGCCGCACGGTGACCTCGCCCTTCCAATCTTTGGGCATGGTGTGAAAGTGCCGTGTCGGCGCCAGGCGCAGCGAGTAGAGCCAGAACGCCTCGGCGCCCTCGACGTGATGGAACGTGGCCGGCCGCACGCTCGAGTCATACGGCAGCGTCTGCACTTTGCCGTCTTTGCGCATGTTCTGTAGGTAGTATGCCGGCCGGTTGGGGAAGAACGCAAAGTGCATATCCATGCGCTGTTCCTTGCCATGAAATATCTCCGGGTGAAAGTACATGCACCACCAGGTGCGCAACGATCCGCCGCGAATGCAGTAGGTCTCGTCCCAGCATTGCTCCGCCACCGACGCCAGCGCCTCCACCAGCTCCCGATTCATCAGCACGCCGCCGCCGCCGTAGGCAAAACCGACGCTACAACGCCGGTGGGCGGGCGGTGCTCGCGGCGCCTCCGGTAACTGAATGCAGCGCGAGCTCATCAGCGCACCATACGGCTTGTCCATGCAAAAACTGAAACCGGCGTACAGGAAGCGGTCCTTCTGGTGTTGGCGGAGTTGCTGGATGGTGTGACAGAGGTTCTCGCCGAACACGAACGTGTCGTCGTCGACGATAAACAGCGAGCTGGCGTTCAGTCGCTGCATCTCCTTCAGAAACACCGGCGCGCCCACCGCGTCGGGGCTGTAGGTGTGCCCGTAATAGGGATCGGTGCGCAACACGTCCAGCACCATGATGCGGTGGCCCAGGTCGGGCAACTCGTCGGCCGAGACGAAGATCATACGCTCCCGGGGAAAGTCTCGCATCCACGTCCAGATGATGTTGGGCGCCCGGTGCGAGTAGGTCTTTTTGGAGGTGCGTATCAAAATGAGCAAGTCCTGGCTGCACGAGGGGTAGTGCTGCGGCAGTCCGTAGGGCACTGCCGCGCCAGCGACGGGCGGCAAAGTGCCCGTGTCGGCGATGCTGCCGCCAGCGGGCGGGACGCTCGCGACTCGCGTCTGGGGCAAGCGTGCGATGCTTCCCAGCAACCCGGAAAGAAGTTGGGTTGCCGCAAAAGTTAATCCGAGCCCACAAAACGCCGCCGCCAACCAGAAAAGTAGTAGATGGCGCGAAAGTACCGCGAGAGCCCGCCGCGGCAGCCTCTGGAAGAGGCGCACTTGTGCTCGATCGCCGTACAGCATGGGCAGAGTGAGAGATTTGTCCTCCAAGACTCCATACAGATGGCGAGAGGGGTGCTGGCGATCGACTCTCATCGACGCCAGTGCCAACGCACACCCACCGAACGACTGAAGTCGGGTGGAAAAATGGCCGGCGCTCAACGAGTATTACCTCGAATTGGGGCCGATGGGTGTCCACAAGGCCAACCGAAGACTTGGAGAGATGGTGGAGGGGCACGTATTAGGGTGGAACAGGGCGCGGGAGTGTGGCGAGGAAGAGTCGTTGGCAAGCACTCTAGAGTCGTGCAAGTAAAGTGATCACCTGGCGGGCAAAAATGAGGATGGAGGTTTCACGACGTGCAGAATACGCAGCGGATGGTGTGAGCACTCGTTTCTTTTCAGGAGTCGAGTCCGCGCGCCTTAACGGAGTTAAGCGAGCCCGAGCTCGGGCTCTCAGTCTTATGGTTGCAGCGCCCCGTGGGGCGAACGAGTCGGGGGGCAACCGAGCGAGCCATTCCAATGAGTCCGTCGCAACTTGGCCTTGATCACAGGAGGCGACAAAAATGCTCTTTCTGAAGCAAAGTGGTGCTGGCGTCCGGACAGCGTCGCCGGGCACCTAAATTCGCGTCGGCGGCGTGTCCTTCAATATGAGACAAGTATGCACCTGATAGATTTTTCCCGCCGACTCTGTGGCGCACATCGACTGCCGGGCACGTCATCGAATACGTGTCCCGCACCCTTCCCGAAGCTCGGTACCGCCGGCGCAAACGTCGACATGCCGCGCACATTCGACATTGGCCTTGTCCATTGTCAAGTGCTCTCGTAGTGGCTTTGACTTTCCCGACCTGGATCGCGGGAACATTGAAGCACTTGACCTAGAACCTCTACCTCCAACCCTATTGACCGAATCATGCAACGCAAGCTGTTGGGTGTCATTCTAGGCTACGTCCTGTGCGCGCTGCTGGCGACGTCGAGCGCGCTGGCGTGGAGCCAGAAGGAGGAGGTTGCGCCGCAGTGCAGCACCAAGAAGACGTGTGTGCAATACGACAACCAGTGCAGCGGCTATCAGAAGGTGTGCGTGTCGCAGCAAACGACTTGCGCGGCGTATGCGCAGGTGTGCGCCAACTGGCAGACCCAGTGCGTGCAGTACACGCCGCAGTACACAAGTCAGCAGGTGTGTGCACAACAAGCCCAGCAATGCGTGCAATATAACTACAAGCAGGTGTGCACCACGCCGACGCCGACGCCGACGCCGGCGGTGCAAGCGGTGCAGGCGGTGCAGCAGACGAAGGCCGCGCCAGAGGTCAAGGGCAAGCCTCCTGTTGGTGGTGCTGGCGGCGCGAAGAAGCGCTGGGCGCAGGCGCAACAAGCACAGGAAGTGAAGCAAGTGCAAAAAACTCAGGAGGTGAAGCAAGTGCAAAAAACCCAGGAGGTGAAGCAGATCCAGCAGGTGCAGGCCACGGCTTCGGCGACGGCGGTGTGCACTAGCGTGCAGTCGGGCTGCGCCCAATACACCAGCAAGTGTGTGCAATACACCACCAAGCAGCAACAGGTGGGCCAGCAGTGTGTGCAGAGCACGCGCAAGTGCGCACAGTACACGCAAGGCGCCTGCAAGCAGCAGCAACAGACCTGTGCCCAATACGGCCAGAAGTGCCAGGGCTACCAGCGCGTCTGCAAGCAATATCAGACGCAGCAGATCTGCCAGCAGCAGCAACAGCAGGCGCAAGTGCAGCAGACGCAGCAGCAAGTGCAGCAAGTGCAGCAAGTGCAGCAGCAGAAAGGACAGGGCTGGTCTGGCATGTGGTAGATGGATTTCTCAGCAGAGTCCAGGACGAAGGACATTGGTGTGGATCGGTGAGGGCGTGTATGGATCGTGGGAAAAGTCACTGGGTAGTATCTGGGCGGGCATCGTCTTTCCGGTGGTGGCCGTTCAGCTCTTCAAGAATGCGAAGGTAGCGTAAAGCGTTGGCAACGTCGTAGAGATCACAGAACATGGTTCGCAAACATCCGGGGGGGTCTTGTCTTCAGTACACCGCATTCCGTGCTTCTCTCCCAACCCAAACCGAACACCTCCCAGTGCGCGTTCCCGATCATCGGCTCCTCCCGCGACTCGTCACACCCGCCAAACGCGGGGAGACAGCGCGGCGGCGGCAAACGGATTTCGGTTTCGTGTTGGTCCCCGTCTGGACACGTCAGTCTCCCTCTCCATCGCCATGTTCGTGACTTCCGTGACTTTCTCGCACCGCGCCGCCGCTCGCCCCTCTTCGTGCACCAGTCGGCAGTTGGCATGGTCGGGGCGACGTGTGCGTTTGGCGCGCCGGTGCGCGCTGTGGGCGACGGCGATGGACGGCGGGGACGCCAAGGCCGTGGAGAAAAAGGCGGAGCCGAAACTGTCCGAGGCGGAGGTGCGCGCCAAAGTAGGCCAGCTCAAGCTGCAAATTCATCAGGTGCATCGTTCACTGCAGGTGGCCGAGTCGTCGCGCGAGAGCGATCCGGCGGACATGTGGCGCAGCGCGGCGGCGGAGTTTTCCGGCGTTCAACTCGGTCAGGAGAAAACGGCTGCCACGGGGGGGCGTGCGGCCAACGGTGGCGACGCCGATGCGCTCCGAGCGCAGTTGGACGCGCTCAAGCGTGAATTGGGCAAGCTAGATGCGACCGCTCTGCAGGACGTGCTGCGCGCCACCGAGGGCATGAAGACGCAGCAGGATCTGGTGGCGGAGCACGAGACCAAGACGCAGCGCGCCACGAACAAGTCCTTCCAGAAAGTGGTGAAGCAGGACATGGACGCGCCGGGCAAGGCGCCGCCCAAGAAAAAGCCGGCCAAAGGGAACATATTCCAACGCGCCATGGGCTGGGTCTACCGCAACGAAGCCACCCTGGACGAGATCGAGCGCGAGATCGAGTCCATCTGAGGTGCTCGCGTCGACCACGAATGCACAAACCGAATGCGACGGAGGTGAGAGGGGTGTGACGCCTCCGTGGGAACGAATAATCCTTTTGCGGGCCTAACAGACGCGTCGGGCGTGGGCTGACGACGTCAAGCTATAGGGACGAGGCCGGCTCCGGACAGGCGGCGCTGGGTGCAGGAGCCGCGCAATGGCCAACGCATCGGCCGCCGGGGAGCGTTATGGACAGCGTCTATTATTGGAGTAAACGTGACATTTTTTTGTGAGATGCAGCTGGCCACGGGCTATATCGCAGTGTCTCCAGGCGTGACCCGCGCCCGCTTCGAATCCAGGGCGCTCGCATCGCCCTGGCTTTCTATCACCCGTTTCCGGGAAGCGGCAGCTGTTTCGTCGACGTTCGCGTGGAGGTGGCGGCGACGGCCGAACATGGAGCCGATGCGGGTCAGTGGCACTGCCGCGTTTGCCGTAGCGCTTGCTGTTCCCGCCTCCGTCGTTGGCGCGGCCGCTGCTCCGTCCAACTGCGCAGCATCGGTGTGCTCCACTCTCGCCGTGCGTTCGCCATCCGCGCTCTCGCCCTCGGTCGGCGGCAACGCTCCGGCGATGGCGGCGGCGATGTCGGCAGCACGTTTGCCCGCCAGCTCCAGTGGCGTGCCGCCGCTGGATACGCGCATCGCGTTGAGCACGCGCACCACCGAGACCTCATCGCGCGGCATGTCGCGCGTCAAACGGTACATGATCCGATTGGGCATCACATATGCGGGGCTCTCGTCCTCGGCGCGCGCGACTGCATCGCGCCACTGAAACAGCGCTGCCAGAACGCGCATCTCCTCCGGCGACAGGCGCCATCGTTGCCGTACCGCCAACGCCACGTGTCCGTCGGCCGATACCGGCTCCACAGCATACACCTGGCAGGCCACGGTAGCGCTGCGCTCTCGCACCACTCGCAGCCAATCGGTGGCGTCTACGGCCGAACGGGCCTCCAGCTCTTCGCGCAGCCGGTCGTAAATGAACAGCAGGTAATGGGTGTCGCGGCGAGCATACTGCAGCATCGAGTCGGGCAGCGGCCGTATGCGCCAGTCCGCCGTCTGGAACAGCCGTTTGTCCAGGGCGGGCGCTGCCACACCTGCATCCGCCTCGACTTTGCCGTCGTCGTTCTCCCGCAGGTGGCATCGCGTCTCCAGTAAATGCGTTAGAGACAGACTCGGCTCATTCAGCACCCGTGCCGCCTGCCCGGTATCGAAACAGTTGCACACCCGCGCCTCCGGACCGAAATCGCGCTGCAGCCAGAGCACGTCCGAGTCCGCACCGTGAAACACCTTCAGCACCGACGGGTCGTTGAGCAGGCGCACAAACTCCGACTCCGGTCCCGCCAGCTCTTTGCGCAGCGCAATGGCGTCGATGACGAAATCGCGCTCGCGGGTGCTAGCCTGCAGCAGGCACGTGAACCCCTGAAAGCTGCGATGCGCATGCGACTCCAAGTCGACGGCGATTTCCCGCGGTCGCTGCTCGGGGGCGCGACCGTCGCCGCGCACATGAGCGAAGAATTGCTCGAGCTGCGCCGGCGTCTCCACCAGCACGAACGGGGTGTCTTGTTCGCGCGGCGGGTGCTGTCCGCTGCCCGTGGGCGTCGCTGCGATGTTGGCCGCGGGAGGTGGCAGGGGGAGAGGCGCCTGCACGGCTGCGCGGATGCGCTCCGCAAAGGCATCGTCACCAGCCGGCCGCGGCGCATTGTCCACCATCCATGCAGTCTGCGGCTTGGGCAGCAAGTTGTTTTGCCACTGCGAGGGCACCGCTCGCCGCTGGCCCCCTGGCGCCGCCGGCTGGCGCTCCCTCCAGAGGTCGCGCTCGCGCACCACCACCTGCTGCTGCCGGCGTCGCCGCTCCTCGGCATCGCCCGTCGCTTCCTCCAGCAGGCTATCCACCCACTCTAGCACCAAATCGCTCCTCTCGCGAAGCCGGTCATAGTCGAGGCGGCCGCTGCTGTGCTCACCCGGTGCGGCGCTCGCGGTGAGCGTAGCAGCCATCGTCTCCAGCACTGCCAACACCGCCTGTCGCACCGGCCGAAGCTTTCTCCGCCACCGTCCCACTTCCGCTGCATCCTCTGACACCGATGCGTCACCCTGCGCCCATACACTGCCGCTCTCCGCCACCAGGTCGCGGATGTGCCGCAGCGTCGCGCCCACCTCGTCCAGCGGGCCGTCGGCTGCGGCAGCGTCGTCCGTCGCAGAATCCGACATTTCGCAACAACGCACCACCAACTTCACTCCAGCAACACTACCCAACGCCCTCGCCCTCGTAGGTTGCCCGTCTGCCCTAACGACGCTCTCCACCCTGCCCTCATCGCCTCCTTGCGAGGGGCACCGCCCGAACGGCTCTGCACTCGGTGGAGCGGCCGCCGAACAGTGGGTTGCACTCGCTGCAGGTGTTCGAAAACGGGGGCTTGTATTACGACACTCGTCAGGCGTCGACATTCTATCCGACTGAGTCTAGCCACCCTGGGCGGCACCTCGTTTGAGCGAGTTGGTGCGCAAGAGGGGGTGAGAGGCGCGCCTCGTAACCGCTTATGGCGGCGCGGTGCGGCCAGCTCGGCCGATGGGCGCGCACTGCCCGTGGGTGGGCTGGGCAGTCGCGACGGCTGGAACCGTGCTGGCGTCGACTCAGCTCCGTGTCCAATGGCGCTGAACGAATGCCGCCACAACTGCCGGCGTCGTCCCTCACGATGACCGAGAACGGGGGCGAGCGCCGGCTCTACGACGGCATGGAGCTGACGTTTCTCGGCACCAGTTCGGTGATGCCGACCAACACCCGCAACGTGCCCGCATGTGCGCTGCGCATAGGCGGCCCAGCGCACCGCTGTGAGAGCGTCATTTGGCTATTTGACGCTGGCGAGTCCACCGTGCACCAGTTGCAGAAGAGCCATCTACGCCGAGGACGCGTAGAGCGTATATTCATCACGCACCTGCACGGTGACCACGTCTTCGGCCTGCCCAGCATCCTCTGCAGTTTGAATGCCTCGCTGCCGGACTCGATCGCTCATCTGCCGAGAGAGTCGCGCCGGTCGGCGCGGACGGCCTCCCACGCCGCCGTGCAGCAGGCGGTGCACGTCTACGGGCCGCCGGGACTGCGGGCGTTTGTGCGCACCGCGCTGGGCGTCGGACGAGCGCGCACCGGGGTGCAACTGTGTTTGCACGAGATTTTCCCGCCGCGAAGGGAGTTTCTGGAGCAACTGCAGCACGCGAATTCTGACGCACTGCTGGAGCCGCGCCACCTCCACACTTTGGCCCTGGACCTGAATACCAAGAACAACTCGCTGATGACGCCGCAACCGCTGGAGTGCGAGCTGCCCGGCCGTGACTTCCGTCTGGGTGCCCAGGCGCCGCACGCCGCTGCCGATGCGATCACCCGACAGTCGCCGCTGGTCATCAAGGTGGCCGAGGACAAGTTCGGCACGGTGTACGCCGCACCTATCGTGCATTCGGTGCCGACTTTCGGGTACGTGGTGGTGGAGCGGCCCCGGCCGGGCAAAGTGCGCATATCGCATCTCAAGAAATGTTATGGCCTGCGGCCCGGGCCGTTCCTGCGCGATATTGCCCGCGGCGAGCCGGTGGAGCACCCACACCGCAAAGGCCTGATGCTGGACCCGGCCGAGTTGATGATGCCGGCGCGTCCGGCGCGCAAAATGGTCATCCTCGGAGACACCATGGATCCGTCACCGCTGGCCAGTGCTGCCCGCAACTGTCAGTTGTTGGTGCACGAGGCCACTTTCGGCGATGAGCACGCGCATCGCGTCGAGTTGTTGCGGCATAGCACGGCGCGGATGGCGGGCATGTTCGCGCGGCGCATTGGCGTGACCGGTGCCCTCTTTCTGACGCACTTTAGCGGACGGTATGAGGATCGCGGCGCGAATGGTGTCGAGGATTTGGTGCGACAGGCACAAGATGCCACTGCCGGCTGTCCGTTCGAGGTGCACGCCGCCGAGGACCTGATGAGCGTCAATGTGCCGCATCCACCGGGCGTTGCCACCGAGAAGCGCACCGCCGAGGGCACCAGCGCCGCACAAGCGATAGCCGCGTGAGCCGAGGATGCTGCAGGGCGTCCGGGAGGCGTCTCGGGATGGGAGAATTGTGCGTGTGGGAGCGCTTCGTGCACGGCTGCAGCTGGCAGCGTCCTCCATGGTTGCAACGGCAGCGACGGGCGCCCACTTTACGACAGGGCATGTGGGAGTGCGCTCAACGTCGGCGGCAACGTGTGCGCGGAAGCACTGGTGCCGCGAAGTGGAGCTGCCCAGAGAGGCGTTTCCCCACTGAGCGTGGACGCCCTGCGAGGCCCTACATTTATTGCTGTAAAAGTGGGCACGGCTACTGTGCACGCGAGATGCCCAACGCCATGTCAGCGAGTCGTGCGGCGACGGCTGTGCATCGCTTCTCCCCAGGACCAACAAGCGGCCGACCGCCTCCAGACCATGTGAAGCGCTGCCGCTACTGCCGAAGTCGTCCGGCAATGTACACCCCTCTCTTCTCCTACTGAGTGCACCGACCAAAGCCAACCGCGCTCCACCGCCCTCTCGCGGCTATGCCGAGTCCGGCAGCCACTCACCGGCAGCAGCACTCGATCCGGAGCTGCCGCGCCGTCTCTCATCCGCCTCCAGCGCACGCTCCATTGGAACGGGCGTTGGCGTGTCGTGCTCGCCGGCGGATTCATCGTCGAAAAAATCGACCTCGTTCTCAAAGTCGTCGACGACCTGATTACCGCTCGCTGTGCTCAGCGGCAAGTTCCCCGTGGGGAAGTACTTCTCCGCCGATCGTCGCAACTGTTGCAGCCCGCCCACATTACCCAACATGCCCTCCAGTTCAGCGAGCGAGTGATACAGCGGCGCATGGCGTGGATTCATGCGCAAGCCGGTGGTGAACAGCTCCCGCGCCCGTGCGTAGTTGCTGCTGTTCACTTCCAGGCGGCCGAGCGTGTAATATAGTGGCGCGTGGCACGGATCCCGCTGAACGCCCGCCTCCAGCAGTCGTCGAGCATCGTTCACCTTGCCGCGGCGCCATTCCAGCAGTCCGAAAGCATTCCACGCCGGCCCGTGCAGCGGACTCACCTCCAGCGCTCGTCGAAGCAGCTGGCGCGCCTCGTCGTAATTGCCCTCGCGCACCTCCAGGCACGCGTGCGCGTGCAGCAGGTACACGTGATTGGGGTTGACGCGCTCGCCGCGCTCAAACACCGCCCGCGCTTGCGTTAGGTTGTTCAGGTGTGCCTCCAACACCCCCAGTGCTTGCCATAACGGCGCATGCGACGGGCAGTGCTTCAGACCGCGGCGGAACAGCGCCCTGGCCGTGGAAACGTTGCCCTGTCGCATCTCAAAGACGCCCCAGCTCTGCCATGCGTGCCCGTGGCTCGTATCGGACAGCGCCGCGGCGCGGAACAGCTCACGCGCCTGCTCGTGACACTTGACGTTGGGCGTGGACGCCTCGACCAGCGCCGCGCCCACCAGCAGGCGACTGTTGCGCGGGTAACGCTTCAACGCCTCGCCGAACACTCCACGAGCCCGGTCCAAATTGCGCTCATGCAGCTCTAACATGCCCAGCGAGTGCCATAGAAACACGGTGTCGCCGCGACAGGCGCGCAGGCCGGCGCCGAAGAGCGCCCGCGCCTGCTCTACCGACTTGCCGTAACGCAGCTCCATCATGCCGTAGCCGTGGAAGACCGCGGTGCACGGATCCAGGGCGATGCCCTTCTCGAAAATGCGGCGCGCCGCCTCCAGCCGCCCGAGGCGCGCCTCCATGCTGCCGAATGCGTTGTACGCCGGCCCGTGAATGGCGTCCACCTTGAGCGCCAGCTCGAAGAGGCGCCGTGCCTCGTCGATGCGATGGTGTCGTTCCTCCAGGAGCGCCCAGGCCACGAACGCCGGGGCGTTGGCGCGCGCCTTGATCGACTTGGCGTACAGCTCCCGCGCCAACTCATCCTGACCCTGTTTCTCGCGCAGAATGCCCCACGCTTGCAACAACGCCGGATCGCGCGGGAACATGGCATCGCCGCGCCGCAGAATATCATCGGCCGCTGCCAAGTTACCCAGCGAGGCCTCCATCGTGGCCCAGGCGATGTGCACCGATGCGTCGCGGCCGAGCCGCACGCGGGGCTCGCCGTAACCGAGCGCAGCGGATTTCCGCTGCTCCACCAGCAGCGCTTCGGCGGCGCGCATCAGGTCGCGCGCCAGCTTGTGCGCGCCGCGCCGAAACTCCAACCGCGCCAACGTCACGTGCGCCGTCGGTTCGTTGGCGTTGATCCCGAGCGCCATCTCCATCACCTGGCGCGCGCGGGTGAAGTTGCCGCAACGCTCCTCTGCCTCGCCCCATCGAGTGAGCAGATTGATGGCGCCGTAGTCGCTCACATCGCGTTTGGCGTAAGCGCGGCGCGGAATCCAGGCTTCCACCACCGAGGCGCCCGCCGCATTCATGCGCGTCATGAGGCTGTCTTTCACCACCTGCTCCATCGCTGCATAGCTCGACGGGCACGCCACGCGGTCCGAGCCCACCTCACGCATGGCGTCGTCCAACCGGGTTGCGTCATCTTGGAAATGGCGCTTGGCCACCACTCGGTAGATGATTTGCATCAGCTCTTTGCGCACGCCCTCACGCAGCTCGTCGTCGGCTCGATGTCGCAAGCGCTTCGTGTCTGGCTCCACGTAAAAACTGGCGCGCAAGTGCCCGGTCGCGCAAGCATATCCCAGCTGAAAGAGGCAACGCGCCAGGTGAAAGCGGCCCAGGCTGGCCTCCAGCACACCCCAGGCGTTGCACACCTCCGGCGTCGGCCCGAACAGGGTGCTCTTTTCAAAGAGCGCCCGCGCCTCCTCGACGTGGCCGGCGCGCTGCTCCATCAGACCCCACGCCTGATAGATGTACGAATTGCTCGGTTCCAGTGCCAAGCCGCGGCGGAAGAGCTCCCGCGCGGCATCGCGGTCGCCTTGCTTCTGTTCGAACACCGCCCACGCCTGCAGCAGATGCACCGAGCGCGGGCAGTGCTCCACGCCCCGGCGAAAACAGTCTCGCGCCGCCTGAGCGCTGCCGGCGTCGGCTTTTGCGTCCGCCCCATTTGTCACGCCATTTCGGCGCCGGCTGACGCGCCGGCGCGACTCCAACTTGGCCAAAAGCAGCCACGAGTGGGCATCGTGTTCGTCCAGCGCGATGCATTCATGCAGGATGTCTTGCGCCGCGCGCAGGTCGCCCCGGCGTTCTGCGCTTCGAGCTTGCACGAACAAGCCCTGCACCCGCTGCTTGGTCTCGGACGCCACCGATGACGTGTGTCCGTTGTTGGCCGCACTGCGAGCCAGCGCCGCCTCCAGCGGCAACAAGCCGAGGCGATCGGCCGTAGCCGAAGTCGATCGCTCCCGCTCGGCATCATCGAGGCCGTCATCGCCAGCACGTTTAGTGCCAATCGCATCCCAGTGGGTTGGCTCTGCTGTGCTTTGCAGCTTTTGCCAACCCCGCGGCAGCATCCGCTGACCCAGCCCGCTGCCGCCCTGCCGCGCCCGCGACCAGAGCCCACGGCGCCGGCATCCGTGGACCACAGCAACGCCTCTCCGGACCCGTCCGCTCAGAGGGCATACGATGGCGAACGCGGCATTTGCTGAATGCCGCTCCTCGCTGTTCATGAAGCCTCTTCGCCTACAACCGATCCACTTTGGCCACGGCGGCGGAACACCGCGGCCCCTTCTGAGGTGATGCATCGGTCGGATCCGCGACGGGCAGCGCGGGCGACAACTGAGAAGGGTGGTAGGTGGATCGTTTCGGCAGTTGAGAGCGGTACCATGGAACCACGCAAAGCTTTAGGGGACGCTGTACCAAAGTCGGGGACAAAAGATGGTGGCCAGACCCGTTCACGGCAGCGCGGGCGTGCCCAAAGTCACCGCGGTGTCGACCGTTGGCGACAGATTACGGGGTCGAGCCACCAAGTTGCTTGCCGATAGTTAGCAAGCCCTGCTTGGCATAGGTGTATGGCACGCGCTGGATGACACCTTTGGGCGAGTCGACCAGTTCGATCACTGCCATCGGGGCGCAGTCGCCGCGTCGGTACCTCGAGCGCATCATGCGCGTGTAGCCGCCGGGTCGGTCTCTGTACCGCGCTGCCAGCTCCGTAAACAGCTTGTCTACCAGAGGCTTGCCGCGCACAAAGCCGTTGGCGCGTATGCGGGACGGCCCGTCACCTCGTTTCCCCAGCGTGATCATGCGATCCGCAACGCGCCGCAGCGCTTTCGCCTTGGCCACCGTGGTCTCGATGCTTTCGTGCTCGATCAGGCTGGACACCATGTTGCGCAGCATCGACAGACGGTGCGCGGTGTCCCGGCCCAGCTTGGCAAAACCGTGGCGGTGCCTCATGGCCGACAGCCGGAGGGAACGACCTGCGAGAGGACGCGCCGACACGCGAAACGACCGAACTTGCGGCGCACGTATCGGTGCAGACGTCGACGCCCTCCGCGGAGAGCAAGCTTCCCGTCCATGTGGGCGCGCCTGCTAAATGCAAGTGCGTGCCGAACCACGTTGTGCTTGGGTGCAGTGGCTTGGGCGTGCACGCAGTCGTCAGAGGCGCGATTGGAGGCTGAAACGGTGGGCGGGTTGGACGACGCCGCCACCGACGCGCACGTGCTGTACAACTGGTCGGCGACCCACCGGGTGCAAGTCCGGGAGCTGGTGACACCGGAGAAACTGACAGAGGTGGAAGCGGCGGTGAGGAAGCACCATGCACTGGGTCGTAAATTGCGCCCTGTGGGCAGCGCACTGTCGCCGAATGGGCTGGCGTTCGAGCCGGAGGGCATGTTGAGTTTGGCGCTGTGCGACCAGGTGTTGAGCGTGAACACAAGGCGAGGCACAGTTCGGGTGCAAGCAGGCGCCAGAGTGTCCCAAGTGATGGAAGCGCTGCGGCCTCACGGTTTGGTGCTGCAAAATTTCGCCTCTATTGCGGAGCAGCAAATTGGTGGTTTTATACAGGCGGGCGCGCATGGCACGGGCGCATGTCTGCCGCCTGTCGACGAGCAGGTGGTCGACTTCCTGATCGTAACGCCGGCTCGTGGCACGCTCCATGTGGACCGCAATTCGCCCCTATTCGATATGCTGCGCGTCGGTCTGGGCGCGTTTGGAGTGGTATCCGAGGTGACGCTGCAGTGCGTGCCGGCGCATTACCTGCTGGAGGAGACGAGTGTGCGAAAACGGCACGAGATAGCTGCGGAGCATGATCAACTGCTGCGGAAGAATCGTCACGTGCGGTACATGTGGATACCGTACACGGACGATGTGGTGGTGGTGTGCTCCAATCCATTGGAGCAGTTGGCGTCGGCTCCGTCCGCGCCGCTCCTCATGCCGGAGCGAGACGCCCACCGTTTGGCGCCTTTGCGGGAGCTGCTGCGAAAGCAGTGCTCGGATCCGGCTGTCATCCGCGATGCCGGCCGCATGCACTTTGCCGAGCTGCGCGACCAACTGATCCGTCTGAATCCACTGGACACGGACTGGATCGCACAGGTGAACCGGGCCGAGGCCGAGTTTTGGCGTCGCTCGCAAGGCGTCCGCGTCGACTGGAGCGACCGCATTTTGGGATTTGAGTGCGGCGGACAGCAGTGGGTGAGCGAAGTGGCATTCCACGCCCCCATAGGCGCGAGACGCGACCTGCAGTTTATGGAACGCTTGATGCGTCTGATCGAAGAGCGTCGCATTCCAGCCCCGGCACCTGTCGAGCAGCGCTGGACATGCAGCAGCACCTCCAGCATGAGCCCGGCGAGGTTGGACACTGCTGTTAGCGGTAACGATGGAGACGGCGGTGGCGTGTTCTCGTGGGTTGGCATTATCATGTATTTGCCAACCGAAGACGCCGAGGTGCGTGAGCAAATCACACAAAAGTTCATCGAGTACAAGACCGCGTGTGCTGAGCCAGGCGGCTTGTGGGAGCAGTACGACGCACACGAGCACTGGGCGAAAATCGAAGTGCCCCGCCGAAACGGTCAGAGCGTGGACGTCGTCGAGCAGCAGACAGAACGCATGCGACGCCGCATCCGAGAGCGCTACCCCGTGGCAGAGTTCCAGCGCCTTCACGCGGAGCTCGATCCCAAGCACATCATGACCAATGAGCTTGTGGAAGTGCTGCTGCTGCAGGACAGAGAGCGACCGCATGTTCCTGGTGATGAGCAGATGGCTGCGGTGGACGTGCCTGTGTTGCAATGAGGACAAAAAGCATAAAGGTTACCTTGAAAATTGCCCGCGAAACGCAAATGCGCCCGCGTTTGATTTTCGTTTTCGGGTCGCGTTGTTTTCGTAATTTTCGTTTTCGGTCTCAAAGCGAACTTATCTTGCGTGAAGAAGTCTTCTTTTTTGTGCCTCGCCAGCGCAACACACATCAGGCTGTCATTGGCAACACCTCCATGTGCGTCAGCGCTTACCTTGTCTTGCAACGAGCCGATCGCCTCATTTATCTATCAGGCGCTTGCATCCGTCGACCAGGCTGCGGCATCGCGGGCATCGGTACCGGCTGCGCGACGACAGCTCTACCGATATGCAGGCGTAACAGAAAGCGTGGCCGCATGGCTTTGCGCGGTGCGGCATGAGGGGCTTGTTGCTTCCGCACGCAGCGCACGTTGTTGTGGACGGCTCGGAGTCATGCTCGCCGCCCAGCGATCTCGCGTCACGGCTGAGAGAGGCGGACCAAACTCGTTGGAACTCTTGCAACGGCCTCGACTCCAGCAGCGGCAACAAGAAGAGCAAAAAGTCCGTGAACCCTTCCCAGACCAGCTGTCGATTGAGCAGCTCAAAGTTCAAATTGCGCACCGCACCGTCGCGTTGGTAGCAAAGCTGCATGCCCAGCATGCGATCCAGCGGTGAGCGGTACCGACCATCGTAGAGGAAAAGCACGTAGTTGAGCGCATCCGCAAGCCGAACCAGGGACTCGGTGAACGCCATCGCGCGTCTGGCGGTGGCATATCGGAGCAGGAACTCGTCCGACCGGTCCAGCCGCTCGCTCATGTATCGCAAACCGACATAGACGACGCCGGTGATGAGCTTTTGCATCCGGGAGAGCGGCGGCAGCAGCTCAGGAGATACCATCGAGGCGCCGTCCGCTGACGTGTACCGCAGATTTTGGTAGGTGTTTCCCGGTGACGGGCGGTCCTGCCAGACGCTCCAGTAGAAGTAGAGAAAACGCAAGGCCGCCCGCAGCTCCGCTTGCAACCGCAGAGACACGCCCTGGAGGTGGCCGTGGAAAACCTCTCCCAGCGACTCCCATAAGCTGTGCAGAATCTGCCCGTCGATTTCCAGAGCATCCAACTGGTTCACCCGGTTGGGCGTTGCGGCACCGCCAACCGGCTTGGCCAAGTAGGCTGCAAGTGCCCGAATGAAAGTCTGCGGGTCGGGCGCCGCAGCCTTCGGCGGCTCGTTGGCAGGCGTTAATGGCCGGCTCATGGGCCTCACCTGGGATTCCATCCTGTTGGCACGAGTCGCTGACGCCCAGCGCCGACTATCAGCTCAAAGTTTGAGGGCATGAGCGGGTCAGTGAGAACGCAGAACGAGAGGCCCCTCTCGGGCGCTCAGGGCGAGAAGACGCACTGTGAAAAGACGGAATTCGAAACATCGTTTTACGTAACAGGCGCCTCCGCACGCGTCCTCAAGGCAGCTGTGGCCCCTTCCCCGGGTGGCGCGCGGCCGGGAATGGCTTCGTACCACTCGTCCACAAAGTCGCGAGCGTCAGGGTTGCGAAACTGGAGCGTGAAGCAGTACACCACTAGCAGGCCGAAGAGCCATCGGAACGGCACGACCGCCGTTACCGCCACCACCAACGCCAGCGCCGCCAAGTATCGCCAAGTCAGGTGTGGTGCGCGCCACAAGTGCAGGCTCTCCACCTTCGCCAGGTGGTAGTTCATCGCCTGCAACGCTGATTGCGTCACCCGCAATCCGTTGTGCACGCGCATGATGAGGCTAAAAGAGGTGGTGCGCTCCGATGCCGTCGCCACCGCCTGATCCGATGCCGCCGGACCCGCCAGCTGCACCCGAATGAGCAGCAGAAACACCGCATACGTGGCGAGCGCGACGGGGAACAGGTACTTCACCCAGTTCATGGCCACCATCACCAGCAGTGCCACCAACACAATGGCCGACAGCACCGGTTGTACCCACTGCACCACGTACTGCAGGCCCTGAAAAAGCACCACAAACGGGGCCAGCAGCTCAATAAATAGGGCGATATTCCGGCTCAACAACGAGATGTCGAGCGGCTCGTCCTCGCGCTCAGCCTCCCGCCGCCTCCGATTCACCTCCAGGTTCACGTTCACTCGCTGGACGGCGCGCGAAAGCCATGAGCGGCGCTCGCCATCGGCAATTTGTTTCGCAGCCGCCACATACTTGCTGAGGGCCTCGTGCTTCCGCCGCAACACCTCGCCATCGTCAGAGGTAGCGCCACCCGTGTCCGAGGATTCTAAGCGCCAATCGGGTGCGAACACCAACAGCCGTGTGGGCAGCGCGCCCTGATTCACGCGTTTCAAAGCCCGCGAGCGGATAATGTTCATGCGCGCCACTCGCGCCAACACCGGCGGCGGCAAGTCCGCATAATACAGCGATGCCACCTCCGTTACGTCCGCCGTCTCCGATCGCTCCACGGTGTTGCCGCTTGCGGCGCGCATCGCCGACTTGGGGAGCTCGGCGGCTGCCGGCCGCATCGACGCCGCGTCGGCGATGGCCGCGCTGCTCGTCTCAGAAAGTTCGCGCGGCAGTCGCATCGCCATGCGGGCAACGCCGTCAGCGATCAGGTTGTTGCGGCGAGCACACCAGAATGATGCCGCCATCTCGGAGACGTAGGCGTGCCACGCGTCGCGCTGGGTGGCGTACCGAAACTCGCTGAACGAAAACAGCAGCCGACGCTCCGCGCCGGTGGAGGGCGCGAAGCGGATCACTGGGGTGTCGGCGGCGAAGTCCTTGCGGCTCGGCGGCTCAAAGGTGACCACCAGGCAGTCGCGACGGATGATCGGCAACTCGGTGGTGCTGATGCCGCGCACCAACTCCAGCGGCAACAGAAAATGCGACCTGCCCAGGGCGGCAATGAAGGCCAGGTACCGCTCCGAGAGAAACAACTTGCCGGGAATCGGGAACATCCCCGAATGGTCTATCGCCGTGTGCGACTTGACCAACAGCTCGCCCGGCTCGACTTGCAGCAGCTTCTTCGCTTCGGTCCATTCGGGCTTGGGTTTGGTAAGTATTTTGACGAGCGCCGCCAAAAACGAGTCCCACGTCTCAAAGCCAATAAACGGCTCCGCCGCGTCGACTGGGCGCACTCCGCGGCTGCTGCCGTCAGCGTCACCCTGCTGATCGCCATTCTGGGCTTCTTCGTTGCAGTCGCTCTGCCGGTGGGCGCGTCCCGCCAGCACTTCAAACTCTAGCTCGGCGATAGCGCCGTCCGCGATGGGCGGCATCAACGGCGCGTAGCGCACAAACTCGGGGCGATACGCCCGTCCGTCACCGGTGCGGTCCATGAGATTGAACGTCCACGAGCGCGCGTTCTGCATGCTAAAGACGTCGTGCGCCCGCAGCGTCTTCATGATGACATAGTCGGCAAAGTCGCGCGGAGCCCGGGCGCCCAGGTCGCCCTCGTCGATAGCGAAAGAGCGATCAGCGGCCCCGGGCGCTTTGCCCTGCCGCTCACTCCGGTATCGCTCGTGGCGTCGCCGCAAATCGTCCAGGGTGACGTGAAGCATGTCCGCGCAGGCGGTTGCAATGGCATCGCGCCAGTTTCGTTCGCGTGTCTCGTGGGACTCTTCCACGGCACACGGCGTCTCGGCCTCACCAGCCTTTGGCTGAGACAGTTTCTCTGTAGCTTGATCGCGCCCGACGCTTCTCCGTCGCAGCGCTTGTGACGGGGTGCGCAGTGGGCTGCCCTGCTGCGGTGAGTCGGTGCGCACCTCCAACTCTGGTTCGCTCGTTCGATTCCTCATGGTGCGGAGAGGTGCGTCATTCCAGCGATTTTTGCACGGGGCCGCTTGTGGTGCTGGCGCAGCGCCAACTCTTGAGGTGACGGAAGCCACCTCTTATAGCTAGCGCTAGCAAGTCCGAGGGCAGCTGACGACCTCGTCGCTGCCTCACACCGGTTCCGCTCGACAGCCCAAATGGCATCGTTCTGTCGCACATGGCTTTCGCGGAGACCGGTTCTCCGGTGAGGCGATGCAAGCTGGCACGAGTAAGCCTCGGCAGGTCATGTGCCTGGCGAGTATAGTATACGAGCAGTAGAGCATCCGGTTCGACGTGAAGTCCGCTTTTACGTGCGAGCGCGGAGAGTGCTTGGGATGTGTAGTGAATCCACCCGGCAACCGCGGATGCGACCACAATAGCGGAGTATAAGCGTCTGGAATATTCCCCAAAGGGCCCTTCATATCGTCCACTGACACGCGCCCTACAGCACCAGCGTATCGGCCGCTATCCCGCTGGGCGCCGCCCCTCTTGCGCCTTGCACGGATGCGGAAGACTCGCGCTGCCACCGTGTCGGATCGTCTCCCCGAGGTGCCGACCGTGTTCGTCGCGGAAGAACGAGTCCTCGAGTCTCAAAAAAGCGTACTCGACAAAGGTTCCACCTGTGTATTGGATGTTGGGCTCTTTGTGGAAGATCACAAAGCCGGCCTCGTCCATGCCTTCGAAGAAGGCGTGGCCGCTCTCCGTTGCATTCTCCAAAAAATGCAGCTCGATCAGCACTTGGCGTGCTCGTCGCAGCGCCCGCCACGTCAGCAGCGCACGGCTCTCCTCATCGTTCAGCTCCGAGAGCTTCTTATGGCCCGTGCGGATCAGTTTGGCAATGTCAAACGCCCCCAGCAGCGCGTCGTATTCGCCGTGTTCGATGTCGACTTTCAGCACCTCCAAGTTCACCGGTTGCTCCCAGTGGTTCAAGTCGGTCACGATGTCGCCCAGCGAGTCGCTGCTCTCGGCCGCCCTGAGCATGCGGGAATAGTACTGGATGTAGTCACGGGGCGGGTCCGGCGGGGAAGAGGTGGCGTCAAACACGAAGATCTGACAATGCGGCAGCCGCTCGTGCAAGCGCTCCTCAAAACTGAAGTCGTTGTTGCTGCCGAAGCTGTACACCACACAGCGGTATTGAGAGTGGCCCAGACTGCGAAAAAGTTGCGGGCGCAAGTGCAGGCTGTGCACGTCGCACACCCACTTGCCGCCGTCGCCGTAGCGGCCGAGACGCTCCTCGAGGGCGCACGAAAAGTTGGGCTCCCAGTTCTCTTGGAAGAACGCCTGCCCCGTCGTCTGGTTGGTGTTCTTCTGTTGAGCGGCTTGCCGTAAATACCTCGCTTTTCGGTGGCACCAGTTTCGCTCCGGCTCCAGCACCAGTCCGTACGAGTCCACGAACGACGTGGGCGCCCCTATGCGCTCCGCTGCCAGCCGCATCAGCTCGTCCACATCCGCGCTGCTCGTTCCTCTCCAACTGTGCTGCGCGGCGCAGTTCAGGAACTGCTCCAGCTCGTGCACTTCACCGCACGACCGTGCCACCGCTTTCTCTCGCGGTAGCGGTGGTGGCGGACGTGGTGCCTGCACCTTCGGGCGTTGATGATCGCCCCGTCGCAACGCCAGCAGTGCCAGCAACGCCAACGCGGTCACCAGTGTCAACAGCGTGAACAGGCGGAACCGTTTGAATAGCATCCGGTCTAGTCGAATTCGACGAGGCGACTGTTTTCCGTCTTTCGCCCGCCCTTTGTGTGCCCCGCCATCCATGCAAAACAATACTGGCCCGTCAGCCGGCACCGTACACGTCGAAGGAAAAACCAGCAGGGCGCTGTCGCAATCTCGCGTCTGACGGTCGTCGGGTCGCGCGGCGCAACGTCCCGCAGACCTCGTTCTCGGGGCCGGTGTGGCAAGACAACGTATCCCTTTACCTCCGACTGCCTTGCATCCAGGCAGCTGCTTGTTTGGCGTAGTAGGTGAGGATGGAGGTGGCACCGGCTCTCTTCAGACAGAGCAGCGTCTCCAGCACCGCCTCGCGCTCGTCGATCCACCCGCGCTCGGCGGCCGCCTTGAGCATAGCGTACTCGCCGCTGACGTGGTAAGCAGAGATGGGCAGGTCGGTGTTGTCGTGCAGCGCCCGGATAATGTCCAGGTAGGGCACGCCCGGCTTCACCATCAGCATATCGGCGCCCTCGCCCACGTCCAGCGACGCCTCCAGCAAGGCCTCACGATAATTGCCCGGGTCCATCTGGTAGGTGCGCTTGTTTTGCGGCGCGCGGCTGGTGGCTCGCGGTGCCGAGTCCAGCGCGCCGCGGAACGGCCCGTAGAATGCGGAAGCGTATTTGGCAGTGTACGCGACGATGGACACATCGGTGAAACCGTCGGCGTCTAGCGCATCGCGGATGGCGCCCACTCGCCCATCCATCATGTCCGAGGGCGCCACGATGTCAGCCCCGGCGCGCGCGTGACACAGCGCTTGCCGACAGAGCATGTCCACGGTGACATCATTCAGGATCCGCCCGCAGCCGCCGTCGCCGTTGCCGTCTTCGCTGACCACACCGTCGTGCCCCTGATCCGAGTACGGATCCAGCGCCACATCCGTCCAAACACTCACCTGCGAGCCGAAGCGCTCCTTGATGGCCGCCACCGCCCGCGGCACCAGCCCGTCGGGATTGTAACACTCGTGTGCGTGGTTGCTCTTCAAGTCTTCAGCGATCTTGGGAAACAGGATGACGTGCCGCACGCCCAGCGCCAGCGCCTCGCCCACCTCGCGCAGCATCGACGCTTGCGAGTGCCGCTGACAGCCGGGCATCACCGCGATGTCTTCAGCGTGCGTCTCGTCGTGGATGAACAGTGGGTACACCAGGTTGCACGGCAGCACCAGGTTCTCCCGCACCATGTCCCGCATGCCGTCCGTCTTGCGGTTGCGGCGAGGTCGCGATCGCTGCTCCACCCACGGCTCGTTGCGGGAGTTGCGCGGCAGCGAGAGCGACGCGGTGTCGGTGGAGGGGCGGTCTGGGGCGGAGACCGCGAGCAGGTGGGAGGAGCGGCGGGAGGATGAGGGGCGAGCGCGGGTGACGTTACGGAGTGGGGTGAGACGGGCAACGAAGGGTGTGCAAATTGGCGCGATGAAGATCGGGCGAGTCATGGTGCAGCGTCTCGACAGTGCGACCGGCAACGAGAAACGCGACCAGCGAGGTGGCGCGGCTAGGGGGCGTCGATGCGCTCGGATGTCGCGTTTGGGAGGTGCGGGTGAGGGTAGTGGCGTTCGGCAGTTCTCGTGTTCTTTATCCCGGCGAACTCACAGAGGCGCCCGCTAAATTACTTTGATGGTACGCGCATGCTACGAGTACGAGCTTTCCCTTGGCGTTTGAATCCACTTCCCAGGCAACAACGTCCGCTACGGTGCAACCATCTTCCGGTGGCAATGTGCAATGGCGTGCTCCTTGTACGCCGCGGTACGAGGATACGGTGATGGGTCAAGTTTTGGCTCATGCATCATGGAGGCGTAGGCCAAAGTGCCGCCGACAACAAAGTCCGCGACGCTAAAGTCGTTGCCGAGAAGGAATTCGTTTTCGGAGAGGTGCTTTTCGAGCCCCTGCAGAACCTGACCCTGTTGCTCCTCGCGCAGCGACTCAATAGAGACCGCTTCGGCCAGCGTCGAGTTGGCGAACAGCATCCACTGCGCGACCTTCGCGCGGCCGCGAATATCCTTCGGATACTTGGGGTCGTACTTTTCGGCCAGGTACATCAGGATAGCGCCCGACTCGAACAGCGTCCAACCGCCGTCGTCGCTCTCATGCAACGCCGGCACCTTACCGAAAGGATTGACGACCAAAAACTCCGAGTGGCGCTGCTCGCCTTTGGCCAGGTCGAACGACTTGACGTTCACCTTTTGGCCGAGCTCTCGGAGGTACCATTCCACTAAGAAGCCGCGGCTGTTCGACGCAGTATACACCGTCGTCGTCATGGGTGTCATGGGCGGGGAGGGACGTCGCTCTCGTCACAAATGCTCGAGGCACGCCAACGCGAGCGTCAGGCCAAACACGCCAGCAACGACACAAAGGCCGCTCGGTCCTGAATGCTGAAACCGTGCGCCACGCAACCCGGCGCGTGCATCGAATCGACAGAACGTGATGTGCACGTGAGCTGGGATGACGCACGCACTCGGGATATTTCTTCCCTGTATCCAGAGCAGAGACGCGCATCTGAGCCCGTGCTCACTACCCAGCGCCACAACTTTACGCTGGCAAGCACGTATTCCGCTATCCTATATCACCGCCCTCTATCACTCTTGCGAGTCGCTCCTCCCACCTGTCCCGGTTCCCTCCCTACTTTCTCGCGTAACGCTTCTCGCGGCCCTCGATGCGGTCCATGTACTGCGTCAAATGCGGATACGGCGTCATGTCCACCTTGTCGCCCAGGAACTTTTTCACAAACGACAGGTACCCGCCCACGACCACGTCCACCACGCCAAACTCGTCGCCCATCACGAACGGGTGCTGCGAAAAGTGTTGCTCCAGCACCTCCATCATCCCCGGCATCTGCCGTTCACGCATCGACTCCACGAACAGCGCCATCGACAGCGTCGAGTTGGCGAACAGCATCCACTGCGCGACCTTCGCGCGGCCGCGAATATCCTTCGGATACTTGGGGTCGTACTTTTCGGCCAGGTACATCAGGATAGCGCCCGACTCGAACAGCGTCCAACCGCCGTCGTCGCTCTCATGCAACGCCGGCACCTTACCAAAAGGATTGATGGCCAGAAACTCTGCCGTCTTGTGCTCCCCGTTTTTCATGTCCAGCGTCTTGACGTTCACGTCCGCCCCGATCTCCCGCAGGTACCACTCCACCAGCTCGCCCCGCGAGTTTGGCGCCGAGTACAGCGTTGTTGAAGCCGACATTCGCAAGGCACTAAACGAGTGACGGCGTGCAGGCGCACACACGATTTGCCGTACTCTGCCTCGGGGTTGCCGCACGCTTCCGAACGATTGCACGAACATGGTGAAGCGCAACCCCGAGAACACGCCCGTCGAAGCGTCGCGAATTCGCGTTTGCAATGCGCGCATTTCACCGGGCGGCTGGCGAGGTTGCCGCACGAGCGCTTGCCCGCGAGACGCTGGCGACCTCGTGGCGTGCCAAGGTCTCCCGCACAATGGATTGCCCCGGAACAGCATTCTCGTCGTGAATGCTTGGGGTTGGCGACGGCATTTCTGCGTCAGTTTGGCCCATGTTCTTGCAAACTGTGCGCTCGCCCCGGTCTTTCAATTTCTGGCGGCGGCTGCAGCGCACCCTGATGGTGCGCACCGTAAAAGCGCAAACCCATCCATCAGCGCCTGGCACGGCAAGCTGCTTACAAATACCCCTGCCGTCCGAGCGCGAAACACGAGCACTAGGTGGAGCTCTGGCGCGGTGCGCCCGCATCGGCGACGTGTTCCTGCTGCGCGGCGAGCTGGGCAGCGGCAAGACCGTCGTGGCCCGAGGCTTTCTGCAGACGTTCCACCGCGATCCGCTACTGGAAGTGACCTCGCCTACGTATCTGCTGGACTTGCCGTATCCGGACCTGGAGGGTAACGCGCTCCTACCGCACGCCACGGTGCACCACCTGGACTTGTACCGCGTGGGCAACGCCGCAGACCGCAGTATTGTCGACTTTGAGCACATCTTCCGCGAGTGCATATCCCTGATCGAGTGGCCCGAGCGACTGAGCGAGTGGCTCTTGCCACCGCACCACTTGGAGGTGTGGCTGCGGTTTGTGCCCGATGACGAGACCGGTCGCACTGCTGAGCTGGTCGGCTCTGCGAGCGGGGGGAGAGCGGAGGGAGAGGTGCGATGGACGCAGACGGAGCTGGAGCAGTTGTGCAATTTGTTGCGAGTGAATGAGTGAGGTGGAGTTGGGCGTGCAAAGGCGATGGTCCGACAGCGCGCTCCGAGTACGTCTGAGATCCGGGGTTGGTGATGATCACTTCCCATCACCGGAACTGTCGTAAACTGCTCTTCTGCCCGTCTCCCGCTTCTCTCGCACGTTACGCATTCGCTGCATAGATATTGGAAAGACGTCGAGATGGTGCGAACCCTGGAACCGAGTTTTGCCGCCACTTGGACGACGGTTGCAACTTTCAGTGCGTCGTCGTGTGTGCGAATGAGGAGTGGCTCGTGCTATGCGAAAAAAAGGGCTGTTGCGGTACATGGCCTAATTTGGCTCCTCTTAGCGGTTCCCGCCATCACGATAGCGCTGTGGCGGTCTTTGGCTCGGATGCCCCTCGGGCAGCCCCATCACCACCGTCCCGGGCCGGCGACGGGATTCCTTCACGTGGTCGAGCAGCGCTCGTTGCGGGAGATCTTGAATCTCTGCGCGGTACACCGACGGACACGAATCGCAGCGCTTCCGTGTGACCGCTGCGTGACGGTGGTGTTGAACGTGTACCAGCGGCCAACAGCGTTTCATCCCTTGCTGGATGCTATTTACGCGCAGACGACCATTCACACCGTCGACCGAGTGCTGGTGGCGGCGCTGGGCAGCCCGTACGAGTCGGACTTTCGGCATCTGACAGATGCCTATACTCGGGCACATCAACATCGTCTGCCGGCCCCGCTCTCCCTGATATCCTCTGATGCGGGCTACAATCCCGGCTACTTTGGCCGACTGCTCGTGGCTGCGGCGCTCCCCACCAAGTACGTGCTGCTACTAGACGACGATGTCGTGCTCGGTGACAGATATCTCGAGCTGTGTTTGGCGCTGTCCGAGACGCTGCCGCTGAACAGCGTGCTGGGGCAGAGAGGCGCTCGCTATTACCGGGCACGCCGCGGACGACGCTTACAACTGTCCCCAAACCGATACCACGACTACCTCGGTGACCACAGTCTGCTCCGTCGCGCCGATGTATTGTTCTCGTCGTGGTTTTTGCCGACAGCGTGGCTGCGGCAGATATTCGAGCGCCAGCCATTGTCATGGCGCACTGCCGAAGACATGCACCTCTCCTTCTCGTTGCGTGCCCTGCACGACATCCCGTCGGTGGCGCTGCCGGTGGATCCGTCGTTGCCCGCATATCAACTGGATCGCGCGCCGCACCTGGGGCACGTGAATCGCTCCTGGTCGGAGGGGCGCAACGGTATCGCCGCATTGCGGGATCGAATTGCCGATCACTGGCTAGCCGAGCCGGCGCTGGGACCGACGCAGTGCGCGCTGTCGCTCTGGACGCGCAAGGACATGCTGGCATGCGCCATGCCACTGCGGCGTTTTCAGACACGCGTCCTCGTGCGACAGCAGGTCGGCGCCAACAGCGAGCACCGCTTTCCGCTGCAGTGGACGCCCTTCGCCTGCAATCTGCTGCGTCTGCATCGTTGGGCCGCGTCGGTGGCGTGCATGTCCACGCCCTGCGCCCCGCTGGTGTACCGACGGCCGTGGATTGGCGTCGCCAAATCGTACTTTGGCGAGTGGAGCGGCGGTTTTTACGCGGACCACGTCTACTGGGGGCGACGCGCATCGCCATCGTACCGTCGACATATCGGATATACGCTGTGTGCCGGGAGCGTCGGCGGCGCCGCCTTGAGCGGGGTATTGTGCAGCACCGGTGCCGCGCAGTTTCGTGTCTGGGACGCGACGCACCGCCGACTTTTGTACGATATCGTCCTGCAGCCGAACCGCACGCTGCATTTGCCGGCCGTGCCGTTGTCGGGTCCGCGCGTCTGTCTCGCGGTGGTATTCACCGACGTGGCCGACGACCGGGACGTCCGTCATGCGCGCCAGGTCCGTGACGAGTTGCGGATAGCGTTCCGTCCGCCAGAGGCTCACGCAACCGATGTTCACCGGCCGTGAGCGCTGAAGCGCCGCGCACCTTCCCTCTTCAGCGACACCTACACGAGACAGCCAAAGTGCGCGTGATTCACCATCTCGGCGATACGGGAGGCGTGGGCATGCGACCACATCCGGTAAAAGTGGTGTTGACACGGTTCGCGCTGCGGCACACGCACGCAACCATCCATGCGAGTGATCGTAAAGGGCCACGAGCTGCTGCGGGACAGGCCGGCAGCGCACATGCCGAAAGTGGAACCGGCGGATAGGACCAGCGGCTCACACCGCGCCAGTAGCATCATGTCAGCGACCGCCAGAATGTCGTTCAGGTGCTCGGGGGCGACGGCCGAGGCGTTGGCGTCCAATGCTGGCACGACGCGAGCAACGTGGCTGTCGGAAAGGATAGCACCGGCCGCTCGCAACACCGACGGCGAGTCCGAGCTGACGAAAAACGCACACGATTTGGAGCGGTGCGCTTGCGCCAACCGGGCGCACTTCCACAGGGCGTCTAGTCGGCGGCCGCGCACTCGATGAGGTCGCCAGCGCGGTGCCGATGCGTGCGCGCGCACGTGCACGCCGATGACGCTCTTTGACGTGTTAGATGGATCATCGGCTTGACAGAGCAGGCCGGTGCGATGACAGAACCGCGCCATCACCTGCTGCACCGCCGGCGCCGGTTGGAACAGACGGTTAGCGACGACGTGGAACGGCCGGCTGCCCAGCCGGGCACATAGCGTTTCCCGCAAGTGCGGATTCAGGTACAGCAGCGGCACTAGCCACTGGTTGCTCTCCCAGACGGCGATGGCCGCATCACTGCCATCCGTCCGCCGGAACCAGGTCTCCGGTGCGGCGCTCGCCAATCGTTCATACTGCCGCCGCATGCGCCCCGATAACCGGGTGATGATATGATCGTCTTCTACGAGGCGCCAGCGCAACGTCAACGGTTTCGGCGTCACCACCGCATCCCACCGCCGCAAGTCGTTCGTGTAGTTAAGCACCTGCCCGAACCCGGGTACATCGATGAATAACGTCCGCTGGCTAACAGCCGCCACCACAAACGCCGACGCGATGCCCAACAGTCGGTTGCCCCAACCGGCCGTCGAGCCGGCCGACTCGCGATAAACAAGGACCCGGCGGTGCACATACGCTGCAGCGCCGTCAGTTTGGCGTTGACTCCAGAGTGACTCTATGGTCGCTGGTGACGGCCCCCGTTGACCGTCGGGGCACAGCGGCAGTGGCGCCGTCGCCCGCTCACGAATCCGACTGCGGTGGAAAACTTCTTCTGCGTTGCCGCCGCGCCACCAGGTAGACCAGCGCGGCAACACCTTCGCGATCGGCACGAATAGGATGGCCAGGAAGATGCCACCCCAACACGCAAGATTTTGCGTGATGGACTTTCGATCGCGCCGTTTGATCCTCATCAGCGGTCCACGAGACTCGTCGACGAGACCGCCAGACGGATGAGGTCGTCCGCGCGGGAATTCTCCTTCGGCTCGCCCTCGCGGGTGTCCGCCGCCGGTTGCCCCTGATGCAAGCGCATAACACGGAGTCTGAGTTCCGAGGAGGGAATCTTTCTCCAAGTGGAGGAGACCCAGGAATGGCGAAACGAGGGGTGTGTGATGTCGCCATGTCCAAGGCGGTTGCCGCCGCGGCGAGCCAACCGACGGCCGTTGGCCGAGGCGAAGAACACGGGCCGTTGGTCGCGGGTTCAATGTCGCCAGGGGTGACATCCGAGGCATTATCCCGCCGAGACGCTCAACGTCTGCACGAGCAAGGACGGCCATCAGTTGGCAACGTCGATTCCGTGTCCGATCCCCGGGAGAGCGTTGGGCCGGCTAGCCGACTGGCGGCGCGCGCTCTGGTGGTCCCGATGCAAACGCCGTCGCCGGCCGCAGTTGTTGACGGTTCGTTGCCTATATACAAGTCATCCGCGCACTCAGTCGACACCGACGGTGACACGGACCAGTTGCGTGCACTGCGCGAGCGACGGAAGCTGCGGCGAGAGCAGCCAGGCGTTCCGATAAGTAGGAGAGAAATCGCCGGGCTGACCAGCATCTTCGCGGGCATCGAGTGCGTCTGGTCGATTATCATCGCCCGCGTCACGCCCCTGTTTCGCGATATGGGCGTGCCCGAGTTCCTGCTGTCCATGGTGTGGCTGGTGGGGCCGCTGGCCGGTCTGGTGGTGCAGCCGGTGGTGCAGCCGGTGGTGGGCGTGCTGAGCGACCAATGCGAGAGCCGCCATGGCCGGCGGCGACCGTTCATCGTGGGCGGAGCGGCAGTCGAGACTGTGGGCATGCTGTTGTTGCTGCTGTTCGGCACTGGTGAGAGCGTCAGCCGCCGCTGGCTGGGCATGGCGATGGCGTTTGCCGGCTTCACGCTGGTGAGCATCGCGCACAACACCATTCAGGGGCCGGCGCGGGCGTTGCTGGTGGATCTGGCGTCGGCCGATGCCGGCAACGAGCGACACATCATCGATGATGGCAACGCAGGGTTCGCGCTTTGGATGTCACTGGGCCAGGGGGTCGGTTTTCTGGCCGGTTCGATCGACTGGGCGGCGCATCCCGTTTGGCGGGCCATCGGCGGGGCGTCCGCGCTGTCGTCGATGGCGTGCAATGCGGCGTGCGTGAACCTGCGGGTGAACGGCGCGATCGCGCTGTTGGTGCTGCTGGCCACCACCGTGGTGTGCTGCTGCGTGTCGTCGGAGGTGCCGCGCGCCCGCGATCTGTTGGCGGTACGGGGCGCACCGCCGCTGCATCCTCAGCGGGCGGTGTTCAAGGCGTTCCGCTTCATGCGCCTGATGCCGACCCCGATGAAGCGCGTGTGCACGGTGGTGTTGCTGAGCTGGGTCGGCTTTTCGCAGCTGTTCGTGCACGTGACCGACTGGGTGGGCAAAGACGTGGGCGGGCGGTCGGCGGCGCCCGATGTGCCGTTCGAGTGCTCGCACTACTATGAGGGGGTGCGCTACGGCACCTTGGGGCTGTTTTTCAACTCGGTGTTGGCGTCGGTCGCTTCGGCGCTGCTGCCGCGCCTGACCCACCTCGGCGGGTTGCGCGGCGTGTGGACCGCGGGCAACGCGTTGTTGGCGGCGGCGCTGATGGTCACGCCGCTCGTCCGGGGCATCGTGCCTGCCATGCTCCTCATCGCCGTGCTGGGCGTCCCCTGGGCGGTCACCATGAGCGTGCCGTTCAGCCTGATCGGTATGTTCTCCAACGATGCGGAGCGCGCGGTGGCCATCGGGGTGCTGAACACCTACATCGTGGTGCCGTTCATCGTGGTGGCGCTGCTGGACGGGCCGCTGATCGTGTTGCTGGGCGGGCGCATCTCGTCGGTGCTGCTGGGTGGCGGGGTGATCGCTGCGGTGTCGTGTCCGCTGATTCTGCGCATCCCGTTGCAGCAGGACGTGTCCGGCCACCGGGTCACCCTGCCGTACACGCCCAGTCTGGATTCGTTTCGGCAGGCGGTGCAGGAGTCGTCGGCGACGATGGCTGGTGAGGAGTGCGCCAGTTACGGCAGCCTGGGCGCGACATCCGTGGCAAGCCTGCGCCAGAGCTCCCACGGTGGCTCGCGCAATCGCCTCCCGCTGCCCACGTTGAACGAGGATGACGCTGCCGAGCGCGGCTCCACCGCCTCACCGCCGCAACCGCCGCCGGCGCACCGGACCGCCGGGCCCCGGGCGCGGGTCATCGTCGAAGTGAGCCGCGACTCGTCGGCTGGGCGTTAAGCGACTCGGAGGGGCGTCTTGTGGCCGTTGTGGAGTAGTGCAATGCGAGCTTCTTGCAGGCAAGTGGCCCGCGTCGGCCGCGCATGCAGCCGCTGGACGCGGTTTTGTAGTGCATACGATGTACGATAGTTTGGGTCATTGCATTGAGTAACCATCACAGGAGGATATCCTGCCGTAGCGATGTCCGACCGGGCGTGCAGCGGGGAAGATGGGGTGCGAGGTGCGTGCACCCGGCCTACGGTCGACGAGACCGACGGCTACAAAGTCGAGTAGCGCTGGCGGAGGACCTGAGCGCCACCCATCTGTAAACCTTGTCGCGTCCCTCACTGGATATCCGCACATTGCACACGACCATCCTGCATCCCTCCTCGGCCGCTCTCTCCTCATTCGGTGCGTCTCCATCGAACCGACTCGTTTTCTCGCTCACGTGTGTCTCCAGCGGTCGGTCGGCCCGGCCAGTTGTGACCCGCCGAGGCGACATCCGACGTGTTGATGAGCGCCGCCAAACCGCGGCAGCAGCCGTTCAGCGGAGAAGAACTCCGGCCCCGATGGGCCATGCTACCGCCGGTGCACACCCAACGGGGCGGGCGCCGGGGGCCCGCGGATCGATCGCCGCCCGGTCGTCGAGTGACTGCTTGGCCGGGCGGGACGTCATCGCCGGGAACCTCGCTGCGGGATCGCTCGCACAAGTGGACGGCGGACGCAACGCCCGAGTCATCCGAGGAGTTGCCGCTCGGACGCCTGCTGGCCATCACCTGCTGCACGCTGGGACAGGCGTTCGCGTGGGCGTGTCAGTTCTCCTTCATGACGCCGCACTTTCTCATGCTGGGCGTCGAGAAGGAGTTTGCCAATTTCCTATGGATAGCCGGCCCGGTGTCGGGGCTGGTGGTGCAGCCGATTATCGGCGCGGCGTCGGACCGCTGCCGCAGTCGCATTGGCCGACGACGGCCGTTCCTGTTGGGCGGCCTGCTCTTTATGGCGCTGGGGCTGTTGAGCGTGGCCGTGGCACGTCCGCTGGGGCGCATGCTGTTCGGCGATGCCGAGCGCGACGCGACGCCTCTCGGGGCGCTGGTGGTGTCCATCGCTGGCTTTTGGATTATCGATCTGTCCAACAATGCCATCCAGGCGTCGAGCCGCACACTGGTGGCCGACCTGGCGGCGCCCGAGCAGCAGGAGCTGGGCGCGGCACTGACGGCGTTCTGGCTGTCGGTGGGCAATCTGCTCGGTTTTTATGTGGGCGGCAATCCGTGGCTGTATTCGTGGATTCCGCTCGGGTTCAGCGAGACCACCTCGGTGTTCATTATTGCCATCGCGGTGCTCATTCCCAGCTGCGCGGTGACCTTGCTGGGCGCGCGGGAGACGCCGCTGGACGAATTGCCCTCGGCGTCGTCGACGGCGGCGGTCGACGGCCACCCCGACGGGTACGGCGATGAGCGCGGCATGCTGGTGGAGATTTTGCGAGCGCTGGCCGACATGCCGCGCCCGGTGTGGTCGGTGTGTCTTGTGCAGTTCTTCTCCTTCATCGCTTTCTTCTCGTACCAGATCAACGCCAGCGCGTGGTTCGGCGAGAACGTGTTTCGCGGCCGCGCCAACGTCAGCTGGTCGGCACCGCAGTCGGAAGCGGAGACGTTGCTGCACCGGTTTGAACGCGGCGTGCAGATGTACAGCACCGCCATGGCCATCCAGTCGCTGGTGACGCTGATGTCGTCGGCGATGATCCCGTGCCTGTCACAGTTTGTGGGGTTGCGCGCCACCTACTTGGCATCGCAGCTGTGGCTGGCAGCGTGCCTGTTGCTGGCGACGCTGGTGGTGCGCGTGCCGGTGGACGAGCTGCGGGTGCAGCTGGCGGTGGTGATCCTTGCGGCCACCGGCTTTCCGTGGGCGGCCACGCTGAGCATTCCGTACGCCATCGTGGCGCGCGAGATCGGCGAACAGGACCGCGGCCTCTTTCTGGGCATTCTGAACATCGCCATTGTGGTGCCGCAGATGTTGGTGGCGGTGCTGATGGGGGTGGTGTTGAAGATCGCCGGCGGCGACTTTACGGCGGCGTTTGTGGTGGGCGGTATCGCCGCGCTGATGGCCAGCGCGTGCGTGCTGCGCATCTCCCGGGATGTCGAGCCGCTCTCCGATGAGGACGAAGACGAGGAGACGGCGGCTCCGATATATGCAGGGCAGCGTGCGGAGCGGGAGCTGCGGCCGCGGCTGAAACGACCGGCTTCCATAATCTTCGCACCGATGAATGCGGTGCCCGCGCGGCACTCGGTGTTCGGCCTGCACGCGGCGTACGCACGCCGCCGCCGCATGCGTCGCATTCAGTCCAGCGAGGGCATCTTGCAGCGTGCCCAGCTGCACAGCACCTCCTTCCAAGATATGTTGACGACGATGGCGCAACCGATTCGCCGCGTCAACTCCAGCGGCGACCAACTGCATCGACGCAGCATCAACGCTGCCGTGGTCGCCACAGCGGCGAGAGCGGCCACCGAGGACACCCCGCTGCTGCGCGGTGTGCCGGGCGAGGCCACCATACCGGAGAACGAGGAGTGGTAGCGGCGCCGTTTGCAAAGAGCCCTCGGCGCCGCCCGGAAATTCTCTGTTCGAACGCGTTTACTAGCGACGCCCGTGCGCCACACGGCCATGGAGATGCGGCGGCGGCGGCGGCGGCGGCACGGCCGCAGCTGGCGGCGATGGTGGCGGGCGCGCTGTCATCCGGTCGATAGTCGGCGCTAGTGGCTGACCGCCCAGGTACTCCGGGCTCAGAAACGGCATCGGGTTCACGGTGGTCACGGTCTGCGCCCAGTGACGCCAGCACTCCAAGTCACCGCCGTACATGCCGAACAGATACTGTGCAGCGACATCCGGATTCACCCCGTACGAGACAAAGCCGTATCCGTATTGTGGAAGGGGCAGACCGGGGCCGGCCGGGCCGCCGCCGTTCACCGGCATCGGCAGGCCGTGTCGCGCGTAATTGTTGGCCGCCGCTGCCGCCGCCGCCGCCGATGTCATGGTGGCCGCCTCCATGGCCTTGCGCGACACTGCCGGTTTGACCTCCACGCGCTTGCCCAAGATGAGGTGGTACCCGGGCGGTTCGGCCAGCACCTGCGCCGCCGCCGCCTCGTCGGCAAAAGTCACAAAACCGAACCCGCGCGAGTGCCCCGTCTGGTGATCGTACATGACGTGCGCTTCGGATACCGTGCCGTACGGTTCGAAGTAGGCGCGCAGTTCGCGGTCGTTGCAGGCACCCGGCAGACCGCCCACGAACAACTTGCCGCGCTGGGGCGCCTCACCCGCCTCCACACCCGAGTCCGCCTCGTTGCTGCTGTCGCCCGCGGAAGTGCCCACACTAGCGCCGCTGCCGCCCTCGTCACTCCCGCGCGGGTGCGCCATCTTGGCCTCAACACGCCGCCCGTCCACCTCGTGCCGTTCCATGGCGGCCACCCGCTGCGCTGCCGCCCCGTCCGCGAACGTCACAAAGCCGAAACCGCGCGGCTGGTTGGTCACTCGGTCGCGCTTGATCACCGCCTGCTCCACCGACCCGAACTGCTCAAAGTGGCGACGCAGCGACGTCTCGTCCGTGTCCCACGACAGCCCGCCCACAAACAGCTTGCGTTGCTCGTCACCGCCGCCGCCGCCGCCGCTGCCGTTGCTGCTGCTGGTCGTGCTGGACTCGCGCACCGACATGACAAGAGACAGTGGCGCTTGCTAATTACCGCGGTGCCAGTGACGGCCGCAGAGAAGCAGACACGAGCAGAGCCGTATATGTCATGACGAGCGAAACGGCAAGGCCGAACACGACGTGCTGTGTCAGCGGCCAGGGCGCGTAGACGCAGCGCATCCGTCGAGCGGATGCGAGCGCGTCAGAATCGAATCTCCGTCGAGTGCGTCGGTGCCGTGCACGTCCCACACGCGAGGGCATGCACGGAGGAGAGAGAGAGAGAGAGCCGAGAGGACGGAGACAACGAGGCAGAGAGGGTGTGCGGGGAGCAGGCGTGAATAGCAGGGAGGAGATGGGAGTCGGGGAGATTTGGAAAACTGTGAGTCTAGTGGCGAAAACGCTTGTTCGGAGTGGTCCTTGCTCGGATCGAAGAGGTGACCGTCTTTAGGCGTGTCTTCTCGGGCATCTTTACAGGCGGCGGAGGAGACATCGCAGTGAATGGGAGCACGTCGGGATACTTCCAGGGTTGTCGACGATGCCTGTCCCTGGAATTTCGACTGTGATCGCTCCTTGCACGTTTTCCCGGGTGTACCTCGTGCGTGTCGGGACACCCCGAACCGTTGCGTCGCGCATCGCGCCGAGCGGCTGCGGAAATCTCCGTCGCGCGCCTGGCAGGCCTCCCGAGCGCATCTCGGCGACTCGGTTTCGCGCTGTTGATCGAGCGGCGTGGCACTGCGACATAGGACTCGGAGGGAGGACATACGTCGAGGCATACAGACGTTGCGATTTCTAATCGTTTACCCTCAGACGAAATCCCCTCATTTGCGCGGTCTGCCGGCTGACCTCGCCGATCGGGGGGCGCGTTACGCATCCCGGCTTCCCCAAGAAGTAGAATCCCTCATCCGCCCCACGATTACCGCCATGCAACACTCAGAAACTTCCACTGGCGACTCGTCTCTGCCGCTGGAGGTGCCCTCTGACAGCCTGGCCACGCAGAGCAAGGTGCTGGTCACGGTGCTGAGCGCACAAGGCCTGCCACCCTTCGCCAAGGCGGCGTCAGCGCCGAATGCCGTGACCGCGTTTCATGTCTCCAAGATCCGCGTGGGCATCATCGGATGCGGGCGCATCGGACAAGTGCACGCGCAGAATATCGCCATCCGGGTGCCGCACGCGATCCTGGTGGCGGTGAGCGACTTTATCGAGGAGGCGGCGATGCGCGTGGCCGAGCGCTTCGACGTGCCGCTGTGGTACAAGTCGGCCGAAGATCTGGTGCACGACCCGCGCGTGGACGCGGTGGTGATCTGTTCCCCGACAGACACGCACGCGCCGCTGATGAAGGAGTGTGTGCGTTACGGCAAGCATGCGTTCTGCGAGAAACCGATTGCACTCGACCTGGCCACCATCGACGACGCATTGGCCACGGTGGCGCAGGCCAATGCGGACTTGCGCAGCCTGCGGGCGCTACCGCGCGCGACAGCAATGACGTCGAACAATCGCGAGGAGCAGGCGTTTTACGAGTTTGCGCAAACCGAGCACAACCGCCGGTTGCAGCGGCTGCGTCAGAGCCCGGCCGGCATCCAGCTCATGGTGGCATTTCAGCGGCGTTACGACCACAACTTTCAGCGCGCTCGCCAGACGCACGACGCGGGTTTTGTGGGGCGTCCGCTCAAGCTGCATTTGGTGTCGCGCGACCCGGCACCGCCGCCCATCGCCTACCTGCAGTCGTCGGGAGGCATCTGGGTCGACCAGGCCATTCACGATTTCGACATGGCGCGCTTCCTGCTCAAGTCCGAGGCGGTGTCGGTGTTCGCCAGCGGTCTGGCGCTCGATCCGGCCATCGGGGAACTGGGCGACTGCGACCACGTGCTGACGCAGCTGCGCTTCGCCAACGGCGCGTTGTGCGTGATCGACAACTCGCGCGCCACCCCGCACCAGGCGTATGACCAGCGCGCCGAGCTGTTCGGCAGTGCCGGCTCGATTTTCGTGCACAACGTGCACCCCAACACCAACGAATATATGGACACGCAAGGCGTGCACCGCGACAAACCGCTCAGCTTTTTCATCGAACGCTATGCGGACGCCTACCTGCAGGAGATGCAGGTGTGGGTTCAGTCGCTGGTGGAGGGCGGCGCGTCCGCCAAAGCGACGTCGCCCGACAGCAGCGCCGCCGACGGTCTGACCATGCCCATTCCCTCCGGCTTTGACGGCCGCATCGCCGTGGTGATGGCCATGGCAGCGCGCAAATCGTTCGCCGAGAAGCGCCCGGTGGATATCGTGGAGGTGGATCCGTCCCTGGCGCCTGTCATCCGTCAAGCCGAGCAGGAGGCGGCCTCCTTAGGAAAGCAGTAATAGTTGCACTGCCAGTAAAGCGTGGATAATCTAGGGTTACGGGTGCTCTCCCTCTCGCTCGCTCGTCGTGCCCTGCGCGCATCCACGGTCGTGGCACGGCGTTTGTGCGCCGTTCGGGTGATGGGCTGTCGAATTCGCCGCAGGTCGGGTCTCGCGCCTTCGTGCCAAGGTGCTCCTGTCGGCGGCGTTCGCGGTGCTCCTCATTCACCGAGTGTTGCAGTGCCGGTTGCCATCATGTTCGTGTCAGGTGTGGTAACGTGGTTGCACTATGGTGGGTGTCGCGCCAACGAGTTGCGGCGTCTGCGCTTGGCGGCGTCGACGATGGCCTGGGCCGGGCGCCCGACCCGCTGGGAGTCGCAGTGGGTGCCGCCGCGGCGGCGGGCACCGCAGCGAGTGCCAGCAACGACGCAGCACTCCATCGGTTGGCGACAGGGATGGCGGTTGCGGGCGTCCGAATCCACCGACGACGCCGAGTCGGAACGCGTGGCCAAGAGTCCGCGCGAGGTGAACGACGTGAGCGCCATCGAGTACTTCGACCCAGTGTCAGCGAGCGCGACGTCAGTGGCGGACGACGGCGACGACACCTTCGAGCTGCCACTGTTCCCGCTGCCGGTGGTGCTCAGTCCGGGCAATTCGGTGCCGCTGCACATTTTCGAGATGCGCTATCGGCAGATGTTTCAGACGGTCCGCGAGCGCGACAACCGATTCGGCATCGTCATGTACGACCGAGAGAGGCGCTGTCACACCGCTGTGGGCACGGTGGCGGAGGTGATGGTGTACGAGACGCTGGAGGACGGGCGCATCATGACCAGCAGTTTCGGCCGGGAGCGTTTCCGGGTGCTCAAGTATGTGCAAGAGGAGCCGTACATCAAGGCGCTTGTACAATACGTCGACGACGCGACGCCTCTGGATGGGGAGGCGGTGCCGCCCACGGGCCGAGACGAGGCACCGGGTGGCGGCGGCGGTGGTTTGACGGGAGCGGCAGCGATCGGTGTGCACGCCCAGACGCTGGCGGAGCTGGAGCAGCGCGTGTGGACGGCGCTCAACGACGTGCTGCGCCTCTCCAACCGCCTGTACAATCGGAACGTGGACTTGAGCGAGCGCGTGAAAGAGCACAGCCCGGAGAATGCAGTGTCTGCGGGCGAAGGCGGCAAGGAGATGGAGACGCTGCGGGCCAACTTTGAACGGCAGAAGCGCTTCAGCTTCGCGGTCATCGGCATCCTGGACATGCCGCTACGACAGCAGCAGCTGCTGGTGCAGACGCGAGACACCGCCGGCCGACTGATGAAGCAGGCCGAGCTGCTGGAGAATGCGCGGCGATACTTGGTGGCACAGGTGACCATCAAGAACGCCTTTAGCGAGGATGCGTGAAGGCGGCGATAGCGCCAGGTCGATGAGGAGCGCATGCCAGTAGCCGTGGATAAACTGCCCGGTGGAGGGTGTGCACGTCGGAAGCGGCGACCAGTGTTACCGCACCCGCTCCTACTCCTGGTGGAAAATCTCCTCCAGCGGCACCCAGTACACCTGCTCGGACACCCCAACGGCGCCCGCCGGCCTCTCCTGATACTGATGCATACGCTCCTCCCACGCTTGCACCCGGGGCATCTGCGCGTAGCGCTGCATGGCCTGCTGGAACGGCTCCGCCCCTCCGTACTCGGCGTAATAGAATACTCGATTGTGGCCGCCGTCGTACCACAGCGACAGGTTGCGCAGCCCCACCGCCCGCAGGGCGTCGCGCACCTCCGGCCACTGGGCATCGTGGCACTGGCGGTAAGCCGGCATGGCGCCCGGTTTCAACTGCAGCACCATGCCCACGCGTCGGTGGTGTGCGCGCTCCATGAGATGGCGAGGGCAGTGGCGGCGAGTTTGGATGAGAGGCGTTGTGGTGCGGGCCGCAACTTTGAGAGAGGGGCGCGCCGGCAGTCGAAGCGCCGTTTACAAGTAGGAGCCAGCGACGACCGGGCAGATATCGTCAACAGGAGAGGGCGCGACCAGCGGGCAGAGATGTCCTAGAGTGTACTCGATAGATGCCGCAACCCCTAGTGGGCGTGATGCACCGTGTCCACCGACCCTCCCCGTCCACACACACACACACACACACCCTCCCGCATCGCGCGCTGCCCCGTGTCAGTTGCGAAAGACCAGGTCGCTGGACTTGCCGCCCGACATCGGTTGCACCTTGCCGCTCAACTTGATGCGGGTGTTACCCTGGTGCACCGAGGCGGCGCGCATGGTGTTGACGGCGCGCGTGCCCGCATTGGGCTCGTAACGCATCGGGTCGGCGTGCGTCGGCCGGTCGAGCCGACTGTCCATGCCAAACGGGTGCGGGTGCATGTAGTGGAAGGAGCACTGGACCGGTTGGCGCTGAATGGGCACGTAGGCGCCTTGGAGGCGCGCGAATTGCAATCGTTCGGTGGCCACTTCGCGCATGGCGTCGATCAGGGCGCGGCGCTCGACGTCGTGGCGCCAGGCGAGCGCGCCACTCGCGGCCGGCGAGGCTGCCGCCGCTGCCGTGCGCGGTGCATCGCGGCACTTGAGCAGCTCGGCCTGCTCCACAAAATACTTCTCGGCGGCTTTGATCTGTCTCTCGACGTCCTTCTCGACGCGGTCGGTCACTTGCACGCGGGTGAGCGCCAACTTGAAGCGATCGAAAGCGACCTCGCGCAGCTTGAGCACCTGTTTTGCGTAGATGGTGCGCAGGTCGTTGAGCATGGCGGCGCGCAGTTCGGCGCGTTTGCGGCCGTAGCTGCGGGTGTTGGCGAACGCCGCCGCATCCTTATCGTACTCGGCCAGCGAGTCGTTCACCAGCGCGTCGGCGTCGCGGCCGAAATTCTCGATGATACGACCGTCCTCGGCGCGCGATTTCCACGTGCGCACATTCTCCAGAAACTGGCTGAAGATGTAGCTGCTGATCTGGTCGCAACGGTACGCCGCCTCCAGTTCGGCGCTGTTGACAGCGGCGGCCGCGGCGCCCTCTTTGCCGTAGAGCGCCTCGACGGCCTCGCGTTCCGCCTCGCGCAGCGACTTGTACACGCTGTCGGCGTGCAGTGCCAGCTCGTTGGAGGGAATGACGTTGGCGTAGGCGCCGCCGGCGGCGGCGGCGGCAGGGCCGCTGCCACTCACGGTCCGGAACAGATGCAAGTCCGCCGTCGGATCCAGAAACTGGCGCTGCAACTCGCCTACGCGCAACATGAAATCCACCGTGCGATGCTTGGCGTGCGGCAACGTCACCAGCTTGATGTCGAACAGCTCGGTGTAGCGCGTCTGCACGAAACGCGCCGGCTTGGTCAGCCGATTCCACATGGCCGCGAAATCCTCCAGAAACGCGGCGGTCACGTCCTCGCGGCTGGCGTCGTCGTCATCGAAATCGCGCACCGCCACAAACAGCAGTCGCTTGTGGCGCGCTGCACTGTTGGGTGCTTCCCGCGACAACATGCCCGCAGCCCGCAGCCGAAGATAGGTCTCCAACGCCGAGCGCAATTGTCGCATGCCCGACGCTCGCGAACGCGGCAGATCGTGCATGCGCACGTTGAACACGATCACGTCCGCCAGCGCCACCGCCAAATCCACCGCGGTTTTGCGCTGCGCCCGCGCCCGCTCCTCGCGCTTGTCCGCCCCGACCGCCATACCGCCAGCGGTGGGGTCGGCGTCGGCCGCCCCCAGCCCGTCTACGTCCAACACGATGACGTCGCGCGGCGGCTGTGCCAGCAACAACGACCGACTCAGCGGCTCCGCCCGGCTCGCCCGCACTGCACCCTCGCGCGGCGCTTGATCGCGCAACCCGGCGCCGCCTGCCGATTCGCCGCCGCCGTGCGCACTCAGAGCGGCCGCCGTGGCGCCCTCCGGGAACGTCGTGCCAAAAATCTGATTCAACAGCGTGCTCTTGCCGGCGCCCGGTACGCCCACCGCGGCCACGATCGAGTAGCCCGACTCGGACACCTCTGTCTCCCGCAGCAGCTGCGCGAGCGCGTGGTCGTGAAACTTGCCAGCGCCGTACACCTCGTAGACGGTCATGTCGACGTGGAACACCGGGAGCGCGTGAAACCGATACGCAGGCCAGTTGAACAGTCACCTCGATGCAGGGAGAAGAGAGTCTGCCTTATCAATAAAATTCCCCAGAGCAGGCCGACAGTGAAGACGTCGTTGCAGGGTGAGACGCGACGAGCGCAGCGTTGGCAACGCGCGCCCGACGGCTTGCGTGACAGAACTGGTCCACCGAACTCGCCGAGTGCGTGACATTGCGCACCTGCGCCCGCGGGCCGAGAGCATCGCGTCGGCGGCGCGGGCGCCCTCGCTTCTGTCGGTGGTGCTCCTGTCTCACCGCACCGAGAGGGGCCCGGCGAACACTCCTACCCCGTCTCCCGCTCTCTGCACCCTCAACAACTCGTCTCCCGTTGCGTTCGGTATGATGGGCTTTGTGAACGGGCCGGGGTGTCCATCCCGTTCGACCTCGAGCACTCGCACCCCGCACCCGGCGGCGGCGTGCTCGCGCGCGCCCAACGCTGTCGCCAGCTTGCGCATGCGTTGCCGGCGCGATCTGAAGGCGGAGAAGCGGGTGCGCAACTCCGATTTTGCCCGAAAGCACCGCAAGCGGCCGGTGCGCCGGACGGGCTTCGTGCGCCCGACGCCGGCGGCGGCGGCAGCGGCGGCCACGGCGCGGGCGGAACAGGCGGAGAAGGACGAGGAGTTGATGCGGTTACTGTTTCCGCTGACGGGTCCGCCGGGATTTTTCACCGATCGCATGGAACGAGAGGAGCAACAGATAGCGCGGATGAACCGGATGCGTGGTGGGCCGGGAGGTCGCAGCTTTGTAAGCCGCGGCGCCGCCGCCGCGAGGGCAGTGAAACCGAGCAGCGAGATCGCGGGCAACAACCATGGAGGGGACAACAGCGACAACTCCGAGACCGAGTGAGGGTGTGACGGAGAGTGCATGCTGGAGTGAGCGGCGACTGTGATATCCGATGCTGTGTGTGTGTAATCGTTTACCCCTGTCGAGACGCGCTGATGCGCGCGTCTTCTAGGCGCGAAAGGCGCGCGAACGCGACAACGATGGCCGGTAGCGACGACGGCTGCTGCCGTTGCTGCCGGGATCGTCTCGAGTGCGCGGGCGCCGGGTGAGCGGCGTATTGCTGTTGCTGCTACTGCTGCTGCTGCTGCTGCTGCTCATATTCACCGAACCCGGTGCACTGACCATCAGGCGGATGGCGCCGGGTGCGGTGAGCACACACGAACCGCCGGCAACGGCACACACGTTCAAGCGTTCCGAGAAACGGTACACATCCTTGACTTCGCTAGGCGTGATGCCACCGGCGACATAAACCACCACGATGTGCTCCGGTTCGGCGGTCGTCCCGCGCGCCGCCTTGGGCGTCGGCGACACGCTCGATGACGGCGATATCGGCTTGGCGCCATTCCCATTCAGACCACCGTCTGCTCCCGGCGCCCAACTGGCCGTCCGTCCCGCGTTCGCTAGCACCGGCGATGTCACTGCCTCCGGGCGCAGCGCGCCCTCGGCCCATTGCCGCAAGATCACCGCCAGTCGATTGCTGTAGCGGCTGAGCTCGTAGTCGTCGCTGGTCTCTTCAAAAGCGTTGTCATCGCCGGTTTCGGCATCGCTGTCGACGCTGTCGCGCCGCAAACGCGACCGCGAGCGGGAACGAGAGCGCTCCCGGCGCTCACGCCGCAGCGCGCGGTCTTTGCGCAGCGCCACCGCCAGGCGCTGATGCAGGAACGCCCACGCTCGCTCCAGCGCCAGACCATTCAGGGACATGCCGCTCTCGCGGGCGTGCGTCTCCGCATCGGGCGTGGCCTCGTCTTCGGACACGCCCGGCGCATCTGCTATGGTGCGAAAGTGGCGCAGCAGCCGCTCCATATCGTCGGCGCCGATCTCCTGCGTCGCCAGATAAAGCAGCGCCACCCGCAGTTTGTCCTCGCGGCGCACCTGCGGATCCTCCAGCACTTTCTGCACCCGCGAGTAGGCGTGACGGAAGCGGCGGCCTTTGCTGGTGCGACAGCACGCCAGATCCTGCTCGATGGAGGCCACGCTGTCCAGTTGCAGCGTGGAGAAGAGCGAGAGCAGCGTCTCCACCAGCGCAAAATGCGCGTCCAGCGCCTCGATGTCGCTGTGCCACTCGGGCACCTCGGCGTGGATGCAGCGGAGTTCGCGCCAGGCGCCCTCCACGGCGCTGCCGCGACCGCCATGGCCCACAGCAGCCGCATTGTTGCCGCCGCGCTGATGCCGTGCCAGCGCATCGCTCACCGGCGGATTGCGCACCAGATACTCGTCCAGCTCCGCCGACAGCGCATCGACCGCGTCGGCGATGTGGGCGTGTCGTAAACGCCGCCACAACGCGTCGTTCTCCTCGTCAAAATCCACCTCCATCGCCAGCGGCGCATCACCGACGCTGCCGCAGGGCGGTGGGGCGCGCGCAAAGCGAAAGCGCGAACACGACGCTAACGACGCGTCCGGTTGGTCACCCAGGCGGTCGTACGACAGCAGATCCATCGCCATGGCCTGGTAGTGAAAGTCGTGCACGAACAGCGAGGCCACGTCCACGGTGCGATCCACGATCAGCACATCCACCAACGGTGCCGAGGCGGTGGCTGCAGCGTCCTCGCTGCCGCGCTGCGCCCGCACTAGGACGTCAGCGGTCAGCGCCTCCAGCTCGGCGATCAGCGCCTGCGCCAGGTCGCCCGCCACCGAGGGCGCCTCCGCGGCGCGCGGTGACCGCTCCTCACCGGCGACGATGCCCGTGCCGCGCACATACTGCACGCTGTGCACGCGACAGGCACTGGGCAGCAGCGAACCGCCGCTGGACAGCGTCAGGCACACCGACGCCAGTTGTCGCGCCTCCTGCCGCAGACCGGCGGCGCGCTGCTTGGCGCCGTCCACATCGTCGGGCGCCGGAAACAGCTCCAGCAGCGCCGACTCGTGGTTCATGTGGAAGAGGCGCTCCTCGATGGCCACATGATCCACAAAGATCTCCGCAAAGCAGGCGATACGGGAGAAGAGCGTGCTCGCCTGAGCCTGACGGCGAAGGCGGACCATATCGCGCTCGTCTAAATGGCCGCTGAGCAACACCGCCAGCGAGGTCTCGGTGTTGCCGCCGCGCGTCAACGGTGCCGCTCCCGGAGGCACCGGCAGGGCGCTCTCCACGAAGGCGTCCAGCGCGTGCTTGCTGGGGGAGAGGAAGAAGATGCGCGGCATGGCCTCCTCGCGTTCCGCGTCGTCTTCTACAGGGCTGCCGGCGCTCGTGGTCAATTTCTTGCTGCGTCGACTGCGCCGATGCACCAACTCCACCGACAACACGTTGCAGTCCAGCAGGTGGTGCATGCGGCAGACCGCCGAGGTGACCGGCAGGGTGGCGCGGTCCAGCACCAGCGTGCACATCGGCCCGACAGTGCTGCCGCTGCTGTCCAGCTCGTTCCGGGCGCCTTCACCGCCGTTATCGTCGCCTCGGCCACCGCGTCGCGTTACGCTGGGCGGGCGCGAGCGCCGCCGCCTCCGCAGGCTAGCGTTGCGCCGGACCCGCGTCTCGGTGGGCGACGACATCGGGGACAAGTGCTCATCCGCGGCCGACGCCGACGCCGCTATCTCCTCCCGATACGGCACCCCACCCAGCGCATACGCCGCGTTGCGAATGCCGTGCAGCAGACGCGCCCGCGTGACCGCCCGCAGCGAGAACGCCGAGCGGCGATGGCGGCCGGCGCGCATCTCCGGGTACGTCGTGCCCACCATCAGCATGCCCGACGCTGACGGGGTGTTGGCGCGGGCGGCCTGCGGTGTCGGCGTCTCCGGCGCCGCCCGAACATCCGCCCCCACGGTCGGCCGCGACGTCTCCCGCGGCGCCGGCGCCACACTCGGCATCGTCATCGCCCGACGCACCCGCTCGCTGGCCAGCTCCACATCCCCGTCGGCCGCCGCCAACTGCTTGCGCAACCAATCGAGACGCGCCCACGGAAACGCGTCCTCCAGCTCCCGCAGCGCTGCCGTAGGCACCGCGTCCCGCGTGGGAATGCCCGAGCGCCCACACAACGCGTTGCCCATGAGTAGTCGTAGTAGTAGTAATAGTAGGAGGAGAAGGAGGAGGAGAAGCGGTGACACCGGAACCGAGTTGCGCGACGGCGATGAATACTGTTCTGTGGATCCAATGAAATGAATAGTGCCGCAGTGCACAAACACACCCTCCACACGGTTCACAACGAGTGCCCCGGCACCGACGCCTTACGTGTCGAGTGCAAAACTCGGCGCGACACGGCGCCGCGCGACAACCTCGGAATCGAGCACAACCGACCGGGCGCCGGAGCGAAGGGAAGCTGCTGACGAGGCAGGAGACGGTCAGGGTGATTCATCACCCAATATGAAACGTGGTAGCGTTGGAGGTTGATGCTGTGCAGTTTATATCGGCGAGCTGGGTGCGCTGGCCCGCTTGGAAGACGCAACCCGATTGCCACTCTCGATCCGGAAAGGGCCACGCGACGCGGAGACACCTGCCCCGTGCATCCGGTGCCCTCCGTGTCCGGTCCTCGTTCCCGGTTATCCGCCGCTCACGGGCGGTATCAGCGCCACCTCGTCACCGGGTCGGATGCAGTCATCCTCTTTGGCGTACTGCAAGTTCACCGCCACGGCGCACTGCGGTGCTACGGGCGCCAAGGCGGGCGGCAGGCACGCTCGCAGTTCGGCCACCCGCACCTCGGGCACGCCGTCGGCGCCCGTCTGGTGCGGCACCTCTACTTCGATGCTGCGGGCGCCCCCGGCCAGTTTGGCGCACGTGGCGAAGAGGCGTAAGTGGATGCGTATTTTGTGGGTGGGAAATGCGGGAGACGATGGGTAAACCGCAGTGTGAGAGCCGGGGCACGGGATGAGCCGCGCACCGACAAACGAGCGAGCGAGCGAGCCGAGAGGGAACGTCGCATGCCGGGTCCGCGGCGTTTTGCGCCTTGCGCTCTCAGACAGCGGGTCGCGCTCATGGCGGGGCCGCGAACCGATTGGTATGCAGTGTTGGGCGTGGCAGAGTGCGCCGGCTGGGAGGAAATTCGGGCGGCGTACTTGAGGAGAGCGCGGAAGAGTCATCCGGACGCCCCGGGTGGGGTGGACGCTGCGGCCGAGTCGTTCACCGAGGTGCAGGCGGCGTACGCGGCACTGTCCGATCCGGCAGCGCGTACCGTATACGATGCGTTGCGAGCAGAGAGTGCGGAAAGGGAAGAGGCACCAGAGGAGGCGTTGGTGGGAGTGTGTCGGTGCGGGGGGCGTTTGCGGTGGTCAAGGCTGTGTGAGATTGCCATCGATGAAGGCGACGGGCGACGGCGGCTTCGGGTGGAGTGCGACACCTGTTCTTTATCCCAATGGGCGGCCGGACCGCTGCGCCAACGAAAGCAAGGAGCTGTGACCGCCGCGACGAGGACGGAAGACTAGTGGGGCTTGTAGTGCGCCTGGAGTTGGCGACACATGGAGCACCAGCTACGTTGCAACCGCGGGGCGATGTGCTGCCTCACCGCGTACGTCCAGATCCACGCAGCGCCGGAAAACTTGGCACCGCGCCCCAGCGCCGCGTCGTGCGGCCGCCACCACAGCATCACGTTGAGCAGCAGGTGCGCCGCGTAACCGATGAACGCTGCGAAGAGCGCCGCCACGCTGCGACTGGGGGTGGTCTCGGAGTGCGGCCCGGCTAGGATGTTCAGGAGGGCGTGTATCACCGCCGATAAACTCCAAAAACACAGATGATTCCTCAACACCGCCTCAGGCACTCTGGTAGCGGTGGCGGCAGCGGCGGCGCCGCCATAGGAGGCACGACTCGCCGCCATCGTCGACTCTAACGCCTGAAACGTGAGCACCAGCGGGTAGCCCACGTACAAACCGTAGTAGGCCAGACCGCGCAGTCGCCCGAAGAAGAGCGCACCCCCCAGCACCATCAGCAACGCCAGGCACACGTCGCGGTCGCTCAGGTAACGGTACGCCCGCATGACGTGCGCTCGAGCGGCAGGGTGCTCGTTCAACCAGCGCGCCGCCACCGCCGCGCCCGCCGCCAGCAGACCGTCGTACCAGGTGTGGCGCTCGGGGGCGTTGGTACCGCCACCGTCGGCCATCACTGCTGAGCGCACCTCGAAAGGTGCCTTGTCGGGCGCAGAGATCGGATCGCTGGCGTGCGCCATGAGCCACGAGCTCTCCCACGACTCGTTCAACACCGGCGCCGTCGGCTCGCTCGTCTTCAGGTTGCGCACACGCGTCGGCGGCACGTTCATCTGATCGTGCAGAATGTTCTCTTGATTTTCCATAAGGATGAATCGCGGGTGAATCTGTACGCTAACGACTCCGACGGAAGGTGGCGCACCAGACAACGCGGTGTGGCGAGCGGGCGCCGAGGAAGACCGTTGGCGGGTGCATCCAGGGACGCCAAAAGTTGAAACGGCTCGTCGGATGCCGCGTGCAGGCCGACTTTCGATGGCGCGATGCTGGATTTCGAAACGGCTCGTTGCATGCGGTCCGCGGGCCGTGCACCGGCCAGCGGTTACGGTGCGCCGCGCGGCTCGGTCACTGTGGGGGGTTTGCCGATGGGGCACGCGTCGCATGGAGTCACCGAAGACGGAGTTCGTGACGGATACGTCCGATGTCATTCGTTGGCTGGAGCGGTGGAATGGGTCGGCCGACAAGGAAAACGTGGCGGACGGGCAGGAGAATCGATCGCCAGTGCAGCACGTCGAGAAGGACGTGGTGAGTGCCGAAGCGGGTGCAGCAGCGTTGGATGCCTTGCGCGAAGCGGTGCGCCAACTGCAGGACGTCTTTTCGGGTGGTGGCGGAAAGCGCGGTGGCCGCAGCGTGTGCAGGAGCGTCAGTGAAGCTCGTCGCGCCGCCTCGTTACTATCCGCTTGGACGTCGCTGGATGCGCAAGTGTTTCCACCGGGGCGCGGAACGTTATCCCCGAATGCCGAATCATCGCTGTCGCAGCCTCTGGTGCACACGGTTCTCTGCGGCAGCGTGTTCTGGTTTCGGGGCTGGCGTTGGTGGGAACGCCAGCGAGGTTGCGGCGGTGAGCCGTGGCATCGGGAAACCGCCTGCCTACAGCGGATCGTCCAGTGCACTGTCGCCGGCGCCGACGGAACCACGGCGATAGCACAGGTGACTTGCGGCAAAAAGATGAGCGAGAAGACGCGGCGACAACGGGCACGATGGTATCTGCAGCTGGCGGCGCAACTGGCCTGTGAAATGGTGTTGTGGCTTGCGCGCGATGAAATTGTGCATCACCGAGACACGGAACCGTGGCTGGAGACGGCGAGCAACGATGTGTGCTTCTCGCTGGAGTTGCTGAGGAAATGTGGTGCTGCGCTCGCCGAGACCGACGCCGGTGAGCTCCCGGTCCGCAGCGATAAGACATCCGCTGAACGAATGCAGAGCACCGCACCACCACCACACTCGCCGGAACAGTCGATGTTGCTGACTGGCGCCCTGATATACCTGGCGCGTTGCGTCCTGCTGCAGCATCGCGGGGTGCCGACCGAGGATGCCTCTGCCACAATGCTTTTCGATACGCTGCACGAAGCCGTCATACCACAGTTGGCCCGATTCTTTCACATAGTCCACGATCAACGCGGCGGACATGTCCAGGGCACGGCGGATCTGTCCAAATACGCTCGGCATTTTCGGGAGCTGCTGGCGAACAGCATGGTGGCGGCGGCGGCGACGTGCGAAGCGCTGGCACATCCGTCGCTCCTCAGCGCCGGGTTGCGGACGTACTGGTTGGGCCGCTCCCAGTCCGATCTGGAGACGTTCGCCTCCTTCACTCAATGGGTGCAGCGAGTCAGCGGTGCCGTTTCCAACAATGCAGCATGTCTGGGCGCGTGGCATGCGACGGCGTTGGAATATCTGCTGTCTGTCGACCGCGCTCTGCTGCCCGAACTGGTCTTGCACCACGAGCATCTGCTGCGATGGCTGGTGGGCGACTGGGGCGGCGATGGTGCTGCCGCCGCTTGCGAGCGATTGGCGGACCGTTTGAATCTGAATGGAGACGCCGCCTCTGTGGAGCGCTCGTCGTCAAGTGCGGCGGCATGTGCGGTGCTGCAGCTGGCGGCGCGAATATGTCGGCAATATGGGAACGTGGCCGCCGATGCGCTTGTCGACGGTCTGCGCGAGGCATCCGCGTTCCTGGTGCAGCAGCGGCTGCCCCTATGCGCGGCGCTGAAAGTGTTGGCGGTGAGCAATGCGGATGACACGCTGGTATGGGATGCGGTGAGCGATGCCGCATGTGCGCCCTGCACCGAGGCGCAGCGGCCACTACGGCGCTGGTTGTTGCAATCTGCGCTTGCAGCGCAAAAAGTGAGCTTGAGTCGCCGAATCGCTGCGACGATGCAGCAGACGGACGTTGCCGACGACGACGACGCCGGGCCGTCTGAAATCATTCCGCAACCGGATGTCGAGGTGGACTGTCTCGCGCAACGCTTGCAACTCCTGGCCGAGTGCTTGCACGCCGATCGGGAGGGACGATGCCCCTGTCGGCGCGCCGCGAATATCCGGAGCGACTCGCCGGCGACGGTTTGCGTGCTGCAGTGGACCGCATCGGTGCTACATAATGGCGCCGTGGACGCGTACGAGGCGGCCAAGGGCACTGCCGCCGCTGTATCTCCGTCGCTATCCATGGTTCGAGCGCTGTTCCGCATCGCCGGGCGCTTGTGGAATCGCTCCACCCGACTGGTGGCGGACGACGCCGTGGAGCAGGAGGCGGTATGGTCGCGCGTCGCCTACGCCATTCGTGCGTTCCTCGCTGGCGGACGCGGTGCTGATGCCGTGCAGACCTTGCGGGAATGGAGCGCGGCAGCATGCCAGGCGCCGGAGCGGTTGCCGCAAGAGTGGCACACGTCGCTCGCCCGACTCGCCCTGGGCATCGAGTGGCCGTCGCATTGCCCGCCGGAGCCGCCGTCAGCCACCGAGCTGCTGGACGAGCTGAATGTCGCCGAGGTGCTGCTGCTGTGCCAGGCGAGCATCGGCAGCATTCGGCCGTTGCAGGGGATGCGGTCACGGTCGTGCGATGGTGTGGCGGGCTTGCGCCGCCTGTTGCACGCGGCGGAGGCGCGATTGCGGGTGTTGGGCGATAAGACGGCTGTTGCTTGCATCGCGGAACGTCAACGGCTGTTGCGCTGGCTGGAGCGCCGTAGGGCTGAGGAGGCGGAGGCGCAGGCAGAGGCGCAGGCGGATGAGAAGTGTGTTGTGCCTGCCGCCTCCGCGCTGACGCCGCTGTTGCCGTTCCTGGATCAGGCAGTGGCATTGCCGGCAGATTCCACCGAAGACGGCACCTCCCCGTCTCCGCTGGACTCGATGTTGTCTGCACTCAACGCCCACGACAAGCACACATCATTGTCGTCTCCTACGGCCAACGCATCGGATGCACTGGCGGCGCGCATGGTGGGCGAGAACGCGTTGGATGCGCTGGAGATGGTCGCCGCCTCTCTGGACAGCCTGCAGTGCACCTTCTCGCTGGTGTCCGTTCTGGACGCGCTGTTGCGGCTGGCGCACCGGGTATTGCCCAAAGCGCGCGCGAAACAGGCATCGGGGTGGGTGTTGCTGCGCATCGCTCAGGCGTACGTCGACGTCGGCTTGGCGGCGCCGGCGCGTTCGTGCCTGGCGCGAATGCGCTCGGCAGCCTCACGGAACGCCGGTTTGGAGGGTGAAACGCTCCCTTTGCGCCAGCTGCTGGAGGCGCGGTTGCGTTGCAACCAGGGCGACGCGACGGCGGTCTGGACCCGGCTGCAATCCGTCCCGCAACGCGGGGAGAGCGCATGGATGGCGGCCGAACTGCGCTCTCAAGTGCTGCAGGAGTGCGGTCACTTGCAGGCGGCGTACACGGAGGCGGCGCTGGCGCTGCGGGCCGCCCTGCAATCGATGTGGAGTGGCGGGCGCCACGTCGACGAGTGCAGTCAGGTGGATGATGTCGTGTTATCTCGGTTGAATGTGGCCGGCATCGAGGTGCCGATTCCGGATACCGTGGCGTTGCGACGGGAACTGGCCGGCCGCGCCCTCGCCAGCAGCATCTGCGGTGTGGCGTCCGAGGCGCCGTCGATGGTTGCTGTCGAATGGAGACGGCCGCTGCCGGCTGCGCACTGCCTCTGTTCGGCACTGCAGCGCATGGCGACGGTGTGTCTGCAGATGGATTCGTGGCAGGACGCGGAATACTTTCTGCAGCGGGCGGTGCAGCTAGTGGACGCGTCGCGCAGTGCGTTGTTGACGCCGACAGCGGTTGTGGCGCTGGGACGGTACGCCGTGCTGTTGAGTCGGCGTGGCCGTATCGCGGAGGCGTGCAAACATCTGCGGCAGGCGGTGCGCTGGCTGCAGCACGTCAGCGGCTCGACGACGAGCGCGCTGCCGCTGGCCACGGTGCAGCTGGAGTGTTTTCATGCAGAGATGTGGGCGTGGTGGTGGCGGGTGGCCGCCGCGGAGACCTCGTCATCGTCTGAGGCGATGTCCGCGCTGCGCAAAGCGGAACGGTTGTATCGACATGTGCTGCAGCAGATCGAGCGTCTGGGCGGTGCGGCGGCGCGACAGCAACGACAGCCGTCGAGCGCAGCAGACGTCGAGGGGTACTGGACAGCGCTGGAGCACACCGTGCGAGCGCAGCTGGCGACGGTGCTGTGGCGGCGACAGCGGACGGAGCGCTCGGAACCGGCCGTTGATCGGTTGGATGCGGCGCTGGCCGAGGCCGAGCGGGTGCTGGGGTGCGCGTCGGCACCGGTCGCCGCGCAGGCCGAGGCGCTGGTGGTGCAGGCTCATGGCGGCATCCTGCCGGTGGTGACTGCCGCCCAGAGGGAATCGGGGGATGCGGCGTTGGTGACGCGCTGGCTGCACCGCGCTGCGGACGTCTGCGAGAAGCAGTGCATACCGTTGCCGCCCGGAGCGTTCCACACGCCGTCGGCATCCGCAGAGGCGGTGACGCTGCCGCCGCACGCCCGGTTGCTGGCCAGCGTCGCGCAGGTGGGCATGGCGTACCCGCAGCGGGGTGATACGACGGCCCACTTCGTGGGCTGTTTCCTGCGCTCGTTCGGCCCGGCATTTTATGGACGGGCGGTGTGCCGCAACTTGGCAGCGGTGGCGCAGTCGGAGGCTGCACCGTCGTCGTCGTCGTCGTCGTCGTCATCCGCCGTATGGTTGCGTCAGCTCGCGCAGTGGCTGCCGCCCGACACCACCGTGTTGGCGCTCCGGTACGAACCGGAGCGGCAGGCGACAGTGGTGTGTCGGCTGGCAGCACGAGGCGGCGGAGGCGACGACGACGACGGCGACGACGGCGACGACGGCGACGACGTCTGCGAGCCGTTCGCAGTGGATTGGCGCGTGCGGTCGCACGACGCCGACGAAACGCCGGCGGATATCGTGCGCGCGTTGGCGGTGCTCCTGGAGGACGCCGCGGCCACCAGCATTGCCGCCGATACCGATACCCGCGCCTTGTCGCCGGATGCGCGGGCGGCGTGGTGGAGAGCGCGCGCCGCGTTGGACCGTCGGTTGCAGCAGCTGGTGCTGCGCCTGCAGGCGTCGCTCTTCGGGGAGACGGCTGCCGCTGTGGCCATGGGTGATGCCTCAGGTGCCGAAGCGCCGCCGGTGATCGCCCTGGTGGATGAATATTTCGACCGGCTGCCGCTGGAGTGCCTGCCGTGTCTGCGCGACACGCCCACTACGCGATTCACCTCTGCAGCGGCGTTGTATCGGGCGTTGCAGCGACGACGGCATGACAGACAGCAAGGGAGCGACGGTGACGCAGCGGCGGCGTCGCGCTCGCTAACCGGTGCCTATCTGCTGAATCCACAGGGTGACTTGGTGCGCACGCAGGCCACCCTGGCGCCGGTGCTCCAGGGCGACGAGGCTCCGGATACCGCCGGCCACATCGTCTGGTCCAGTGTGGAGAGCGGCGCGCGAGATGCCTGCGGTCGCGTCTGCCTGACGGAGGCGCCACGCTGGTCGGAGGCGGTACAGCGCGCCGATGTGTTTTTGTTCTGCGGGCACGGCAGCGGCGAGGCGTACGTGTCTCCGCAGCAGCTCAGCAAACTGCGTGCTGCTGCCGACACCCCCGTCGTGCGGCCCTCCACCGTGCTGCTCATGGGATGCAGCAGCGGCCGGTTGGAGCACTGCAGCGGCGCCGACTCGTTGGGCGCCGCGCTGGATTGGCAAGCGCTCGGCGCGCACTCCGTGTTGGCGCAGCTGTGGGACGTCACCGACCGCGATATCGATCGCCTGACGGTTTCGCTGCTGCACCACTGGCGCCCGAGAGAAGAACGCAGCAGCTTGGCAACGGCGCTGGTGCAAGCTCGACGAGCATGCCGATTCCCCTGGATGACCGGTGCCGCAGCGGTCATCTACGGCCTCGGCTGAGCCTATTGTGTGGATAAAATAGAGTGTGCCAGGGAGAGACCCGTTGGGCGTACGCGCAAGCACCGACCGCGCACAGAGGAGACGCCTGCCACCCCCCGGTGGACACGCTCCGACCTCGTCTGGTGTGAGGTGTCCTCTCGCGTCGTCCCATCGCCGAGAGAAGCGCGCGATCATCGCGCGCGCGTTCTGCGCGACGACCGCCGCGAAACGAACACCGCCGCCACCGGCAGCACGGGGGCGCGGTGAGACGTTTGCGGCAGCAGACCACGCCCGAACGTAACGAGTGCGATTCCATATGCGTGCAGTCGCTCTTTGTGTGGCACATCGAGTCGGTGTGTGGCCCTGCTTTCTGTGGGCGAGCTGCCGGTGACGACTCGGTGGCGTGGATGGCGCTGCGCAGATCGATCGGCTGCAAACTTTAACCGCGTCTCCTAGGGCGCGCGACCGCGGGCTGGACACGGCCGCCTCGGCTGCGGGTTGCCGTGGGGTGTGCGGCGGGTTCGGTATAGCGGCGGTTGCGTTGGAAAAGGCCTATGACTGCACGACAGGACGCGGTCAGTCATTGCAGCGACAGGGGCAGGGATGGAGAGCGGGGTGGGAGATGGGTGCGTGTTCATCGCGGAGAGACTAACCACGGTGACCGTCGACGATGGCCGATACTGGGTACGCTGTGGGCGTGCCTGTCGCGTTCCGTCTTTCGGCGGACGGCGTCGACGCTGCGGTCGCCGCGGGGCATGCCGGTCACGTATCCGCCGCGTGCCGAGCACCGACGACAGCTGCTGGAGCGTCTGCACCGGACGGCTGCCCGTTTCGGATACGAACTGTTGGAGTTGCCGGTGTGCGAGTTTCGTTCCACGTATGCGCACACGCTGGGCACAGCGTCGGAGATCGTGCAGGAGAAGCAGTTTTTCACGGTGCAAGCGCATCGGTCGCCGACGACCATCGGTGCCGGGGATACGACACCATTGGATGCATCGGAAACGGGCGTGGACGAGTTGGTGCTGCGTCCCGAAGGCACTGCCGGCGTGTTGCGCACGCTGTTGCACGATGCCGATGGCAAGCGCTGTCTGAAAGCGTCGTCGTCGCCGTCGGTGCGGTTCCGTTACGCCGGGCCGATGTTTCGACACGAGCGACCGCAGCGCGGCCGCTTGCGACAATTCACCCAGTTCGGGGTGGAGTGTGTGGAGCGATGTGGGCGCGGTCGTGAGGGCGCCGCGCATGCAGCATCGTTGCCGCGGATGCACTCGGTGTTGAACGACGTGGAGTGCGTGGTGATGGCGGCGCAGGCGTTGCGCGCGGTCGGGCTGGACGTGGGCGCAGCCACACCCGCCTCCTCACCGCGACCGCGGGCACACCTGCGGCTCAACTCACTAGGGCATCGCGAGAGCCGCACGGCGTTCACTCGGGCGTTGGCCAAGTTTCTCACGCCCCGAAAAGCGCACCTGTCCCCCGCGTCGCAGCAGCGTCTGGAGCGCGGCGAACCGGAGGCGCTGTTGCGCATTCTGGACTCGAAACACGAGCTCGACCGACGTCTGTTGCGGGAGGTGCGGGATCGCATGCCGCAGGTGGCCGAGTTTTGGGATGTCGACACCCGAGCGCACTTTGAGGCGGTGTGCGCTATATTGGCGGAGTTGAGCGGCGACGCGCTGCCGCTGTCGTTCAGCGTGGATCCGCTGTTGGTGCGCGGTCTGGACTATTACGATCACACCGTGTTCGAGTTTGTCGGCACCGCGGGCGCGGACGAGCACGCGCTGGCTGTCGACGGGGCTGGCGGCACCCAGCACACCATTTTGGCGGGCGGGCGTTATGATAGTCTGCTTGCGGCATCGTCGGGGGCGCACGGCGCGAGCGGCGGTATCGGCTGGGCCGCCGGCATCGAGCGCCTCGAGGCGCTGCTCGGTGATGCACAGCAGCAACTGCCACCGCACGCTCGACCGATCTACATCGCCGTGCTAAGCAGCGATGCCACTGTGCAAGCGCATCGGGCGCGCGACAAGGCCGCCCTCGCCATGCAATGCGCGCTGCGGTTGCGCCAGATGCTGCAACCGGCGCATCCCGCCGCACCGACGACGGACCCGAACGAGTGTCCGCCGGTGCTGTCGCCCCGCTTCGGCAACAGGGTGGGCAAGCACCTATCGGCCGCCGCCGATACCCACGCAATAGCCGCCCTCATCCTTGGCGACGACGAACTGGAGCGCGGTCAGACGGTCACCGTCAAGAATCTGGACACCGGCGAACAACACGCCCACCTACCCCTACCGTCGGCATTGCAGCTGGTGGTGCAATGGTGCGCAGCAGAGAGACGCGATGCGTAGTGTCGACGTGAAGGCCCCCCGCCATGTGCAGTGTATCGAAGGGTGCAGCCATCGCGTGCACCACCTCTGCCTGCCCTTTCGATTCTGCGTCGACGTGAAGGCCCCCCGCCATGTGCAGTGTATCGAAGGGTGCAGCCATCGCGTGCACCACCTCTGCCTGCCCTTTCGATTCTGCGTGTGCAGAATTGCGGAACGCTCCCCAAAACGAACGCCGGGAGACGTCTGCGGGAGGGTTGGGCCGTGAACGGCAGTCGGTCGGGCGCGCCTCCTCGGTCACCTCGGGATCCACGCACCCGTCGTCGCTCATGCCGGAGGTGCTGGCAGCCGCCCCGCCAGCACTTCTGGAGGTGCGAGTGCGGCCGCGCGTCACTCCCGAGGCAGTGGCGCGCGCGTGGCGACAGTGTGGCCGAGGGAGCGTCGAGTCGGTGGAGTGGGGGCGTCTGTTTGCGGAGGCGCAGGTGTCGGTGCGGACCACGGCGTCGGTGGGCGAACTGCTGACCGCCGTCCGACGACACTACCTCCAGCGAGCGGTGTCGTCGTTGGGCGTCGACGCCGACGCAGTGCAGGCGTTGTTGGAGCGTGTCGCGCTGGTGTACAGTGGGGCCGTGTTGAGCGACCGGGACGCGGCACGATCGGCCTTTACGGCACCCGTACCGTCGGGCGCGGTGGTGTGGCTCATCCTGCCGTCGGCGGCGGATGCTGCGCGACCCCGGGTGCTGCGGCTGGAGCCGTGCATGGGCCTGACGAGCGGCGGCTCGCGGGTGTTCATCTTTGGCAAGCGCTTTCAGCCGGTGTCGCGGGTGCGATTCGGACCGGTGGTGTTGCCGGCCAACCGGCACTCATCGCAGTGCCTCGAGTGCACCGCGCCGCCACACGAACCCGGGGTGGTGTCGGTGGAGGTCAGCTGTGCCGATAGCGCCGCGACAGACGCCTGGACCGCCAACCAGGTCACCTATCAATACGTCGGATACGATCAGCTGTCCAGCATTCTGTCGTTACACGTGCAAGCCCGGCACTCGGCCACCACACCCACCGATGCGGTCGCCGCGCAGTGTCGCGAGTCGGTGCCGCTCAGCTGGCGCCGCAACGATGAACCCGACGGGGACGGGAATCGTGGTGCATAGAAGGAGGTGACACCTCCGACGAGTGACAGTGGTGGCTTCCGTGGAGTGGTCCGTAAACGAGTGTGCGTATCCTCGTGGCCGTGCTCGCAGCGGTGCGCTCTCGACACGCTGTTTGCATCATGCGGAACGTCTTCCGGTGCCGCAAAACCGCGGGGCACCGAACGGGCGGTGGTGGCCACTTGCGAGAGGCGCACGCCATCGACGACTCGGTTCTTGCTTGCAGTGCTCGACGACTCATCGAGCTGCCACCAGTCCATGGCCACTTCGGTGCCGGTGTCGGGCGTCCCGGGTGGTGGTGGAACTGGCGGCCGAGCGGCGTCGTCGTCGTCGTCAACCGAGGCGGGCCCGACGACCGCCGCGGCGGCCGCCCCGGCAGCGTCCCCACAGTACGTGTCGGCGGCCGAATGGGAACGGCGCATGAGCCGCGTGCACGTCAGCAAGCGCGACGCGAACCGGCTGGTCATGAACTATCTCATCGTCGAGGGTTATGCAGACGCGGCGGTGGAGTTTGCGCACGAGTCGGGCACCGAGCCCGAGGCGGACCTATCCTCCATCCACGAACGCATGTCGGCGCGGCAGCAGGTGCAACGCGGGGACTTGGTGGGTGCGATGGAGCGGGTGAACGACTTGAACCCGGAGATTCTGGATACCAATGCCGCGCTGCACTTTCACCTGCAGCAGCAGCGGCTGATCGAGCTTATACGGCAGGGGCGCACCGACGAGGCCATTGCCTTTGCGCAGAGCGAGCTGGCGCCGCGCGGCGAGCGCGACCCGGCGTTGCTGGATGAGCTGGAGCGCACCATGGCGCTGCTGGTGTATGAGATGGGGGAAGGGACGACGACGACGACGACAGCCACCAATGGGCACCTGCAGGAGCTGTTGGACGTGAGTCGGCGGTCGCGCATCGCTAGCGAGCTGAACGCGGCCATTCTGGCGCGGCAGAATCAGGATATTGCCCACAAGTTGCCGCTGTTGTTGCGGCTGATGCGGCAAGCGGAGCACGACCTGGCGGAGCGCGGCATCCTCTGTCCACAGATGGACTGGGAGACAGGCGCGCTGATCGAGCGAGTACCAGACGCCAGTGCGAAGAGTAAAGAGAGCGGCGACGAGTCGGTAGCGTGACGATTGAGGGGAGTGTGAGAGGTCGGCTGTGGTGGCCGACACTTTTACGATGTGAACGATACCGTGGCGTTCGCTTGCCCGAGATGGGCTCCGTCCGCCGTCACCTCCGGCGCCGGTACCTCGGTCGGTGCGGCCTCTTTCGCGTCTGCCACCTGCTCGGCATTCACTTGGGCGATGGCGCGCATAAGCGCCAGTACAAACGCCAGCTGGTCGGGCACGCTGATCACCTGCGCTGGCGGGCAATGCAAGAACAACGACTGCCAACGGCCGTGTGCTTCGTCTTGCACCATTTTCAACGAAAGATAGTATGTGAAGTTGCACAAGAACTGTCCGGCGCTCTCACTGATCCGCATCCGAATGCGGTGCGGCATCTGGAGGTCGGGCGTCTCCAGCAGGTGACGCAGAACGCGCTGCAGAGCGAGTTCATCGCAGCTGCGCCGCCGATACATCGCGTCCACCTCTACCACCGGCACGGGCACGGTGGGCTGGTAGCCGCGCTCGTCGGGGAAACGGAACACCGCGGTGTTGAAGGCGTTGCGTTCCAGCGCCATGTCCGGCGAAGAGGCGTCCACGCCCAGATGCAAGAAACAACTGCGCACTGCGGGCGTCTGGTCGCCGCGAGCTGCGTCCCGCGCCCGGCACTGTTGACATAGGTCTTGTACGGCTTCGCGCACCGCCACCGCCGACACTTCCAGCACGCGCGCGTCCGCCAGCACGACGCCGCGTTCCCGCCGCTCGACGGCTGCCCGAGTCGATTCCGCGAAGAAATTTTGCACACCACGCGCCAAGTCCGTGGTGGGATTGTGGGGCACGGAGGCAAACTTGCCGAAACCGGTCACGTAAAACTCGGTGACCGCTGCAGAGGATGGTGGCCGGTGGAGTCGCTTATTCCCCTCGGCAGCCATGGATCGTTTCGACGGTGGTGGGCCGGTGGGCCGCACCGCCGCCAGCCGTGGCCGCCGCCGCTTTCGGGTGGTGATACGCTTCAACGATGCTACGCGCTGCCGCCGTTCCGGCATGCAGACGGGCGCCGGCCGGTAACGGCAAAACGGGGCGCAGGGAGCACGTCGAGAAACTTCGCGGGCAACGTCACATGGACAGGTGCGGGGCCGGCCGCCGACGGCGGCGGCGCTCTCGCGAGCGCCCTGCCCCGGACCGGTCAGAACACGTTCGCGTCGCCATCGTTTTGTCACGGGCGATGCATCCGCGGTGGGGTGTGCGCTTATCAGAGCCGAGAGACGGTGCACTTTGCGACCATGACCGCAGGCCACCCCCGACAAGATATCCTTTCTTTTCTCCAAGATGAACCCTGCCATGGTCGGGAGTGCCTGTGTCGAAGCGACGATGGTTCTCTCTCGCCGTCACCGTTGCATTTCGTGGAGGTAAGTGACGACCCGTACCACCAACAGGTGGCTGGCAACGACTGGCTGCGCGTCTATGTGGCGCTGTTGCCGCCCGAGGAGACCACCTGGATCCATCGACACACCCGCGACACGCTTTACGTGTGCTTGCGATCGGCGGAGTTGCTCAACGAGAACTTTGCGACGACGCACGACATGAGAACCGCGGCGCAGCAGCACCTGCACCACGCGCAGGCCGGCGAAACGTTTTATCGTCTGCACGCCAGCGAGGGCACCGTGCTGGTGCATCGAGTGCGACAGGTCGGGGTGTCTCTGGGAGCGGCCGCTTCCGGGCCGGCCGCCTTTATCGGAGTGGAGTTTCTGGCCTGGCCGCCGGCTCGCCTGCAAGTCGACGATGCGCAAGTCGCTGCAGCTAGCCTAGCATTGCTGCCGGAATACGACTCTGTACGCGCCCGTATTTGGCGGACGACATCGGCGTGCGCGTCGCTGCGGCTCCCGTTTCCCGGGGTCGCCCTGGACGTCGGGGAGCTGCCACCTGCATTGTGGCAAGAGCGCGACGTGAATCGACTGCGGGACACGTTGGCGGCGCGCGTGCACCTCTTCACCCCTCGGAATCGGTTGCCTTCTCTGGACGCGCAGGCGCTCGTTGTGGAGTGTTCTCACCGTCGATAGTTTTCACCAAACGAGCGGAACGAGCCGTTTGCGACACCGTGGGTACTGCGCCGCAAAGTCCCGCAAGTACTTGCGGTGCTTGGCGTCCGCCCATATCGCCATCTGGGCGGCGCCGGCCAGCATGAATAACAACGCGGCCAGCGTCTGCGTGGCTAGCACAAACCCCAGCCACGCGCCGATCTCCAGCGCATAGTTGGGACAGGACACCCACTCGAAGAGGAAGCCGTGCGGTATGCGACGCACCCGGGTGCCCGCCGGGCGCAGCTGTCGCAACATCCAGTGGGTGACCCCATTGCCCACTTCACACACCGCGAACAGCGCCATTCCCACCCGGAATTGCACATCCGAGGCCACCGGCGTGTACAGCGGATGGCACACAAAGTGCGCCACCAGCGCCGCAAAGCCCCAGTAGTAGCAGCAGTTTTTGAACAGATTGCGCAGCGGCATGGTGGCGTTGGAGAAGCGGTGTACAAACAGCGTCTCCAGCAGGCGTTTGAGAAAGTGCGCGCTCCACGCGCTCAACGCCGCGGTCTGATACGGGTGGGCCCGGTGCAGCGCAACCGCTACATGGCCACCACCGAGTTGTCCCAAGAAAATGAGAGGGAACACCAGCAGCGGGCCGAGGTATTCCATCACGAACACCGTACGCCAGGACACCTGCGGCCCGAGGTCCTTGCAGCACACCACATACTCTTTGTCGGCGGTCGCGTCGGACGGGACGCCGTACTCGTCCAGGCGATGACCTGGCTCCAGCACGACGGGGTGTGACGCGTCCCTGGCGATCGTCAGTCGTTGGCGCTGCGGGCACAGGTGGCGGTGCGCCCGATAAAGTGCCTGGCGCAATTCATCGACCGAACCCACCGCGGATGGGCCGCTGAGCGGCACGCGCACCAGCTCCCGTCCCGACCGCGTGCGCACCGAGAGACTCATGGAAAGAACAAGTAGAGAGGAGGAGGAGGAGGAGGATCGGTCGCACGAAGCAAACGCCTGATCACCCGATCGTCCGGGCGAATGAGCGCCAGGGTGCAAGGATTGGCCAGGACCGCGCTCCGAGGCGGTGAGCGCTTCGGCTCGGATGCGTGTTTCGCCGCCCCGGTTTTCACGTCGTGGCACGTCGTTCGATTTACATGTACAGAGCATTCATCAGCTCTCCTTCAAACACTACGTCAGCTATTCCAGCTTGCCGGGACTGAATAGGCCCGACACATCACCTCCGGCTAGTTGCCGCTGTACGAGTTGGTAGTACACTCCGGTCGGTCCGTGCGCCATGAGCTCGTTATGCGAGCCCTGCTCCACCACCACGCCCTCCTGCATGACGAAAATGACGTCGGCGCGCGCGACCGTGGACAGCCGGTGGGCGATCACCACGCTGGTGACGCCCTCGCTGGCCATCATGCGGTCGAGCGCCTCCTGCACCAGCGCCTCGCTCTCGGCGTCCAGCGCGCTGGTGCTCTCGTCCAAGCACAACAGGGTGGGGCGTTTGAGAATGGCGCGCGCGATGGCGATGCGCTGCTTCTGGCCGCCGCTCAGCGACAGGCCACGCTCGCCCACCTCGGTGTTCACGCCTTCGGGCAGCATCTCCACGAAGGTGAGCGCATTGGCCTCGCGCAGCGCCTCTTTCACCTCGGCGTCGGAGGCGTCGCGGCGCCCGTACAGTACATTGTCGCGGATGGTGCCCGAGAAGAGCACCGGCTCCTGCGACACGAGTCCGATCTGGCAGCGCATGGCCCCGAAATCAAAGTTCCACGCCGCCTCCCCGTCGAACAGCAACGCGCCGCCGCCCTCGGGCTCCAGGTCGTAGAAGCGCATGATGAGTTGGATGATGGTGGATTTGCCGGCGCCGCTGCCGCCGACGATGGCCACGGTTCTGCCGCGCGGGATCTTGAACGACACACCACGCAACACCTCCACGTTGGGGCGCGTCGGATACCGAAAGTGTACATCCACAAACTCGATGCCGTCCTTGAGCCGCAGCGGCGTAGCGATCGGCTCGCGGCCTGCATCGGGGCGGCGGAAGCGCGGCTCGCGGTCCACCATAGCAAACAGGTCGCCGCCGGCGCCGAGGCCGCGGGTCACGTCCGGCCACACTTGCGCCGCCTGCCCGACGCCCATGAAACCCAGAATCGCGCTGAAAAACGCCGTCAGTAGGTTGCCCAGGTTGAGGGAGCCGTCGGCGATCAGCTGGCCGCCCCACCACAGCGCCAGCGCGTACACGCAGAAGATGACAAACATCGAAAAACCGAAAAAGAGGCCGTCGAAGAGGTAGCGGCGGCGACCGAGCAGGTACAGCGGCCACAGCGCGTTGCTGTAGCGCTGCGTCTCGAATCTCTCGGCCTGGAAGGATTTGGTGGTGCGGATGTTGGAGAACACCTCGGCGGCCACCGAACCGGCCGAGGCGTACGCCTCCGAGCTGCGCTTGGTGTTGCCGCTCATCTCGATCATCTGGGCGGCGCCGGCGGCCACCACCAGCGGCGACAGCGCGATGAGCACGGCGGTGAGCTTGGCGGCGAACACAAACGCCACAATGATGCCCACCACGCATTGTGACAGGTTAAACATCACCGCGCCCAGTTTGGAAAATGAAAACTGGATCACCTGCACGTCATTGTTCAGCTTGCCGCCCAGTTCGCCGGCCTTGCGGCGGTCAAAGTAGGTCACGTCCTGCTCCACCAGGTTGCTGAAGGCGGTCATGCGCAGGTCGCGCGCCAGCCGCTCGCTGGCGATGCCGAACAGCGCGGTGCGCATGCCGGCCACGATAAACTCGAACACACCGATGCCCACAAACCCCAACGCGTATTTCCAGGTCTCGCTGTGGATCTGGGCGGCATTCTTGGTGAACACTTCGAACATCTTGCCAAAGACGATGGAGAACGCCGGCAGCGTGGCGCCCTCCAGCACCGACGCCACCGTGCCCGCGGCGAGCAGCAACCGGGAGGAGGCCCAGGTGAGCAGAACGATGCGCCGTGCAGTCCTTCCGGTGTCGTACGAGGCCTCTTTGGCCGTTTTGGCGGTGGCAGCGCCGGCCTCCTCGTCGCCGACAGTCTTGTCATCCTTGGTGAGGTCGTCGGCGTCCTGGCGTTTGCGTCGGCGCAACCAGCCAAGCCAGCGTTTGGGCGCCGACCGCTGCGGCTCGGCGGCCAGCGTCACCTGCCCGTCGGCGTGGTGTAACGGGCGCACCGCTTCATCCTTTTCGTCGTATATAGAGGAGCCCTCGCGGAATTCACCCATACCAAGGAGCGGCGGCGATGAGCACGAGTGAAGCGCGGGTTAGCCTGCGCAGATTCGCGTGCGGATGGACCGTGCACTTTCACAGTCGCGGCGGAGAAGGTGTCTGTCCACGTAGGCGCCGGTAGATGAACGCGGGCACGGTACGGGTGCGAGAACGGAAGGTCGTCTGAGCCACACCCGATACCCGCGAGATGGCCGGAGGGCGCGCGTGTCTGCAGACCGAAACGAGCCGAGCAGCGTGTGGATATAGAAATCGGGTGCAGAAATGTCAGCCGCTCCCCGGAAAACGAATGGCGCGCCATTCGACTTTCCGACGCAGAGAGAAACTCGTGCTGACGCTGGCCACGTTGCGCAGATGCACACAGCGGCGCGATTGCGAGACAGGAACCCGGGGAACGCGAAAGACGATCACGAAGAGGCGAACAGGGCTCTTCGTGTGGCATGCCGTGGCGGGGGCACGGTTGCACGTCGCCATGAGGAGCTTGCCCCCGATGGATGGGTCGTGACGCCTCACACCCATTGCCGCGCCCAGTTCATCCCGCGGAAACCTGCAGTTGACACCTCCTTGTTCAAACGCGATGGTCTCATGTGTCCGTTCACTCGAACTCACGCCCATTTTTCACCTCCTCTCTCGTTGCAACCGCCGACCCGACCCACCGCGCGGCATCGCGCTGGCGTCCGCGCCCATTGCGCGTCGTCTCTGAGCGCCGTGCCGGAAAACACCTGCAGAACGCGAGAAACGACCGTTGCAGCTCCTGTCGGTCCGAATCGCTCATCTGCCGTGCACGGCGGACCTTTTCGCTCCTGCGGCCACGCTTCTCTGCACTCCGGGAGACCGCGATGGAGTCGGAAACCCGACCGCTCACCGACCCACCTGTTGATGGCGGAGACGCGCCCCCGTTGTCACCCTCCGCCGAACAAGACGCGGAGAGCAACGAGGAGGAGGAGGAGGAGCACTCGTATCAAGAAGATAGCGATACGGGCGACGACGACGACGACGACGACGACGACGACGCTTCCTCCCAGGACGTGTCGCACCGCAAGCGGTCGCGGGAAACCAGCGACGACGACGACGACGACGACGCTTCCTCCCAGGACGTGTCGCACCGCAAGCGGTCGCGGGAAACCAGCGACGACGACGACGAGGACGAAGACGAAGACGATGAGACCCAAGCTTCCAAACGCCGTCGCCGTGGAGCACAGTTCCTGGAGCTCGAGGCCGAAGTCGATGAGGACGAGGAGGACGAGGACGAGGAGGACGACGGGCACGAGCTCATCGCCGACCGCGGCGACGACCGCGTGGACGACGAGGATCTCGCCGCGGAGGAGCGCGAGGCGCTCGCCCGTCGGGAACAGCGACGTCGCGAGCAGGCGTTGCTGGAACGGCAGCAGGACGTGGAGGATCTGGAGCGATACGTGCACGAGCGGTACGGCGGCGATGAAGTGGAGCAGGCTGACGGAGAACGGGGGCGCTGGCGACAGCGGCACCGTCGACGGGGAGCGGCGGCAGCCGCCGACGAGGCGGAGGCGCCCAGCGAAGACGAGTCGGCGGCGGCACTGCCCACCAGCGTGCCGCTGGCCACGATGCAAGCGCGCGGCGCGCCGCTTTCGGAGATCGAACAGCAGAGCCTGTTGCCGACGGTGCACGACCCGAAACTGTTCATGGTCAAGTGCAAGGTGGGCAAGGAGAAACAGCTGTGCATTTGTCTGTTGCAGAAGGCGGTGGACTGTGCGCGCGCCGGCTCACCACTGGCGTTTACTGCCGTCGTGGCGCCGGATCACTTGCGCGGCGCCCTCTACGTGGAGGCGCAGCGCGAGGCGGATGTGCGCACCGCCATCCAAGGCATGCACCTGGTGTATCAGCGGCGCGTGCAGCTGGTGCCCATCAAGGAGATGGTGGACGTGCTGACGGTGCGCAGACAGCGGCAGCAGGCCAAACTGGTGCGCGGCCAGTGGGTGCGGCTGCGGCGCGGCCTGTACGCCGGCGACCTGGCGCAAGTGTACGAGGTGCGCGAGGAGGAGGCGGTGGTCAAACTGGTGCCTCGGGTGGATCTGCGAGCGCTGGCCCGCAAGGCGCGCTACGGCGGCGGGGATGGCGAACAAGTGCCAGGTGCCGGAAATGCCCGGCGCGGTACGCACCCCCGCCGACAAGATCGACCGCCGCCGCGGCTGCTGGACAAGGCGGAGGTGACGCGCGTTCTCGGCATCAACGTGTTCGGGCGGCGTGATCCGCGCACCGGCGAATGGTTTGACGAATTCGATGGCGACAACTACAAATTCGGTCTGCTGTACAAGACGGTGCCGCGGCGCGGTCTGGTGCACGGCACGGGCATGGAGGCGGCCACGGTGGAGGAGCTGGAGCCGTTTCAGGTGGCCGAGCTGGCGGCCAAGAATTCGGCCCGCGAAGGCGATCACGCCAGCAGCGACGGCGACGATGACGAGCGAGGAGCAGCGGCGGCGGGGACGGAGGCGGACGCGCCCGCGGACGTCACGGCACTGGAGGCGGCACCAGCGTCGGCCGTCCTGGCGGCGGCCGCCAAGGCGGTCACCGAGAGCAGCGTAGGCGACCGCGTCGCCCATTTCCGCAAGGGCGACCGAGTGCGCGTGGTGGGCGGCGATTTGCGCAACCTGACCGGGGCGGTGGAATCGGTGCTGCCCAACGGCAAGGTGCTGTTGCGCAGCGACGCTGTGTCTGGTGATGGCCCGAGCAGCGTCTCCCTGGTGCAGGTGCTGGCGGCCGACCTGGAGAAGCACTTTACCGAGGGCGCCCACGTGCGCATCACCGCCGGACCGCACGCGGGCCTGACTGGAATGGTGGTGGCGTTGGAGCGCGACCGCACCACCGCCTCGGTGTTGGCCGACGTGACCGGGGAGGTGCTGTCGGTGTCGACGATGCTGCTGACCGACTCGAGCGGGGAGACGAGCGCCGGCACCGCAGCCACCCTGATCGCCGGCGGGTTGTATCGCATTTTCGATCTGGTGGTGTTGCATTCGGACCCGCACGGCGCCGGGGTGATTCTGTCGAGCACCGGCGGGACGTCGTCCACCTCGGCAACAGCCCGTGCGGCGGAACGCATTACGCTGCTCACCGAGCACGGCACGGTGAGGACGGTGAGCGCGGCGGAGATACGCGGCAAGCGCAGCAGCAGCAGCAGCAGCAGCAGCCAGCAGGCGCTGACGCAGGCGCTGGATTCGCGCAATCAGCCGGTGCGGGCGGGCGATGCGGTGCGCATTGTGGGCTCGCGACACGCGCACCGCGAACGCCAGGGCACGGTGTTGCACGTGTTTGGCAGTCGGTTGTTTGTGCGCGTGCCCGACGTGATGGAGCACGCAGGCGTGGTGGTGTGCAGCGGCGCGGAGGTGGTGTGTCTTTCGGGCGGGGCGGCCGCCGACGGCGGGAGCACCGGGTGGAGCCACCAGACGTCGTCGTGGTCGTCGCCGTTTGCCAGCGGTCTGGGCGGTCCGGTGGCGTCGAGCGGATTGTCTGGCGGGCGTCGCGACGCACTGCTGCGGCAGACGGTGGTGGTGGTGCGCGGGCCGCACAAGGGACTCGCCGGGCGCGTGATGGACGCCACCGACACCACGGTGCGCCTGGAGCTGGAGTCGTCGATGCGCACCATTACCATCGGCAAGGACAAGGTGCGCCGCAAGGGCGATGCGTCGGCGATGCGGTCGGGCGGCGCGTACGGCAACGGCGATGTGGTGGGCGGTTTGTACGGGCCGGGATACGCGGCGCCGCACGGCATAGGCGGGCGCACGCCCTTGGGCGGGTACACGCCGCAGCTGTACGGCCGGGCGACGCCCGCGGCCGCCAGCACCTACGGCAACATCACCCCGTCGCACTGGGTTCCGGGCGGCGGTGTTGGGGGTGCGACGCCCGCGGCCGCCAGCACCTACGGCAACTTCACCCCGTCGCACTGGGTCGCTGGCGGCGGCGGCCGCGGGAATGCAGTGCCCGCAATGTATGGCGCGAGTGGGGCGGCGACACCGATGCATCCCTCCGGGTTGATGACGCCGGCGCACGATTTCGGCGGGGCGGCCGACGTGTGGCGCCCGATGACGCCGGCGGTCCCCGCGGCGAATCGCGAGCCCGAGCGATTCAACACGGGACTGCCGCCGGCGCCACCAACGCCGGAACCGACGGCGGTGCCCGAGGCGCCGGCGGCGTTGCGCCTCTGGGTGGGCTGTCAGGTGCGGGTGCGCTCGACGGGCGATATCGGCACGGTGAACGCGGTGCACGCGCCCGATCAGCTGGTGCTGCAGGTGGAGGGTGCAGTGGCACAACAGCGCACGGTGTCGCGCGATGCCTGCGAGCCGGTGCGGCCCGATGCTGACGACGCGCTGGCGGTGCTGGCGGGCGACTTTGCGGGCACGCGGGGCGTGTGCGTGAATGTGGATGAGGACGGGGATTGTATGTTTCGGGAGGAGGGCACGGGGGAGTTGAGGGTGGTAGGTGTGGGACAGGTGGGGAGGGTGGTGAAGGGGAGCGTAGTGGAGAGGGCGGAGTATGTGTAGCGAGGGAGATAGCACGCGCGCGAGTGGGTGCTGCTGTAGGAGGGGCGTGGCCGAGGCGTCGCATGATGTGTTTCCGCCGGCGATGGCCTCTCGGCGAGATGAATGTCTCGGGAGGTGTAAAGAGGGGTTGTTTTATTCCCGTGCACCGTTGTGGTGCCGGCGATGTCTGGGTGACACGCCGCCGTCGGCTCCGTCGCGGTCACCCCCTGTTGGATGCATTTTTTCGGCTGCGAAGCGTGTCAGGGTTTGTCGCGGCCGCAAAAGAACTGCCGGCGCTTGCTACCTCTGTGATATGATGCCCTGCATGCATCACAGGGGAAAAGTCGACGTCTAGCTGAACGACGTATTTGCGACTCCTGTCGCAGACGAGCGTCAAATTTTGCAGCTGTTGCTGACCAGGAAATCCGTCGCTGCGAGCGAAGCTCTGCGGCGACTCCAAATACTTGAAAGAACACTCCCCATAACACGCACCCGAGCGAGAGCGCTAGGCGAGCTACGGGAATGCACACGATGAAGTTCGGAGTTGCTCCGTGACAGCGGCTGTTCACGGGCGCAACCTTTTTGTTGTCCGATCCTGCGTGCGAAAGTTCGAAAGTCTCGCATCGGCGACATCTCAGCTCTGCGCGGATTTCTTCTCAACTCGGTCATCTCGGCAGAGCCGTGCGTTGTACCACACGTTGCACCGTCTTCTCGCCTACTTGTCAGAATGGTCTCCTAACGGCAATATGTGCTAGTTCACTCTCTATCTCGATGCCTTCCAAGACAAGGCTCGGCTTTGTGAAGCGCACCGATCGATGGGAGCGGGCGTCCAACCGGCTCTCGCAGGCGCGGCGCGACCAGTTTCCCGTCAAGCGGTTGCTGGCGTTTCTGAAGCGGGTGGGGAAGATTAGCGAGTTGGAGCTGTTGGAGACGACCCCCAAAAAGCACACCACGCTCTCCTGCTATCGCGATGGGGCGCTGCCGGGGCGCTTCAACCTACCGGAGGTGCACTGGACGCTCGACGCGTTCGTGTACCTCGGCAGCGAGTTTCGCCACCGCGGCGGTTTCATCCTGCACCTGTTGTCGGTGCACGAGTTTGAGGGCATGGAGAGGGATCCGGCCGAGACGTTCACTCTGGCGAAAGCTGAGGACAAGTACGGCAAGTTTCTGAACTTTTTGAAGCTGGATAACACGATCATGTCGGAGGCGAAACAGGCGTTTCTGCCGGGGCTGTGGCCCGCCCGGGAGACGCGTCGTTCAGAGCGGCGAGAGGAATGGTTGAACGACCCAGAGTGGGGCGCATGGGTGAGCGATATGCCTCGGGCGATGGTTGGCGACGACGGCGCGAAGACAGTGGTGGGATGGAAGGAGGTGCTGTTGAGAGGTAAATGGCACATGTCGACCAACTACGCATACACTGATTACGCCGGCAAGGTCAAGACCATGGCAACGCAAGGCCTCTTGAAGCAAGTCTACGACTGGCTGAACCGCCACCCCAACTTTAACGAGGAGAAGCGCGCCAAATTCAAGCGCAGCCTGTTTGCCCGCCTCCGCGACCCCGAGGTGCACGAGCTGCTGCCGCGGCTCACCGAGCCAGAATGTGAGATGTTTCTCGCTTTGCGTGGCATCGTGCGCGGCGGTGGACCGAGCGCCGACGATGGCGGGGCGCTGGAGCAACCCACCAACTTTCGCATCCTGTGGTCACGGGAGGCGCAACTGCTGCACTGGTTCCTCAAGTCGCAGCCGCTGCCGGAGACGGAGGAGGAGAAGCGGGAGCGCGAGGAACGGGGGGAGCGTCAACGCCAGAAGCAGAGGAAGAAGAAGAAGAAGAAGAAGCGTCACGACGGCGAGCCGGACAAACCGCCGGCACCACAAGAGGCGGTGCGCGAGTATTCGAACCAGCACGGCCGCGGAACGTACTTGCCGTATCTGCAGGAGGACGAGAGGTTTGCACGCATCGATGCGACGATCTTCCGCGCCCTCATGCGCGGCCCGTTCATGCGACGTGTGCACGGCGGCGGCGGCGGCGCCGACATGTTCGCGCGCGACACGATGGCGCTGGGCGTGTTGCGGCGAATGTTGCAACCGCGGAACGCCGAACCCGCTCGCAGGAGGGCCGAATTTTGCCGCAACGCCGATCTGCCCACCAAGTTGTACAATCCAGGACAGGTGGGTGTGACAGCGCGGCGGACTCGGGCGCGAAAATCGGTGGTCACCCACCGGGATATCCGTTTGCGCAAGTCGACTCCCAGGGCGAATCAGGGTCCAGGGCGAGCACCTTTTACCACACGTGGTAGCGCGAGAATGGACAGGCGAGCTGCAGCAACGCATACGACGTCTTTAAGACGACGCTCGTAGGGTGAAATAGGTACCGGCGCGTGCGGGTGGGCCGCGAGTTGGATTCGGCTCACGGACTCGGTTTATCACATTGCGTAGCGGCGCGTCCACTCGCGAGCCTCCTCCTCGTACCTCGCTCGGTTACTCTTGTACTTGTGGGCGATATCCGGCACCAGGGGATCGTCGGGGTTGGGGTCGGTCAACAGCGAGCAGATCGACAGCAGCACCTTGGATATGGTGAGCGCCGGCGACCACTGGTCGCGGAGGATATCCAGGCATATCGATCCGTTCGAATTGATATTCGGGTGGTAGATCTTGGTGGTGAACTGCACCTTGGGCGGCTTGAACGGGTAGTCGGTGGGGAAGTGGATGTTGAGAAAGTACACCCCGCCGGAGTAGGGCGAGTCGGGCGGGCCAATAATGGTCGCCTGCCAGTGGAAGAGGTCGTCGCCGATGGGGCCGGCAGAACAGTTGGCCGGCGGGTCCTTGCCCAGGTCGACCAACTCCTTGGAGATGCGCTTCAGGGCCATAACGAGAGGTCGGCGGAGCGTCGAGATAAAACGCGTAACCGTTGAGGGGCTCGGTGCCGCAGGCGCCCCAGTCAAAACGGGTCGGTTCTACCTGGACAGTCCGTCGAACGCCGTATCGAGCGTGAAAAAGTCGGGGTCCCGTCCGGAGTGTGCCGTCCCGCTCACCACACCCGTTCCCGGTAACCGTCGGTGCCGAATCGAGCACCGCTCCTCCTGTTCTCTGCTTTCACCCGGGCACAAACGCCACGCCCCTGTTCCCTACGACACCGTCGTCCGTCGCTACACACACACACACACGCCCGCGTCGAGTGCCACGTGCGCACCTCGACTGTGCCAACGCCGCCCGTCGCCCGCTGCGCGCCAACGTTCCCGAAGCGAGCGTGCGCGCGTGCGCGCCGATCCACCGCCGCTGCGCGACAGCAGTGCTCGCCGCGAACGCGACGCGCACATCACGCGCCGCAGGCGATCGCGCCGCGAAAAGGGAAGGGAATCGCGAGAATAAGGGACGGACGGACGGCGTAACGGTCGACCGTTGCGGGAGGCTTTTCTTCCGGCTACGGCTGCGGCACCGGGGCGGTGCATCGTCGCACGCGGAAGCGTACGAGATAGTCGAGGGCTGGAGGAAGCGGTGGCATGGGCGACTGCGTGCATAGTGACGAGGGTGAGGAACGCGATATCAACTCAACCAGGAACGCGACGGTGTGATGGCGTGCCGCGGAGGCGGTATCGCCGAGCAGACACGCCCCGAGATATCGCCGGAGGCGCGTGTCGGTGAGTACGATTCGGGCGGCGGACGCTTGCCGGCCAGGTGGCAAGGCGGCGACGTAGGCGCGCAGTGCGCTCCAGCAGAGCGGAGCGGCCTGAACGGGATAGGTGGGCAGGCCGCCCAGCAGGTCGTCCAGAGGAGGCGGCAACGCCTCGACGGCATCGGCTGCTGCTGTTGCTGCTATGAGGGCAGCCGCCTGCACGCCGGCACGCTCGACGGCCGCCTGCCACAGCAGCCGTGCCGCGGATGATGGCGGGTCAGCACATGGCAGATGCGGCAACGCCTGCGTCCACAGCTGCAACAGCAGCATCGCCCCGGCCATGCGATGGTATTCTGGCAGGCGTCTCATCAACCGTGACAACGTGCGCATCGCCGCCGTGACCACCACCGGCGCGTCTGCCACGTGGGCCTGCGTCCAGCGCGCCCATCGCTGCAGCTCCTCCAACGATACGGACGTGGCACCTGCCTGGCCGCAGCGCATTCGCCGCGCCAACAGCGTCTCCAGCGGACGCATGGCACCGGTAATCGTCTCCCCATCCACCACCGGCAGTTCCATCGCAAACCGCAGCCGCCGCGCGATGGGCAGCACCGGCGAACACCACGCCTCCGTCAAAGCATCGTCCGCTCCCGCCGCGCCCGCATTCCTCACCTCGCCAGCCGGTGTCCACGGCAGCGACGGCACCGGCGGCCACGCCGCGATTTCTCCCCGCGCATCGCGCATCACCTCCACTTCATCATCATACTTGCTCAGTGCGTGCAACGCCGCCCCCACCTTGGGATGCGTCGTGCGTGCGGCGGCCTTCCAAGCACCCGGCGATGACCGCGCCAGCACCCGCTGCAGCACCGCCTCCGGCACGCGCTCCACATACGCCGCCCAGAGTCGTTCCGCCGCGCGACGCACCTCGAAATACTTTTGGCTGCTGCCGCCCTGCAGGTGCAGCAGTCGTCGCACCAACGCCACTTGACCGCGCTCGTCGCCCTGCATCCACTCCTGAAAACGCTGTGGCTGCACCTGCACGAACAACAGCTGCAGCAACTCCAGCGTGCGCACCGCCACCCGCGGGTTCACCCCCTCGGGCAGGTGCGCGCGCGCCTCGAGTTCGGTCAGACGCAGCAACATCCGCATCAGTCGGTCGGTGGGCAGCGGCGCCGCGGCCAGCGCTTGCAACGGCGGCGGCAGCAGCAGCAGCAGCTGCAGCGGCGGCCGTTGCTCATCGCCATCCACGGCAAGTGGTGCCGGGCGCCGCAACAACCACCGCGCCACCGCCGGATACGCCTCCAATGCCGCCAGCGCATCCTCCGCGTCGATGCCGCCCGACCCGGTGGCGGCCAGAAGGGCGGTGAGCGCGACGCTGGCCTCTTTGAAGACGCTCAGATGGGCGTCCGCCAGTCGCCGATGCACTGCCTCGTACGCCGACAGCACCTCGTCAGGCGACAGACGCATGCGTTGGGAGAGTGCGGTGCGCAGCGCGTTGAGAGCGGTCACCCGAGCCTCCCAGCTGTTGGCGCGGGTGCAAGCGCGCACCGCCGCCGCCACACTGGTGATAAGGGTGGTCGGTTCCGCCACCCGCTCGGCGCGCTCCAGACGAAAACCGGCTGGCAGCGTCACCGGACCGGCTCGAGGCGGTGGCGGTTCCAGTGCGCGCCACGCCTGCCGTCCCAGACCGAGGGCGCGCGGACCCGGTGCCGCATTTGTCGTTGTTGTCGTTGCTGTCGTTGCTGTCGTTGCTGTCTTGCCCGGGGTGGCCGGCGCCACTCTAGACACTGCCTCCGACTGCGCTGGCGATGGCGGAACGTTCTCGCGCGCCTCGAAAGTGGTTGTCGTCGGGAACGGCGGTGCTTGTCGCACACCCACTCTCCTCTCCGCCCTCTTCTCCCCGTCTCCCGCACACCGGGCGGCGCGCAAATCGGACGGCATCTCCTCCAGCAACGCCCGCTGCGAGGCTGCGCTCACTCGCTCCACCACTTGCCGCTCCAGCCGCTGCACCGCGTGCATAGCCGCCTCCGCATCCGCCTCCGCTCGCCGCCACACATGCCGATAATATCGCCAGTAGGCGGTGCGGGTGCGAGCGCGCACGCTGGCCGCAGCATCGTCCAACCCGCTGCACAGCGCTCGGGTGTACTCGGTGGCGTACTTGTCGAGATCGCCGGCCGGTTGCGCGTCCACCAGCTCCGGCAGCAGCTCGGCGATGAATGACCGCATCGGCAGCGCCTGCTTGGCTTGAATACCCTCCAGCAGGTGCGGGGTGGCGCGACCGAAGCGCGACGAGCGGGCGATACAGCGCAGCGCCTCCTTCCCGCTGTCGGCGATCACCGCCACCGTCACGATACATACCCGCAACAGGGCGCCGACGGCGCCGACGCCGAGCACTTCGGCGAACGCATCCCCGAGTCGACGCGCCAACACGCTGCACGTGTGACAGGCCTCGCGGGCCACCTGGGAGCGCAGGTCTTGAATCTGCTCCGGAAGCGAGTGGCGCAGCGTGGAGGGTCGCAGGATGGTGGCCAGCTCCGCGGGCGACAACTGCGCGCTGACGTCGGTCAGCGTGCGCAGGGCGGATACGCGGTCATCCCAGTCGCGCGCCGGCCGGGCATTCAGCACCTGCAGCGCCCGCTCCAGGGCCGCCAGCGTGGTGCGGGAGGTGCTCGGAGCGGTGTCTGAGTGGGCAAACACCGGCACAGCGTCGGTGCGACGTAGCGGTGTGCGCAGCGTGGCCACCGCCGCCACCGTTGACGAGCCGGCGGTGTCGACGGTGGCGCCCAGCCGTTGCTCCAGCTGGCGTTCCAGCTGGCGGATGGCGGTGACGATGGCGTCGCGACGAGCGCTGGTCGCGGCATCGTCGGGCGCCAGATGTTCCAGGGCGGCGCGCAGACGGCGACGCGTCTCCATCCGTAGCCGGTCGGCGGCCTGAGCGCGCGTCGGTTGCTCGCGAGCGGCACACTCCAGACCGCGTGCCATAGCCGTCACCGCGTCGGGGATACGGCGGACGAGGAGCGGCGGCGTGTCCAAGGCGCCGCAAGCCAGCGCCTTGGCGGCGGCGGTGCAGGTGTCGCCCCATGTGGTGTGGCCGGGGGCGGCGAGGATGAGCGCTTCATACAGGCGTTCGACGGCCGTGGCAGGCAAATAGGCACCCGTACACAGCGCGTGCCGTATGCTGACGGGTATCCACTGGGCCGACAACGTGTAGGCCGTGGATTGGTGATTCGGGCCCGTCTCCCGGGACAATTGTAGTAGGAGGCGGGAGAGGACCTCCCATGCGAGCGCGTGCAGATCAGCGCCGGGTGGCGTGTCGGTGGCGCCCTGGATCCGCAGACGGGCCACGAGCGCGTCGATCAACACGTCGGCCGCGCACACCGACTCGCCGTCCGCCTCGGCCGGCACGACGTGAAAGAGGAACGCCGGAGGTGGTGGCAGCGGCTCCTCGGTGCCGTGTGACGGCTGGCCCAGGAGATGCTCCAGTCGTCGCAGTGCCAGAATGACGTCGTCGTGGCGAGTGGATTCGGACTCGTCCTGTAGTAGGCACTCGCAGAGCTGGAACAATTCGTCCAGCGCTTTCTGTGACCGTCGTCGCGGTGCCATAGTGGAATGAAATCTGGTTTCGGAGGCACTCGTCACCCCGAAACACCGACGTGACCGTTGCGTCCGGCATCGCCGTCGCCGAGGACCGCTGTCGGGGCCAGCGAGCGAGCCGTTACGATGCGAATGGGCAGCGGACGAGGCGGTCGGGCGGTGCAGCGCAGAGGAGACGCTTTCCGGGCCATTACCCGCCAAATTTCGTAACGGTCACATTTTCGCTTCGGTGCCCTCGAGCCCGACGGCCCAGACGGCAGCGCATAGAGACGACCTGAACTCGGTGGTATGCACCAGGCTTCACGCCCAACAGCGCGCGCATCCGGCATCACGATGCGTGTCTCAAGCTCGCCTCCACCCCGACCTCGTGTCTGCAGAACCGTGTCGCCCGCACGGAGCGGCACTTTATCGGTGTTGCCCACCCGAGTCGTCGGCGTGGAATGGGGGCACTGCGAGCAGTGCGTCGAGTCCGCCGCGGATGGCCGTCCGTGCCACACCATTGACAACACCTCTACTTCACCGAGCATGATCAACTGCCATGGCGTCGCAAGCGGTGTGGCGTGGCCAGGAGGTCATCTGGGTAGGCGCCGACGGCACCGTCCGTTATCGGGATCGGGTCCACGCGCTGGCACCACAGTCGTCACACCCTGCTCTCTCCGCGACCACGTTGTTCACGCATCGCGGCCACGACTATCTGGCGGTGCTTTTACGGGAACGTCTCACCCCCGATTCTCCTGACGCGCACGCCACGCACCACCTCATCCTGCACCCGCTGCGGTACCCCCTCCTGCGGCGACGACAGTGGCGTGTCGTGTTCCCGACGACCGCCACACCTGTCCGAGTCACCTGTGCCGCGGCGCTGCTCATTCCGCTCCCCTCTCGTTGCGCCGATTCCCGCTTCTCATCACCACCGACGGATCTCCTCACGGGCACCGCGGACGGCAGCGTCTACCTCCTGCGCTTACCGTCCCGATCGCCCGCACTTGCTGCCGCTCGCATCGCCGCCTATGATATGAGCACGACCTGGGCGGTGCGACAGCTACAGGTCAATGCGTTCACGGTCGCCGCCGCCTTGCAGCACGGTGCGCTGATGGTGTGCAGCCGCCCGGCACCGCTTGCAGCCTCCATCTCCGACGCCTCGGCCGACGCCTCGTGGCCGGTGGCATTCTGTGTGCGTGCCGATCACGCCACCATCACCGCCATGCAATGGGCGCAGTGTCACGATGCGGGATCGTCGGCTGCGGAGTGGCTGCTGTCGGCCAAGTATCGCCAACGTGACGGGCACGCCCGAGCGTGGCTGGAGTGTTACGCGGTGCCACGAGACGCTCCCACGAGACCGATACATCGACGCATTGCCTGGGCCGCATCCGCACCGGCACCGGTGGCGTCGCTGGCCGCAGTGACGCGACGGAACGTCGACGATGCAACCGCAGTCGAGCTGTGCATGTTTTTGTTCTGCACCGACGGCACTGTGCACTGGTTGTCGGTTGTGCTGGAGGGCGATATTCCTCACCCGACTCCGTCGCGGGCACTCGCAGTATCCATACCGCGGCCTCCGCCCGTCTGCCACCCATCTGCCCATCCGGTAGCCTACCGAATGCACGCCTTGGATGCCCGTCACGCGTATCTGGGCGTGTCGATATGCGGCGACTCGCTACACACGCGGTACTGGTGGTTGCATGTCGATGCGGACGCTCTGCACCTCTCCGATGCCGCGCCAGTAAAGTAAGCCATGCCGTTGCTTTACGTTGCCCTCCTCCCCCGGACATTACCCACTTCCACCGCCGCTACCTGCACGCATCAGACGCAACCCGTCGGCGGAGGCGCCCGCGGCGGCGATACCGCACAATACGCAGATCAACTCCTCCTCTCCTCCCTCCGCGTACACCGCTTGGCAGTACGGACAGAGGCGGGTCGACGCCCCAGCGTACACCGGCGTGAGCGTGCGCGCGTCGATGCGGAACGAGCGGCGCTCGTCGTAATCGATCGGCGGTTCGGTCACCTCCAGCGCCATGTTGCGATCGCAGTAGGCCAGCATTTTCTGCGCCGCCGCCGTCGCCGCCGCACCGCTTGGAGTATCGGCGTCGCCCTCCGGCGCCATGTCCACGATGCGATGGGCGAACGCGGCCGCCAAGCTCAATCGCTTCGCCTCGTAGGCGCTCTTCATGGCGGCGCGCAACGCCAACAACATATGCACCGGCTGCAGGTTACAGTGGGTGAAGAGCGCCGCCAACTGCAGGGCGCGCCCGGTGGCCTCCGCTCCCGCCGCCGCCTCTTCCTGAGCAACCGCTTTGCAGCGTTTCTGTTCCAGGGCGACCCGCATGCCCAACAGATATTCGCGCGCCGTACCCAGCAAGGAGCGTACCTGCGCCGCGGCGTCCTCGCTGTCCGCCACCACCAGCGGCAGCGCGGCCACGACGGCCTGCCAGTGGCGCTGAGCATCGGCGAACGCGCCCTTGGTGACGCACGCCTCCGCCAGGCGGGCCCGCTGTCCCAGCGACGCCAACGACAGCGGCGCCGGGGGCGTCGTCGCGGTGCCGGTACGCAGGCTCGGCAGCAGCGGCGGCAGCAACGGCAGCGGCGACAGCTGCAACGCGCCGCGATGCGCCATCGCGCACTGCAGCAGCGGCCACTGCAGTGGTTGGTAACAGCGTGCGCCGATCTGTGTGTGCAACAGCGTCAGCGCCTCGCGGAACGCGCCGGCCGCCGCCAATTCGCCGGCCAGCCGTGCCTGTCGCCTCCACCGCAGCTCCGGTGCCGGACCGACCGTCGGGCGCGCCGGTGCCGCCGCCGCCGCCGTCTCGGTCCACTCGTCCGCCGCTGCCTCTGACCACGCCTCACCGGCAGCCGTCATCTCCTCCGCCTCCTCCGTCGCCGATCCCGCTTCCGGTGCGGTATCCACCGTCGGCGACAGCGGCACATCCAACGCATCCAGCGTGTCGCCCCAGCCGCTCTCCTCGCCGCCCTCGGCCACACTCATGGCCGCCACGGCCGCCGCTATCGGGGCCACCTCCGGCGCCGAACGACTGCCCGCGCTGCCGCGCTCTACCATCCCCACTTGTCGTTGCTGCTGCTGCTGCTGCTGTTGCTCGTCCTCCTCCCATTCGGTGGCGGTGGCCTCGTGCGCGCCCAGTGCCGCCTCGTAGAATTCGCCGGTCGGCCGGAACCGCTCCTCATCCCACGCATGATCGCCCTCGGGCGCGTTGGGATCGCGCTCGAACAGATCGCGCGGTTGCGGCAGCAGCGGCCAGTCGCCGCCGGGCATCGCATCGTCCACTGGCTCGGGCGGCAACAGCGTCGTCGCTCCCGTCTCCATCACGCGCTCGGCCGTCTCCGCCAACGCCGTCAGTCCACATTCGCGCAGCACCCGCGCCGGCGTCTCCGTATCGCCCAGCAGCAGCGCGATCTGCAGCTGCGCTGCCGAGTCCTGTCGCGACTGCGCGATCTGCCCCAGCTTCTCCAACTTGTCCAGCTCGCCGGTGACCACGTACAGAAACGCCAACCGCTGCAGATTCTTCGACTTTTGGTAACACAGCTCGGCCATCTGCACGCGGCCCTGCGCCAACGCCTTGCCGGCCAGAGCCTCCCACACCTCCGCCCGATCCAGCCGCTGCGCCGCCGACAGCGCCTCGTCGAGGTGGCCCGAGTCGAGCGCCAGCGCAAAACGCGTCTGGTCGTCCTGCACGAACAGCAGTGCGATCTCCGGGTAGCCCTTGCGCTGCAGGTAGCTGATCATGGCCTGGCCGGGCATGCGCGCCTCCTCGATCGCCCGCCGCACCGCATCGTACCGCTTGCGCAACAGCAACAGCTTGAAGGTGTACTCGGTGGGGTCGATGGCCAGCGAGCCCGGCTGACCGTCGCGGTCGATGGTGGCCACCGCCGGCCCGCGCGCATACGTCAAGTACACCGGCTCGGCGAGGGTGCACACGATGCCGGTGTCACCGTTGGGCAGACAGTACTTGAGATGGTTCAGCGTGGTGTACAGCAGCACGCCCGACTCGTCCCAGGCGGCCGACTTGATGCGCACCGTCTCGTGCACCGACGCCATCCGATCCAGCTGGCGCGACGCCAACCACAGTGTGTGTTTGGCCAAAAACGCCACCCGATGGGCATCGTCCGACCACACCGCGTACTTGATGCCGGGCGCGTTCAGCTCGGCCAGCACGCGGCGCTTCTGAATGTCGAACAGCGCCACGCGCTCGTCCGAGGCGATGAACACGTAGCCGGCGCCGGCCGAGAAGAGGCGCTCAGCGCCCGGCAGCGGCACCGGCACCCGCTTGGTGGCCGCGTTGTGGAGGTCGCGCACCACCAGCACGTTGCGCTCCAGGGTGGCGAAACGGTTGCGCCCGACGAACACCGCCGAGGAAGCGGCGCCGCTGCGCGGCTCCACCGACTCCACCGCCGCGCCGCCGCCGTCGTCGCCCTTGGGCAACACGTACAGTTCGTAAGTGCCACCATCGGCATCGTACTGTAGCAGCACCGCGTGCTCTACCGGGTTGTAGCCGAGGTAGCGCGGGGGCGGCCCGAGCACGCCCCCGCCCTCCACCGCCCCGGAACCCGGCCAGCTACCACCACCGCCGCCGCCGGTCGGTAGGCGGCCACGCGCCACACACACCGGGGCGTCGCGACCGGTGTTCAAGTCCAGCACCCGCACGTAGCGCTCGCGCGTATACACCATGCGGCCATCCGGCGCGATGGCATACGCCGGCCGTTCGCGCTGCAGCTTAAGCACCATCGCCCCGGAGTCGTGGCCCGCCGCCAGGATCCGCAAACGCGGGTGCACCGTCAGCACCCAGAAGCGGTCGGCGTCGCGACGATACGTGGCGATGCAGGCACGCCGCGCCATGTCCCACACGCGGATGGTGCGGTCCTCCGAGTCGGAAACGATCAGGTCCAGGTGCGGATGGAACAGCACACAGGAGACGTTGTTCAGGTGGCCGCGCAGGGTGTCCACCTCCCAGGCGCGCGTCTCGCTATAGCGCCACAACTTGATCTGGCGGTCATCGGCGCCCGACACGATGAGCGGCATGGTGGGGTGAAAGGCGGCCCAGTTGACCCCGCGCGCATGGCCCTCGAGCACGAATTTGACGGCGACATCGGTGCTTGCGCCGCCGAACAGGTCGTTGGCGCCGCCCGGGCTAGTGCGCGCCCCGAACGGGCCGCGGCCGGGAAATCCCGAACCGCCGCCCATACCAACACCACCACCACCGCCGCCGGAGCCGTACGCCAGCGCCGCGGCGGGAATGCCGGCGGCCGCCGCTGCCGCCGCCGCTGCCGCCGCCGTGCCACTGCCGCTCAGCCCGGATATGTCCCACACGCGCACCGTCTGATCCAGCGACGCCGATAGCACCAGATCCTCCAGCGGGTGAAAACAGGCGCTCATCACGTAGTGGTTGTGCCCGGTGAGCACCGCCAAGCACGACCGGTTCTGCCAGTTCCATATGCGCACCGTCTGGTCGTCGGACGCCGACACGATCCACGGCGACTCGTGATGAAACTGCACCGTGCGCACATAGTCCAAGTGTCCCAGCAGCGTAAACAGACACCGCCGCAGCTGGTAGTTGAACACCTTGATCTTGTAGTCGTCGCCGCCGGACACGAACAGCGGCTGCGTCGGGTGGAAGGCGATACCCCGCACCGGCCCCTCGTGCTCTACGTAGGTGTCGATCAGCGTGGACATCCGGTAGTCCAGCAGCTGGACGGCGCCGTTGTGCAGCGACGCCAACAGCCATGGCCGACGCGGGTGGAAAGACACGCCCTTCACCCGCGCCGACTTGGACTCGAACTGCACCAACATGAGAGACAGAGAGAGATGGTAGAAGAATCGAGGTGCCCGATGGCCGAAACGATCCCTCGCGGTGATCGTCTGTGCCAAGGACCGGAGCTGTCCGGCAATCCCTTGACCGGAGCACCCCGCCGCGTGACCGACGAACGCGCGGACGTGCCCGAGGCCGAAACGCCCAACACACGATCGAGCGATCGGCGCGGCGGAATGACCCGGGCGCACCCCAGCGGAGGGAGCGGCGAGGGTGGCGATGCTGAGTGGCGCTGGGTGGGTGGGTGGATACACTCGGTCAGCGCGGGTTTATGGCGGTCTAGGCGGTGCTTGATCCCTCTGTCAGACGTTCACGGTCGGCGAGTTGCACCACATACTCTCGGAAGCGTTCCAGGTCGGCATGCAGGGTGCCTCGCACAAAGGCGCCGACCCAGTCGACGTTGCGGAGGAGACGAGAAGCCCAGTCGGGCAAGGCGAACGCCACCAACAGTTCCATCTCGGTGGCCGTGTCGTCGCTGCGGTTCACCTCTGCGTCCTCGATGGCGGAAGGCAGCGGCCAGAAGGTGACTTGTCCGCGGTTGCGCAGGCCGCTCAGCGACTCCCAAGCGATGCGTTCGGGCGGCTGCACGCACGTGTTGCGCGCCCGCCACCGAAACTGGAAACCGCGAGCCGCCAGACACCACTCGCTCACCATCGGGTCGTGCGCGTCCACGGAGACCGAGCGCAGCCACGGCGACCAGCGCGGCATCAACTCCAGATTGCTGTATAGCGCAAACGCCCGCTGCGGTGGCACTGGCACCGTCAGCCGCACCGACTGCTCATACCAGGCGCAGCGCCAGCGGAGGGGCTGTACGGGGCGGGAGCGTGGTCGCGGGCGATGGGCGTGTTCAGTCGATGGAAGCGGTGACGGGCAGGGCGCCGGTCGCAGAGACCCCGATCGATGCCAGCCCGCTGTGCTGGCGATGAACATCGAGCCCGTGAGGGAAGACAGTAAAACCCCGGACGATCCGAGAGTGTGCTGGCGAGAAACTCGCCGCCGCCGCCGCCTCCCCACCACCACGAAACCACCGAGAGGCGGCGAGCCACCGACGACCGCGCGTCGACACCGTTGCGCGCGCGGGAGAGCCGCGCGACGTTGCTGTACGAGCGTTCGTCGGGCATAACACTTCATCACCGCGGGGGATGCAGCACGAAGCGGGATCGGCGAGCGTTACAGAGTCACCGTGAGTCTCTCACGTTCGCGGGACGCTGGAGATGGCCGGGAGGGTGTGGGGTGCGGCGTGGTCGCTGGCGACGCTGCCGTGCCGGGCCGCCTATTCGGTGGTGGGCTACGGGAGGCGCGAAGACAAGGACGTTCGGCGCGCGACACTGGAAGCGAGTGGGATGGAGAGGATGGAAGAGGTGCGCGAACGGAGTGCCGTGACGGTGGCGGACGGTTGGCGAGCACCGTCGCCACCGGCGGTGGCGACCGCTTCAGCCGCGCCCGTGGGCGGTGATCGCTGGGTTCGGGAGGGCAGCGAGCCGCGGGAGGCAAGTATGTGGTCGAACGAACTGGTCGGCAACGGCGGCCGGAACATGGAAGCGCTGGCGCGTATGTCCAGCGGTGTCATGCCGGCCTGGGATACGCAGTGGGCCCCGGGCGCGCGGCCCATGTCGCCGTACGCGCCCGGGGCGACGACGGGTGGGGACAAGCCGCCAGCGCCGTCGGAGACACCGACCGCTCCGGCAGGCGCTGCGTCATCGGCAGCATATCCCGCTACACCTTCACCGGCGGATATGGCGGCACTGCGGGCGATGATGCGCCGAGTGTATATCATTTTGTACGTGTTTATCCTCTCCACCGGAGCGCTGGTCATCTTCTTCTTCCAGGAAGAAGGGCCGCTCACGGTGGAGCACCGCATCTTGTTGTGTGTGGTGCTGCCGATGTTCATCCTGTGCTTTGCCATGTTGCACTCGTTCGGGGAGACGTTCCCAGCGAATTTGGTGATGCTGGTGCTGCTAAGCAGTTGCAGCTGGTTTGCGGTGGGCTTTCTGTGCGCGTATTATGTGCGCAAAGGCACCTAGTGGACAGGCCGCGGGGGCGGGCCTCGGCGAGGTGAACTTGTTCAGCGTGGCCGGGTGGGGGATTCGGCGCGCAGCGCTCGCTGGCGCCAGTGTTGTGCCTCGGCCACGGCGGCGTCCAGCGAGCGACGTGCACGCTCCAGCAGCGATATACACTGGTGCAGTTCGGCGGTAGTGTGGCACAGCCGCTGCTCCAGATATTGCCGTGGGCGATGGGATTCAGTGACGGAAGGATTGTCACACAATGGGGAGGCGTTCGCACACGCCTCCCGATACCGCTGCAACAGCAACTTGTGCCATAACAGTGCCTGTTCTTCCATTGTCTTATCGGACATACTAGCCTCGGTCACGTCCTCTTGCACGCCCTCTTTCAGCGGCTCGCGCACGGTCAACAGCAGGCGCAGGTCGTTGAGCAGCACCTCCAGGCAGTGACCGCGCAGGCGCGCCAACGCCGCCGTGTCCTCTCGCTCCCGCTTCCAGTACATGGCGATGCCTTGCGCCTCATCGAGACACTCGCGCACATCGTGACGAAGACGCGACAGTGCCAGTCGTGCGGTCATGCTGGAGGAGGATGCGGAGAGGTGAGCGGAGCGAGAGCAGGCAGAGACGCGCTTTTCGCGCCAAAATCGGCGGGCGGTTTGGTCTGCCCGGAGGGTTTCGGTCGGGTGTGGAGGCGTGCACGCGAGCCAAGTCGAGCGGAGAGGTGCGGAAACGGGGTTGGGAATGTGTGAGGACCACGTCCGGGGGCGTTCTGGAGGGAAGCGGCGAAGCGGGGGTAGTTGTATGTGGCCCCTTTCCCATCCGATTCTACTATCGCTTTTCCTCTGCGTGTTGCAATTCGCCCTCCTGCCTCCACCGACACGCCCGCCCTCCGGTTTGCGCCAACACGGAGTCAAGACGGGTCGCCTGGATCCTTCGGAGACACCCACCGCTGGCGGTGCACGTACCACCAGGCGCCCGTGGCCACCACCACCGCGGCCACCGTCACCAACGCCACCTTTTCGGGCCAGAAGAGATGCATCAAGAAGATGAGGGGAGGCGAAAGAGGGAGAGAGACAGAGTACCGGGGAGTCCCGATGACCACGTCGCCCGGTGGCGCTGGGCGAGCGGGCCAGGCGGCACAACGGAAAACGCGTCTCGCGAACTCGGCGTCTTTCGCGCTCGCTCGGTCCAAAGTCGCCCGTTCTCGAGCCCGTGGACGGTCACGCTCGCTCATGATGACCTGTCGAGCTTCCCGGAGAGCTCGGCCTGCCTGCCCAGTGGCGTTCGTCTTCCATTCTTCTCTGCGGCTGAGCCACGAAACACCTTCTCCTGAAAATGACGGCTCACAGGTGGCTATCCGAGCGCTGCGCTGGTACAAACGACAGCTCTCACCGCTGCTGCCAGCGGGGTGCCGCTACGTGCCCACCTGCAGCGAGTACGCGGTGCAGGCGCTGGAGCAGTACGGTCTGTTGCGCGGGCTGCTGCTGACGGCGTGGCGGTTGTTGCGCTGCAACCCCACCGGCGGACACGGCTACGACCCGCCGCGCTGGCCGCCGGTGGCATACTGGCACGTGGGCCGCGTGCCGCCCCGACAAGGGCGCCCGTTGAAGATGGACGGCGGAAGCGCGGTACGGAAGACAGACCGTCCGAAGCGATGAATGCCGCTGCCTACTCTCTTTACCCGCCCGCCGCTACCTCAGCTACTCGCGTTCAGGGACATGGGTGGCACCGGGGCACGTCGCACGATCTGGCTGGCGCAGTGCGCGGCGCCGTACATGGCGGTGCACTGCGAAAAGTCCAGATACTCCACGTTGCCGTGGAACTTGTCGCTGGCGACGATCTCGCGTGCCGCTTGCGAGCACACCGAGATGACGTGCCCGGCGCCGACGTTGAGCACGTTGCAACCGTACGCGAGCTGGTGCTCCTCCTCGAGCGGTATCACTTCAAAGCCCTGTTCAGCCACGTATGCAGAAAACTCTACATCGCGACGCACCGCGCGGTACGGCTCGGTGTCGCTGGCGCGGGCGTACTCATCTACGTTGCGCCGCAGCGGCGACTGCTCGCCCATCATACCGGCAAACATCAGCGCCGTGCTTCGCCCGATGATGTTAAAGACGCAGTCCAGGTGCATGCGGTCTTGGTGCTGATCGCGTTCGTCCTTCACCACCGCCACCCGTCGGGTGCCGAACAGGTCGTGCTCCAACATGTACTGCACGGCGGTCATGTCGCTGCGCAGCCCGACGCCAATAAAACACAGATCCTCGCCCACCGGGAAAAAGTCACCGCCCTCCAAATACCCCGGCGGCGGTATGCGCCCGACCACTTGCAGCTTCAGCTTGTCAAAACAGAACTGCATCACGTCCACTTCGCGCCGCCGCTGTTCGGCGCGCAGGCGCGCCATGATGATACCGCGCCGCGTGGTCACCTGCTGATCGCGGGTGAACATCAGATTGGTGAGCGGCCGAAAGCTGTAGCTGGCGGTGAAACCGGTGTCACGGCCGCTCGGCTCGATGGTGACCGTGGGGTTGGTCTTGATGATGTCCACCAGCTGCTCCGGCGACATGCCCTCCAACACCTTGCGCTTGTACGAGTCGGCCACCATCTCCCGATCCGCCTTGCCCAACTTGGCCCTATTCACCTCGGAACTGAACTGGTACGTGAGGCAGCGCGCAGCAAACGCCTCCAGGGCCACGCGCGCCGACACCGACCGCTCGGTGTCCTTGAGCAGGATCTCCAGCACGTCGTACACTCTCACGCTGTGCGATTCCAGTAAACGCCGGAACGCAGCGTGCTGCTCCACGGCCAGCCGTAGATTCACCGGTTTCTCGTAGAGCGATCCGGCGGGGTGCAGCGCGCCCATCATTTTCGGCAGACCGGGCGACGCCACGATCGCCACCTCGGCCACGTCGTCCTCGTGCTCCTGACCCGACTCCATCGGCGCGCGGAACGGCGCCACCGGCGAGCCGCGCGTCGAGGATGAGTATGGAAGCACCGGCGACGCCGACCGACGCTCCCATCGATGCGGAACATTCGACGAATTCATGGAGGCACAGCGAGACGGATGCGGACGGTGAGAACGTGCAAGACGGCCGACCGCAGCCGTCACCCATGCAGTGCGGTAAGGGAATACGAAATTTCCTGGGAAAAGTCGTCCCCAATCGCCAGTTCCCTTACGCGTCCTCTATCTCGGGTGGTGATCTTGGACAATCTCGAATGCCGAGCCATCGTCGTCCGACAATCCGCCCTCGGTCGGGACGAACGGAGCGGGTGCGCCAGGGTTCCCCGCGAGATATGCGTTTCGCGCTCTCTGTGGTCTCCGCTTGCCCGAGTCGGCTGTGGCGGCGATTCACCGAATTCATCGATACGTTTTCCGCCCGGCATTCATGAACGGTAAGCGCGGTCTTCACGGGTGTGATCACTGCGGCACGCACCACACGCCGCTGTGGCGGCCGGGACCGAACGGCCCCAAGACGCTGTGTAACGCGTGTGGCGTGAAGTGGAAAAAAGGCACGCTGGGACCAGACACGCCGGTGGTGCGGCCGCCGTGGAGTGCCCATCACCCGCGACATGAAGGCAAGCGGAGTATGATGGGAGCGAGGAAGGGGACGCTCAAGCGCCCGATGGTGCGGCGGGTGCGCAAGGTGCCGGAGGGCGCGCCTGCGGCTATCTCGTGGGCGCACCGCCGGCAGGCGCCGCCGTCGCCGCCGAGCCCGTCGCGCATGCTGGTGCGGGTAGACAGTGGCGCGGAGCTGGGGGCGTTTTATCGGCGCGGCGCGTCGTTGGAGGAGTCGGACACGGACTCGCTGGCGTCGATATCGGACGTCGAGGCGCGCGCCCCGCAAGGGCCCCGGAAGGTGTCCGCCAAGTCGCCCGCCCACGACGACAAAGGGACGGCGGCGCTGCACGGCATGCACGTCATCTGTGACGCGGTGCAGTGGATGGAGGGTGCGCACAGCCCGGTGTCCACCGGCAGGTCGCCTTCGCTGGACCATGCACGCACGCACTCGGTGAGCGCGCTCACCCTGACACCGCCCCACCATCCCTACCCGCTAGCGCGGTAGGTGGGGTGGTGGTGCGGTGTCGGCGGTGCCGAAGATGGCCTCGATGTAGTCGCGGTCGAATTCGCCAAACACCCAATGTCGTTGCTGGCGGCGCTGAGCGGGCGCGTCCGCCTCGGCAGTACCGGATGCCCGAGCGCGCATCCGCGGCGCGGCAGCATGCACTGCCAGCGCCTCCTCGATTCGTTGTGGATACAGTCGTTCCTCCTTCTTAAACTTGTTCTTGATCTGCTTCCGGGTACGATTGGCGAATAGTCGCTCGATCATGGTGTAGTTCTGGCCGAACGCCCGCAGGCCGCGGTAGAAGAGGTCGGTCTCGGTCGGCGGCCAGCGCTCGCACGACGAGCGCTTGATGAACGAGCCGGCGGTCACCGGCGCTGCGGGGACGGCCGCCGGGTGGGCGGCGTCGCGCGTGGCGGCCGCCGGCGACGCCGACACCGGCACCACCAGCGACGCCTCGTCCACCACCACGTTGCCATACTCGTCCACGCGCAGTCGCGGCGCGTGCACCGTGCCTCGATGAGGGGTGGTCGGGTGGTGTTTCTCAGCGGCGGCGCGGGCTGTCGTCGGTTTCGGCGGCGGCGCGGCGCCTGTCCGGCGGCGCTTTTGGATAGCCTGCGGCGGTGGAGCGATCGACTGGGTCACTCGCCCCGACCGAAGCCGATGTCCTTCAGCTGCAGCCATCCCAGAGTGACGCCACAAGGTGCGGGGGACGGGAAATAGGGCCAGTTGTGGGTGACGCGCTGCCCGGTGTGCGAACCGAAAGAGACGCGGCTCCGTTCGGCGGCGGCGACGACGACGACGACGACCACGTCCGGCAAAGCCGTTCTGCCCGAGAAAGAGGAGGAGGGATGCAGGGGTGGCACTACGTAGTGAAGGGAGACAGAGTGACTCCATGACCCGTCTGGCGCGTCCTGAGGCTAGACGCGAAATTCTGGCACGGAGTATACACTGCTCCGTAGACCAGCCCTGCGTCCAGCAGAGGACGATGAATCACCCTCCTCTGCGCCGCACCTCCTCCTATCCTTGTCGCTTTCCGCGCACGGTCTCCTCCCGCATTCGTATTCCCCCGTGGCGGGAACGACGGGCTGTCCTTGACTCGGGTTGGCGCCGTGGTTTTGACAGCGACTTGTTGTCGACGTATCGCCGCGTTTCGCGCTCCCCCTCCTCCTCCCCCTCCTCATCATGTCCGAAAAGGTGCCGCTGGCAACGGCGCCGCCGGCGGATGGCGATATGTGGTCGGCGCTGAACGAAGTGCCGCACACCATCTCTACCACGGGACGGCGGAGCGGATCGGCTGCCGCCGACCACCTGTCGGTGCGGTCGGTGCACGCCGCGGCGCCGTCGCCGTCGCCACGACACCGCAAACGCACTTCGGCGCATCGGTACGCGTATGGAGTGTATACGGCGTTGGCTGCCGGTACCGTGCTGGGTCTGGGGGTGTACGCCCAGGTGACGGTGCCGAATTCGCTGCTGACGGCGTTGGCGTGGAACGGCCTGTTCAGCGCCGTACTGGGCAACGGCGTCGCTTTTATCGTGCTGGGCGGGGCGGCGTTGGCGGTGGCGCTGCTGGGCATGGTGGTGTCGCGACCACATTGGCTGCGACTGGTGCAGTCGTCGGTGGCGCTGCTGATAGCGGTGATCCTGACGCTGCTGGCGGCGCTATGCCTGGTGTATGCGGTGGGCAACACCGCCGCCGAGCGCAGCGCCTGGTACAATGCCAGCGTACAGGCGCGCTGTGCAGTGCAGTCGGCGCACGCCTGTGCCGGGTATACCGGACCGCGCGACGGTACCGCGCCCGCGACCTGCACCCCCCGAGACACCGACCGCGGCGGCTGTCGACAAGCGTTCTTCTCGCAAGCGCTGAACCCTTACTTGGCCGTGCAAGGCATGGCCTGCCTCTCAGTGGCCACCCTGTTTATCCTGGAGATGACGTTGGCGCTGGTATGTATATGAAGCGTCATCAGGCGGCGGCGCGAAAGGAGCGCCACAGGGCGCTCGCGGCAGCGCCAAGCAGCGCGGCGGCCACGATGAGGCCGCCAATGCGTCCCAGTAGCACCAGCGCCAACATGATGCCGCCGGCAATCCACACGCCCGCGGTGATGGCCAGCATGGCCGTCCCAAACGGCATGCGTAACAGGTAGGCGGCGATGGCGCCCGACCAGGCCCCGGTGCCAGGCAGCGGCACGCCCACGAACAGCGCCAGCGCCAGTGCCTGCCGTTTCACCGAAGTGCTTGCACTGCTGCTGTTGCCGTCGTTACCTACACCGCCGCCCATGCCGGGCGGTATTCGGCGCGCCACCGAGTCCAGCAGCGGTCGCGACCAGCGCTGCACCCGCGACGACTGCAGCGCCGCCAGAATCAGCGGTATAGGCACCATATTTCCCACCACCGCCAGCACCAACGTCTGCCACGGCGACAGCCCCAGCCACATACCCACCGGGACGCCGCCGCGCAGCTCCACCACCGGCAGCGCCGACACCGCCATGAGCACCAACCACGCCGGCCACTGCGTCGCCCGCTGCAACGAGGCCGCAATATGGTGTCCCAAATGCTGCGGAATGGTGGCGGTGCTAGAGGAGGTGGTGGGGGCGGGATTTTTGGCGGCCACCACCGCGCGGGAAGGCAAGTGCGGTGTGCTCACCAGCGAACGCCGCCACGGGTGGTGCATCACGCGCACCACCTGTTCGTGCACCACGATGGGTGTCAGCGTGCCGACGAGGCCCATAACCCGCCTTCGCGATGCGGCCATCCCACTGGGTATAAACGAAAGCGGGTATGGTGTTGGCATACTCGTCGTCGCGGGCATCTTGAACCGAATCACGACCCGTCGCGGTCTCCGTCAGGACGCGTGTGTGCGTGCGTGTGTGTGTGCGGCACCGAATCGGATCGCGCGGGCCGGGTCTCCCGTCGGCGAGCTGCCGCCCCCTGACGCTCGCATGGATTCTCCGTCCCCTCCTGCCGATCTGGAGTGGTCCGACAGCGATGTGGAGGATATGCTGGTGGATGTCGAGCCGCGTCAACTGCTGCCTCGGGTGTTTCAGGTCGAGATGCGGCAGTTGATGTACGGATTCGGGGACGCGCGGCAGCCGCGGGAGGACAGTGCGGCGCTGACGGAGGCGCTTCTGCTGGAGTACGTGGCGGCGGTCGTGTCGCGGTGTGTGGATGTGGCGAGCACGCGAGGGAGGCGGGTGCCCGATGTGAGCGACTTGCGGTTTCTGTTGCGGAGGGATTTGCGCAAGCTGCGCCGCGTCAACTACCTGGTGGCGATGAAGGAGGTCATCGACGAGACCACCAAGAAGGGCAAGGAGCTAGAGTCGCTGGGACGGTGAGCGGCTACGATGTTCATGGTATCACGTTCCGGAGCGTTTCGTAATGTATAGGGTGAGGTGTGCCAGTCGCGCCTCCCTGTGTCTTTCCACTAGTGCTGACGAGGTTGACTGTTGTTGTTGTTGTTGTTGCTGCTGCTGATCTCCGATTTGGACGGGCCGTCGCGCACACCCTCCACCGGTTTGCTGTAGGTGATGCTAGATGGCGTGAACGGCATCGGCTGCAGCTTCCAAATGCGCTGTGCATACTCGTGCACGCTGCGGTCGGAGCTGAACTTGCCCATGCGGCTGGTGCTGACGATGCACTTGCGCAGCCACGAGCGCTGGTCGCGGTACGCCGCATCCACCCGTTCCTGCGCCTCCATGTAGGCCGTGAAATCGCGGCTCACCAGGTAGTAGTCGTTGGCGGGTTCCAGCGCGTGCACCAGCTCCGCGTAGGTGTCCGCACCCCCAAAGCGCCCGGCGGCCACCTGGGCGACGGCGTCCTGGTAACGCTGATCCTGACAGCGCCACCCGTGGTTGCGCAGCTGGTCGCGCGCCTCGTCCACCTGCTCGGCGAGCAGCCCGAACACGAACATGTTGTCGGCGCCGGTCTCTTCGCGGATCTCGATGTTGGCGCCGTCCATGGTGCCGACGATCAGACCGCCGTTCATCACAAACTTCATGTTGCTGGTGCCCGACGCCTCCATGCCCGCGGTGGAGATGTGCTCGCTGATGTCGTTGGCCGGAATGATGAGCTCCGCCAGCGACACCCGGTAATTCTCCAGGAAAAACACCTTGAGCAGGTTGCCCACCTCGGGATCGTTGTTCACCACCTCCGCCACACCGTTGATGAGGCGGATGATGCGCTTGGCCTGCGCGTACCCGGCCGCCGCCTTGCCGCCGAAGATGACCACCCGCGGCAGCAGGTCGTGCCGACCGGCCTTGATCAGGTTGTAGCGCGCGATGACCCCGAGGATATTCAGCAGCTGCCGCTTGTACTCGTGGATGCGCTTCACCTGCACGTCGAACAGCGCGTTCACGTCCACCTGCACGCCGTGCTGGCTCTGGATGTACTCGGCGAGGCGGCGCTTGTTCTCCAGCTTGGCCTCGTGGAATTCGCGCTGCAGGTCCGGATTGTCGGCGTACTGCTCCAGTGCGCGCAGCGCCGACAGCTCCAGGATCCACTCGTCGCTCTCGGTCCAGCGCGACAGCACCGCGCTCAGCGCCGGGTTCGCCTCGAGCAGCCAGCGGCGCGGCGTCACCCCGTTGGTGATGTTGACGAATTTCTGCGGTTCGAAGCGGCAGAAATCGGGGAAGAGGCGCGCGCGCACGATCCGCGTGTGGATCTCCGCCACGCCGTTCACGGTGTGCGTGCCGACCACCGCCAGCTGCGCCATGCGCACGCGCTTGGGCGTGCCCTCCTCGATGATGCTCACCCGCTCCAACACCTCGCCGTCGTTGTTGCAGAGCTTGGCATATTGCTGCAGGTGGCGGTAGTTGATCTCGAAGATGAGCTGCATGTGGCGCGGCAGCACGCGCTCCATCAGCGGCACCGGCCACTTTTCCAACGCCTCGGGCAGCACCGTGTGGTTGGTGTAGGAGAAGACCGCGGTGACGGTGTTCCAGGCCTCGGTCCAGCCGTGCGCATAGTCGTCGAGCAGGATGCGCATCAGCTCCACGATGCCGATGGTGGGGTGCGTGTCGTTGAGTTGCACGCTCACTCGCGACGGCAGCTCGGTGAGCGGACGCTGTCGCTTCAGGAAGCGGCGGATGGCGTCCTGCAGCGTGGCCGACACGAAAAAGAACTGCTGCTTGAGGCGAAGCTCCTTGCCGGCGTCGGTGTTGTCGTTCGGGTACAGCACCGCCGAGATGGACTCGCTGGTCTGACGCGCCTCCAGGTTGGCGTAGTAGTCGCCGGTGTTGAAGGAGGCGAGCTCGAACTCGGTGGCCGGGCGGCTGTCCCAGAGGCGCAGATTGACGCAGTTGTAGGTGTCAAAGCCGGGCACCGGGTTGTCGTAGGCCACCGCGTACACCACCTCCCCGGCCTCCCACTTGAAGCGGAGGCGGCCCTGGCGGTCGGTGTACTGGGAGACGTGCCCACCGAAGAACACCGGATACTTGACGTCGAGGCGCTCGATCTCGAACGGGTTGCCGCGCGTCAGCCAAAAGTCGGGCACCTCCATCTGTTGGCCGTTGCGGATGCGCTGCTCGAACATGCCGTACTTGTAGCGGATGCCGTATCCCCAGCCGGGGTAGTTGAGCGTGGCGATCGAGTCCAGGAAGCAGGCCGCCAACCTCCCCAAACCGCCGTTGCCCAGGCCGGGATCGCGCTCCTCGGCCTCGACCTCGTCCAGATCGAAGCCCAGCTCCAACAGCGCCTCCTTGTACTGGTCGCGGATGCCCAGGTTCACCAGCGCGTTGTCCAGGAAGCGGCCCATGAGAAACTCCAGCGACAGGTAGTAGACGCGCTTACAGTCGGTGTCGGTAAAGTACTGCTGGGTGTCGTTCCACGACTCGATGAGGCGATCGCGCACCGAGAGCGCGGTCGCCTGGTAGGCGCCGAAGCGGTCGAAGCTGTGGCGGGTGCGCGCCAGCGAGTACTCCAGGTGGTTGACGATGTAGCGCTCGATGGAGGGCACGTCGCGGGCAAGGTAGGCCGACATGAGCGACCAGAGGAGGTGGCGGCGGCGGTCTTCCTCATCGGCGGAGAGGGGGACCGTGCCGAGGAGAGAGGTGAGGGAATGGGAGTCGAGCGGCGTCGTGGTGCCGCTGGCGGAGAGCGGAGGCGGGCGGAGTTCGGGTGGGGAGACAGTGCCGGTGAGGAGATCTTGAAAGGAGGCGGTGCGATGGGTGGAGGTGAGGGGCGCCATGATGGGGAGAGAAGAGCAGAATGGGGGAGGAATGGAGGCGGAGTGCGACGTGGTAGAACGTCGGAACGATGGATCCAGGAGGGACGGCGATCGGGCGATCGGGCGATCGGCGCAAGGGTGGCGCGGAATGGAACGGGTGATTGCGGCGGGCCAATGGAAAACTTCACGAGTGCCACCCGGAAGATTCATTCAGTGTCGCCAGTGGTATGGGAACTCGTGATGCCAATGTCTTTCAATCATTTGGCGCGTTTGTGTCTTGAAATTTTTGCACGATTTTGTCGAGGAGCGTGGCACCGACTCGGCGCGACAGGAGAGCGGCTTTCAGTGCGGGGGAGGGGGGACATTTCGTGTGGATGCTTCTGTTAGGCCGGTGCGGAGGGCGTGGTTGTTAATATGTGGAAACAAGTCGTGAGTACGGGTACACTGGCCAGCCATCACGCTTTCGGTTCAGTCGTTGCCGGATGAGGGCGCCTGAGGCAGTAGAGGAAAGCGACGGGGCGTCGGGCTCCGCTTCGAGAATGAGGCGCATCATGCGGGAGCCAAGTTGCGCCATCGTCGGAGCCCGCCGCCCGCCGCGGCAGGCGGTCGACGTCGACGATGGCGACCTTTCGAGTGCGGATCGGGCGGAATCGGTTGCATCTGCCCAGTAGAGACGACGCACGCAAGCGTCCTGGCGGGAGCGCAGAGTGTCGGTGCAGGCGGTACAGAGAAGAGCCGAGGAGGGGGGAGGCGAGGGAGTTGTAGAGGGAGCGGTGCCGCGGGGAGAACAGGGGAGTGGAAAGGGGGTGGGGAGGTTTGCGTCGAGAGGGAGGGCGGTTAGAGGTCTGAGGGCGCCAGCCAGAGAGACACACGGGGGCGCAGCTGAGGGCGCGATGGTGCGTGTGGGAAGAGCGGGAGTGTGGGCGGTTCGGGGTTTGTCGGCTGCGGGTGCGACGAGGTCGAAAAAAAGGTTTCCGGGGAGGGGGATTCGAACCCCCGACCTGCGCATTATTGTGTTCACGTGAGCTACAGTGCGCCGCGCTAAACCATCTGAGCCACCCCCGGCCCGAAGCTGATGCTGTGGAGCACAAGACGCGCCACCGTCAGAGCCCGCCGCTTGTCACGACCGACGCCGACAATGGCGGCCTCTCGAATGCGGATCACAGGCGGAATCGACCGCGTCCGCTACATCGGCGGCGCGCTCTCAAATCTCTATAAAAAGCCGCCTTGCGCTTCTGCAGCAGAGATGCGATCTCGCAGCGGGATGGCGTTTCCCGGCGAGAAGTTTCTGCTCAAACGTTCTCTGCATCTCGCGTCTCAAAGCCTCGGCGCTGAGTCGTCAAGAGCTTCTCACCTGGCCGTCTCGACACCGTGTGCCTCTGGTGCCCTGTGTCGGCCATCTTTGCCTCGGGCAAGTGCAGCGCCTCGCGGATGGCGCACGCCATCACCCGGTCGAACTGCGGCACCTTGACGTTGTTGTGGGCGCTGGTCAGGTACCGCTTCGCCTGGTCGCCGACGGTACGGTTCCATACATCGTCGCGAACGCTCGTCACTATGCTCTCCAGAGCGCAGCGCCCGCACCATCTCCCACGCGCGAGTGCCGACCACACACTGATTGCCGCGCCCGCTGAACACTCGTTCGAAGGACGATAGCCCCATGCGCCGCTGGAGGTGCCGCACGCCTGGGCATGGAGCACGAACGTCTGGGCACGACGCGCTCAAAACGCGTCAGCAGTTCACGCGAGGGAGAGTGTGGGCTACGCGACAGGGAGGTGGCGCAAGGCTCTCTCGTAGAGGCGATGACCAGAAATTCAGCTTCTGCTCATGGCTTGAAAGAAACGGAGGCGTCCAATAAAATGACCTGCTCGTTGTCAGGTGTCGCCATCGATGGAATACGCGTTGCGAGCAACGACAACTCGGAAACTACAAGTTGAGGATGAAACGCCTCCCCGGCGCCAGAAAGGGACAGACCGGTGGAATGACGCCGGACGGCGTTGGAGCGGGAAGCGCCTCCGTGAGGCTGCGGCAGAATCCTCCTCCTTGTTGGACCCAACTTTCGGAGGACGGCACAGACAGGCCGGGCGTGGAGGGTCGTGCGGAATGGCCAACGCGATTCGTGGCAGGTTGAATGCAGTATTGCCATCGCGGTCGAGTATCCACACATACTTCGTATGCTGACACTGCAGCAGACGCTAGACTGTGCATGCCTTCTCGTCCTCCCCACGGCGTTTCCTCAGGTGAGACCGATCACTGCCGGCTGCGCTGTAACCAGCGCATAGACCAGATGCGCTGTGTATGGACTCGGTTGCCATGTCGGAATAACAGTTGTCTCCGCACACTGCACCGCGACGAGAACGCCACACTCAACCGACTGCTCGTCGTCGGGGGCCCATGTCAACTACGTAGAGCGATGATCCCGTTGGTGTCGTCGTACGTCGAGAAGAGCAACAACACGAATGACTCGTCGTCATCCACTTCACCGAGTGTCGCCGATGACCTAGTGAGTGAATTCTGTCTCTTGCCTGCTTGCCAACGACATCCAAGTTTATTATTCGGTGTTGGTGGCGTTGGTGCTCCCTCTTTACGCATTCGATACTGTCCTCATTCATGTGTGTCTCTCCTGAGTGCATTCTGGTCGTCTCCGTTCCCTGCATGCGATGTGCTGTGCCGCTTCTGCTCCCGCTGACCCAGCGCCATCGGTTTGTGCACACTCCCCAGTCTCCCTCCCTTCTCCCTCGCTAACGTATGGCCACGCACTCTGTATCGTTGACACCCAGCTCGTCGTCGGTGCAACAGCGCACTCTGGTGACCAAGTGGTCCGGTGATGTGGTGTAGGTGCCGCACTGCTTGGAGGGGTCCCGGCACACACACAGAACGAGGCCGCGGTGTCATAGGTAGTGAATGGTGGATGATGGTATCGCCGAGTTGCCGCTGGCTCCCGCGGTGTAGGTGCAGTCCCGGGTGGCGGTGTTGCAGCACTCGGGACCACATGGTACATACGTAGAGCTAATCGGCCCCAAACCGCTGTCGTCGGTGGCCGCCACTATCACTGCTGATTTCGCCGATTGACACACACACAACCTGCGACACCTTGTGATACCACTCGCCGACGTCGCCGAACAGCAAGCTCGAGTGCTGTCGCTTCTGAACTCGCCGAGCTGGCGCTGCATCTCCAACAACTCTCCGTACGCGGAGTCGGCATGCTGAAAGGGTGGACTGATCGGCACCCGGAGTGTGATCGCGGCAAACAAGTGCTTGTGGCACGGCAGACTCGACCGAAAGAGAACAAGGATCGGCGGTCCGAACGAGCACCAGCCTGCTGCAGGGGTTGGGGCTTCGGTCCCACGACCTCCTTGGTTGCACGCTGGCCAGGCACCTTCCCCACTGCTCTGGGAAGAAAACGCAGCAGCTCTGTGTCCGGTTTCGTCAACGGCGATCGCCAAGAGGGGTGACGATACAGAGGTGGCGAGCGAGCGCTGGTCGACCTTCTGCACCGTGGCGGCTGATTTTGTCGGTGGCCGCCCTGCTGGAGGTCTCGCTGGACCCATCGTCCAGGCGTTGTTTGACACGCTGACCACGGGACATGCACCGAGCTCACAGACAGCGACCGGGGAGGCAGCTCGATTGGCGGAGGGCGAAATCGCGCGACCAAAGTACCGCGAGTTTTTCCGGTGTTTTGCGTCACCGACAGAGAGCGGTGTCCTCTGCTCTCCGAGTTGTGGTCGCCATCGTCGGGGTCACCGCTGGGATCACCGCGTCCGCAGGAGCGTGCGCGTGCCGATACTGCTGGCGGAGCGCTCGGGCAGCTCCATGCCGCTGACCAGCGAGAGGCCCGGGATACCGCTTCGAAGCCAGCACCAGCACGCCGTATTGGCTACGTTTGTCGGGATTGCCGAGATGCTCGGAGCTTCCCGCGTCACCTGCAGCACGAACACGAGGGCGAACGTTGCAACCTGGATCGCGATGCCCACATGGTCGTCATCCCCTCGGATGAGGCACTCGCTTTTGTGCCGCCCAACGGGGGGCGGTCAGGGACGTGTTCCCGATCCCTGCGATGCGTTTCATCTGGTGCCCCGCGAGCAGAGTGCACGTTTCGCAGGACGCGTTCTGCGAGCGAATGGAGCACGCGGAGCCGGTGCACGTACACGTGGGCATTCCGCTGTTCAGCATCCGGGGCTTTGCACTGCAGCGAGTTGTGAAGAATGACCCAAATCGGAGACAGAGGCGAAGAGTACCCCACCGGGACGACATCAGCTTCGGCCGAGCCGCCGCTGCGAACACCCGTGTTCGTTGCGCCACAGGATGTGCAAGCCGCCCGGGATCGTCTGCGTCCGATCAGCGCTACGCAAGAAACTGCGCCACCGTTGAGAGTGCCCCTTGGACGCGTTCAAGACGCTGATTAGCGGACAGCGTCGCGGAGGATGCGTCAAGGGAGAGGCAGTTTTCAGGCCGTCGAACACCACTACGGACGATCGCTCCCCTGTGCTGCTTCCGTCGCGGTTGCCCAAAGTGGAAGCAGGTGCACCGACGTCTGGGGCAGTCGAGAATGCGGCCTCGGAGGTCACTCTCCAGTGGGACACAATTGCGAATTCAGAGCGCTCCCTCTGAGGCAGCAGGCCGCCACGAGGGAGCGAACGCATCAGAGTCGCGTTTGATGGACCGCGAGCGAGTTTGGCTCCGAGCGCCGTGCGCTGGCAGCGATGAGGCGACGGGAAGATCGACTGCGTTGGTGCATGTGCGTACGACTGGGTATGTGGGTGGGTAGGCGACGGGAAGATCGACTGCGTTGGTGCATGTGCGTACGACTGGGTATGTGGGTGGGTAGGCGACGGGACTACCGACTGCGTTGGTGCATGTGCGTACGACTGGGTATGTGGGTGGGTAGGCAGCTCGGGTTGTGCAGGTGCTCGTGGGACACTCGTGTTGTGTGTCGATACCCTCTGGCTACAAACCTTCTCGAGTCGCAGAGGCGCTGATGCGCCCCCGAAACAAGCGCTGAACCATCGTGATGGGCTCGCAGACGACGCAGCCAGTCGAATGCGGGAGCAAGCGCACATCTCGTTTAGGCGCGGCTGGAAATCGATGCAAGCACCGCGGAAGCATGAGGGATACGTTTGGGCATCCGATTCCATGAATGGAATCACTGACTTGGGCTGCGGCAGAGGAGCTGAGGTCGCGCCCGCGACTGCCCAACGCAGACAGTCAACGTGATGTGCCGGCACAGAGGCTGGAGTTTTTTATCGTGAGCGCATCGGCGGCCACGCATCCTCCACGGACATGTGCCGACGAGGTGCCCGGCGACGCTGCAAGGCGCTCTGAAGCAACAACTCGTGCGCACCGAAAGACGCTGGCACTGAAATGCCTCTCCGTGCCGTGTCTTGCGTGACGACGTTTGTCGTTCACGCAGCGGGCTCTGGCGTCATCGCAGCAGACGTGGATTCTCAAACGCTCTCGACTCCAGATCGGGCCAGGAGTTGCGCCATGTCGCAGCATTCGACAAACGCAGCACTGGGAGTGCTTTCCACCGGTGGGGTCACAGCCCCGCCACCCCATCATGCCATGCTGAGCCATTCGGCGACGAAACGCAACCATGACGCACCACGGAGTACCGCCACCGATACGCAGCTGTTACCAAAGCACCCATCATGGCAGGCGCGGATCGACACGAAAACGACCGGGACAGGACAGCTGCTTGCGCGGTGCAGCCGTTTTGCGCGACTCACCGTCGGTGACAAAGCCCCTCACAGAGGGTTGCAGGAGGCACGGCACCCGCAAACGGTTTCACCGTCCAGCTGTGCATATCAGCGTACACAAGGTGGCCACTGTCGTGCGCCAACGATTTCCCGTCGCTCGTTTCGACAGAGCCTCCTTCCAAAGCGAGACGCGCCCCAGCAGAACGGGGTTTCAGCTCCTCGTGATGCCGCCGACCTCGATGGAACCACTCCAGCGCCGCGTATGCGCGCGGCGAGATCGCGCAGATGTCCACGCCACATCCGTGTGCGAGCGCCTCGATCGTAGAACGCCGGACATGAGAGGGTTTCGGCGTCACATCGCACTGGCCGTAGCATGATGGCGAGGGGTACGGCATTTCGGTCGCCGTATCCGGCCGCTCCCCCGATGCGACCATACCGGATGCGGGTCCGTCGACCGTCAAGTCGTTGAGAAACGGCGAGGTGAGGGGAGCGCACAGTGGCTGCGGACCATTCCGATCTCGTCCAGGTCCCGGGAGGGCAACACCATGAGCGCCAGAGGCGACAGGTCGGGATTCTGGCAGCCAGTCGTGGTCAGGACACCCGCCACGCCCATAACCAAATCGCTGCCAACCGCACCCAATGATGGATCCATGCGGGTGGCAGCACTCAACGCCGTCGGATCGGTGCGCCTCGGCCCCAGTGCAGGAGAGTCCTCGGCGGAGAGTCGCGAGCGCTGCCACAAGGCATAACGGCCACTGAGCACACGTCCGTAGCCGACGACGGAGTTGCCAGTGTTGTTGTCACCCGGTGTCCCGTCAAGAGATGTCTGCGAGGAGTGCCGGAGCCCTCGACTCACAGACATACCGACACCGAGCGCTGGGAATCCGAGTATAGGTCGAACACAGCCCGTGCTGACCGAGACGCGGCTCGTCCGAGGCACTCTGCGTCGGTGCCCAGCGAGGGAGGCGGCGGCGCACTGACTGCCAACCCAGCGCTGGTCGTCGTCGTGGCGCTGGTGAGGCCACTACCACAGCCGGTGTTCTGATCGTCGTTCAGGCCAACCGCGCGCGGTGCCGCCGCCAGAGCGCCACTCGCCAAGCTCGCGCACCGCTGCCGCTGCCGCCCAAAAGACGCACAGCGCCCCGGGGCCGGCGGACTCCGGCCAAGACCCCCCAAACTCGTCAAGCGCTGGCCACCGGAGCCAGCGCCGCCCGGCATGGACGTAGCCCACAACCCCATTCCACCCCCCGCGCGCATTTTCCGACTCCGGTCTAGCACCGGACCACAGCACAAACTCGTGTCGAACGACACCCAGCACGCGCTGCCCTGCGCAGCGACAAGACGACCGGCTCGTCCAAAACCGTCCCCGGTGCTCAGCGCCGCGGCGTCGCGGCCACTCGCTCCTCTTGCCGCGCCAACATACAACTCCGAGTCGAGAACCGGTGGTGAACGCTCCCGCTGCAACGTCCTCGTCGGGCGCTCTCGACCCGTCTCCGGTGCGAGCCGAATCGAACGGAACCGAGAATCAGGCGAAACGAGTGCCATGGCGCCGCTGACAGACGGCGATTCGAGGCGGTGGTCCCTGCGCGCACGCCTCCGTTCTTCCCCCGGGCGGGTTGTGTTTCGAGTCCAGTGACCTGCTGCGCGTTCGCTCACCTGGGCTGAGCACAGCCGCGCTCGGCAAGATTGTCTGTGGGGCTTGCGTGTGACGCGCGATCCGGAGGGCGCGGGAAGCATACAAAGTCGCCCAGCTCGCTCCGGTGCTGGCCGCGGGGTTTGCTAGACTGTGCGTTTGCCAGGAACGTGGGCTTCCTCGAAGGTGGCGGCAGCGTCGGTCACGTCGGCGACACGGCGAGGATCTGTGGTGCCGCCACCGACCACAATGGCGAGTGGCAGACGGACAAGTAGAGTGACTGCGGCTCCGAACACGCAGCGGGTCACCTCTGCACGGAGGCTCGGGCCTGCTTCGGATTGAGAGACGCTCTCGCTCAGCCGCATTTCCCAACACTGGCACCTACACAGGCCACGGTGAGGGTGTCGCTCGATGAGGAGCGGCTGGCGGCATGGGCATCCGGCGGAGCGCATCGGGTGCATCAGCAAGAGGGGGTCGTGACCCGGACCGGGACTGGCCCCGACGGATGGAATAAACGTGCGCGGTATCTGCGCCGGGGTCCCTCTTACTGAGTGTGTGCGTGGGGGCGGTGCGACGATCGCGATTGCGACGAGGCCGTCGCTGCGGGATGTGTGGAACAGTGGAAAACCGTCACGGAGCGGCAGAGGCGTGACGGTTTTGGGGCGTACGGCTTGCGCGGACGCCCGCTTGTGGCCGCTGCCATGAAAGCGGATGGAGCTGTGATGACTGGGCCGTGTTGCGAGAAAGATGGGTCATCACGGCCGCTATCGGTTGTGGTCTTGGGCAGCGGTGCGGCGGCTATGGCGGCGGTCATTGCAGCGACGGAACGCGGCGCGCAGGTGCACGTAGTGGAGCGCGCCACCGTTGGCGGCACCTGCGTGAATGTAAGTGTCGGTGTTGGGGAGTGCGCCGTTGGTTGTGGTGGGCGGATGTGTGTGTGTGTGTGTGTGGGTATGTGGAATGAGCGTGTGTTGCCTGCGCGAGTGAAATAGGTTGGTTGGATGGGTGGTTCGTCGGTGTGCGGGTGTGTGTGCCGGACGGTGGGACGGTGGCGGGACGTGGGAAAAGCGTTTGGAGTGTTGGCGGGTGCGAGAGGAGTCGGTGTTGATGCGGCTGGTTGTAGACGAGGGGAGTGCCGGGTGTATGGAAGCGTATGGAGTGGAGTGGAAGTGTATGGAATGGAGTCGCCTTTTGTGTGGATGCGCACAGATCGGTAACGGTTGTGGGAGTGGAGGCGCCTTGTGTGTGTGTGTGTGCCGATCGGTAGCGGCAGCGCGAGAGGGGGCGCCATGACGCGGATCGGTAACGGTTATGGGAGCGGCGGCGCATTGTGGGTGCGCGCGCGCCGATCGGCGGCGGCGCGCAGGTGAGGGTGCGCGTTGATTGTGTCGATCGAGAACAGTAGACAAGAAGCGGTGAGTGCGGCGATGGCGCGGAGTGGTGGATGCGGTGTGGGCGCCCCCTGGCGGGAAAGCGTCGGTGGTAGTGAGAGAGAGGGATGGTGGTGGTGGGCAGCGCGGCGGCGGTTCCGGTGTCTATGTGGGTAGTGTTGTTGCTGTTGCAGGGTGTATGTAACGAGTCCCGGAACGGCGACGATGATGAAGCGTGTGGAAGGTGTATGTGTGGGAGCGGGTGTGGTGGCTGGGAGTGTGTGTGTGTGGGAGTGGCGTGACCTGAATGGAATGGATGTGGCATGGCACGCCGCAATTGCGTTTTTTGTGGATGTGTATCGCCGGTCGGCGCCGTGCCCTGCCCGGGAGTGGAGCGTGTGTGGCTTGTTGGAGCGGTGGGGAACGGGCATGGGGAGTGGGGCGGCGCGTGTCGGGAATGTTTTTTTTTGTTTTTGGGGATCGATGTGAGCGCGCGCGATCGTGCGCACGGGAGAGAGCGTTTGGGGGAATGGGAGTTGTGTCGCGTGTGAGTTGGGTGGGATCGGGCGACCGGGTGTGAGTTGGGTGGGATCGGGCGACCGGGTGTGAGTTGGGGGGGATCGGGCGACCGGGTGTGCGTTGGGTGAGATCGGGCGACCGGGTGTGAATTGGGGGGGATCGGGCGAAGGGGTGTGAGTTGGGGGGGAATGGGGGGGAATGGGGGGGAATGGGGGGGAATGGGGGGGAATGGGGGGGAATGGGGGGGAATGGGGGGGAATGGGGGGGAATGGGGGGGAATGGGGGGGAATGGGGGGGAATGGGGGGGGGAATGGG